>OY728163.1:1881849012-1883099012 GCA_963277665.1 Viscum album
CTCATTATTTAACGATTTAAATAAAATGAGAATATAATGCAAAATACAAGGCTTAAACTTATCCAAAGCCTATTGGATGAAGAGATTTCGAACCCTTATCACCTTATCCACGAATTATATAATTTTGGGACCTTTATAATCCGAAAAGAATTGTGTAATAATGTAACATTTCAATCTTTCCAAAAGTGCCCCTCCTATCCTCTTATAAAAGGCCCCCACCTCTACCACCTTATTCACACTTCCAAGACTTTTGGTTCGGCCAACCTCTGCCCAAATACTCTCCCAACTTCTCTCCCTTCATCCTAGAATCTTTACCTTAGTCAGAAAGCCATCCTAAGGAGTCCTTTTGATCAAATCATTAGGAAGAACCCGAAGAAGAGGTAACATTTTCATCACCCTCTTTCAAGTTTCTTTCTTCTTCCACTCCCTCTTTGTTTATTATTTCAATTATAAAATTATAACTCCAGCATCTTCTATATACTGTGATGTTATTATAAATATGGAACAACCATATTCAGTATTCTACCCACCATTTGAATGACATGTCACCATACGTCCGTACGTACGGCTTACCGTCTCCATGTCGTGGTGTAATTGTTATTCAATATATTATTATTTAGATGGGTATAATAATGATATGTAATACATGTAAATAATAAATATAAAATGATAATGATTCTGTATATATGATATACTATCCAATTATATATTATTTTAATATCAAAATAATGATATTGTCGCTCGTGCGTACGTACGGACTACCGTCTCCACGAACGCGATGAGATTCATTCTCTGTTGTATCCATTCAAGTATAATTGTCATTTGATGATTTAAAAATAAGGTTTAAGGACATGATATCATTCTAGATATGAATAAGATACATCCTATCCATGAAAAACACGACTTACGTAACAAAACATATAAAAGAAAACGAGTAAGTTAACACCCGAAACAACGATAAATCTAAGATATTGAAAGATCATATATGATATCATATGAATGTATATGATTCTTGTATAATTTAATAACAATTATTTCACCATTATACAGGAGGTTAACCTACCCCAACCAAGGAAAATTACAAGGTAAGGGTTTACTTCAGAACCTCTTCATTGTCCAAGGTTGATTATACATAATTATCTACTGGGACCTCGTTATCATCCACATCCATGTTTCTTAAAAATGTCTTTCAAAACATTATTACTATTAAATGGAAAATGGGGTAAAGTCATCTATACCCTTATACGTTTTTGAAAGGAATATTACCGTCGTTTTCCAATTAATGTACTTTTTGACCTTTTTGACAAATTTAAGGTAAGAATGTTTTTTTTACTTATACGGCGGGTGCGGCTATTTTCCGCCATTATAACTTTGTCGAAGCTTCCCTAACAAGCTTATAAGAATATTTTCAAAGTAAATGTATTATTTTATAATTATGGGACTTTTAAATGATTTCAAAAAGGAGGGATATTTCTCTCAAATAGCTTTGATTTCATCCATGTCAACATCCTTCGATGGGTTTTATGTTTAATTGAAATTGATTTATGATACAAAACTTCCATTGAAAATTTTGTGAAATATTTGACTGTGGATGTGTTATTTTTATACCATCCATAGTTTATGGAGAAATTTTTGACATTTCGTATGCTAGTATTTATGTTATGTTTAAACCTATTCATATGAGGAATGTATTGGACTTAATATGTGACGGGTGGAGCCCGCTATAGCTCCTCGATGCATTGGTAGGTCTCATGAGACAACTAGATGTGGAATTGGACGAGGCCCTTTCCCAATTTGATTTATGGTTTTGGCAGAGGCCTTAATCATTTTAGATGTCTTGGTCGAGGCCTTTACAAAATGTTCTAGAATGTCTGGCACTATACATTCCCTCATTATGAAAGTGGTTATTGATATTTCATGTGATAATTCATCTAGTAGAATATCCATGTGAGTATGTAATGGAATTGTTTTATTTTACATTTTCCATATTATGCTGAAGTTCAAGTTCAATAAGGCTTTTGTTTTAGTTATACATTGCCTTAAATGCTTATGTTTTCTTATAAAAGCTTCCGCAATATTGTTATCCTTACTGAGAATTTGAGCTCACCCCTTTCAATGTTTTAATATTTTCCAGGACGTGAAGAAGTATTTTATGAATGACCTACAGGGATAGTCCGAAGAGGATAAATCTTCCACTGTACGTTTCCCTTCGAATAATGCAATAGCGTGTGTTGTACGCAACCTCGAACTCTGACACACACCACAACTAATTAAACTAGCCGTTGTGAATAGTAATACCTACTTTTTGAAATTTTATAAATTTTATTTATCAAAATGGACTTCATTGTTGGATTCGGAATATTGAAATTAGCCTATGTTGAATTTTTGGTATTTTTCTGAGAACTTCTAAATTTTTATGAATAGTGAAAAATACTTAAAAACAATTTTTTTAATCAAAATAATTTATAGTGAAAAATTATACTATTTAGTGGTTTTAAAGTATAATTAGAATATATTTTTACCATTTTATCCAATGGTGGTCATTGAAATTAATTTAACATTGAAATTGGACATAAACAATTGCCAATCTTTTGATATAAATTGTTTCTTAAAAACACGCTATTTGTTGTGACAGCGGGAATTAATTATAAAATTAATTAATGCAACTTATATGTTTGGAATTTTGTAAAATAGAAATAATTTTTGAATTCGGAATTTCAATTATAGCTTAGGGTGAAATTTTGGCATTGTTCTGAAAAACTTCAATTTTTTATGAATAGTGAAACCACTAAGTGGTAGTTAAATAACTGATTTTTCGTTTAAATGAAATATTACCACTTCTGTGATTTGATTTTCAAAAATCCGACATACATGGTTGTCATTAAGAATTAAAATGTTGTTCAATGAGATTAAAATAATTTTTTGGTGAATAGTAACTTTTATGTTCTTAATCGCGATTAGAGGTAATTAGTGTAGTTTAAGGTACAAATAATGTTTTAATAATATGGGATGAGCACGACACTTGTCCTAATTCTATTGGATGAGTCATGGACGACCAATAAAACTCATGGGTCAACTTGGGGACCCCATGGAGCCACTTTAGTTGGAAAATGACATTAATATATATTTATTTAATGTTAAAAGTAAATTGACACAAACATGAGAAGTTTTACTAAAATAGTTTTTAAGTGGGGTTAAACAAGTCCAAATTTTGATTATAAATATTCATTAGAAAGATAAAAAGATTTCCTACATCATATTATTTTTTTATAATTTTTAGACATTAAATAAATTAAATTATTTATGACATCATTATGATGCATCGATGACCTCATTGTTTAACGATTTAAATAAAATGAGAAGATAATGCAAAATCCAAGGCTTACACTTGTCCAAAGCCTATTGGATGAGGAGATTTCGAACCCTTATCACCTTATCCACGAATTATATAAGTGTGGGACCTTTATAATCCGAAAATCATTGTGTAATAATGTAACATTTCAATCGTTCCAAAAGTGCCCCTCATCTCCTCTTATAAAAGGCACCCACCTCTACCACCTTATTCACACTTCAAAGCCTTTTGGTTCGGCCATCCTCTGCCCAAATACTCTCCCAACTTCTCTCCCTTCATCCTAGAAGCTTTACCTTAGTCATAAAGCCATCTTAAGGAGTCCTTTTGTTCAAATCAAAAGGAAAAACCGGAAGAAGAGGTAACATTTTCATCACCCTCTTTCAAGTTTCTTTCTTCTTCCACTCCCTCTTTGTTTATTATTTCAATTCTAAAATTATAACTCCGATATCTTCTATATACTGTGATGTTATTATAAATATGGAACAACCATATTCAGTATTCTACCCACCATTTGAATGACATGTCACCATACGTGCATACGTACGGCTTACTGTCTCCACGTCGTGGTGTAATTGTTATTCAATATATTATTATTTAGATGGGTATAATAATGATATTTAATACATGTAAATAATAAATATAAAATGATAATGATTCTGTATATATGATATACTATCCAATTATATATTATTTTAATATCAAAATAATGATATTGTCGCTCGTGCGTACGTACGGACTACAGTCTCCACGAACGCGATGAGATTTATTCTTCGTTGTATCCATTCAAGTATAATTATCATTTTATGATTTAAAAATAATTTTTAAGGACATGATATCATTCTGGATATGAATAAGATACAACCTATCCATGAAAAACACGACTTACGTAACAAAACATATAAAAGAAAACGAGTAAGTTAACACCCGAAACAACGATAAATCTAAGATATTAAAAGATCATATATGATATCATATGAATGTATATGTTTCTTGTATAATTTAATAACAATTATTTCACCATTATACAGGAGGTTAACCTACCCCAACCAAGGAAAAGTACAAGGTAAGGGTTTACTTCACAACCTCTTCATTATCCAAGGTTGTTTATACATAATTATCTACTGGGACCGCGTTATCATCCACATCCATGTTTCTTAAAAATGTCTTTCAAAAAATTTTACTATTAAATGGAAAATGGGTTAAAGTCATTTATACCCTTATACTTTTTTGAAAAGAATCTTACCGTCGTTTTCTAATTAATGTACTTTTTGACCTTTTTGACAAATTTAAGGTATGAATGATTTTTTTACTTATACGGCGGGTGCGGCTATTTTCCTCCATTATAACTTCGTCGAAGCTTCCCTAACAAGCTTATAAGAATATTTTCAAAGTAAATGTATTGTTTTATAATTATGGGACTTTTAAATGATTTCAAAAAGGAGGGATATTTCTCTCAAATAGCTTTGATTTCATCCATGTCAACATCCTTTGATGGGTTTTAAGTTTAATTGAAATTGATTTATGATACAAAACATCCATTGAACATTTTGTGAAATATTTCTGTAACGCCCCGACCCCAGCTACCCAGAGTCGGTGAATTACTTCGTAACATTGGCATGATCACAAAAGATCATGTATCGAAAGGCCGATTAGTTTAGTAGCCTTGGAAACACTAGATACATTCATAAGTATTTCATTACATCAAAATTAAACAAACTACAATAACATGGTATTCATAGTCCACACTCATATCTTCACTGACTATCCTTGCAAGTCAGTCATAATACACTTCTTCACATCCTGGAAAATATTTAAACATTGAAAGGGGTGAGCTCAGATTCTCAGTAAGGATAACAATATTGCGGAATCTTTTATAAAAAAACATAAGCATTTAAGGCAATGTATAACTAAAACAAAAGCCTTATTGAACTTGAACTTCAGCATAATATGGAAAAATTAAAATAAAATAATGCCATTACTTACTCACATGGATATTCTATTAGACGAATAATCACATGAAATATCAATAACCACTTTCATAATGAGGGAATGTATAATGCCATACATTCTGAAACATTTTGTCAAGGCCTCGACCAAGACATCTAAAATGATTAAGGCCTCAGCCAAAACCATAAATCAAATTGGGAAAGGGCCTCGGCCAATTCCACGTCTAGTTGTATCATGAGACCTACCGATGCATCGAGGAGCTATAGCGGGCTCCACCCGTCACATATTAAGTCCAATACATTCCTCATATGAATAGGTTTAAACATAACATAAATATTCGTAATAAAACTAGCATACGAAATGTCAACAATTTCTCCATAAACTATGGATGGTATAAAAATAACACATCCACAGTCAAATATTTCACAAAATGTTCAATGAAAGTTTTGTATCATAAATCAATTTCAATTAAACTTAAAACCCATCAAAGGATGTTGACATAGATGAAATAAAAGCTATTTGAGAGAAATATCTCTCCTTTTTGAAATCATTTAAAAGTACCATAATTATAAAATAATACATTTACTTTGAAAATATTCTTATAAGCTTGTTAGGGAAGCTTCGACGAAGTTATAATGGCGGAAAATAGCCGCACCTGCCGTATAAGTTAAAAAACATTCTTACCATAAATTTGTCAAAAAGTTCAAAAAGTACATTGTTTGGAAAATGACGGTAAGATTCCTTTAAAAAACGTATAAGGGTATAAATGACTTTAACCCATTTTACATTTAATAGTAAAAATATATTGAAATACATTTTTTAGAAACATGGATGTGGATGATAACGAGGTCCTAGTAGATAATTATGCATAAACAACCTTGTATAATGAATAGGTTGTGAAGTAAACCCTTACCTTGTACTTTTCCTTGGTTGGGGTAGGTTAACCTCCTCTTCTTCGGGTTCTTCCTTTTGATTTGATCAAAAGGACTCCTTAGGATGTCTTTCTGACTAAAGTAAAGCTTCTAGGATGAAGGGAGAGAATTTGGGAGAGTATTTGGGCAGGGGTTGGCCGAACCAAAAGGCTTGGAAGTGTGAATAAGGTTGTAGAGGTGGGGGCCTTTTATAAGAGGAGAGGAGGGGCACTTTTGGAAAGATTGAAATGTTACATTATTTCACAATGATTTTCGGATTCTAAAGGTCCCACACTTATATAATTCTTGGCTAAGGTGATAAGGTTCCTAAATCTCCTCATCCAATAGGCTTTGGACAAGTGTAAGCCTTTTATTTTGCAATATCTTCTCATTTTATTTAAATCGTTAAATAATGAGGTCATCGCTGCATCATAATGATGTCATAAATAATTTAATTTATTTAATGTCTAAAAATTATAAAAAAAATTACTATGATGTAGGAAATCTTTTTATATTTCTAATGAATATTTATAGTCAAAATTTGTACTTGTGTAACCCCACTTGAAAACTGTTTTAGTAAAATAACTCATGTTTGTGTCAATTTAATTTTAACATTAAATAATTATATATTAATGTCATTTTCCAAATAAAGTGGCTCCATGGGGTCCCCAAGTTGACCCATGGGTTTTCTTGGTCGTCCATGACTCATCCAATAGGAGTAGGACAAGTTTCATGCTCATCTCATATTATTAAAACATTATTTGTACCTTAAACTACATTAATTACCTCTAATCGCGATTAAGAACTTAAAAGTTACTATTCACCAAAAAATTATTTTAATCTCATTGAACCACATTTTAATTCTTAATGACAACCATGTATGTAGGATTTTTGAAAATCAAATCATAGATGTGGTAATATTTCATTTAAACGAAAAATCAATTATTTAACTACCACTTAGTGGTTTCACTATTCATCAAAAATTGAAGTTTTTCAGAACAATGCCAAAATTTCACCCTAAGCTATACTTGATATTCCAAATTCAAGAATGATGTCTATTTTACAAAATTCCAAACATATAAGTTGCATTAATTAATTTTAAAATTAATTCCCGCTGTCACAACAAATAGCGTGTTTTTAAGAAACAATTTATATCAAAAGATTGGGAATTGTTTATGTCCAATTTCAATGTTAAATTAATTCTAATGACCACCATTGGATAAAATGGTAAAAATATAATCTAATAATACTTTAAAACCACTAAATAGTATAATTTATCACTATAAATTATTTTGATTAAAAAAGTAGTTTTTAAGTATTTTTCACTATTCATAAAAAATAGAAGTTCTCAGAAAAATACCAAAAATTCAACATAGGCTAATTTCGATATTCCGAATCCAAAAATGAAGTCCATTTTCATAAATAAAATTTATAAAATTTTAAAAAGTAGTTATTACTATTCACAATGGCTAGTTTAATCCGTTGTGGTGTGTGTTAGAGCTCGAGGTTGCGTACAACACACGCTATTGCATTATTCGAAGTGAAACGTACCGTGGAAGCTTGGGGTGTTACATTCTCCCCTCCTTCAATAAATTGCGTCCTCGCAATTTGAAATTTTTTTTCTTTGAAAATAAAAGGTTGAAAATAGAAAATACCTTTGTGGAAAACCCACATCGGAAATATGGTTAATAAAATTTAGTCTTAAAAAAGGGAAATGGAAATAAGAAAGTCACCACCAAATTATGATCTCGATAAGGAGAACATCGGTGGCAATTAGAGACATTTAATTGGAGGAAAAACGTAAATATTTGTAGGGAGTGATTGAGGTCATCAATCACAATCAACTGTCAAATTGAGGTCCTCAAAGCCTTCAATCTATGTTGATTTAAAATATCATCAGTTCAACAAGACATAAGGTATTAGGATAACACATTTTTTTTAATATCTCTTTACTAAAGTTTAAGAATTAATTTATTCATTGAATAAGATATAGGTATATATATTTTTATGCTTGACAATTAGAGTTTCAACCTTCAACTCATCTTTCAGTCAAAAAGATAATAGAACTCAAAAATATTATACTTATCCTAATTGTATAAGGTTCCAAATGTTAACACATACCATTTAGATTAGTAAAATTATTTTGTAATAACCAGGGACTTCCTGTAGGCTAGTGGTAGGAAATAAAGGCTTGTCGCACTATGATTGTGGGTTCGATTCCTGCAGCTTTGTCCGACGCGACGGGTTATTACCCACCCTGCAGGTTGTCCTTTTCCTAAAACTATAGTATCATAATATTCCAAAAATAATCTTCATAAATTTTTTAACCTTAAACAATTTTATACAAAGATCAACTTAATCCACTCCAACCATTATAGTTATCCAAAATACCTCTGTCCAGACATTCTCTAAAAGGTCTGTTAATTCCAAAATCAATTTATCATATTCCCCAAACAAAGTAAAGTTTCTCTTATTGTGACATACTAAAAATATAATTACCTTCATCATATTAAAACCTTACTAAAATCAACAAGTACTGCATTACAATCCTTATATATATATCGCATTATTCTAATAACCAAAATATAATCCATGATTCCAAAAGCACCAATACATTAGTTATTCTGCTTCAACTGTAGTAACAGCATAAGATTGTCCATGATCCCTTGGCCTTTTCTGAGGTAATTTTCCCTGACGCTTAGGACATTCATTTGAATAATGCCCCATTTCCCTACAATTGTAGCATTCAACTTTGACAGCCTCTTTCTTTCCCTTGCAATCACGAGCCTGGTGACCCTTTTCTCCACATTTATAACAAACTCCCATTCCTTTTAGGAATATACCTGGGTGATTCTTCCCACAATTATCACATAATGGAAAATCCTTCTTTCCCTTTTTCCCTTTATTTGTATATTGTTCCCCCGTTCTCTTCTTCTCTTGCTTTACTTTGTTGTCAAAAGACATAGAGAAATTCCTTTTCTGTCTTGATAGCATACGGGACAATATCTTCGTATGATGAGAAGGATTGTGATACTAAAGCTTGACGGAGAAATGGTTTTAACCCATCAAAGAAACGATCAATCTTACTCCTTGGGTTACGTATATAATCCGCAGCATACCTCGCTAACCTTGTAAAGTTGGCCTCATACTTTGCGACATTCTCATCCTCCTTTTGTCTCAGACTCAAAAATTGTCTTTCCATATCTGCTCTATGGTCTCGAGGAAAGTATTTTTCTAAGAACAACTCTTTGAACTCCCTCCATTCCATATTCGAAACTTCATCATCTTCCATTGTGTTTTGAATCAGCGACCACCACTGATCGGCATCTCCAGTGAGGCGGTAAACTGCCATGACAACCTTCTCCCTTTCACTACTCCCCAAGGCATGGAATATTTTCTCTAAGGAGTTTATCCATTTCTAAGCTACTAGTGGATTTGTACTCCCATTGAACGTTGGTGGTTGTTGCCTCCTGAATCGATCTAACATTGATCCTCCATGCTGTGGATCAGGGTGCTCCATACGGGTAAGGTTATTATTCATAACCTGAGTGAGTTGTCCCGGTATGGTAATAAGTTGATCAGCACCAGTTGTATCTCGAGCTCTATAATAATTATTTTGAGCAGGAGGGCAATCCCTACACGGAGTGCGTGCATTGATACGGTTTCCATTCCTTCAACTAGGCGTCATTTCTAAACAATGGCATAAACTATATTAGTTTATAAATCAAAATACATAATTCCATACTTGTAAGATACTTAACATAAATTGAACTATTTATGGATATAATCCATAAAAATGTTTTCTTTGAGGAAGTATATACTCATAACCCTTCATAGTGGTTTATAAATAAAATGAGAATTATCCAAAGCATATCCCCCGGGAGTGTTATAACCAAGAGTGCAGCAAGGCCCGTTGTCGTGCACCAGTTCCCGTTCGAGTCTAGCTCAAAGCGGTGTTTTCGGGTTTTACCCCTAGGTACATCTGTGCCAGAGCCGCCTCTACCTGCTCGTATCCAGACAGGTATGTATTACTCGGAAAACTCACAGAATCTCTACAATACCATAATTCTAGGAAGTTCTTCTATACTAATCCTCAAAGTTCATCTTAGGTCTACGTGCTCTAATCAGAGTTTATCTAAATATAGCTTCCAAGGTTAGTACTAAACTGCCTCTGATACCAACTGTAACGCCCCGACCACAGCTACCCAGTGTCGGTGCCTTACTTCGTAACATTGGCATGATCACAAAAGATCAAGTCTCGAAAGACCGATTAGTTTAGTAGCCTTGGAAACACTAGATACATTCATAAGTCTTTCATTACATCAAAATTAAACAAACTACAATAACATGGTCTTCATAGTCCACACTCATATCTTCACTGACCATCCTTGCAAGTCCGTCATAATACACTTCTTCACATCCTGGAAAATATTTAAACATTGAAAGGGGTGAGCTCAGATGCTCAGTAAGGATAACAATATTGTGGAAGATTTTATAAGAAAACATAAGCATTTAAGGCAATGTATAACTAAAACAAAAGCCTTATTGAACTTGAACTTCAGCATAATATGGAAAAAGTAAAATAAAATAATTCCATTACTTACTCACATGGATATTCTACTAGACGAATAATCACATGAAATATCAATAACCACTTTCATAATGAGGGAATGTATAATTCCAGACATTCTGAAACATTTTGTCAAGGCCTCGGCCAAGACGTCTAAAATGATTAAGGCCTTAGCCAAAACCATAAATCAAATTGGGAAAGGGCCTCGGCCAATTCCACGTCTAGTCGTCTCATGAGACCTACCGATGCATCGAGGAGCTATAGCGGGCTCCACCCGTCACAAATTAATTCTAACACATTCCTCGTATGAATAGTTTTAAACATAACATAAATATTCGTATTAAAACTATCATACGAAATGTCAACAATTTCTCCATAAACTATGGATGGTATAAAAATAACACATCCACAGTCAAATATTTCACAAAATGTTCAATGGAAGTTTTGTATCCTAAATCAATTTCAATTAAACTTAAAACCCATCAAAGGATGTTGACATAGATGAAATCAAAGCTATTTGAGAGAAATATCTCTCCTTTTTGAAATCATTTAAAAGTCCCATAATTATAAAATAATACATTTACTTTGAAAATATTCTTATAAGCTTGTTAGGGAAGCTTCGACGAAGTTATAATGGCGGAAAATAGCCGCACCCGCCGTATAAGTTAAAAAACATTCTTACCATAAATTTGTCAAAAAGTTCAAAAAGTACATTGTTTGGAAAACGACGGTAAGATTCCTTTAAAAAACGTATAAGGGTATAAATGACTTTAACCCATTTTACATTTAATAGTAAAAATATATTGAAATACATTTTTTAGAAACATGGATGTGGATGATAACGAGGTCCCAGTAGGTAATTATGTATAAACAACCTTGTATAATGAATAGGTTGTGAAGTAAACCCTTACCTTGTACTTTTCCTTGGTTGGGGTAGGTTAACCTCCTCTTCTTCGGGTTCTTCCTTTTGATTTGATCAAAAGGACTCCTTAGGATGTCTTTCTGAGTAAAGTAAAGCTTCTAGGATGAAGGGAGATAATTTGGGAGAGTATTTGGGCAGGGGTTGGCCGAACCAAAAGGCTTGGAAGTGTGAATAAGGTTGTATAGGTGGGGGCCTTTTATAAGAGGAGAGGAGGGGCACTTTTGGAAAGATTGAAATGTTACATTATTTCACAATGATTTTCGGATTCTAAAGGTCCCACACTTATATAATTCTTGGCTAAGGTGATAAGGTTCCTAAATCTCCTCATCCAATAGGCTTTGGACAAGTGTAAGCCTTTGATTTTGCAATATCTTCTCATTTTATTTAAATCGTTAAATAATGAGGTCATCGCTGCATCATAATGATGTCATAAATAATTTAATTTATTTAATGTCTAAAAATTATAAAAAAAATTACTATGATGTAGGAAATCTTTTTATATTTCTAATGAATATTTATAGTCAAAATTTGTACTTGTGTAACCCCACTTAAAAACTGTTTTAGTAAAATAACTCATGTTTGTGTCAATTTAATTTTAACATTAAATAAATATATATTAATGTCATTTTCCAAATAAAGTTGCTCCATGGGGTCCCCAAGTTGACCCATGGGTTGTCTTGGTCGGCCATGACTCATCCAATAGGATTAGGACAAGTTTCATGCTCATCTCATATTATTAAAACATTATTTCTACCTTAAACTACATTAATTACCTCTAATCGCGATTAAGAACTTAAAAGTTACCATTCACCAAAAAATTATTTTAATCTCATTGAACCACATTTTAATTCTTAATGGTGACCATGTATGTCGGATTTTTGAAAATCAAATCACAAAAGTGGTGATATTTCATTTAATCGAAAAATCAGTTATTTAACTACCACTTAGTGGTTTCACTATTCATCAAAAATTGAAATTTTTCAGAACAATGCCAAAATTTTACCCTAATCTATAATTGATATTACAAATTCAATAATGATGTCTATTTTAAAAAATTCCAATCATATAAGTTGCATTAATTAATTTTATAATTAATTCCCACTGTCACAACAAATAGCGTGTTTTTAAGAAACAATTTATATCAAAAGATTGGCAATTGTTTATGTCCAATTTCAATTTTAAATTAATTATAATGACCACCATTGGATAAAATGGAAAAAATATATTCTAATGATACTTTAAAACCACTAAATAGTATAATTTATCACTATAAATTATTTTGATTAAAAAAGTTGTTTTTAAGTATTTTTCACTATTCATAAAAAATAGAAGTTCTCAGAAAAATACCAAAAATTCAACATAGGCTAATTTCGATATTCCGAATCCAAAAATGAAGACCATTTTAATATATAAAATTTATAAAATTTCAAAAAGTAGGTATTACTATTCACAACGGCTAGTTTAATCCGTTGTGGTGTGTGTTAGAGCTCGAGGTTGCGTACAACACACGCTATTGCATTATTCGAAGTGAAACGTACCGTGGAAGATTGGGGTGTTACAATTTGACTGTGGATGTTTTATTTTTATACCATCCATAGTTTATGGAGAAATTTTTGACATTTCGTATGCTAGTATTTATGTTATGTTTAAACCTATTCATA
This sequence comes from Viscum album, assembly GCA_963277665.1. Taxonomy (NCBI): domain Eukaryota; kingdom Viridiplantae; phylum Streptophyta; class Magnoliopsida; order Santalales; family Viscaceae; genus Viscum; species Viscum album. The sequence continues at coordinate 1,881,862,376 of OY728163.1, forward strand.
TGAGAAATGTATTGGACTTAATATGTGACGGGTGGAGCCCGCTATAGCTCCTCGATGCATCGGTAGGTCTCATGAGACAACTAGACGTGGAATTGGCCGAGGCCCTTTCCCAATTTGATTTATGGTTTTGGCCGAGGCCTTAATCATTTTAGACGTCTTGGCTGAGGCCTTGAAAAAATGTTCCAAAATGTCCGGCACTATACATTCCCTCATTATGAAAGTGGTTATTGATATTTCATGTGATTATTCGTCTAGTAGAATATCCATGTGAGTAAGTAATGGCATTGTTTTATTTTACTTTTGCCATATTATGCTGAAGTTCATGTTCAATAAGGCTTTTGTTTTAGTTATACATTGCCTTAAATGCTTATGTTTTCTTATAAAAGCTTCCGCAATTTTGTTATCCTTACTGAGCATCTGAGCTCACCCCTTTCAATGTTTTAATATTTTCCAGGATGTGAAGAAGTGTATTATGACTGACTTGCAAGAATAGTCAGTGAGGATATGAGTGTGGACTATGAAGACCATGTTATTGTAGTTTGTTTACTTTTTGATGTAATGAAAGACTTATGAATGTATCTAGTGTTTCCAAGGCTACTAAACTAATCGGTCTTTCGAGACATGATCTTTTGTGATCATGCCAATGTTACGTAGTAATGCACCGACTCTGGGTAGCTGGGGTCGGGGCGTTACAGTTGGTATCAGAGGCAGTTTAGTACTAACCTTGGAAGCTAGATTTAGATAAACTCTGATTAGAGCACATAGCCCAAAGATAGACGTTGAGGATTAGTATAGAAGAACTTCCTAGAATTTTGGTATTGTAGAGATGTTGTGAGTTTTCCGAGCAATACATCCCTGTCTGGATACGAGCAGGTAGAGGCGGATCTGGAACAGATGTACCTAGGGGTAAAACCCGAAAACACCGCTTTGAGCTAGACTCGAACGGGAACTGGTGCACGACAACGGGCCTTGCGGCACTCTTGGTTACGACACTCCCGGGGGATATAATTTGGATAATTCCCATTTTCTTTACAAACCACTATGAAGGGTTACGAGTATATACTTTCTCAAAGAAAACATTTTTATAATTATGGATTATATCCATAATGAGTTCAATTTATGTTAAGTGTTTTACAAGTATGGAATTATGTATTTTGATTCATGAACTAATATAGTTTATGCCATTATTTAGAAATGGCGCCTAGTGGAAGGAATGGAAACCGTATCAATGCATGCACTCCGTGTAGGGATTTCCCTCCTGCTCAGGATAATTATGGTGGAGCTAGTGATACAACTGGTGCTGATCAGCTTCTCACCGTACTGGGACAACTCACGCAGGTTATGAATAAAGACCTTACTCGTATGGAGCACCCTGATCCGCAACATGGAGGATCAATGCTAGACCGTTTCATGAGGCAACAACCGCCAACCTTAAATGGGAGTACAAATCATATAGTAGCTGAGCAATGGATAAATTCCATAGAGAAAATATTCCATTCCTTGGGGAGTAGTGAAAGGGAGAATGTTGTCCTGGCAGTTTACCACCTCACTGGAGATGCCGATCAATGGTGGTCACTAATTCAAAACACAAAGGAAGATGATGAATTAACAAACATGGAATGGCAGGAGTTCAAAGAGCTGTTCTTAGAAAAATACTTTCCTCGAGACCATCGAGCGGATATGGAAAGGCAATTTCTGAGTCTGAGGCAGAAGGAGGATGAGAATGTCATAAAGTATGAGGCTAACTTTACAAGGTTATTAAGGTATGCTGCAGATTACATACGTAACCCATGAAGTAAGACTGATCGTTTCTTTGATGGGTTGAAACAATTTCTCCGCCGAGCTTTAGTATCACAATCCTTCTCTTCATACGAAGGTATTGTCTCGTGCGCTATCAAGACGGAAAAGGAATTCTCTAAGTCTTATGACTTTAAATCAAAGAAAGATACGAAGAGATCCGCTGAAAACTCTGGGAAAGGAAATAAGGAAATAGGGAAGAAGGGTAGAAATGAATATCCACCCTGTGATAATTATGGTAGGAAGCACCCGGGTGCCTGTCTAAAAGGAAAATGAGTATGTTACAAGTGTGGTGAAAAAGGCCACCAAGCTCATAAATGCAAGGGAAAGAAAGCGGTTGTCAACGTGGAATGTTATAATTGTAGAGAGAAGGGACATTATGCAAATGAATGTCCTAAGCGTCAGGGGAACTTACCTCAGAAGAGGACAAGGGATCAAGGCCAGGCTTATGCTATCACAACTAATGAGGTGGAAGCTCCGAAAGACATGGTGGCAGGTAATTTAATGGTTTCCTCAAGTTTAGAAAATGCATTATTTGATTCTAGATCATCGCATTTTTTCATATCTTCCCAGTTTGCTAAGAAAATTAGATATTTCCAATTTGATTTAACAAGGGAGTTGTCGGTCAAAACCCCTAAGGGAGGTATTGTTGCAACAAAGTTTTGTCGATTAGTTCCCATTAAAGCACCTAAATGTTCTTTACCTGCTGATCTCATCGTCATACCCATGATTGAATTTGATATAATCCTCGGTATGGATTGGCTTTCGGACCATGATGCAAAAATTTATTGTAAGAGGAAAGAGGTTACGATTCTTGATGATGATGATAAGGAACACCTTATCTTTAGAGCAGAATCGTCGCCACATAATTCTTATCTAGATCCACCCCCGGTAGCTCAACTAAATTAAATTATTGGGGAGGAAGAGAAGGAAATTACTGAGGATGAGGAAAGGAATATTCAAATAGAGGATGTACCTATTGTGAGAGAATATGTTGATGTGTTTCCGGAAGATTTACCTAGACATCCTCCAGAACGAGAAGTTGAGTTTTCCATTGATTTAATTCCTGGATCAAGGCCCATATCGAAGACCCCTTATAGAATGGCCACTGTGGAATTAATTGAACTAAAGAAACAACTAGAGGAATTGAGTAATAAGGCATTTATTCTCCCTAGTGTTTCTCCTTGGGGAGCCCCTGTTCTTTTTGTTAAGAAGACAGATGGATCTATGAGGTTGTTCATTGATTATAGGGAGATCAATTCTATAACAATAAAGAATAAGTATCCCCTACCGCGCATTGATGATTTTTTTGTCCAACGGCATGGAGCTCAATACTTTTCAAAGATTGACCTTCGGTCTGGATACCATCAGTTGTGTGTGAAGAAGGAAGACGTTCCAAAGACAGCATTTCGAACAAGGTACGGGCATTACGAGTTTACAGTAATGCCTTTTCGATTGACTAATGCACCCTCTTTATTCATGGATCTAATGAATAGAGTTTTCAAGGAATATCTTGATGACTTTGTAGTGGTATTTTTTTATTATATCATGGTATACTCCAAAAGCCACGAAGATCATGAAAATCACTTACGCATTATCCTGAAGACTCTTAGAAGACATGAATTATATGGGAAATTTAGAAAGTGTGAATTTTGGCTTCATGAGATTTCTTTTCTTGGCCATATTGTCTCTAAGGATGGAATTTCCGTTGATCCTTCTAAAACCAAGGCAATCCAAGAATGGCCATCACCGGCAAGTATAACTGAGGTACGCAGTTTTATTGGTTTTGCAGGTTATTATCGACGTTTCGTCCAGAATTTTTCCAGATTGGCTAACCCATTGACAAAGCTCACACGTAAAGGGATTAAATTTGTCTGGACAAAATAGTGTGAAGAATGTTTTGAAGAACTAAAGAGAAGATTAGTCAATGCCCCTGTATTGAATCTACCATCGGGGAATGATGGGTTTGTTATTTATAGTGATGAATCGAAGAAAAAACTCGGTTGTGTCCTTATGCAGATTGATAAGGTCATTGCCTATGCATCACGACAGCTAAAAATTCATGAGAAAAACTATCCTACTCATGATCTTGAGTTAGAAGCTGTGATCTTTGCTTTAAAGATATGGAGACATTACCTCTATGGTGAAAAATGCGAGATTTATACTGATCACAAGAGTTTGAAGTATATTTTCATACAAAAAGAACTCAACATGAGGCAAAGGCGATGGCTTGAACTACTCAAGGATTATGATTGCACGATACATTACCACTCGGGGAAGGCAAACAAGGTGGCTGATGCTTTGAGTAGAAAAGACCATGGAGTTTTGAATGTGATGAGAATTGAAAGGGATCCAATTTTCTTGGATCTAGTGAAGATGGACATGGGAATAACTAGGGATGGTGAAACATCAATGCTTTTTCAAATGGTTGCCAAACCATCATTACTAGAAAGGATTAAGAGTTCTCGGACCAATGATGAAGAATTTCAGAAGAAGATTAAAGGTGTGAATGATGGAAGATTGAGGGACTATGTGTATAAGGATGGAATTTTGAAATTCGGGAAGAGACTTTGTGTTCCCGATATACCTGATCTAATAAGGGAATTGCTGGATGATGCTCATAGTTCTGACTTCTCTATACACCCTGGGAGCAATAAAATGTATAGAGATTTGAAGGAAAATTTTTGGTGGGACAATATGAAGAGGGAGATTGCTGATTTTGTGTCGAGGTGTATGGTTTGTCAACAAGTGAAAGCTGGAAGGCAACATCCTAGTGGAGTATTGCAACCTCTTCCCATACCTGAGTGGAAATGGGATAATATTACGATGGACTTTTTCATGGGACTACCAAAGACTCCTAGAAGGAATGATGCAATATGGGAAATTGTTGATCGACTTACTAAGTCGGCACATTTTTTGGCTATACGGGAGGATCTACCACTTGAACGTCTAGCAAGACTATATATTAATGAAGTTGTAAGACATCATGGAGTGCCCTTATCGATTTTTTATGATCGTGATCCTCGTTTTACTTCAAGATTCTGGAAAAGTCTTCAAAAGGCCTTGGATACTGAACTTCATTTGAGCACTGCCTATCACCCTCAAACAGATGGACAATCAGAACGGACTATTAAAACCTTAGAAGACATGTTGAGATCATGCTCTATTGACTTTCACGGTATGTGGGATCAATATTTACCACTGGTATAATTTTCTTATAACAATAGCTTCCATTCGAGTATTCAGATGGCACCATATGAAGCGTTATACGGAAAGAGATGTCGTACACCAACTTGTTGGGATGACGTTGGTGAAAGAAAACTTGTAGGCCCAGAACTAGTGGAGGAAACGGTGGAAAAGGTGAAAGTAATCCAAAACCACATCAAAGCAGCTCAATGTAGGCAGAAGAGCTATGCCGATAATCGAAGGAAGGATTTGAATTTCATGTCGGTGATCATGTTTTCCTGATGGTATCTCCATGGAAGGGAGTCATACATTTTGGTAAGAAAGGTAAATTGAGTCTCAGGTACATCGGACCTTTCGAAATTCTAGAATGAATTGGGGCTGTATCTTACCGATTGGCAATGCCGCCAAGTCTCTCCAAAGTTCACGATGTGTTCCACGTATCTCTGTTGAGGAAATATATGCCTGACCCAACGCATGTACTCACCTATGAGGAATTAGAACTGGAACCCGATCTTTCCTATTGTGAAGAGCCCGTCAGGATTCTTGATGTGAGGGAGTAGGTGCTGAGAAACCGGACGACTCGTCTGGTGAAGGTTTTGTGGAGAAATCATAAAATGGAAGAGGCAACGTGGGAACCTGAGGAATTTATGAAGAAAAACCACCCGAGTCTTTTTATGTAGTAATACCCTAGAAATTGCGAGGACGCAATTATTTGAAGGAGCGGAGAATGTAACACCCCAATCTTCCACTGTACGTTTCCCTTCGAATAATGCAATAGCGTGTGTTGTACGCAACCGCGAGCTCTAACACACACCACAACTAATTAAACTAGCCGTTGTGAATAGTAATAACTACTTTTTGAAATTTTATAAATTTTATTTATCAAAATGGACTTCATTTTTGGATTCGGAATATTGAAATTAGCCTATGTTGAATTTTTGGTATTTTTCTGAGAACTTCTAAATTTTTATGAATAGTGAAAAATACTAAAAAACAACTTTTTTAATCAAAATAATTTATAGTGAAAAATTATATTATTTAGTGGTTTTAATGTATAATTAGAATATATTTTTACCATTTTATCCAATGGTGGTCATTTTAATTAATTTAACATTGAAATTGGACATAAACAATTGCCAATCTTTTGATATAAATTGTTTCTTAAAAACACGCTATTTGTTGTGACAGCGGGAATTAATTATAAAATTAATTAATGCAACTTATATGTTTGGAATTTTGTAGAATAGACATCATTTTTGAATTCGGAATATGAATTATAGCTTAGGGTGAAATTTTGGCATTGTTCTGAAAAACTTCAATTTTTGATGAATAGTGAAACCACTAAGCGGTAGTTAAATAACTGATTTTTCGTTTAAATGAAATATTACCACTTCTGTGATTTGATTTTCAAAAATACAACATACATGTTTTTCATTAAGAAGTAAAATGTGGTTCAATGAGATTAAAATAATTTTTTGGTGAAGAGTAACTTTTAAGTTCTTAATCGCGATTAGAGGTAATTAGTGTAGTTTAAGGTACAAATAATGTTTTAATAATATGAGATGAGCAAGACACTTGTCCTAATCCTATTGGATGAGTCATGGACGACAAAGACAACCCATGGGTCAACTTGGGGACCCCATGGAGCCACTTTTGTTGGAAAATGACATTAATATATATTTATTTAATGTTAAAATTAAATTGACACAAACATGAGTTGTTTTACTAAAACAGTTTTTAAGTGGGGTTAAACAAGTCCAAATTTTTATTATAAATATTCATTATAAAGATAAAAAGATTTCATATATCATAGTATTTTTCTATAATTTTTAGACATTAAATAAATTAAATTATTTATGAAATCATTATGATGCACCGATGAGATCATTATTTAACAATTTAAATAAAATGAGAAGATAATGCAAAATCCAAGGCTTAAACTTGTCCAAAGCCTATTGGATGAGGAGATTTCGAACCCTTATCACCTTATCCACGAATTATATAAGTGTGGGACCTTTAGAATCCGAAAAGCATAGTGTAATAATGTAACATTTCAATCTTTCCAAAAGTGCCCCTCCTCTCCTCTTATAAAAGTCCCTCAACTCTACCACCTTATTCACACTTCCAAGCCTTTTGGATCGGCCAAACTCTTCCCAAATACTCTCCCAACTTCTATCCCTTCATCCTAGAAGCTTTACCTTAGTCATAAAGCCATCCTAAGGAGTCCTTTTGATCAAATCAAAAGTAAGAACCCGAAGAAGAGGTAACATTTTCATCACCCTCTTTCATGTTTCTTTCTTCTTCCACTCCCTCTTTGTTTATTATTTCAATTCTAAAATTATAACTCCAGTATCTTCTATATACTGTGATGTTATTATAAATATGGAACAACCATATTCAGTATTCTACCCACCATTTTAATGACATGTCACCATACGTGCGTACGTACGGCTTACCGTCTCCACGTCGTGGTGTAATTGTTATTCAATATATTATTATTTAGATGGGTATAATAATGATTTGTAATACATGTAAATAATAAATATAACATGATAATGATTCTGTATATATGATATACTATCAAATTATATATTATTTTAATATCAAAATAATGATATTGTCGCTCGTGCGTACGTACGGACTACCGTCTCCACGAACGCGATGAGATTCATTCTCCGTCGTATCCATTCAAGTATAATTATCATTTTATGATTTAAAAATAATGTTTAAGGACATGATATCATTATGGATATGAATAAGTTACATCCTATCCATGAAAAAAACGACTTATGTAACAAAACATATAAAAGAAAACGAGTAAGTTAACACCCGAAACAACGATAAATCTAAAATATTAAAAGATCATATATGATATCATATGAATGTATATGATTCTTGTATAATTTAATAACAATTATTTCACCATTATACAGGAGGTTAACCTACCCCAACCAAGGAAAAGTACAAGGTAAGGGTTTACTTCACAACCTCTTCATTATCCAAGGTTGTTTATACATAATTATCTACTGGGACCTCGTTATCATCCACATCCATGTTTCTTAAAAATGTCTTTCAAAACATTTTTACTATTAAATGGAAAATGGGTTAAAGTCATTTATACCCTTATACGTTTTTGAAAGGAATCTTACCGTCATTTTCCAATTAATGTACTTTTTGACCTTTTTGAAAAATTTAAGGTAAGAATGTTTTTTTTACTTATACGGCGGGTGCGGCTATTTTCCGCCATTATAAGTTCGTCGAAGCTTTCCTAACAAGCTTATAAGAATATTTTCAAAGTAAATGTATTATTTTATAATTATGGGGATTTTAAATGATTTCAAAAAGGAGGGATATTTCTCTCAAATAGCTTTGATTTCATCCAAGTCGACATCCTTTGATGGGTTTTAAGTTTAATTGAAATTGATTTATGATACAAAACTTCCATTGAACATTTTGTGAAATATTTGACTGTGGATGTGTTATTTTTATAACATCCATAGTTTATGGAGAAATTTTTGACATTTCGTATGCTAGTATTTATGTTATGTTTAAACCTATTCATATGAGGAATATATTGGACTTAATATGTGACGGGTGGAGCCCGCTATAGCTCCTCGATGCATCGGTAGGTCCCATGAGACAACTAGATGTGGAATTGGCCGAGGCCCTTTCCCAATTTGATTTATGGTTTTGGCCGAGGCCTTAATCATTTTAGACTTCTTGGCCGAGGCCTTGACAAAATGTTCCAGAATGTCCGGCATTATACATTTCCTCATTATGAAAGTGGTTATTGATATTTCATGTGATTATTCGTCTAGTAGAATATCCATGTGAGTAAGTAATGGAATTGTTTTATTTTACTTTTTCCATATTATGCTGAATTTCAAGTTCAATAAGGCTTTTGTTTTAGTTATACATTGCCTTAAATGCTTATGTTTTCTTATAAAAGCTTCCGCAATATTGTTATCCTTACTGAGCATCTGAGCTCACCCCTTTCAATGTTTTAATATTTTCCAGGATGTGAAGAAGTGTATTATGACTGACTTGCAAGAATAGTCAGTGAGGATATGAGTGTGGACTATGAAGACCATGTTATTGTAGTTTGTTTACTTTTTGATGTAATGAAAGACTTCTGAATGTATCTAGTGTTTCCAAGGCTACTAAACTAATCGGTCTTTCGAGACATGATCTTTTGTGATCATGCAATTGTTACGAAGTAATGCACCGACTCTGGGTAGCTGGGGTCGGGGCGTTACATCCGCATACGACTTCTGTCTGTCCTGGTCCGCTTTCATCCTTTCCCGTATGAGCTGAACCATCTCTGTCGTGTTTTACACCATCTACGGACCAAGGATGTCTGCCTCTCCTACTTCGTTCCAACACACAGGCGAACGACATGGCCATCCGTACAAGGCTTCAAACGGGGCCATGCCAATGGTAGAGTAGTAGATATTATTGTAGGAAAACTCTACCTGAGGCAAGTATTTCACCCATGATCCTCCTGAGTCCAGAACACATGCTCGCAGTATATCCTCCAAGGTCTGGATGGTGCGCTCTGTTTGTCCATCCTTCTGAGGATGGAAAGTAGTGCTAAGTCGGAACTGTGTGCCAAACGCATGCTGCAATCCTCTCCAGACTCGCGAGGTAAACTGTGCATCCCTATCTGAGAATATAGACCATGAGACTCTATGAAACCGCACCACCTCATCCCCATACTTTCGTGCCAAAGCGTCCACAACACTCGACTCCCTGATCGCCAGAAAGTGAGCCGGTTTTGTCAACATGTCCACTACCACCCAGATGGCGTCGTACCCTCCTTGGACCATGGGTACTCTCGTGACAAAATCCATTGAGATGTCATCCCACTTCCACTCGAGGACATCTAGAGGCCGCAGTAGGCCGCCTTGAACTCGGTTTTCAGCCTTCACTTGCTGACACACTAAGCACATGGGCACAAACTCTACCACCGCTCGCTTAACTCCAGGCCACCAAAACTGCCTCTTCAAACCCTAGTACATCTTGGAAACTCCTGGGTGTACTGCCATGGGAGAGTTGTGGAACTCACATAGATCCTTGTCATGCATCGCCTCCGGAACAAACAACTTTTCTTGGAAAAGCATCCGGTTCTTACCGTCCTCTGACCATCCTTCCGGAGCATTTCTCTGGTCAACTTGGTCTCGCATCACTTCACACTCTAGGTCTCCCCACTGAGACTCCTCCACTTCCTGAAACAGGGATGACTGCACTGGCATCTGATACAGGAAGCCTCTACTGCTATCCATCTTCGCATCCAGGTGCAATGCGGCCAACTCCTCCATTTCCTTCCAGGCATCCGCCGACTCTCGGACCACATCCTTCTGCGTCCTCCTTCTCAAGGGATCGGCCACCACTTTGCATTTTCCCTCAGTATAAGAGATCTCGAAGTCTTAATCCTGGAGTAACTCCACCCATCTCCGCTGTCGCATGTTTAGGTCCCGCTGGGAGAAGATATAACTCAAGCTTTTGTGGTCCGTGAAGTCCACAAAGCGTTCCCCGATGAGGTAGTGCCGCCATAACTTTAGTGCAAAAACGACTGTTGCAAGCTCTAGGTTGTGGGTGGCATAGTTATGCACATGGTAACGCAGTTGTCTGGGCCCATAAGAGAACACCCCTTGTCGCTGCATCAACACGCACCCCAGGCCATGTCCTGAAGCATCACAAAACACCTCATAAGCCACCCCTTCTGGTAATCTCAGCCCTGGGGCACTGACTAACTTCTCTTTCAGATAGTTGATGGCTGACTGGCACTGCTCACTCCATACGAAAGTCTGGTCCTTCTTGGTCAGAGCCATCAAAGGGGCTTCTACTCGGGAGAATTTGGGTACAAATCTCCGGTAGTAACCCACTATCCCGAGGAAAAATCAGACTTCTGCCACGTTCTTGGGTGTTGCCCAAGAAACAACTGCCACATCCTTTGATGGGTTGACCGCTACCCCCTGCTCAGACACTACATGCCCTAGGAAGTGTGCTTCTCGTTCCCAGAACTTTCATTTTGACAACTTCCCATAGAGCTGGTGCATTCGGAGGACCTCCAAAACTGTCCTCAAGTGCTATGTATGGTCCTCCTAGGATCTAGAGTAGACCAGGATGTCGTCGATGAACACAACCACGAACCGATCCAGGTACTCCTGGATGATGGAGTTCATAGGCCCCATGAACATAGCCGGGGAGTTCGTAACACCGAAGGGCATGACTACGAACTGGAAGTGTCCATACCTGCTCCTGAACGTTGTCTTCGGGATGTCACTCGCTTTCACCCTCAGCTGGTGGTACCCAGACCATAGGTCGATCTTTGATAACCATCATGCCCCTTTCAGCTGGTCGAAAAGATTATCTATCCTTGGAAGAGGGTAGAGATTCTTGATCGTCTCCTGATTCAGCCTCCTATAGTCTATGCACAACCTAAGACCACCATTTTCCTTCCTTGCAAACAATACCGGAGCACCCCACGGTGATGCACTTTGACGGACATAACCCCTCTTCATCAAATCGTCAATCTGTATCCGCAACTCCCGTAGCTCCGAAGGTGCCATCCGGTAAGGAGCCATCGACATTGGACGAGCGCCGGGCTGCAGGTCTATCCCAAACTCAATATCACGTCGAGGGGGTAGAGTTATCACCTCCTCAGGAAAGATGTCCATAAACTCACATACGATCTCTGGCACTTCCACCATTTCAGCATCAACAGATTCCACTGTTATCTCTGTCAACAAGGAGAGGAGAGGTTCCTCTCTCCCGTTTCCCTTCGGACTACTCCGCTCGCCGGTGAAGGTAACACGCCGGTCGTCCAAGTCCGAGAACACCACCCTTCTTCAGAAACAGTTGATGATGGAACACACATAAAATAGCCAGTCGATGCCTAGGATGACATCGTATGGCTGAATCTGTAGTAGAAGAAGATCCCTAACCGACTGATGTGGCCCTATCATCAGTCTGCATCCCCGACAAACGAACAACAATTCGGTCTGACCCCCAACTAGTGTGCTCAACACCTTGGTCACTGGAAGTCTCTCGGCATCTATACCCAAGGCACGGGCTAGACTGGGTGCAACGAAGGAGTGCGAAGCTCCGGTATCGAACAAAGCATAAGCAAGAGTGCTAAACAGACTGATCGTACCTCGAACAACCTATGGCCCTGCTGGAACTGCTGCCTCTGCAGCATGCAACTGTCCACGCCCAACTCCCCTACCCCTCGGCTGTCGGACACCTCCCCGACCACGCCCTGGTCGAGGTCCCTATGGAGCGCCCTGAGGTCGGCCTCCTCATACTTCTGCCCTCGGAGGAGAGGGAGCTCACTGTCCCTGCTGCCGCTCCTGGAAAGGTCTGGCTGGAAGCTTCTTCTAGGGCGGGTGCTGGGGCTGACTGCCACTACTGTACTGTACCTGGTCCGGGCACTAACTCTGGAGATGCCCAGGGCTCCCACAGATGAAGCATCGCGGTCCCGGTCCCGTAGGAAAAGGGCAAGGGCTGGGGGATCGAATCTGAAACTGCTGTGGCCTACTCCCTGTGGGTCGAAACCTGGAGGGTCCTGACGCTGGAGGCATGGTGCTGACGACCTTCCCCTTAGATGGTCCAACCTGGATCCCATCTCACGACACTCCTCCTAGAGAATGCATCCTCTCCACCACTTAGGCCTTCTTCTGGACCTCCAAGTACGTCGGCAGGGTAAAGGGAGTAACAACAAACTGGATGGAGGGTCAGAGTGCCTCCTCTAGACGTCTTGTCCGAGACTCCTTGTCGGGAAAGAGGTCCGGAGAAAAACGTAGGAGGTCCTTGAACTTGATCCCTAGCTCCCTCACGGACATACTCCCCTACTGGAGGGAGAGTAGTTCTTGCCTCTTTTCTGCCTTCATCATCGAGGAGAGGAATTCCACCAGTAACTCCCTCTCGAAGTCCACCCATGTCACCTCAGACTCCCTCCTCTCCCCCAGGTAAAGCGTCCACCACTGACGCGCCGCTCCCCCCATCTGGCTGATGGCCAGAGGAACCCAGTACTCGGTCGGGGCCCGAATCAGGCCGAAGGCTATAACTAGCTCCTCTAGCCAGCCTTCTGTCTTCATATCGGAGGTGATTCCCTCATAGTTCTCGAGGGCCTATCGCTGGAAGGCTCGAAGAGTCTTCTTCCACTGGTCGTCCTCTTCCTCTCAATCAGCTTTTTGTTTATTGTCTAAAGTAGACTCTGGGGCCTCTATCTCCTGTACCACACGAGGTCGCCTTCCAGGTGCCATAGCTGCAAGGTAAACAAGGAATGCCTATGCACAAGTAGTGCAAAATATAGTTCTTAACACTTCTTAAAATTTAATTTATTCTTAATTCCCAAGATATCCCAGAAACAAAAGAACAAAAGTCATTATGTTGCATGTACCTTTCCTAGGGTCTCTACCCTGCAATCAGTGTGGCCTCACTTGGTCATTCGGTAGGTCCAGAGTCCTTGCATCGGATCACGGGGGGCCCTGAAATCCTGTGTCCTAGCCGGTGTTCCTTGGCCTAATTAACGCGCCAAGATCACCCAACACTGTTGCCTTACCATCCCATGCAGTCCTCACAATGACTAACTCCAGACTCCATCATATATCTCAACCACCCCCTTTAATACCATTCTGTCATGACCCGCCTTCACCAAAAGGAGGGAAGGGTCAGCAGATTGCCAGACCCTTCCTTCTTTATGTTGAAAGAGAGATAATGACCCCCGAAACCTGCCTTAAATATGTCCCGGAGTGGCGACTAGCACCAAGGGTATAGAAATTTCTCAAAAATGGAAGGCATTGCCCTTTTTATTTTATAGGATTGAGAGATAAGGAGAAGGAAACCCAACAACACCATGGTATAAGAAAAGTAAAGCCAAAAGTAAACCATTCCCACATGCATGTTTCAAAAGTAAAAGCCACAAGGTGCAAGAGGTGACTACAAGTTAAGTACCAAAAAGGAAGAGAAAACAACAATTGCAACTGCTCCAAAGGTCCGAGTTAGTAAGGTCTCTTGTGATCCCCGAAGTCCTCCTGGAAACCTAAAAGCAGTTTTATATACGTTGGCTGAGCATACAAGTACACTCAGTAGGGAAAACCAAAGACTCTCGTGCACAAGTGGGGGAACGTGCTAGAGTCCCTTGAGAAATGAGTAAACCAAAAACCTATCATGGTAAACTATCCACCCTAGTCCTCACCAAGGCACACTCCCCAAATAATGAAAGTAAAATAATATAGATAATCAGAGAACATCGATGTTTGGGTACCCCGCACCACTTTCCCACTAGTTATTGAGACATACAACGCATCAGACCAATCCCACCATTCTCACCGCAGTCCCACTACCACACCCGCCCGCACACACCTGGTCCACAACCACACGCAGTCCCACTGCCGAAATCCTGCCCGCACACACCTGGGCCTCAACTGTACGTAGTCCCACTACAACACCCGCCTGCACACACCTGGGCCACAACCACATGCAGTCCCACTTCCGAAACCCCGCCCGCACACACATGGGCCTCAACCGTCACACATAACCATGCCTGTAGACACCTAGGCCAGAACAACCACCACCATGCCCGAAAAAACCTGGGCCTCATCCCGAAGGCACTTGGGAAACCACCTGCCGCACACACCTGGCCAACCACCACACCACCCCGCCCGATGGTTCTTGGGCTAATAATAGACCTCATGCCATCATAGTCTTCCCGAAGATACTTGGGATATCTGGGAAAGGGAGAAAAAAAGGAGCTAATAACCAGTCACTAAAATAGTGTTGGGAAAAACACCCTCCCCCATGAAATGGGGGTGTTCGGCACTAGGTGCTCAACTTGGGTGGGGCGCGAATAAGAAACACAAAACTACAAGTATAGATATAGGTAACAAGCACTCACCCAAGTCTAGGTTTTTATATCCGGCCTACGGAACACAACACCACTATATCCGAGTCACAAGTCATGACTCTCGCTAAAAAAACCAATCATCCCATTCTTGTTTCATGTTCAGTAATAATGTTTGAGTTTAAGAACTACTGGACAACTAGTAGGCATAGGCACAAGTCCGGAAAAGTAAACAATCAAGCAACAACCAAAACATCCACACCTGGTTCTCAACAATAGAGGATTCCACCCCAATTTGTGATATGAACAAGTAACCACCCGGATTTAAAACTCACAACCACCAAATCCATACCAATAGGAGATCCAATCCCCCAAAACCACACAACCACTGAGGGTATAAAAGAACAGTGGATCCCATCCCCTCCCGCATCTCCAGCAATAGGCCCGAAGGGAAAACAGCAAACTACCACCACCAACACTAGCAGGGCCTTGCATGTATTTTCAGATTTAAACGACTTACCACACTCCCGGATTCAAATTCCCGTGTGTTCTAACCGGGAGTTATCACAGAAGGGTTGATCCTGGTGCATCCAATTTATTCAGCCAAATATACATGATTAACCAATTCACTTTTCACAGCAGAAGCTTACAACCACAAACATGCCTTTTAAAACAACAGCAGGGATCATTAGTGCACAAACAACGACCACCAACGACCTCGATTTACAGAAGGAATAAGCCAACACAACTCAACAGGATGACCATAAAAGAAACAACATCAACATATAAGACAGCATCAATGATCACAGCCCCCTCCTTTCTTTATAGAATTAGTTCGTTATCTTTAATTAGGTCTGGTTTATCTAATTCTACAGAAACAAAAGCACGCCCACCCCGCATGATACACAAAAGAGGGAGGCAAATGAGAAATTCCCTAATTGTTTGATCGATGATCGACGATTAGGCCGGGCGCAGAACTTTACGGATAACGATGCGCCTCATACACCAGAAGCTATTTGTGAAAATCCACGATCGAGGAAAAGAGAAACCACAGCTAACCCTTGGTTTATAAGAGTCGGGGACGGTTGGGGTGAAAACGGGAAACTGTGTAAGGTGCGGGGGTTGTGGGTTGACCACGCGGCTCCACTCATCACAAAAGGGGGTCGGGTAGTTTAAGCAGACTCATGAATTGATTAAGTATTTAATTAAAACTCTTATACACATTACGGGTCTTAAAAACATGTTAAATGAGTCAGAATAGGGTTTAAAACCCTATTTGAGCAAATGAGCGCTACTGGAAACTACTTGACAAGGCCGGGTGATGCCGATCGGTCTCAACGATCGGTCTGGCCGATCTGTCTCACCAATCGGTCTCCCAGATCGGTCTCCCCGATCGGTCTCACCGATCGGTCTCGCCGATCGCTCTCACCGAGACGCCACTCTTTTAAGACCCGGATTTTGGCAAAGGGAAGAACCTAGAGAGTCTGGGTCATCACAATAATAATATTGAAACTATCATTTAAAAAAAAATCCAAATTCGTGTTTTCTTAATACCCCTATATTACTTAATACCATAAACAATCAAATAATAAGGTTTCCAATAATTGTTGAAAAACTATTTCATATCAAATTGAAATAAATAAATTGAATTTTACATAGTGACTTATTATTATTTTCATGAGTATTTGATAGTTAATCCTTCTACCTCTTGATTTATGATTAACATGTATAAATATATTAAAAAATCCACAAAACATATTTGAATCTCTAGAACCATCATAGATTTACTCAATTAATAAAAAAAGGTAAAATAACTCCATTATATAAATAAATTCCATTAGATATTTATAAAATAGACTAGATCTATGAAACCTATAGAGGGAGATATTATTAGATCTATGAAATACCACCAACAACTCCATCAAACATAGGCATACCAGGGTAATATGACATCAACTCACCATCAGAAGCCTTTGAATCACCACTAGTTTGATTGAGAAAATTTTTATAGTATATGAGAGGGAAAAATATCATGTTATGTTTGAAATGAATAATGGGGGATAAAGGATAATCCCAACCTATGTCCACTTTTAATATCATGTTTTTAAACAATACACTATTTGTCACATGGTTAGAAAAACTATGTGCTAACTATGTTCCACCCTCTGACTCAAGGAGGACCTAACAAGGTTTTCTCACATGGATTCACAAAATATGATCCATCCATGTGAAATAACTGAATTCCACTTCCCATAGTCTCCCCAAGGCTACAACATGGGTTAAAAAAAAGTGCACCTGTATGTACACCTACCCTAGAGCCCCGATTTCATTTCACATGATTTCATGTAGCTATTTCCTAATTTTCAATAACAATTCACCAATTTTTCACCTTAGAAAATTCCTAAAAACATTCAAAAAGGCCTAAAAACCCCCAAAAAATGACACAAACTATTTACATATTGAGCAGAAAATAGATACTTTTTACATACATGATTTACGAGTGATACAAGACCTTTATTAATTAAAATTTTGACACATAAGTAAATTATGTTTCCAAAAATTGATTCCATATTAGGAATAATAATAACTATGAAGATTTAGTAATGTTCAACATAATTTTTGGTCATAGTTATTGGTAATGATATTAAAAATATATTATCCCAATTACAGTTGAACGATGCTTGGGTGATATATATGTTTTCGATAACAATTATTTTCGACACACGTAAAAAAAATTTATGAAAAAATCGATGTAAATTTATAATCATTAGTTAAAAAATATATAATATTTATCTGTTTATTTTAATCATTAAATAATAATTAAATATTTTAATATACTATTTATAGTGGTAAAATACAAAAAGGTATGAATAAATAAAATTATAAAATAAGGTAGGAAAATGTTTCCATCATGTTAAATTTTTTCTGGAAGATGTTTGTCCAGAACATTAACACCCTCCTATTAATTGATTCAAAATTTTGGGGGAATGCATGTATTATGTGACATACCATTATTGAATCATTTTTAGTGTGTAGAAAAATATTTGACCCCCTCAATAATAAAAGGGTACTATATAACCTGGCATCATTACACTTATCAAGACATTTTTCTTGCCCCAAATATATAAAACTATCTCCAAAATTTCCATATCCTATTGATCGAACATCGTGACACCCAGAAACACCATCCTTAATGATATTAAGTGTTGATCTAAATGATGTTTACCTTTGGGAATGTATTATTCTTATCAAATCACTTTATACTTAAATATTTATATTCCACAATAAATTATATATTATGATGTCAAATATTATAAAAAATATCTTCCTAAAACTGATATTTTATTATTTTTATAGAATAATGTTTATCCTTACCTTTCCTAATGAAATTGGAAGAGAGTTATTTCATGTGTGTACGATGGAATACCACCTCATGAATCTATGAATTGTTAGTTTGTCACTAACTCAAATGGATATTTATAATTGTGGAAACAATGAATATATATAATATATATGACAAGATAATTATTATTTTTAATGCAATATACCATCCACTTAAAATATTATTCTAATATTAATTGAATTATATAGTTTTTTATGCATACATACATCTTACCATTTACACGAAGCAGTGTGATTAATTATATATTTAGAATTTTCAAGACTGGTTCAAACATGGAAAAATTAAATTAAAATATATGAAAGTAATATCATTATATATATGATGGAAAAATATCATATTCTAATGATCTATAATTTTTATTATAAATTTTCATAAAAATAAAACAAAATTTACTAATGAAACAATAATAATAATAACATATTGTTATCGAATGTGTGTTTATATGTTATTAAATGATAATTTTGGTTATTTTAAATATAAATATAGTAATTATATAAATTGTTTTAAAAACATTAAACAGTTATAATGGAGAATAATGAAAGATAAAATAAAGGGATGTGCAATGTAAGGGTTTTCCTCTAAATTTCTATATCATTGAGACATATTTGTTAATTTGAACAAATTAAATTTTTATTGTGGTGTATATAGAACAAAGTTGATATATTTAAATTGATTAAATATTTATCTATGATTTTAAATGTTTCATTTGATATGTAATCATAAATGGGTTACAATTTAAATGAGACAAAAAATGTAAAAACTACTTTAAATTCTCAGATTATATTCTTATTATAAACATTCTATTTTAACATTAAATTTCATATGATTATGTATTATCAGATATTATGATTCCATTGGACTTAAATAATCATTGAACCAAGGATATTATTATTTACAAAACTATATCTCAATTTAATGTATGATTATTAATTTTAATGTAAATTTTTTAATACATAAAATAGTGATAAATTTGTATACATTTATCAGTATGAATAATTTATGATAAAAGACATCATTATTGATTTATGTTGATCATTAGAAATATAATAAATTATTTGGATATGATGTAATGAGTGATTTCGGAAATTATATATCCCCTTGATACATTTAAAATATTCATTAGACAACCTTATTGGAAAACATAAATAGATGTTTACACATAGAATTAAACTATGTTATGAAACCTCCTGAAAGTATATATATCATGATTCATATTATCATTAAATAAAAAAATTAATCATTTCATTTATTTATAAATAATATATTATTATTATCCATTCTCTTTTTTCAATGATATTACATTTGGATGCATTATATATCAAAATTTATTTATTAAATTTAAATTATGTTATGTTAATTACCTTCACATATTGGTTATTAATTATTTATTCTTCATGTTTTTTAATAAATCGAGCATCTTTCCAGTTATTTACCTTTCAATAATTTTCATTTTCTATTTACTCATGATTTTTTACACTATAAGTTAAACTTATAGAGCATTTTTACCCATCCTTATATTAGTTCCATTAATAGGGTAATGGAAATGAATCATTTAAATGAATTTTAATAATATTGAGAATTTGATTTTTTTTTTATTTTTTCTCATTTTTTGAATGGGTATGAATTTTTCTATATGACACTCTATGTATCCTAAACTAACTAGTCCTATATGATTTTTACCCCTAGTAAATATGCCACTGTAATAAAGGGGACGACGACTCCACGTTATTAGGGTCGGGTTGGTAAACAATAGTATAATATGATTCCATCACATATAATTTGTACGTGTCAAATATTAGACTTATTTTATTATTTTTTAAGGAATTATGTGTTGTAATTTTATGATGGATTAATGTGTTACAATTTTTGAAGAAAATACAAATCTCAATCATTTATATACAAAAATACAAGCAGTGGGGATAATATAACACCACACATGGATTTTATATTTAAAAAATTTATGATTTATTATTAATCCACAAAAATGATATGCTTAGTTTTGGATGTTCTGATAGATATTGATGTATTTTTTATTTTTATCGAAGAAGTCAACGTATGAGAAACTATAAACAAAACTATATAATAGTCAAATTTTAATTAGGGTAGTGGATATTGAGGCAATTGGTTGGAGAATAATTTGGTCATTGGTGGGGTAAAATTTATATAAATTTTGAAATTTTAGATAGTGTGACACGCATAGTGTGAAAATAGATTGAGAAACTATGAAAAAAATCTGTGCTTTTATGGTAACATCTACTACCACAAACATTTTTATTACCCAATATCCAAAATCATACCATTATACTATTCATTAAACTAATTTTTCATATGTATGAGGTGTTTATACAAATTCACCCCCTAACAAAACTTTTCAGTACTCTGTGGTAATTCAATTAATCATTTTGGTTTCAGGGGATATTTTAGTGGTTATATTTATTATATAGCAATAGAACATTGAGTCATCGATCATTTTTTCTAGGGAAAAATTATAATATTTTCTTCTTGACTCATAATTAATTCTCTCATTCCAATTAAGAGAAAATATATTTGGGATATAATTATTTAATCACATGTTTGTGGTGTGTTTCTTTGTGTTTTAATTATAATAAATTACAAATTAATTAGGAGAACCTAAACCAATGTTTTTTTTAGATTCATGTTCATTTCATTGATTTATGCTTATATATTCTCCCACTATCTAATTGTATTAATAAAAAGTTGGAAATGTGTTTAAAAAATAATTATTTAATTAAAATGTTATAAATAAATTCAATAAATATTAGTTGCTTTTTTTGAAGTAAAATAAATTTCATAATTATTTTTATGTGACACTGATAATATATTTATCAAATTTTCTATTTGATGGATTTGTTTTAAAATGGAATTTTTTTGATAAAAACAGGTTTCTTATATATTAGTTTTTGGAATTTGATTCACACATCATATGAATGAAATGTGAATTTGTTTACTTTTATTGGTGAATATTTTCTCAAAATAATGGTTAAATATAATTTTCAGGACATGTAATCCATTCACTATTTATTTTGTTAAGGTCTTATTGGGTAAAATTTGATACCTAGGTTTTATTAGTGGGATGGTGGTTCTCCCCAAGTGATAATATGGTTTTGGGGGATATGTATATACATATGAGTTAACACCATTAAATTAATACCATATTGTTAATGTATGATTTGTTTTTCTATATGGACATAGAGGAGAGGGATTGATTCATATTCTGAGTGAGTGAATTCATATTGAAAATGTGTTAGTTGAAGTATTATTCATTTAAAAAATATCTTAATTATTATATATTTATATATAGAGTTATTCATATACATTACATTTAAATATATAATTTTTGTTGTTCTTATACATTATTTAATATAAATTTTCAGTTAAATTTGGATTGTTGTGTGTGTGAACTATTTTAGGAGAGTTTCATTTTGAGTTTTTACAATAATCCAATTCTATAAAACATGATTCAGACGAAAATAATTTTCATAAATATTAACCTAAGTAGATTACCAAAATCATATATAATGTGGTTTTCTAAATATTAATTTTTTATTGATGGGGTCAAGATCATATATATATATATATAACAATAATGTATGGCACAAGGGATCAAAATGATTTTTATTTTTTTTATTTTTTTTATTTTTTTAGTGGCATTACTATGAGAAATTGTTTATTGATTTCATTGGAAATATTAAATTTTAGGTTATCAGTGAATTTATTTTCTTTCACATGAATTAAATTTTTTATTCGATTACTTTTACTTGAATTTGTAGTGTTTACAAGGTTACATATTCAAAATACTATATTGGAAATGAAATTGAATTTATTTCTAACCATTTTTGTTTTATGGATTCAACAAATATTGGTGTCATTGTAATCGAATATGAGGTGTTGGGTTGTTTATTATATGTTATGAAATGTTACATCAAAATCACTATGTTATATATGACATTTTCCATTTATAGAGTGAATTATTTATATTTTTCGACATCACCCTTCATGTTGATAATATTCAAAAAACCTCATTTTGTCTTCATCATATTTTTCTCTTTTCAAACTAACACCAATTGTTCGGATTCCTTATTATTATCATATATAATATATTTATCATTAATAAAAACCAAATTCACATTTTTATTATATAACAAAAATCATTACTGGTAAGTAATTATAATGTATCGTTATGTTTATGACCCTTCGTTGTTGTCTCCAAGCTTATTTTTAAGCTGGAAAATTTTTTATGTATTTTTTATAGTGTGCAATGTTTTTAAATTCATCCCTCACAATTGGAATTATTAGAATCATATTTAAAAGTATTAAATTCTTTTCATGTATCCTCTATTTCATCATGATATATTGTTCATTATTCATGGTATTCTTAAATAGCGTCATCTATGTGATATTATATAAAAGAACGATCATTGTAATGGCCTGAACCTCTCCGGTCTATTACATTGTGAAATGTGGTCCTGGTGGTGTTATGGGAGGTCAAGGTGACATGGGGGTGCATTTGGGTGGGCTTTTTAGGAAAGATAATGGGTAATAGCTTTCTCATGGTTGGCGCACAGTTTGGCTAAACCGTGCGGCCAAACCGTGCAAGGATGGTGTTGGAGGCAGTGGCTAACGCACTGTTAGTGCACAGTTTGACTTACCATGCAGACTAACAATGTATGGAGTGTTTGGCGTGGCAGAAGATAACATACGTTTAGTGTACGGTTTGTTAAACCGTGCAGACTAACCCTGCAGGCACTTAATGTTAGATCCTAAAATTGTGGATCTGAACTATTTTTCCTATAAATGGATCGTTTAAGCCTCTATGCGGCCATAAATTCGATTACCCTTCCTTGGAGGTAGATGAACCTCTCCCAAGCATTTTGGAGGTGATCATAATGATTTTTATGGCGAATCGAAGCTATTTTCTTGTGGTATGTGATCGTTCTTGGTTGATTTCTAAGATCTTATTAGATCTACTCCTCATGTTCTCTCGGTTTCTTAGATCTACTCCAATTATGGGTTTATCTAAGGGTGTGAATGCCGAATATGATGGGATTTTGTCTTGGTTATGTTAGAAGAAGAGATCTAACAAGGATTCATAGATAATCGACCATGTTTGTTGGGTGTCTTTGGACTTTTGTTTTTCTCCTAGAAAACCATTGATGTAGGGGATTCGTGGCCTCTCTAATTGATTATGTTCAATCATAGAGTTAGCATGATTTAGCACTTTGGATCACAATGTAATTGACCTAATTAAATACTTGAATCAGATTAATACATTTTTCTTGATCGCATGTTGTTGTTCTATACAGTGTTAACGATTCGCCTCTTGATTTGTTAGATAGTGTGATATCTATTCCTTGCTGGTTATCATGTTGTTATTGGAGAAATTTATAAATAATGTAAAATCAGAATTAATTAATAATTAATTGGAAAATGACATAGAGGCATGTAAATGAATCCTGTTGTCATTGATGTGGTCATTTATCAAAATTGATGTTAATAAAATTGATGTCGATGTATGTGATTAATCCAGTTGGTTGGTAAACCTGAGAACTATTGGTGATTGTTGTTGAGGCTAGATGCCTTGTTAAAGGGCCAAGAGCCCAAATTGATGAGATGTTTATTTTCCTATTTCTTATGTTGTGATGTGACCCTAGAGGATTGTTGTGATATGTGGGGGCATGGAGTCATTGTGGTTGTGGCAGCAGATGAAACCTAGATTGGCGAGATGCATTGGTTTATGCATATGGGTGTCATGGAGGACACCATGGATGATGGAATGGGATGGATGTGATTGTTGGATGCTTGGTGATTTTTTTGGTTATTTATATGCTTTACTTTTCCCCACTTCTCAAGGCAGTTGGTCTTGCTTAACGTTCTTCTGAAAGAGGCAAAGACATGTGGGGTATGCCACATGCCTTACATGTTTAGCCTCTCAAGGGAGAATGGGTCTACTCTCATTCTATTGGCGGAAAAGAATCAGTGGGTAGTACATCTACTCCCCGTTTTGATCCCCTTGTGTTTAGTAGCATAGGATCCAACTATGTATACTGTTATACTCACCCTACGTATATATAAACTATTTTTCAGGTCACATTGAACTGGTTGGAGATCAGGCCGGTTACTAATGGCTTGTGGTTGCAGGAGCTGTTCGGGCTTGTGGTCATTGCTCTTTTTACATTCTTTTGGTTACATGCAGTTTTCCCTTTCATTTTTAGTACTTTTTCATAAAATTAAATGTGTGAACTTGGGTATTCTATTATACTTCAGTTCTGAGTTGGAGTTTTTTGGTGTCTATCTTATCTCTCTTTTCCACATCTGTTCTCTTAAAGGGTAATGCCTCCCATATGTGTGTTTATTATACCCTCGGTGCTAGTCACCAACCCGGGGCCTACTGGAGGCGGGACTCGGGGGTCATTATCTCCATTCTCACATTTCCGGCCCAGGAAGGGTACACATTGTTGGGAGGGGGTCGTGAAAGAGTGGTATCAGAGGTCTGGTTCAGGGATAGGATGGAGTTTGGTGTTAGGAACAAGTGAGGTTGCATGAGTTGGTAGGGAAATGGTGCCATTCATGATTAGAACGTGAGGTAAACATTGGAGACCAGATGAGACATATTCATTTAGGCCCCCCTATGATCTGATGCACGGACCATTAAGATTATAATGGCTACTAAACAAGGTGATACTGGTTGCAGGCTAGCGACCTAGGAAAGAATCATGCATCATTCTTCTTTGTTCCTGTGTTTGAATGGGTAGAACTTGGGATTGGATAACATAAAATGAATAAAAGAAAATAATTAATTATTTAATGTTTAGTCTTCCATATTACAGGAAAAGGAGATCTAAGTGTTTTTTATTTTACAGGTATGGCTCCAGGTCGACATCCTCATCAGGCTTGCACAGAAAATGTATAGCAGCATGTTCTAGCATATCGCCGTAGGGTAGCGGTTGACGACAGCGACACTTGGAGGAAGACACTCCGAGAGTTTCAGCACCATAGTCTGCTGATGTACGAGGGATCCAATTCAGATGTTGTCATGGAAGACTGGTTATAGGAGGTCATGATAGGCTTCAGTTCGGTTCGTGCTCGGATGGTGCACTTGTTGCCATTAGCTGTGATAATGCTGCAGGGAGTAGCGAGGCAATGGTGGTTCTTGTTCCTCAGGGATCATGGGGAGCCATCGATCTCATGGGAGGAGTTCTGGGACAAGTTTAGAGTCGAGTTCCTTTCCTCATCTACGAAGGCATCCAGTGTTGATTCAATAAAGTTTTCCTTATGACTTTTCCATTCCTTCTTGTTTTGAAAATCACAAACATCTTATCTTAAGGAAAATTTCTTTTATAAGGAAAATTGCTTTCTTAAGGAAAATCGCTTTTATATGAAAAAGTATCGTCATCATATTTTCATCCATATTTTTCATAAGTATGAGATTCAGGTTCATTTTCTCGGAATCGTTGAAACTTTGTTATAAAGCATTCTGTTTGGATTCTGGACAAGAACTATAAGGAAGTATCATTCCGAATTCCGGATATGAACTCTGACTAAGTTCTATTCCAGATTCAGGATACGAATTCTGAAGAAGAATTCTCATTACGAATTCCAATGAAGAATTCTCATTATGAGTTCTAATGAAGAAATCTCATTCCGAATTCCCATTACGAATTCTGATGAATAATTCTCATTACGAACTCTGATGAAGAATTCTGATTACGAATTCTGATGAAGAATTCTCATTACGAATTCTGATGAATAATTCTCATTATGAATTCTGATGACGAATTCTCATTACGAATTCTGATCAAGAATTCTCTTTATGAATTCTGATGAAAAATTCTCATTACGAATTCTGATGACGAATTCTCATTATGAATTCTGACGACGAATTCTCATTACGAATTCTGATGAAAAATTCTCATTACGAATCCTGATGATGAATTTCTCATTACGATTTTTGATGACAAATTCCTATTCCTAATTCTCATTCCGAATTCACCTATTAAACAGAATCTGATTATCTTTGTTTTATACACTCTGAATTAATTCAGACTCCGAAAAATATCTTTGTTAGACTGTGAACTTTTATATTGCTTACACCTCTATAATTTTTCTACTCTTTATTATCTTCATTACACTCCGAACCTTCACTCTGATGTTTTCATTCTGAACTTTTATGTTAGAATTAAAACGATGTCGTACATTCTGTTACACATATTTTGTTATAAAACGATGTCGTCTGTTTTGTTATAAACTAACCATTGTCTAAGTGACACGTGTACAGGTCCCTCCGATCTTTAAGAAAAATATGACCGTTGGAGAAGGAGCCGACCTTACCTATAAATAGGAGCACATTTGAAAGAGCTCGGTGCTGCTGATAGCTGATGAATGTGCTGAAAGGCTGACTAATTTTCTTGAAGTGATTTCTAGAGAGAGAGGCTCTTATTAACTCTCAAAGCTTCGTGCGACTCCGAATGTTGGTGATTACATTCGAGGGCTTCCGGGGATAGGAAGACAGAGGTTGCTGACTACCTTAAAGTTCGAGGGCTTTCTTGCTGAGGAAGACAGAGGTTGCCAACTACTTTGAAGTTGAGGGCTTGCGGGTATAGCAAGACAGAGACTCCGATCTTCGTATCGAGGGCTTACCCTGGTGTGGGTAAGACAGACTTGCTTGAAAATATAAATCAAGGGACCTTTATCCAAGGTTGTTGGATACCCTTCTCTTTGGGTTAAAAGACTTATATCTTGTTACTAGTAGTTTTACTACTTGTTTTTATTCCGCTGCATTTTGTAATATAAGGAAAGTATAACTTTATTATACTTCCTTATTTGTACTCTGTTGCATTTAGATTATATACGCTTTAAGGTAGAATCTCATATTGTAATCTTTTGTTAAGTTTCAACTTCCGGAACCATATTTCCGGAACCCTCATTCGGAATCTCTTTCCTAGTTTGCTTTCAGTGTTAAGAGGTGTTGTGAATTTGCTTAGTTTAACTTTGTTAAACTTAGCCTTTTCCTTTGCTTAAGGAAAACATAGTTATTCTTAACTAACGTTAAAGGTTCCAAAGGAATTTTTAAAGTATACAATTCACCCCCCTCTTGTATATTGAGCATCTACATCACTATTTCGATCCTACAATTGGTATCAGAGGTTGGAAACCTCTTACTCTATACCAATCTTACATTTGGTATCAGAGAAGGTCTCTGAAATACTTATACTCACGAATAAGTTTTTCTTGGTCACTTTTCATTCTGAATTTATATTCCGAACTTTTCCCATTCTGAACTTTGTTATTACGATTCTTTGCTACTAACAAGTTTGTGTGAAAAGTTATTTTAAGTATGGCAGGAATTAATGTTGGATCTATTGACAATATGAATCCTAAAAGACCACCAATATTTGATGGTAATAACTATGAATACTGGAGAGATCGCATGAAGACTTTTTTTATCAATACTGGAGTAGACAACTTTGTTATGCTTAATGGTGATTATAAAATTCCTGACAAGGAAGTCAGAACTTTTACTAACCAGGAAAAGCAAGAATATCAACTCAACTATAAGGTACGCAACACTTTACTATGTTCAATGACCAAAAATATATATAGCGAAATTTATTCTTGTGAAGCAGCTAATTGTATATGGAAGAAGTTAGAGGTTACACACTTTGGGACTTCTAATGTGATTGAGACTAGAAGATCTATGCTTAGAGATGAATATCATGGATTCAATTTTCCTTATGGTGAACCTATCTGTAAAGTTCAACAATGATTTAAGACTATTGTAAACAGTATACAATCTATGGGAGAGAAAGGTTTAGTTGATGAATCTCTTGTGGACAAGATAATTGACATTATGCCCAGTGAGTGGGAATCCAAGAAAACCGCTATAGATGAGAACAGGAATGTCACTCAAATTACTCTTGATGAATTATTTGGAACTCTTCTACAACATGAAACAAGAATGAAGAGAGATGCTGACAACATCAAGAAGAATAATGGAAATGGTACTGTTGCTTTTACTACAACTTCAAATCAGATGAAAGCTAAGACTCCTGAGAGAGTAACCAGATCCAAGTCTAAGAAAGTTATTTTCCAATCCGAATCAAGTGAGAGTGAAGATTCAGAAAATATATTAGCCAATATTGCTCGAAGGATGAACAAGATAGCTGGCCAGGGAAATTTTCAATCTAAGTATAAGAAAAAGGAAAGGAAAGATAAGAAAGATGGAGAAGTTACTTGTTATGAATGTAAGAGTGTTGGACATATTAGACCAGATTGCCCTATGCTCAAAAAGAAAGAAAGGAAGGAAAGGCATTCAAAAAGGAACAGGAAGAAATATTATAAAGCCAAAGGTAAGAAAGTTCTTGAAAGCTAATGACACCTGGAGTGCCAGTGGTGGTGATTCTTCAGATGAATCTTCTGATTATGAATCTTCAGGACAGAAGAATCTTGGTCTTATAGCCAGATTACCTATTGATAATCATTGTCTTATGGCTAAGGTACAAAATGCTGAATCATTGACCAATGTTTCTTTAAACTCTAATGATATCAAGTATTATAACTCTTCTGATGAAGAATCGTCTTCTGATGAGGAAAATACTTTACCTACTTATGAAGAAGTCTCTAGGTTTTCTGAACTTCTTGAGATTAAGAATTCCAAACACAATAAGAAACCTGATAAGGCAAACTCTAGGAATTCTATTCTTACAAAAGAGATATCAGATCTTTCTAAAGATATTGATATGAAAAATGCTGATTTTGAAAATATCTCAAAAAATATTGAGGAAGTAAGTTCTGAGAAGAATAAACTTTCTAAAGAAATAGAAAAAGTAATTTCTCAGAAAAATGTTTTCGAGCCTAACTCTAGTTTAAAAACTAATGATTTTGAGGATAAAAACATGGTTGTAAAACTCATGTCCGAAATTTTTTCCTTAAAGAAGTGTTTATCAAACTTTACCCATGGAAAGGAAAATTTTGATAAGATGTATTCCCAAATACGACCTTTAAGAAATAAATCAGTATTTGGTTATACCCATGCAAAACCAATTTTCAGTAACAATTATTTTGTTCCTCAAAGTGCCCCATTTTGTACCAAGTGTCAATGTGGTGGTCATTGGGCAAAGAATTGTACCTTAATCAAAACCCAATCTCTAGGATTTCACAAAGCTTACTTTTCTAAGAAGATGTGGGTTCCTAAAATTTTATTGTCTGGAAATCTCGGATCCAAACAAGTTTGGATTCCGAAAGACTAATTTTCATCTTGATTTCAGGATAATAAAGAACTTACCAGCAAAAATACATGGTACATGGATAGTGGATTTTCCCGGAACATGACTGGTAACAAAAGCTTTTTTGAAAAGATTATCAAAACCAAAGGAGATATTATTCTTCAGTTTATCGGAACGCAAGAACAACTTGCTAATATTTTCACAGAATCATTTCCTTCTGATAGATTTGAATATATTAAACAGAAGTTAGGAATGATAACCGTAAGGTAATCTTTCTTAATTAACATTCTGTTCAAAAAGTCTCCTTACAGTAATACACTTCTTTTTATAGGGGGAGTACATTTGATTGTTTGTTTAACAATGTTTTTCAAAATTTGTTTTCAAACTTTTCGGAACGAAGATTTCTGGAATGGAACTTCTGGAACTAAAATTTTCCAAAATGGACATTCTCGTACAGAATATTTCTGGAATGGAACTGTTCATATTGAAAATTTCTAGAATGAAAATTTCGTACTAAAAGTTTCATAAAGGAATTTTCATACCAAATTTTTCGTAATGTATTTTTCGTACTAAGTTCTTCGTACTGTATTTCTTCTTTTGTTTGTTTTTCGTACTGAGTTTTCTGTAATAAGTGCTTCGTTCTAAGTTTATTTTTCATAGTAAAATTTTTCCGAAATCTGCCATTACGAATAATCCTCCTCAGCCAATCCGAAATGTATGATTTCCCTACTCAAGTTTTCGTAGTCATATTTTACTTGCTGGAATTTTCTTGAACTAAGTTTTTGGATTATAGTTTTCCTAACTCTTTGTTTTAATAAAAACCTCAAAAAGATCGGATTCAAGCTTTCAACCGTCAGATCAGATCTCAGCTCATTCTAACCGTTAGATCAACTATGTAAGGTGAACCGTCATCTCGTTGCCTATATAAAGGGGACCCAAATACTCGTCCCTCATCGATCTCAAGCTCTCACGTCCCGAATCTCTGCCTCTCTGATTTAAGGCCGTTCCGAACTTCAGTTTTCTCCATTCCGAACTTCTCAGAGGATTACAGATCCGAATGTCTGCGGAGTTAGCATCTCAAGAAATGTCATCCACTAAGCCTATTCCGCAATGGCTAGTTTACAGAGAAAGGTCAGTCCATCTGGATTTCTTCAGCAACTACGATTCTCTCATTTCAAAGAACATTAAGTTGAATGGCTGGGAAGATGTTGCGGTGTCAAAAACTGGGAACCAAGATGAAGTATATTTAGACTTACTTGTTGAGTTCTATGAATCAGTTTCTTTCTTTAAGGAAGATAATAGGGAGAAGTTCTCTTTTAAGTCTTATGGAAGGACTTACAAGCTTTCTCACACCAAGGCTGCAATCTTGGTAGGGCTGTCTTATGAAGGAGCACCCGAATTTATTTCGCATGTGTTGCCGGACTCTAAGGGTAGCTTCAACAAGGAAAAAGCCTTAGAAACTCTCAGACTGGCTGATGACAAGGCTCCGAAGATTGCAAGTCTATCCACAAACTTCTGGATTCTGGAGTTATGGGTGCAGGGACTTATCGTACCGAGGAATGGTGATAAAGATAGCTTGAAGAAAAGTGAGATCTATATCTTAGATTTCCTGATAAATCTAAGGATGTTCAACTTGATTAAGCACATTCATCTTACCATTGAAAATTTGAAGAATGGAAATCTGAGAGCTCGGATTATTATGTATCCAGCAATCCTATTCAAGTTAATTGTTCTGTTCCTTGAGTCATTCAAGGAGGCTTGAAAATCTAAGCCAAGAGTTTGCAAGATCATGCTGGTCAACGATGGTACTCTTAAGAGAATGGATGTGGCTTTCAACAAGGAAACGAGTGAGTTCTTCGATTTGCCAAGTCAAGAAGAAGAGGCTCCGAAATCTACTGAACCGGAATCATCTAAGCAAGTAAAGAAGAGAAAGCTGAAAGTAGTGGAAGTAAAAGTAGAGAATCCTAAGTCCAAGGAAGTCCATTCCGCACCTCCTAAGCCTAAGAAGAAGAAAGCCTATCCTGATGACGTTGTTACGAAGTGGAGAGCTGATAAAGAGAAAAGGAAAGAAGGGGATCCGCAGTTCGGTTTGGACCCTGCGGAGGCTAATGCCTTGTAGGAGAAAACTGCTGATGAGCATGAAAAACAAGCAATGCAAAAGAAGCTCAAGAAGATGATGTCTGAGGCTGAGGTAGCTCAGGCTTTGTTGAAATTCAATGAAATGGTTTCAGCAACTATTCCAGTTCCGAGATCTTTCTCCTTGGAATCTCTACCTGAGACTCCAGAAAGAAATTTTGTTGCTCTGGAAGAAGCTGTTGCTAAAAATACTGAGGAAGTAGAGCAAGTCGAGCAAGTGGAACAAGTAGAAGAGGGTGTTGAAGGAAGAGGTGAAACCGGAGATGTGCTGAAACAAGTTGATGATTACAAGGGGACACCTTCAGAACACTTATCACTCCGAACCTCTGAAGCAGAATATTAGAAGCTAGTTACTCCATCAATAGAAGAAGAGAAAGGAGAAGAAGAAGTTTCTTATCATGGAGAAGAAGAACATCTTTTACTTGATGTTTCGCAGAAAGAAATCGTAGGGGTTCGTGTTCAGGAAGTCGCTGATGAAGAAGATAATGTCGTTAAAGTTTCTGATAGTGAGAAGAGAAGTCCGGAACAGGATTCAATTCCGGAAAAAGTCAAGGGAATGCAAATTCTTGCTGATACTCCGAGCTCAGAAGTGAGGAAGAGGAAGGAAGTTGGTAGCTCTTCAAAGAGAAAGCTTGAACTTGTTGAAGAAGAAATTTCTCCAAGCAATGTTTCGGATTCGGAGTCATCCTCATTGGGGAATGACTTTGTTGTTCAATCCTTAAAGAAGTTGGTGGGAACCATTCCGACCTTCTCTAGTATTGACTCAAGATGCCAGATGCTCCAACATGATTTGAATCAGAAAACTAACTCTGTATATATGGTTATGGACAAGTGCGTTGAGATTGAGGCTCAGTTAAAAACGTTTTTTGTTGGTTACGAAGCTCATAGAAAATCTTGCAAGAGGATGACAAACTGGTCGAAGAATACTGTGGAAGAGATGAGGTTGCTCGATGAGTTTCAAGACAATGTTAAAGATGCTTTTGAGACCGAGGACAAGAAGATAAATGAGTTAACTGCATCCTTTGAAGTGAAGCTGACAGAAGAAAAGAGCTTCCGGATTCATGAAGTGAGAGATCTGAATGGGAAGCTCAATTCCGTTTCTCAAAACTGGAAATTTGAAAGGGATCATCAGATCGATTTTGAAAAAAGGATGAAGGCTCAGGAAGAGAAAATCAAAGCTTAGGAAGAAAAGCTGAAAGCCCAGGAAGAAAAAATTGAAGCTCAATCCTCAGGAATAGTTGTCTTAGAGAAGCAAGTAGAAGAAGATCATAAAGACTTAAAGAAGATCAAGACTATTATAAAGGGTCTCATCTCAACGGAAAAAAGATCCGAAATAATCAAATCTGATCTTTTTGTTGTATTTCTTTGTTGCTGAGATTTCAAATTTAATGAAAGTTGTAATTGTCATTTCTTTTGTTGTCATTACTAATATTTCAGGTACTTTGTTATTTTTTCTCCATTCCCTCCAATTC
The DNA here is from genome assembly GCA_963277665.1 of Viscum album. Lineage (NCBI taxonomy): Eukaryota > Viridiplantae > Streptophyta > Magnoliopsida > Santalales > Viscaceae > Viscum > Viscum album. Next base: position 1,881,895,460 of record OY728163.1, read on the forward strand.
TTTTTGAAAATAACAAAGGGGGAGAAGAAAATATCCTTAAGAAAAAGAAGAACTCTAATAAGAGTTTATCAAAGGGGGAGAAGAAAAAGATCCTTAAGAAAAAGAAAAACTCTAATAAGAGTTTGTTTAAGGGGGAGCTTTTTCATTAAAGAAGACATTGTTATTTATCACTCTGGAAATCTGAATACAATCCTTAGAGATTCAAAGCCTAAGGGGGAGTTAGTCGTATTCATCAATATCCTTAAAGAAAAGGGAGATAAGTCTTAATGTTTTTCATTCTTCTTAGAATTTATTTTTTCGTAAGGATGTTTGTGCTTTCCAAAAAGGGGGAGATTGTTGAGTCAATAAGGTTTTCCTTATGACTTTTCCATTCCTTCTTGTTTTGAAAATCACAAACATCTTATCTTAAGGAAAATTGTTTTTATATGGAAAATTGCTTTCTTAAGGAAAATCGCTTTTATAAGAAAAATTATCCTTATCATATTTTCATCCATATTTTTCTTAAGCATGAGATTCAGATTCATTTTCTCGGAATCGTTGAAACTTTGTTATAAAGCATTCTGTTCGGATTCTGGACAAGAACTATAAGGAAGTTTCATTCCGAATTCCAGATATGAACTCTGACTAAGTTCTATTCCAGATTCAGGATACGAATTCTGAAGAAGAATTCTCATTACGAATTCCAATGAAGATTTCTCATTACGAGTTCTAATGAAGAAATCTCTTTCCGAATTCCCATTACGAATTATGATGAAGAATTCTCATTACGAATTTTGATGAAGAATTATCATTACGAATTCTGATGAACAATTCTCATTACGAATTCTGATGAAGAATTCTCATTACAAATTCTGATGACGAATTCTCATTACGAATTCTAATAAAGAATTCTCTTTACGAATTCTGATGAAAAATTATCATTATGAATTTTGATGACGAATTCTCATTACAAATTCTGATGATGAATTCTCATTACGAATTCTGATGACGAATTCTCATTACGATTCCTGATGATGAATTATCATTACGATTTCTGATGACGAATTCCTATTCCGAATTCTTATTCCGAATTCACCTATTAAACAGAATATGATTATCTTTGTTTTATACACTCTGAATTAATTCAGACACCGAAAAATATCTTTGTTAGACTCCGAACTTTTATATTGCTTACACCTCTATAATTTGTCTAATCTTTATTATCTTCATTACACTCCGAACCTTCACTCCGAAGATTTCATTCCGAACTTTTATGTTAGAATTAAAACGATGTCGTACATTCTGTTACACTTGTTTTGTTATAAAACGACGTCATCTGTTTTGTTATAATCTAACCGTTGTCTAAGTGACACGTGTACAGGTCCCTCTGATCTTTAAGGAAAATATGACAGTTGGAGAAGGATCCGACATTACCTATAAATAGGAGCTCATTTGAAAGAGCTCGGTGTTGCTGATAGCTGATGAAAGTGCTGAAAGGCTGACTAATTTTCTTGAAGTGATTTCTAGAGAGAGAGGATCTTATTAACTCTCAAAGCTTCGTGCGACTCCGAATGTTGGTGATTACATTCGAGGGTGTTCATGCTGAGGAAGACAAAGGTTTCCAGCTACCTTGAAGTTGAGGACTTGTAGGGATAACAAGACAGAGACTCCGATCTTCATATTGAGGGCTTACCCTGGCGTGGGTAAGAAAGACTTGCTTGAAAATATAAATCAAGGGACCTTTATCCAAGGTTTTTGGATACCCTTCTCTTTGGGTTAAAAGACTTATATCTTGTTACTAGTAGTTTTACTACTTGTTTTTATTCCGCTGCATTTTGTAATATAAGGAAAGTATAACTATCTTATACATCCTTATTTGTACTCTGTTTCATTTAGATTCTATACGCTTTAAGGTAGAATCTCATATTGTAATCTTTTGTTAAGTTTCAACTTCCGGAACCATATTTCTGGAACCCTCATTCAGAATCTCTTTCCTAGTTTGCATTCGGTGTTAAGAGGTGTTGTGAATTTGCTTAGTTTAACTTTGTTAAACTTAGCCTTTTCCTTTACTTAAGGAAAACATAGTTTTTCTTAACTAACTTTAAAGGTTCCAAAGGAATTTTTAAAGTATACAATTCACCCCCCCCCCCCCTCTTGTATATTGAGCATCTACATCACTATTTCGATCCTACATCCAGTCGTCAGGAGCTTCTTACCCTTCGACAGGGGAGATCTAGTGTTCAAGAGTTTGGAATCTATTTTAGGAACCATTTGCGATAAGCTTAAGACCTGTTACCTGATGATGAGGCCAGGGCTAGGCCTTTTCAGGAGGCTTTGCGTCCAGATATCAAATGTCAGGTCACCCCATTTATGCTGAAAACATATCTTGAGGTGCTGGCGAGGGAAGAGGTTGTCAAGATGACTCTAGCCAGGACCGGATCATTACAAGATGGGAATTGGCAGGATTCCTCACGAAGCAGAGTTGTGGTCCGGAGATCCATGTTTTCAGGGTAGAAGAGTTTCCGTTCAGCTTGGGGTAGGCCCCATCCCTACACATCTCGTTTCTCCAGAGGCAGCAACTCTCAGGCCTATACCAAGGGATCATGCGCATGATTTTCCCATAGTGGTCATGGATATCTGATGCGGGAGTGCCCGAACATTCCAAGCGGTTATCGTACACTAGGCGATATGCTCCAGGTTCCTCCGTTGAGGCAGTTCCAGCCGATGCAGCCGCAACAGCAGGTTGCACCAGTTTCAGATCAACATATTGTAGATGGGGCAGGCAGAGGATAACTCAATGATGCTCTCGTCCTCAGAGAGTATAGTTCCGCCGTGGTGGTGGTCATCCTCAGGGTTAGATAGGCTATAGAGGAGGTCATGGTCAGCTTCATTCTCTAGCATTTCTAGCACCAGACGAGCCAGATGTTGTTTGAGGTACCCATTGCTTATTTTCTATCTTGGTGGATTGCTTCAAGAAGAAGGTCGTTTTCTTTGGTGAGGATGGATAGAAGGTGGTGTTTGTTGGTGAGTGAGACCCTCAGATGGGTCATAGGCACATGTCATTCTTATCATCCATGGCTGATGAGATGATTCTTTGTTCTTTAGAGGTTTGATAGTTGGTGTTCCCTAGGGTCATAGAGGAGTACACTGATGTCTTTCCAAAATAGGTTGTATCCTTACTCCCTCGACGAGAGATGACGTTCAGGATCGAGCTACAGACATGAGCATCTCCTATATCTATGTATCCATATAGGATGGACCCTTATGAGTTACGAGAGCTATTTATAAAACTTGATGGTCTGTTGCAGTGTAGTTTTGTTCGGCCAAGTGAGTCACCATGGGGTGCACCAGTTTTTTTTCGTGAAGAAGGCCGACGGCAATTTTCTGTTGTGTGTCGATTGTCGTCGCATAAAAAAAGTGACAACAAAGAATCGCTATCCACATCCACTTATTGGTGAATTATTTGATCAGCTGAAGGGTGAATGTTGGTTATCAATGATCGACTTCCGGTCAGGATATTATCAGATGTGTGTGAAGGATGTGGATATTATGAAGACTGCTTTCCATTGTCATCATTGGCATTATGAGATAATAGTAATGCCATTCAGCACGACGAATTCTCCTACTAAATTCATGGGTTTGATGAACGCTGTGTTCCATGAGTTCCTGGACAATTTTGTGGTAAATTTCATCGACGATATCCTTGTGTAGTCCACAGCTGAAGAGGACCATGCAGAGCATCTAAGAGCCGTTTTGGGAGTTCTTCTATGACATCAGTTGTTCAGGAATTTGGAGAAGTGTGATTTTTGTGCCAGAGAAGTCCATTTTGTGGGGCATTTTTTGTCCCAACAGGGAGTAGTTGTGGATCCATCGATGATAGAAGCAGTTTTATCTTGCGCATCCCCCAAGATAGTGTGAGAGGTAAACATTTCTTTCATCTTGCAGGATACTACATGAGGTTCGTATCGAATTTATATCGAGTTTCGACTCCTCTAACATCTTTGACCATGAATGATCAAGCATTCATATGTACTGATCAGTTATAGGTGGCCTTCGATTATCTAAAGGAAGAGTTAGTAAGTGCTCTAGTCCTTTGTCTTCCAGTAGAGGGAGTTCAGTTTGATGTTTTCCGTGATTCTTCACATCTGGGGTTAGGCTGTGTTCTCATGAAGCAGAGGTCAGTTGTTTCAAATGGGTATCTCCAGTTGCGTCCTAATGAACGAAACTATGCAACCCATGATATTGAGTTGGAAACTATGGTGATTTCTCTGATGTTGTGGAGACATTACCTCATTGGTGAGCGCTTTGTGGTTTTCACTGATCATAAGAGTTTGAGGTATGTTTTCTCCCATTGTCACTTGAACTTACGACATCGTCAGTGGATGGAGTTCTTTCAGGAATACGACATTGAAATATCATATACACCTGGAAAGGTGAATGTCGTAGCTGATGCAATGAGCCGAAAGTAACGTAGTTATGGTGTTCGTGAATCCGGTGATTCATAGAGAGTAATGGAAGAACTATCAGCCTTACATCCTGACATGGGAGAAGTTGTGGGTAGAGGTATCCTTTTTCAGATGATGGTACATTCATCCCTAATGCAGAAGTTGGAAGAGTCCCAGTTGGGGGATCTAGAGGTGGAAGTCTGGAGATACCTAGTTTTTTGTAGTGAGTCCCCTGATGGTTGGTCTGAGGATGAACAACATCGAGTGTTGTATAATGAAAGGATTTCTGATCCCTTGGCGATGTGTGAGATAGTTCTCAGAGAGTTCCATAGTCCTCCCTTAGTGGTACTTCTTGGCATGACAAAGATGCACCGATCCTTGAGGAACCAGTTTTGGTGGCCTGGGATGAAGCATGTGGTTGCAGAGATTGTGTCTAGTTGTTTACTCTTCCAGAAGGTGAAGGTAAAACACCGTGTTCCTGGTGTCCTTCTCCAACCATTATAGATTCCTCTATGGAAGTGGGAGGGCATCTCAATGGACGTTGTTACAGGTTTACCTCAAGATCTGAGAGGATCTGATACAATTTGGGTGGTAGTGGATCGTTTAACAAAATCGGCCCACTTCATAGAGATCAAGGAGTCGATCTGAGTGGATGTTTTGTCAAGGAAGTATCTATAAGAGGTTGTGAGACTTCATGGAGTCCGTAGGATGATCCTTTCTGATCGAGATCCTCGTTTTACCTCCAGGGTTTGGAGAGGTCTCCAACTAGCTTTTGGTTCTCAATTGTGCCTTAGCACTGCTTTTCATCCCCAAACGGATAGTCAAACAGAGAAAACCATCCAGACTCTTGAAGACATGTTATTCTCTTGTGTTCTTGATTTTGGAGGTTCATGGATTAAGAACTTACCCATGGTGGAGTTCCCTTACAATAATAGTTTTCGCTCCACCATCAGTATGGAGCCATTTGAAGCCTTATATTGTTGGCATTGTCGTTCTTCATTGTGCTGGACTAGGGTCGGAGATTCCGCAATTCTCAGAACAGAACTAGTGCAGAATACAACAGAGCTAGTACAAGTGATTCTTGAGAGGATGAAGATAGCACAAGATCGTCATAAACCTTATGCTGATCAAATAAGGAGACCCTTAGTGGTTAATTTTGGGGATCATCTACTTTTGAAGTTGACTCCCCGTCATAGGATAGTGAAGGCTTGGACTTGGAAGTTAGAATTCTCCTCAGTTTCTTGGGAATTTTGTGGTTTTAGCTCGTGTTGGAGTTGTGGTGTATCGAGTAGCTCTTCCCCCCTCAGATAAGTCGGATACATGATGTTTTCCATGTATCAATGCTCTGTCATTATCTTCATGATTACCATCACATCATCTATTGGGGATAGATCGATGTTGATGATGATGAAACCTTTTAGGATCGACCTATGGAGATCCAAGACCGCATGGATAAGGTGCTGTGTGGGCGTTATATTCAATTGGTTCGTGTCTTGTGGAGGAACGGTGGTTGGAGGAGAGTACCTAGGAACGTAAGTCCCAAATATGTGCTCAGTACTCAGAGTTGTTTTATTTTTAACTCTTATCATGTACCATTGTAACTTGTGTTGTTATGAAACTTTCATGTTTTTAAGATTGAACCCTTTGTTGCTTTTGTGGCTTGCTCTCTTCTGAGAGGTATCGTGATGGGCGGTTGTTCGGACCCTGTTTCATTTTCTTTTTAAGTGGTTTTTGGATTCTTGAGGGCGAGATAGTTTTGATAGGTATATAATGTAATGGCTCGGACCTCTCCGATCCATTAGTGTGTGAAATGTGGTGATGGAGGTGTTTCGGGAGGTCAAGGTGACTTGGGGGTGTGATTGTGTGGACCTTTAAGGAACGATAAAGGGAAATAGATTTCTCAGGGATGGTGCACTGTTTGGATAAACCGTGCAGCCAAACCATGCAATGTTGGTGTTGGATGTAGTGGCTAACGTACGGTTAAATCACGGTTTGCCTAACCGTGTAGAATAACCTTGCGAGGGGTGTTTGGAGAGGGAGAAGCTGACATACGATTAGCACATAGTTTTTTAAACCATGCGGACTAACAGTGAGGGAACATAAAGATAGATCCTAAAATTGTGTATATGAACTCTTTTTCCTCTAATTGGTTCGTTTAGGCCTCTAAGCGGCCATAATTCCGGATTACCCTTCCTTGGAGGTAGAAGAACCACTCCCAAGCATTTTGTAGGTGATCTAGAGGCTTTTCTTTGTGAATCAAAGCTTTTTTCATGGGGTATTTGATCGTTCTTTCTTGATTTCTTAGATCTACTTAGATATACTCCTCATCTTCCCTCAGTTTTGTAGATCTACACCCCTTATGGATAGATCAAAGCATGTGAATGTTGAATATTATGAGATTTGGTCGTGGTTGTGTTAGGATAAGAGATCTAAGGAGGATTTGTGGGGAATTGACCTAGTTTCTTGGGCTTCTTTTGACTGTGTGGTATTCCTAGAAAACCATTGAGGTAGGGGATGTATGGCTTCTCTAATTGTTTATATGGAATCGTTGAGTTAACATGATTTAAACCTTTAGATCACTATGAAATTAACCTAATTAAATACTTGAACCAGATTAAAGTAATGATTTTGATTGCATGTTGTTTCTTTGTACCGTGTTAATGGTTCACCTCTTGATTTTCTAGATAGTGTGATATCTATGCCTTGTGGGTGAGCATGTTGTTCTTGAAGAAATTGATAAAGAAGATAAAGACGAAATTTATTTATAATTAATTGCCTAATGATACAGAGGAATGTAAACGAATCTAGTTGTTGTTATGGTCGTTCATCCAAATTGATGTTAATAAAATTTATGACGATGTATGTGATTAATATAGTTGGTTGGTAAACCTAAGAACTGTTGGTTCTTGTTGTTGAAGGCTAGATGCCTTGTTAAAAGGCCAAGATCAAAAATTGATGTGATGTTTATTTTCCTGCTTCTTGCGATGTGATGTGACCCTGGAGGGGTGTTGTGATATGTGAGGTCATGGAGGCCACGTGGTTGTGGCAGCGGAAGATGCCCAGAGTGGCGAGATGCATCGTTTTATGCATACGGGTTTCAGGGAGGACACCAAGGATGATGGAATGGGATTGATGTGATTGTTATATGACTGGTCCTTTGTTTGGTTGTTTATCTGCTTTACATTTCCCCACTGTTCAAGGAACCTAGTCTTGCTGACCCTTCTTCCGAAATAGGCGAAGACACGTGGGGTATGCCACATGCTTTCCGTGTTTAGAATCTCAAGTGAGAATGGGTCTACGCTCATTCTATCGGCGGAAAAGACTTGATGGGATGTACATATACTAACCATGTTGAGCCACTTGTGTTTAGTAACATAGGATCCTACTAAGTATACTATTTTACTCACCCTATGTATATATAAATTGTTATTTGGATCACTTGGAACAGGTTGGAGATCAGGCTGGTTACTACTAGTTTGTGGTTGCAGGAGCTGTTCGGGCTTGTGGTCACTGTTGTTATTACATTATTTTGGGTATTTGTAGTTTTCCCTTACAATTGTAGTACTTTTTGATGACATTAAATATGTGCACTTGGGTTTTCTTTTATACTTCAGTTATGAGTTTGATTTGGTTGGTGTCTATCATATCTCTCTCTTCCACACATGTTCTCTTAGAGGATAATGCCTCCAATTTGTGTGTTTATTATACCCTCGGTTCTAGTCGCCAACCCGGGGCCTACTGAAGGCGGGACTCAGGGGTCATTATCTCCCTTCTCACATTGTCGTCCCAGTAGGGTACACTTTACACGGAGGGGGTCATGACAATCACCATTATCCAACAACATCGAATCAAATAAATAATAAATCATTTATATAATTCCATTATATCATGAATATATTCTTTATTTAATTTTATACCCATGAATAATGTCATCATAATCCATATATTTGATCATGCCTAAATTATTTACTTAAATAACATTTTTTCATCGTTAATGAGATACAAAAATTTTCATTGTGGACTCATTCTTCCAAAAACATAAATCACATGGGCTGATAACTGAATTATATTAGAGATTTCATCTTTTAAGATTGTAGAAAAATATATTTAGTTTCATTTTTCAAAATAAATATTGATTTTCAATTATGAAAAATAATTTTATTCAAATGTCTACAAATCTTAATGTCATTTAAAAAATGATTCATTTTTTTCAATGTATCTTATAGTGGAATATATCAATTCATCACTTCATTATTACCAAATTATATATTAATGTATTGATTATTATATAAAATTAGATTATCATATCATAGTATTTTTATAACATATCATGTTTGGTACACATCAATCATTAAAATGTGTTTATGTTTCTCAAGACAATAATATTTTAGAAACAGAATATGATGATAATTGATATGATTAAATCCTTTAAAAATTCATAACATGCAAATTTTTTAATTATATTTATATCAATTGTAATCCCATTTAATATTTTACATACAAATGATCATTCTAAGTTACAATTTCCAGGGATATGTGACATTTATTCATTATCCTTACTTTTTCCAATGATTCACACACAGTTTTTTGAGATTTAATCATTAATATATTTCACAGAGATAAGAAATAATAGTTTGCACATTTTGGCATCTCAAATGGTCATTTATTCAATCCAATTCCCCATTTTACACTTTTATACAGATTGGAAAATATTTTTTATCATCAAAAATAAAAAATAAGTTTCATATTTTCTAATTACCATACAATTTAATTGATTTAACCATACATATTTTAATTACATAATCCTTATTATGGTACATCACTTCTTTTTACCTATCACAATGATGAAAAAAACGTAGAATTATATGCATTAACTATTTGATATCAGTAACATACATGAATTTCATCTTATAATAATTGTGTATCAAAAATAACATCACAATGAAGGATGTATCATTATGAAAACAGAAATAATTTTGACTATATAAGTATTTATTTTCAAATTAGAATTTTATTTCATGTCACGTGTATGAACATACAATTATAAAGTTTCATTTGATTCAATAATTTAATTTTCCTTGTAAATTTTTAAGTAATACAAATAGTCCATGATTGTACATTCTGTTAATTGACAGTGAATTTTTTCATCTATTTATTTAGTATCATGATATGAATGTAGTTGTTAGTGATTCAAAATAGATCACCCTTCCACATGTTTCATTATAACAATAAAAATATATTTCAAATATCTACATCACTTTTGATTTTTTATAAATTTATTAATATTATATTTAACCCCACTGAAAAAACAATCATGTAATTCTAATAAAGATACTGATTATAATAGTTATCATTGGATTTAGGACAATATATTCAAAAAAACTGAAAACCTATAACAAATAGAAATTTACAAGGATATAATTTTAATTTCACAATGTTTAACTAATATTATTTAATTATAGTTTATATAGTCTTATATTTTTAATTTTTTATTAACCTAAACTATATAATTGATTTTTTCTTCCAAATATTAATGAATATATTCTTCATCCACTTTTTTTAAAATATTTTTTTGAATCAACATATATATTATAATTTGGTACATCCTTATTTGGTGAGTAAATTCCCATCGTTATTCCTTATTCCCATGAATTACTAATACTATTTAGAGTCAATGCGTACAAAAAAATAACTATTTTATTCATAAAAAATCACTGTGAAAAATAATATTATATAAAATCTCTAATATATTAGATATTTTAATTTATTTTATAAAATAAATATTTTAAACCACAACAATGGAAATACTTGTTTTTAATTTTCAAAGTCAACTATGAATACCTTATGATATATAATGTCAATTTATCCATTTTTTATTAAATAAAATAAATTACCCATCAACTAATTAATCTTATACTATTTAGAAATAATATCCAATATTTTAAATTGATGAGAGTACCAAATTTCAAGGTCTCCTATCAAATTCAATATTATTCATTATTATGAAATGAAAAATAAATCCCAGTTTTTGGAAGAGTAACAATATCCTTAGTGATTTGATTAATTTTCCAGATGAGATACATAAGATTTATAACAATCCACTAAATTTATATATGGAATACCATTCCAAAATCCTTGGATTTACATTATTATGGATGGTTTTCATATATTTGACATACTATGTAACTTAATGATATATAAATTATTAAAAAATACTAATCTTCTTGAATTATACGACTAATTTAATCCAAATAATTCACCAAAATCTATTTTATTATAATCAAATTATATCGGTAATAATTTTTTTTCGAAACATCACGTTGTTATTAATTTGTTTGCCTCAGGGGGAGAATAATGTCACTTTTTAGAGGTAAATGTGTGCTGAACAAAAAAATATCAATTTTATAAAATGTGGATCCTTTCAGAAGTTAGTGAGTCATGATCCAAATTATGATTATGTGAATGATGATATAATGAACCAACATGAAAACACATATAATAAATAAATTTTATAATTCCTAATATGTACATTATATGTATCAATGTTAAATTTATGAAAATCCCATTGAATAACATATGGAATGCAACAAGAATATTAATTTAGAATTTTTTATTCTAACTCACCCATGTATTAAAATGAGTCAGTAGTTAACATATAAGAATTATTGTAATTCCTTCATGAATCCATGATTTTAATTGTGAGCCTTGTATATTAAATGCATGGGTATATGAATCCCACAGATATTTGGGATTGTTAATAATAAATTTTCATAATTTCAAGCATGGACTATATAATTATTCTTGGATGTGTTGATATTTGTAGAAATATAACTCAACCTATTTTATACATTAAGAGTAACTGAAAAATCTATCCCACTCTAAGAACTTTTCATTTATACTTCACGATATACTAATTCATTGACCACTGGTTCATAGTACAATTACCAATTCTATTAAAAAAATAAATAATTATGATTAAATTAGGGTGGAATTTATGTAATATTCTCATTCTCTTAATATCCTAATATTCATTAATATGTTTCATAGAGTATATAATAACACAAAACTCTCTAATTATAATCATTTATACTAATATTTGAATAACATCATTTAATAAATTCTCCCAAAACGAGAACTATTTTAATCAGCAATAAAAACATGGTGCAAGATAAATTTTTTTGAATACATGTCTATAATGATATATATTACATTTTTAATAATTAAACATTATTTCTACCCTCTTATATTATATAATGTCTTTAATACATTAGATTAACTTATCCCATATTTCTTCTGATCAACTCATTCACATAATAATTTTATATATGTAGTATAACATCCCCTTTTTAATTCCATTGTATCCCCGTAATATTCAAAAATGACTAAAACTAATCAATATACATTTATTCATAGAATACAATAATTTTTTTTAAAAATATCATAATTTATTCTTACGAAATAATTTATACCATTAATTTAATGGGTTTGATATACAAACACACCACCATATAGCATAATTATGATTTTAATAGAACTCCACCCATAAATGATTAATAGATCACATTATTAATAAGTACCAATTGAAATCAATCATCCCCAAATTTTTATTTCAACATCATAGTTTTTTCTTAAAATTCATTCCATCAAAGGGATCTTCAACTTTAATCCCCATGGTCCGATGTTTCCTCCTCGTAATATGGTTTTTTCATTTTATATTGAAAATTTTTGGTCATTATTTTGTGGAAACATTAAAATTGATATCATCTATTCAATATATACATAAAAAATATATCATGATAAATTTAATTCAAAAATTTACTTATGTATTATATTGATTTGGTGTGTACCTATTCACATGGAATGTATAGAACACATAATATTGATATTATATGTATTGTGGAATGGATAAATGATAGGATAAAACAAAACATGATATAACATTGTGAAATAGATATGTCTCTTCAGTTACTATTACTTTCAGATATCAATACTATAAAAAATGATAAATAAAGGAATGCATTTTTTCTAACATCATACTGTTATTCATGTTAATAATTGAATCTACTTAGTTGTTTTTATCTTCATATTACTCCAATGTGTTAATGAATTGATTATACCTTAATGTAGTTTTTTTTCATATTTTATTCATAATATAATAAACATTCCTTCTCTAATCAAGAATATTTGTGTATCAACATTTTTATTATAAAAAATTTGAAATGGTTCCATATGAATTCATTAGTGTAACAGATTTTTAATGATAAATTCATCATTAAAATATGTTAAACCAATAATTTAATCATGTAAATTGATTTTTTTACATTATATTTCATATATTGAAAATACATTTTAAAATACACCTATTTGAGGGTGATGTATCATAGTGATGTCAAATGTTGTATTTGATTCTGCTGGACTATTTCTCTAAAACAATGTGATTATACTTATATTATTATCAGATAAAATTGATAGTAGTGATCTATATTGAACCACTACAACTACGATAAATATCAAACAAGATAATCTATTGAATATTTATCCCCAAGGGAGAGGATGTTAGTAGTAATTGTTAAACGTTCAACATCACCCGAGATGTAATTATTTAATCTATAGTTTTTTAAGGACTTATCAAAAAATATATTATGATATTAACACATATAAATTTTTATTATAGTAAATAGATTAATAATTCCATTGGTCGTGTACTATTATACATTATAATTCTAAAATATAAAGACGTGTCTTATATATAAATATGTTCATCATATTATGCCATCAGAGGTGTACATGGAGATCCTTATGCCTAGTAATTATCCCAATGTTGATAGAGAATTCTGACATATGAGCTAAACATTATAAATAATTATTTTTCTACATATTATATTATTCAAATATTAATTTAAAAATAACTAAAATACATCGTTATGGTTGAATTTATCAAATATTACCCCCATTTTGATTTCATAATCCTCTATTTTAATCTTAATAGATTCAATTTGATCCTTATAAATCTCTTATAAGATATATTTGTTCTGTAATAACATTAATAATAGATTGACATTTTATCATAATATTTTATTCCCATTCCAATAATTTTTTTGTTGTAAATAATGATTGAATACATTATAATCCTCATCATTAACATGATTATAGCATATTTTTTAATTTAGACTACACCAATAATTAATCAACTCAATTAGTAGAATTTGAAGAGAAATCATTAGCTTTGATCATTTATAACCATGTTAATACAATAATGTTAATATTTTTTATATGATTATATATATATATTATGATTAATATGTATGTCATACTCTACATCATATTGTTAATTCCTCTAAATAAACATTATAAAATTAAAAATAGATAACTCCAAACTATGTGTTTGGATGTTTTCCTCATGAACCATCATCTCTATCCAGGCATAACAAATCTCATTATCACATTTCATGAATATTTAACTAAATTTTATCATTAAATCATTACTGTATATCATAATTACATCCCCAAAAAAATTTATTTTATTTATACTTATATCGACCTTTCTTTTCATCTATTCCATAATGATGTCTTCAAATATTTCAATATAAATAAAAAATTACTCATTTCAATTATATCATGGTATATGGAGATGAATTTCATGACTTATTCCTCAAAATAAATCAATAGAACAAATATAATTGTAACAAATTATTAATCTCTATTTTCAATGTGAGACCATTCCATTGTGTATTTTATTTTTGTATTGGAGGGATTAATACATACCGCCATTTTTATGATAATTCTCCCCCTGAATATGAAAATCTCTATCATGAAGTTATATTTCCATTGATTTTAATATAACTTATCCAATAATAAATTCATCTGACTATTATATAAATGAACATCATATTATTTATTTCTCGTCACATATATTTTTATAACATATATAAAGGCCACTAATTTTTATACCATTGATATATCTAATGATAATATTCAATTTATGCCTAGAAAGTATTTGAGAATTGTATAATTTAAAAATAGTTCACATCAAATCAAAATATACATTGCTTCAATGGAATAAATTCCTCAAAATGACCTCCTTCATGACCTTATATCCATGATATTCCAATCAAATATTCAGTATTTATATATTGTGAGATATATATAAATATATATATTTGATTCAAAATTAATACATAAATGGTATTAAATACATGTTAATTATCATTAATATAATATCCTAATTATAATAATTTCATAGCTTCATTGACTCACACACACAAATATTTTTGAAATATGAATTGGACCCGTTGTAAAATCATTTTGTTATAAAAAAACTTCATATATCTTCCCATAATTACATATTAAACTCTTCCTAATTAACGGGGACTATTCTACAGAGACTCTTGCATATGGAAATTATTTAGGGTATATGTTTTATAGAAATTAAAAACGTCTCTATCAAGTATATTGATAAGAAACTCAATGAAATATATGTCATCTAATTCCCTCACAAAAATGATATGTTCATGAATAATAAATTAATTTTTATTGATTCATTTAAGATTTGTATTCATTATAATAAAGAAGTAATATCATTGATTTGGAATGAGTTTATAATAATGGAATCAATCTTTTCATTTCACATATACATAGTTAGAGGGTGGTTTGGGATATTTATAATGAAATATCTCCAATTAATGTTTTTATTAGATCAATTTAATATTTTATAACCAATTCATGATGTAGAACAATATTAGAACAATGGGAGAATAAAAATAAAAAATATAATATAAAAAATGTTTTTAATATATCAGTTACATAAATTAGAGGAAGTGATTTTATAACATCGTGTTTAAATCAATAATTTTTTTTCATATTTTGGGCGTTCCTTGTAATATATCTTATATAAAGGCATGAAATTAGTAAATTATTAATATTCTAATCAGATAACATATTGGATATTTTAGAATGAATAATATGTTTACATATATTTAATTAATTTCTAAAACCCACATCAAAATTATTTATATTAAATCGTTTTTAATTAGTTTAGGAATTTAATGTTTTTCTTATCACCAATAATCAATGACAGTTCTCATAGTGTATTTATATTCCTACTATCAATGTAATATGTAGTGGAAAAATAGACCATTGTTGTCACATTTCATGAATGAATTATTTTATTCCACTTATTAATTAGGTTATTTATTTCATATTAGAATTTATTTATTTTATGCTATTTTCCCAAAATAAATAATTACATTGTTCCATTGTGGTAGTTTTCATAGATAATTACCCATTAATTTGACATGTATGTAGTTTAATCTTCATTCCTTCAGTAAATTTATCTCACAAATTATACTCTTTTATTATTTTTTATTTACATCCCCACGATTACATTTAAAATATTAAATTAATTTCTCATCAATAATGGAATATTAAATTACTCCCTAAGAACTCTAAATGATTCATTTTTATAATAATCTTTAGTAAAAATAATTTTATAACAAAATATGTAGTTGGACGTGCAATTGGTTTCAATGAAAAATCCAAATAAATTAACTATATCATTAGGAGGGATTCTTAAATTAAAATAAATAATTTTTTCTCACATTTATTATATATTAGATTATTCATTTCAATATTAATAGAAATTATGGGATGGTATAGTTCTTTAAAAATATTATCATGTATTCATCTAATTTAATCATGTAGATTTCATCATTTAGAATTGTTTTTGTGATCAATATTCATTGTTGATCAGATTTGACATATGAGTGAAACACAGACCAGGACACATTTTATATCATATAATATAATAAATTGAATAAAAACATCTTAATTAAAATAATACATTACTCCATGCATGATATATCATAAGAAACGCAAAGTATGTGAGTTTAATATAATATAAATTAGTCAACAACAAAAAATATATACATGATATATTTATTAATATTCAGTTTATTTGTGTAATTATTCATAGAATGAGTGGAATGGGTATCTAAAATCATGAGAGACCTAAAATTGGGAAAACCATATAAATACGTTCTTTTTTGAGATAATTACATTTCCAATTTCAATGGTTCCTAACAGATTTCTTCATATTTCTATATATTTTATAAAAAAATATAATGTTATTTATGATTGTACATGAGGTAAAATTCATATATAATGTTAACCATGCGCATAAAATAAAAAAATAATAATTTAATTTTGTGTCCTTACATATGACCTTCTAATGTCAATTCGAGGTCATTTAATGTGAATTTAATATTATGTTGTCCACCATAATCCAAAAAAATAATTTTACATATATGTAATACAAAATATAATGATCCAAATATCATATAAATAATATTAAATCATTTTTGAAAAATAGTTTCCTTAGAATCATATTTTCATATGTAATTGATCTTCAATGACACTGAATGATTATCAACATAATTCATTTGTTTGAAAAATTACTCATTTAATTTTCTAAATATATCTTCATTAATGATTAAAATATATTATCATTATTATGTCACGATGTGATATTTTGTTAGAGAAATTCACACAATGTAATATATATCTATAAATCCTTGTAGGTAGTAAATATATAATCATGAATAGTCAAATAGCATATAAATAATGTGAGGCAGGGAAATCATGTAATAATATCATATCACTACATAATTGAGTCATATATTGTTTTTGTTACTTAATATTATATAAATATATCCAATATATATGAATATTTATATAAGGGCTTTAAAATATGATAATTATTGTCTATATTCAAATATGTTTTTATAATTATAGAATAAGCCTCCAAAAAATTTATAGAGGACTACTAAAAATATACCATATCATAATGTGATAGGTTCAATACACTCAAATAGTATACAATTTATCATTCAATATAATTATATAAAATTAAATTGGTAATATATATAATTATATTTTGACACATAATCATAGATTATTTTATTCTAATGAGATCCATAAAATGTATAAATTATATATATATATATAATAATCACTAAAACCTCAAAATAAGTAAAGGGTCATTAAAAATATTTAATTTTTTCAAAACCCTAGAAGAATAAGAAGATGATTCATATGAGTCAAGAAATTATAATGATATATTTTATAATACAGTTTTATGTACAAAATAATAAATGTATATAGGAACACACTTCAAGAGATTAAAATTGTAATAGAATAAAAATAAATGACATTAAGATTATTTATTTTATGATATTTTTTCCATGGCCATGGGGAATGACGATTACAATGACGTTTTTAATATGATGAAGAAACCTCCAAGTACCCAAAAAATGGGGAAATGATATATCATATTTTATCAGAATAAATTTTAACTAATTTATATCATGGGAGATATGGTTGATAAATCATTTATCATCACAGATGAATGAGAAAAAATTAACTACACAGATGATAACATATAAATTATATTTCTTATTATAATGGAAAAAATAAATTGATTCCGTGATATTATTGGTAGTGCCTAAAAGGACATGTAAAAATATTAGAAGTAAAATCTAATATCAAATTATGATTTTCAATGAAAACCCCTAAGAATATATGACTATTATAAAGGAAAATATACTAAATTATTCACCATAAATAAAAGGGAAATAATTTAATTGATAAAATGAGTTGTTAGTGTACGAAATTAATAATATATAGATAATAAAATATTTCAAATTATAAAGATGTTTATTTTTGTCATCATGATTATACAATGAAAAAACACCATAATCAAGTCTAGTGATTATTATTAGAGGGACCCACTTACCCAGATAATTAATTATATTTAACGCCACTTCTTATCCTAGTATAATTTAAATGGTATTTATTACAATTTTTTTTAAAATAATGATCATTTTTATTGAATTTAAACTATTTTTGGTTAACCTTAATCTCATAATTCCAAAATGATATTCACATCCATCATATATGGGATGTCTATTTCCTGGTTTCATTATTTAAATGATTTATCACTAACATCCATGGCTATTGATAAATGTTTCAATTACTATAGACGGATAAATATATTGTCTCAATGATAATACCAATTATCCAGTGGGTGCATATATTTTTTCGTATATAGTTAGAATACAATGAGTATAAATGTTATCATATAATGTAATATTAATTTAAAATGTATTACAATACATATTGATACTGATATTTAAAAAAAATTATGATTATTTTTCCATTATAGTATAATGTTATTATTATATCAGTTTTAAATTAATATTTATTCATAACATTATTCATTATATAAAGCTATGATGGAGGTAATATTTTCATAATAATATTATTATTGTAGGTCGCAATAAAATCCTTGAATAGACATATAAATGGAATACCAATTATATTTAGTATGTGATTTTTAAATTAATACTATAAAACTCTAATGTAATTTATATTATGATATAAAACATTTTTATCACATTATAAGGTGAAAAATAATTATATAATTAATGGAAAGAGGAAAATAATTACAAAGAGATCGTAACCTTCGGTTGGATATAAATCTTATGAAAATTCATTCACGCTATCAAAATATGCTGTTTTGATAACAGTAAAACCTATATATAGTGGAAAAGATTTCTTAGGGAGATAACTTGATAAAAAAAATTCAATATAATAAGCATAAGGTGTGAAGAGAAGTTGAGTGGTTAGTGGTGGTATTTAATAGATAATAAGGGGAGTGTTATTGGATAAAATTTTGGGACAATTTATTATTTTAAAAAATATTTATAAAAAATATAATACATTTGTAAGGATCACTAGAAATAATTGTTAATGGTTAATTATCATAATTATCATAGTTACTAAAACTGAAATATATTTGTATTTTCCTTTATTATACAAACATGTACATATACTGCATTTTACTATTTACTAAATTATTTTAATATTCATGAATAATTCTAAAACATCACAATTTATAAACCCTAATGGATTTATTGAATAAATAAGATGATTTAATTTCAATTCCATTACAAAATTTTTAATTTTAAGATTATATTTGGTTATTAAAATAAATGTATTTAATAATTATGAAATCCATATTTAAAAAAATCACACATGTAAATATTTTGTTACATTTTCATGGTAATAATTTCATTGTACCTTTATATTTATCTTTCTTTATTTAATTTATGTTTAACATATATTGTAATGTTAATTAAAAACTTTTTACAGGTCAATTTTGATATTATAGTGTCTAATTTAGTATTTTATCTTTCAATTTAACATGTAAATGGTCAAAATTTTAATATGAGTATAAATTAAAACGAATATTGAATTCCTTTTATTAACATGAATCATCATTAAAAACCTTTTCAATCAATATTATATATACTTCGATTATAACATTATAATAAATTTCATGTTTTCATGTTTTCATTTCCATTCCCACTCTCCTCTCTCTTTTCACTTTACTCATTGATTCACATTTCAGGGTTGGTATGTGAATTATATGTTATAGTAAAGAAATTTTTATTAAGGATTTCCATCAATACCCATGTAATTTTCATTACTCAAATATAAATCATTTAAATGATTAATTACATTATTTAATATTTTATAAGGAGTTATTCATTTCTAACAAATTATGATTTAATTTTATATGATGAGAAGTACTAAATAAATTAGATATATATTCACTAATATATTAATTATTATGTTAAAAAATATTATATTACATATATGTTGTTTAATTGGTGTTATGGTCTAGAATATTCATATTTTGACCAAAATAGTGTAAATTGTGAAAATAAATAATTACAGCAAAAAATATCATGAATTATTTTCTAGCACTATGATATATACTTTTAATAAGGTAATGTCATTAAAAACCGTGGGATATATAAACACATTTTCTTTCATAAGGCATATGATTGCATACTTGTGAGATATAATAGAAAAATGGACAATGACATGATATTGTGGAATACTTTGATGTATACAGAATTAGTGCATATTTTTATTCATTCATTTTGTCATCAATAAATAGAGGGTAATTATGTACAGAAATTAATATTAATCATAATACCATTAATTTTTTTTAATTTCCACCATAAGATTAAAAAAATTATTTAGATGATTCCAAATAAGGATTCTAAAACAATTTTTATATTAAATAGGAAATGATTATTTTCTACAAGATATGTTTAACTAATGTTTGTTGAATCTCGTTAAAAACATTATGTGGTTTGTGGAATGATATTATGTGATTTAATATTTTAATGATTGGATTACTTATGAAGGAGTTATCACCATAAGCTCTATGTCGAGAACATATGGATTTTGAGGAATATTTAAATATGCATCAGTTTAGGTAGATAAAATTATTAATAATAAGTATTTAATTGTCATGAACCATCCCTGGGGCCCATACCGTGACTAACCCAAGACTGCCTTCTATTGGCCAGGGGCTGGTGACTAGAACCAAAGCCGAAAATCCCTAATACTAGGAAGGCATGTCCTTTATTACCTGAAAACTCACACAACAGAGTACAAGCTGAAATCAAAACACTAAGTAAAAGTGTATAACAAAAGAGTGCTGAAAATTAAGAGGTGTAAGAAATAAAATCCCAACTGTAATGTACAAGGAAACTGAAAGTACAACTAAAGAAAAGAAAAAAACTACCGCTAGGACATCCTCTGAGGTTCCTACTTAAAGGGTTGGTACAGATCGCCTCCTCAGCACTGTAGGTCCGTCTATCTCCTCTTTGTACCATCATGTCGTATGGTCCACCTTCAAGTATTGTCTCTTCCTGGTGCTCTTAGCCTCAGTTAGCGATGTTTGTCATCTGCATACAATACAACGAGGTGTGGGCATAGCCCATGTAATGGTGAGTATAATTATACTCATTATGGACCCCGAGACACTCAAGCTCTCACAAAATCGAACATGAATAAACCACCAAGTATGAAATCAACAGATAACCCACATAGGTATATGCACATACATATACCAAAGTTATCATGTAATCCATCTCAATCATGATAAAAGCACAAAAGTTACTGAATTAGCTCAGACAGGTATAAAATTTTTGAATAGAGTTAGAGATGATTAGATATATCCACTAAATCATCTATTCTGTTGAACCCATGTAGGATCCTGGTACATAAATCAGAGATGTCAAACCCACATAGGATCAAGAAATAGTAGTCAGAGCTATCGAACCCACAAAGGATCTAGGAAAAGTAGTTATAGGTGTCGATCCTACATAGGATCCAGGAATAGTAGTCAGAGTTGTCGAACCCAGAAAGGATCTAGGAATAGTAGTCAGAGCTGTTGAACCTACAAAGGATCCAGGAATAATAGTTAGAGCTCTCGAACCCACACATGATCCAAGAATAGTAGTCAGATCTGTCGAACCCACACAGGATCCAGGAACAGTAGTCAGAGCTGTCCAACCCACATTGGATCTAGGAACAGTTGTCAAAGAGTATCCAACCACAGAGTTTCCTCACAAAGCATGCTTGATTCTAGGAGGGTCTGCTCCTCAAGCCAAGAGTCGATACATCAACTTCCACGAAGTCTCATGTTTATTTATCCAAAAGAATTGTCCGGCCATATGATACCCAACGCGATGGACTACGTGTCAATCGTAAGCCCGGTCGGAGAGTTATTGGCATTTTCATTCTAAGGGCCTGGTTGGATTTACGTTCGATCCAACCCTACTATACTCCAACTGTGTCCAAACCTTGAGTGAGGTATACCAAAAGAACCATCTTCCTCCGTGTTTTTCGTCTCCGTAGATGGTTTTTCCAACAGATTCACATAGCTCATGTTATGGTCAAAAGAGCGGAAACATGTCAAATAGGTCCGGGTCTGGTCCGGCCTAGTTGGAATGACCCGACCCGACCCAGGTCTGGTCCGGATTCTGACCCAGTCCACATGTCCGACCCGAACATGTGGGCGGCCTGGCCTACGGGGGAGACCCGCCCCATGCTAGGTCTGGCCCGCACTAACTCGGCCGGCATGAGGCCCGCAGCTGGTGGCCCACGCCTGGTCCGGCCCATGATAACTCAGCCTGCACGAGGCCTGGAGTTCCGTTCTGCCTTCCCTTCGCCCCTTTGGTTACGTTGGTCGGTTCTTAGTGCCAACGAACCTTCCACGTGTCACCTGACCAAATCTGGTGCCCCGATTCTTATTGCAGAAGTAGCCGCACACTCCTCTGGATGACGCCTTCGATCCGCAATCATTGTTGATGAAAATCGATCAACCCACACTCATGCCACATTTAGCATCAAAATCCAAAAAAATTAGGCAGAGGGGTCGAGCCGTGTTCATTTGGTCGACTCCCTCCGTGTTATAGTGATTGAATGCATCTTCGATTCTTAATCCTTGATGTAAAATGAATAACGTGAAACAATTAACAAATGTTGAACCCCTGCCTTTGTTTGTTGTTCATTGACAGAGTCACAAGGAAGACGATGGTGTTTTCATCGTTCATCGCGTCAACAACACACTTCCAATCTATGCTCGTACGTCAGTTTCTTGACGATGATGACGAGGGAGGGTTAGTCGAAGATGTACAATGTCAAAGGGTGTTCTGAGGAAGAATGTTGATGGAGATCGCTCTTCGTTCATAATTCTTCATTGGAAAGAGCTTTTCTCCCTAAGCCCTATCTTCTCCACAAGTTCCACCAAAATAGAAATTCCAATGAAAATAATAGATTATGTTACCCTATTATTCAATTGTTGGCACAAAAATTCATATGTGTTAATTAAATAAATGAGGAGGATTTGGCACATTATGTTTTATGGGAGTTAAAGAGGATCCCCTACACTTAATGGATAAATTGAGGGTTTCTCCCCATTAATGGGGTTTTTCAAGGGCGTTTTACCCCGGGAAGTCCCCACCTCAATTAATAAGAAGTGGGGTTTAGACCTCAGGTTGGCCGCACCACCAAAACCTCTCATGGAAGGTTTGGTGTGGTGGTCCCCACCTCCAACTTCCATACGGAGGCTTTATCCAAAAAACTAAAAATATTTTTTTCTCATACTTTTTTATTTAATTCATTCACAAAAACACCAAAAATCATTTTTTACTCTCGACCAGCTTTCGTCGAGGTGAAAGTATCTTTAAGAAAATACCAGATTTGCGAGTTCAACGGTGCCCTCAGATTTCAATTCCGAGGACTGGTTCAAATGTTATAAAAACCCACTCGTACGTTTACTAAACCCACCCGGGACCCAGAATAAGGCACCATAAGTTTTCACGGCTCTTAAAATTCCCATTTAATTAAAATAATTACATGGAAATTATCTCCTGGAGGGTCCCATTTTTCCAGCGAGTGCGCACCAGAGGTATCGACCGTCCACGAAGGACCTGCTACTATCGATCTTCAATCTCCACTAGAACCTCCGTAAAATTCTCCCCATCATCGATATCCAACTCTCCATGGTGGATGATGTGAGAAGGGTCATGTACGTATCTCTTCAGCTGGGATACCTAGATGACGTCATGCAACTGGTGCAACTGAGGTGGAAGAGCTAAGTGTTATGCCACCATTCCAACTCTGATGAGGCCCTGAAAAGGTATGATGAATCTCGGAGATAACTTCCAGCCTCGACCAAATCTCTGTAATCCTCATTGTGGTGAGACTCATAGAAAGACGTGGTCTCTATCCTCGAACTCCATATATATCCATCTCCTATCAGTATATGAATACTACCTTCTATTTTTAGTATTCATCCAGTCCTCGATGATATGTACCTTCTCCATAGTAGCTCGTACAATCTTTGGTCCCACTAGTGCTGACTCCCCTGGGTCAGTCCAGCAGAAGGGTGATCTGCAAGGTCCCCCGTATAATGCCTCAAAAGGTGAAATACCAATGGTGACGTTATAGTTTTTGTTGTATGAAAAAACCACCTTAGGTAATTGATCCTCCTAGGTGAGACCAAATTCAAGGACAAAAGCACAGAACATGTCCTTGAGGGTCTAAATGGTCCGCTCCGTCAGGCCATCCGTCTGAGGATGCAAGGTGGTGCCCAGACGAAGCTACTTCCTGAAAGCTTCCTGCAACCCCTTCTATAGCTAGGAAGTGAACTGTGAGTCACGAACAGATATAGTAAAATAAAGGACTCCATGTAGCCACACAATCTCCTACACGTATAGGCGTCCCAAGCTCTCTACTAAACCCAACTATCTGATCGGTAGGAAGTGGTCCGACTTGATGAGTTGGTCAATGATCACCCAAATTGAGTCATGACCCCTGGATGTACGTGGATGTACTATCATGAAGACCAGGGATATCACATCCCTAATCCACTCTAGGTTCTCTAAAGGCTTCACCAAGCCTGCTAGTACCTAATTCACTCCCTCACTTGCTGACAAGTGAGGCACCGAGAGACAAACTCTACAATCGCCTTCTTCATTGTTTTCCACCAGCGATATAGTCGGAGGTCCTGGTACATATTTTCCACTCTTGGATGTACCGATAATGGGGATTTGTAAAACTCCCTCAACACGTCCTCATGAAGTGAAACTGGTACCAGGGTTTGTCCTTTAAAGAGGATGAAGTTCTCCCCACCTTTAGAAAATCTATCAGGTGCCTGCCCTGTGTATATCTGAGCACGTCGTGTATTACAGTCAGCGTCCCCATGCATCCCCTCCTAGACTCACTGAAGAAGCGGGGGAGTGACTGTAAGAGACTGATGAAAGGCTACTCCATTTCTATCCACAATGTATATCTGTAAATCATCCAGCTACTCTGCCACCTCGCCTAGCAGTTGAATACGAGATCTCGTACTGAGCTCATCTCCAACAATGTTCCCCTTCCCAGAAGTATAGAATATCTCAAATTCATAGTCCTAGAATAACTCAAGACAAATTCACTATATAAGATTAAAATCCTTCAAAGAAAAGTTATACCAGAGACTCTTGCGATCAGAGTACACTGTAAAACACTCTCCCATCGTGTAGTGTCACCACATCTTCAAGGTGAAGACCACTACTGCTAACTCCAGGTCATGGGTAGCATAGTTCTGTTATGCTATCTTATCTTTCATGAACCTTAAGTGATCACTACTTGTTACTGTATCATGACACATCCGAGTCGGGTCTCTTATGCATCACAGTAGACTACATACCCAATGCCTTCCTCTGGAAGCCTGATGATGGGGGCACTAGTCATCCTCTGCCTCAACTCTTGAAAGATATGATGGCATCTCTCCGACCACATGAGGGGTTTCCCCTTCTTCATCAATTATTATAGTGGTGATGCATCTCTGGAAAAGTCTAGTACGAACCACCAGTAATATCCATCCAAACCCAGAAAACATCATTCCTTTGTCACACTCCAGGGTGGATCCCAAGAAAGTACCACCTCAATAATTATTGGATCCACTACAACTACATCATCTGAGACGACATGTCCTAGAAAGTGATCCTCTTGGATCCAGAACTGGCACTTTGAAGCTTACCATAAAGCTGGTTCTCTCAGAGTGTGTCTAGTACTACCTGCAAATGGTAGGCATGATCCTCCTCAGTAGTCGAGTAGATCAGAATTTCGTTGATGAAGACTATGGAAAAGTGTTCAAGGTATTTCTATAAAATTCACTTCATCAGTCCCATAAACACTGGAGAAGCGTTAGTTACATAGAAAGGAACAACGAAGAACTTTTAGTGGCCATATCAACATCTGAAGGCCATCTTCTGCACATCCTCGTCATCAACTCTGAGCTGGTGATAGCCAGATCTGAGGTCTATTTTCGAGAACCACTGTGCTTCCTTCAACTGATCAAAGAGCTCATCAATCCTAAGATGTGGGTACTTGATCTTCACAGTCTTATGGGATAGGAACCGATAGTCAACACAATTCCCCAAGCTCCCATACACCTTCGTGGCGAATAGAATAGGGGCTCCCAAGGGGGAAACAATGGGCCAAATAAACCCCTTCCCCTGCAAGTCCTCTAGCTATACGCGCAACTCGCGAAGCTCCGCAGGAGCCATCCAGTACACTGGTGTAGATAACAGTGTCGCCATAGGGTATAAGTCAATGTAAAATTCCACCTCTCAGTGTGAAGGTAAACCTGATACATCATCAAGGAAAACAACTGCGTAATGGTCCACCAATACAGGATAAGTAGGACTCTCGACAACAACTGATCTGAGGGTATGGCAAGCCAAATAATGAGTGATTGGCTGCTCCCTACACCGAGAATGTCTGTCATGAGCTGTGAAGCCTCCTTTCTCGCCAGTGAAGGTAAACCTGGTACCATCCATGTAGACACACCACAATTTTCACCTAATACATTCTATCCGAGCGTGGACTATATATAACTAGTCCATACCCAGGATGGCGTCGTAAGGCCTCGACACCACTACTAGGAGAACTCAGCAGAGGCTCTCGCCTCCTAAATTAAGCTCACACTGTTGGAAGAAGTCTGTAATCATCAAATCTGTTTCTATAGAGGTCTCTATCCATAAGGATCGAGCTAATTAATTCGTCGGAATCTTTGAGCTCTAAAGGAGGGCAATGGAAATGAAAGAGAGACTGGAACCTATGTCTATAAGAACCACAGCTAAGGTGGAATAGAGACAGATCATTCCTCGAATCATCATTAGAGCGCCATTATCGTAAACCTCAACTACCTGGAGGTGAGTATCACATCTCCACCTACTCCCTGTGGTCAGGGTGGACCTTCTTTTGGTGGTGGTAGTAACACATCAAAACATCATTCACCGATAGCTTCATGGAAAACTCCTCTTCCACGTTCGCTTTCTCCCTACAGACCACCTTGATCAAACCACTACCTCAACTGTCTGCTGATCATTCGAACAACAGGCCGGACAGTCACGAGCCATGTGACACTGCCCACCACATTTGAAACACTCCTATTCGTCATATTACTAGATTTGTCTCTCATGTCTCGCACAACCAAACATGTGTCCTGAGGTCATCCATTGAATAGACTAGTCCGCTTAGATCTCTGTGACATCTGCCTGCTACCAGCTGAAGAAGAATCCGATGTGTGACATCTAGTGGTGGGTCTCCAATCTAGTAATAGCTCAGCAAGGAAACACATCACTAAGAGTGCTCGCTCCAACACCCATACCTGCGTCAGGATGTTGGGGGAGATCATCGAAGTCTTGATATCTCGCCTGAGCCCCAACTTGATGGTCTAGGCCCTAATGAATGGGTCCCATACCATATCATTTAGGTACCATGAGAAGTTGGTGAACTTCACTATGTATTGTGCCATCGTCTTGCTGCCCTACTATAGGTGATGTAACTCATGTATCCGCACTGCACGAAGGGCGGATGGGA
The DNA here is from genome assembly GCA_963277665.1 of Viscum album. Classification (NCBI taxonomy): domain Eukaryota; kingdom Viridiplantae; phylum Streptophyta; class Magnoliopsida; order Santalales; family Viscaceae; genus Viscum; species Viscum album. Next base: position 1,881,923,179 of record OY728163.1, read on the forward strand.
CAAACTCTACCCGAAACAAGCCCTCAAAGATTGCCAAAAGACGTGTCACCTCGTCATGCACCTCGAGCATTAGGCTCCTCCATCTTTCTGTTTGTTCATGAAGAAGGCTCGTTGAAAGGATCAACAAAGGTCAGATGGTCTCCCTAACAGTCCGAAGAATCTCACCAGAGCCTCCAGCCAATCCTCAGCTACCTTCGAGTGCATATCACCCTTGAACCTAAGAAACCCCTGGCTCTAGAACTCTTGAAATGTTCCCAGGCGGCATGCACTCTTCGATGATGAGGCTGGTGGAATCGGTGGCAAAACAGTGAGTGGTACCACCGGTGCCTCCGCTAGAAAAGGGCCCTTCATCGAGGCCTCATCGCTCAGTGAGCAATCTGTGCTTACAAACTTTCATAACCCTAGTTGGATGTCCGCATTGTGGAATCCTGAAAATAAACAGGTGTGCTTCGGTCAGTGTGTTATACCTCGTGAGCTAACTCACGATATCACAAAGAAAACTCTTAAAAACACACACGCAATCAGTGTTTTCTTGCACTAATTCTGAAATCAGAAGTCAAGATCTTGATGTATGGAGAAGTCGGCCACCACACCAACACGAGACTCCCTAAACTGAAAACCACACTCAGTACCCATAACACTATTGCTTCATAGAAAAGATCAGAGTTTTAAGTTCTGCAGTAGAACTGAATCCTCTGATACCAATTTTCAAGAACCGTCCCCTAGGGCCCATGCCGCGACTACTCCATGCTCACCTTCCATAGCCCATGGGCTGGCGACTAGTACCAAAGTCATACATGACTAAACCTATGAAGGCATATTCTTAATAATATTAAAACGAACAAAAAAAAAATTAAAAGCTGGAAGCAAAAAACAAAGTAAAACTGTATAAAAAAAGAGCGATGAAAAGTACAATTGTCTGAAAATACAAGACCATTTGTAAAGTACAAGGAAAAAGAAAGTCAAATTGGTGAAAATAAAAAAAAAATTGTTTGGTCGTCCTTCGAGGTTCCTACCTAAAGGGTAGGTATAGATCGCCTCTTCAGCACTCTAGGTCTGTCTGTTTCCTTCGTGTATCGTCATGCCGTATGATCCACCTCAGGGTACTGTCTGGTCCTGGTTCTCTCAACCCCAATCAGCGTATTCTTTCACCTGCATCCGACACAATGAGGTGCATACATATCCCATGCAGGGGTGGGTATAATGATACTCAGTAGGGACCCTGAGATCCTCATGTTCTTACAAAATCCAACAAGGATAAACCACCAGGTATGAAATCAACAGATAAACCCACATAAATATATACCCATAAATATACATAATTTATCATGTAATCCATCTCAATCATGAGGAAAACACAAAAGTTACTGACTCATCTCCCACATGTAGACAAATTTTTTAGAGTGTTATAGATGATTAGATATAGCCACTAAATCATATATTCTGTCGATCCCACGTAGGATCTTGTTACAGAAATAGGAGCTTTCAAACCCACACAGGATCCAAGTATAGTAGTCAGAGTTATCGAACCCACATAGGATCCAGGAACTGTAGTCACAGCTGTCGGACCCACACAGGATCCAGGAACAGTAGTAAGAGCTGTCGAAGCCACAAAGGATCCAGGAACAGTAGTCAGTGCTATTGAAACCACAGAAGATCCAGGAACAATAGAGAGAGTTGTCGAACCCACACAGGATCTAGGAATAGTAGTAAGAGCTCTTGAACCCACACAGTATCCTAGAACATTATTCAGAGCTGTCAAACCCACACAGTATCCTAGAAGAATAGTGAGAGAGCAGCCAGTCACAGGGTTTTCGCAAAAAGCACGCTTGATTATGGCAGGGACTATTTCTCAATCGAAGAGTCGATACATCAACATCCATGAATCCCCAAGTTTATGTATCCAAATTATAAGTAAATTCATAAGATACCCAACGTGACAGACGGCTTGTCAATCGGATGCCCGATCAGAGAGTTATTGGCATTTCCTTTCGAAGGGCCTGGTTGGATTTACGTTCAATCCAACCCATCCAAACACCAAATGTGTCTAAAACTCAAATGGGGTATACTAAAAGAACCTTATTCCTACAAGGATTTCATCACAATAGACGTTTTGTCAAACGGACGCCTGTAGCTCATGTTACGGGCAAAAGAGTGGAACTAGGTCAAATGATTCCGGGTCCGATCCAGCCTAGTCGGATCGACCCATCCCGACCCCGTTCTGGTCTGGAGTCTGACCCAGTCCGCGAGACCGACCCAGCACGTGGGGGCGCCCCGGCCTGCACTGGGACTCGCCCGTACTGGGCGCAGCCCGCGCTCGGCCCGCGGTTGGCCGCCCGTGGGGTCGGCCCTAGCTGCGTCCAGGGAGGAGGCCGCACCCCTTGGATTCTGGAACGGCTTAGCCATTCGGGAGGTTCAAAACTATTTCCACATGATGTCGGTCTGTGTCACGTGGGACCCACAGGACGGGTCCCGCTCCTCCCGGTTGGTTGAGTGGCTCACCGCCTCCCACACGGCGTGGTTGTGTTGCACCTCCTCCGGAGACCGGTAGAGTCGGTCGCCCATCCCCTATCACCGCGACTAAGGTCACAGCCCCCCTTGCCCCACCGCGTGGCGCGGTTGCGCTGTGCCTTCCCCGGAAACCCAGCGGCTCGAGCCACCAGCTTACATCGCAGACCTCCTTACGTTGTCCGCCGCTGCACCTCCACAGCCTATTGGTCACGACCTACTCCTCTGGTGGCGTGGTTGCACCTCCTAGGTCCACGCGGCCTTCTGCAGTGCCATCCACCCTTCCCTTCATCCCTTCGGTGATGTTCGTCAGTTCCGAGCGCCGAAGAAACTTCTGCGGGAAACCAGACTAGTTCTGGTGGCCCGGTTCTCATTCTGGAAGTATCAATGCACTCCTCAGGTTGCCACCTTTGATCCACAATCATTGTTGATGAATATCACTCAACCAGGACTCATTCCACGTTTAGCATCAAAATCCACAAAATAAGGCAGAAGGTTCAGGCCCTGTTCATTAGGCCTGCACCCTCTATGTTAGAGTGATAGCATGCGGCTTTGATTCTTAATCCTTGAATTAAAGTGAAGAACGTGCAACATTAACAAAACTTGAACCCCTAACTATGTTTGTTATTCATTGATGGAGTGGTGGGGAAGATGACGGTGTTGTCATCATTCATCACGTCTGCGACAAACATCCAATCCAAGATCGTCCGTCAGTTTGTTGATGACAATGAGACAGGAAGGATGGTCAAAGACATCCCACGTCAAAGGGGGTTGTGAGGAAGAATGTTGACGGAGATCGCTCTTCATTCTTCATTCTTCGTTGGCATGAGTTTTTCTCCCTAAGCTCCCTCTTCTCCACAAGTTCCACCAAAAGACAAATTCCAACCAAAATAAAAGATTATGTTTAACTATTATTTAATTATTTGCACAAAAATTCAGATGGGTTAATTAAATAATTGAGGAGGATTTGGCTCATTAAGTGTTAGGGGAGTTGAAGAGGCTCCCCTACACTTAACAGAAAAATTGGTAGTTTCTCCCCATTAATGGGGAGTTTCAAGGGGGTTTAACCCCGAGTGGTCCCAATAAGAGGGGTTTAGACATTGGGATGGACCCACCACCATATTCACTCATGCGATGTAAATGTGTGGTGGTCCCAGCCTCCAACATCTACATGGAGGCTTTAACTAACAAATAAAAATAATTTTTACATAACCTAATTCATTGTTAATTCATTCACCAAAAACCTGAAATCCAATTTTCACTCTCAACCAACTGTCGTCGAGGTGAGAGTCTCTTTAAGAGAATACCAGCGTAGCATTTTCAACGGTGCCCTCCAATTTCAATTTCGAGTATAAATTCAAAAGTAATAAAAACCCACTCGTACGTTTACTGAATGTACCCTGACAAAACCTTATTAATTGGTTCCGGTCACACTGAGCCTCAGAATCAAGAAACGTTAATTTTTGAGGACTCGTAAAATTACAATTTAATTAAAAAAATTACATAGAAATTCTAGGCCTTTACATGAATAATGTATGGAATGACTTATATAGAAAATTAATTAAATATGTTTTCTGAAAACTATAGATTAATGTAATGATATTTTCTATGGGGTTACACTTTCTTCCATAAAACTGAGAGTCCTAAGATAGAGTAGAACTTAATTAAGTGAAATATTATTTACTGGGTAAGTAAAATAATAAAATGTGACATGATTTCAATAAAACTCTAATATAAATTGGGTAAATTTAGAAATTTCGGGAAAATTTGGGAAACTGTAAAAAGAAAGAAATATAAATATTTTTTATAGAATATTAAAGGAAAATAAATACAAAATGTAATTTGTAGTGTAACAAGTGTCTAATGGATGGGATCCTTCTAAACAAATTTGTGTTGTATTTTTAATTAAAAAATATGGTTGTATATAGATTCCCTAATTGTCACCTATATATTAAAAATCATCAATTCAATTTTCATAATGTTCCATTTCAAATTTTGTAGATTTTAAATCAATTTTATTCAATTCAATTTATATTAATGACCACCTTTCAATTCTACCATGTGTGGTAATTCAGGAATGTCAATTCCAATGTTAAATTTAACTCAATAACATGAAATTATTATTGAGTTAATGATCTTGTATTTATAATGTATTCATACATCCATGCATGACACAATAGATTATAGCAAGACCCTTAAATCTGAAGAATGTAAATATGAGATCCCATAGATATAAAATAATAATTTACCGCTATTATGGAATGAACTAGAAATATACAATAATAATCCATGATAATTAGCGGGATAATAAACTTAGTTGGGGAATAGAGGCCTCAATATAATAGGTATTTAAACTAAATCAAAAATATTTTTTGTATCCCCCTTTTAATTACCTTCTGTTGTTTTATGATATAAAATGGTTTTTATGATACACCTTCTCATGTTTTGAACCATAGAAAACATGTGAAACCTTGTAGTATGGTTTGATTCCATTTGTTATATTGTAAAAAATTCATCCTTTCTATAGTTCTCCTCATTTTACAAACATAATGATGTACTAAACTTATGTGTTCTCCTATAAATATAAAAGGCATCATTATATTTTTCAAGGAAAAAATAATAGTACAGTAATATATGATACCAAAAGCATCATTTTGACACAAAACTATAAAAATAAATTTATCTCATTGTCATTATGATCTCATTCATTTCATCAAACTCTATTTTATCTCATATTAAAATTGTGTCACACCATGACTATGAAATATTAATTATAAAATTTTTATTATTTATATTCTCATTTTTGATTTAGTGTATTAGGCGGGTCAAAATTTTGATTTTTGGGAGCTCCATATTAGATTAATGAATATATATCATAGTTATTAGAAACCAAGAGGTGCCCATATGGGTGTCCCGGTTAGTCTGTGTTGTGACACATGGCTTGTGGATGGTCTATTAAAATTCTTAGTATGGGTGCATTTTTTCTCTCAGAGTTAGTGGTTATGTTTCACTAGGTTGGATCATAGTATTTAAAAAAATGTGGCACATCAAGGGATAAATATGCAATGCCTCATACCTATCAACTACATATTTCCCATCAATTTATAATTTGTATTTGTATTTTATTTTTCCATTTATTTTATATTTATTTTTTTATATATTGTTTTCTTATTTATTCATTCATGCTTGTGTATTTCCTAGGCCACCTCACCTTCACCTATGTAGTCTGGTCTGTCCCCATCCTACCTTGTCACCTTTATATGAAATTTGTTCTTAAATCTCTACAGTATTCTATGAATTCACCCTAATGTATGGCCTCTAGATCAGTACTCAGAACATATACACTGGTTTTTTACTTCTCAGTCACCCTTCCTAAATAATCTAAACCCATGGATAGTGGTTAAATAGAATTTTTGTGTCATCTATAGCATTATGATTTGTAATCTGTAATTTATGACTTCATTGAAACTGTTTTATAATTAATTGTTTAAGGCTAATAATATTAGATAATTTCAGTCCTCCAAAACATCTTGAGTTAGAATTCATTTCACTTGATTTTTTATTCTATCTTATATTGGGATCCTTTTGGTGGTTTTAGGTTCCAAAAATTTGTTAGGGCTGGATTTTAATTTCGGGGGGGGGGGGGTTCGATTCACCTTTTACAAAGATATGTATTCTAATTAATAGGTATTAATATATATATGTATATTCCCCAATAAAATATATTTACCCATGGTAGGATATTTTATATAAGGGTCTAGGCGTTATAAAATATATATACAAATGAAAAAGAATTTTCATTTTACTAAAAATGGATTTATGAATCTAAAAAATGATGTATAATGACCACCCTGTACATATATGGCTATAAAAATAATAACAAATGGGAAAGGTATCCTTACATATAATTCAAAGTGAATATGCAAGAAATAGATAAATGGAATTTTCAATTTTTCAACTTTTTTATCAGTAGTCATTGAGATTGAGTTAGGTTCCCAATGTAGGGGTAATTAATTTAAAATCAATAAATAGATTAGAGTTGTGGAATGATTTTTAATATTAACTATCATATATAATTTACTAAAAGTGATAGTGATTCATGGTGTTTAACATTCCTTTATTTTTTATTTTCACCTTTAATATTGACATGTGTGGCCAACATTGATATATTCTATGATGAATGTTTTAGAATATAATAAATTTTAAATGCATAAATGGGGATTCCAAAATGGTTTTTGGTGTGAAACGGGTATTTCAAAATATATTTGGATAGTCTAAATTTGTTGTCGAAGTTGGGTTTAATGAAAATTTGATTGTATGTGATTTTAAGAGGGAAAATTACTTATTTAGGTATGTTTAGAAAAGTTTATGAGATATGGTGTGAATTAAATGATAAATTGTGAGTATTCATATTAAATTATTTTGGTTGATTTTATCATGGGTTCAAACATGCTTTTCAATTTGGAGGTGTGATGATTGTTAAATTGTTCTTTTTAATGGTTTCAGAATGACTTCTTTTTATGAAATACTGCATTCTAATTAGAAATTTTTCATTTTTAAAATAGTGTAGACCATTTGGAAATTTGAGGAGGTTTTATAGAATTATAAACCACTTACATAGGATTTAAAAAATGTTTTTGAAATATAATGTGTATGTTTACTCTGTGATTTTGATATGTTCATAGTGAAGACGCTTTTTCATTATTGTGTGACCTGATAAAGGGAAAGGACATAAACAGAGAGATCAATAGTGATATGTTGGATTGGTTTTTGGGTAAAGAAAATTATATGTTCATATATATTTTCATGATAAAAATCACCACCATTTGAGATAGATCACATGGGAAACCTGAGTACCTTGGTGGTAAGAGTGTGACTATTATGATTATTGGATAAATGAGGATGAGGCCCAATTTATTCTAGAAGGTTTTCTGATACAACACAAACTAAACATTTTATTATGATATAGGACCACAATAAATTGGGAAGATCTCCCCTCTAGTTGATTGTGCATAAAGAAACTGTGGGTTTTGAAATATTATCAATGAAAAATAGATATCAGGATGAGTTCACCTTAACTGGATCATGAAAAAATATTCTATGGATTTTAGTTGGATGTTCTCCTCACAATGTAACGTGGATCCTAGGAAATTACTAATCCTTTCTAGATGGGGATTTTTCCATGGGTCTTGTTATGTGATTTTCATTTTAGTTTATTCGTTCTACTTTACAGCTTTTTGAAAACCATCTTATAATCTAAAAATATTTTTGTTTTATTTTGAATCATCTATTAATTCTTGGAAACTAATTTTGAAATGTGATAGAAATAAATTTGTTTATTTAAAATGGAATAATGTTACCTGAATTAAAAAAATAGTGGAAAAATAATTATTTTCTATTATTTTCAAACTTAAATGTATTGGTTTTATTTTTAAAGGAAGACATATGGAAATGATTAGTTAGGAACACCTACTATGTTTTAAAATTCATGTAAATAACTAATATTAATTTATAGTTTCTTTTGATACTTTTACTTTGGTTTCCTCCAAGATCAAGTGTTATCATATGGTTATAGGTAACCCAAGATATCACATTAAGGTATATGTAACAATTTATTTCTTTCCACTATTTTTTTTAATTTTTACAATCTATTTATATATTTTTATATTTATTTTCATGGGATAAATCATTCTTAATATAATTTTTTATGATCGATTGTAGTTTTCATCCCGGGAGAATAGGGAATGACTCTCGGACCACATTGTGTGTTGTATTGGGTAAATGGTTTAGGGTTTACCATGGTTGGTTTCGAAAAAATGGTATTCGGTAAGGCACTTTTTTGGGATGTTAGTTACAATAATGATATGATTTTTGGGTCTTCTCAGGTAGGTTATGGGTTTGATCATGATCACCACCACTCGTCAAAAGTATTTTTTTCACCAATGGATATAGTGTTTTGATCAATTATTTTATATTTAGATATGTTTTGTTTGGAATTTTTCAGTTTAATGAGCATGTGTATGTTGGGATATGATAATAGCGGTGAGATGGTTTTATATAGTGAGATTACATAGAAAATATAACCATGTATAGATTGTGTTTTTGTTTTAATTTTCAGCCAGTGGTTATTAAATGAGTAGTTCGGGGTCTTCTATACCATGTGGCTAGGGTTTTCATGACCACTAGTTTTAGCTTTTAGTAATTTTGGAATTGATGATTCTTTGATAAAATTTTAGATGATGTTAGTGGATTAATATAGGATAATCATTTTGGTAATGGTTTTATGAGTGAAAAAATTTATTTTAAAAGAGAATTTAATTTGGAATTTTGAGTTGTTAAAGATGTTGTTGAGGGAATGTGAATTATGAATTTTGTAATTACACAGATTGTATGAAAAAATGGTACGAATACACCTTAGTATTCTTTATGGAAGTTCACATATATATATATATATATATGTGTGTGTGTGTGTGTGTGTGTGTGTTTTTGTGTGTAGAAATATCATGATGGTATGTATGTATGGATAATATATGTGGAAGTGGGGATGAAAAAATATGTGTTGATTCATATGATACAATGGTTGAGCATATAAAATCATAGATTTTACTTGGGATTCATTTTTAGTAACGGTTAATCTATTCTATAAAAGATGGAATTCATTCCTAATGATATGTTGGGTTTTAATGGTAAAATTGAGGTGGTGTTTTAAATTTTAATGTTTATCAAATGATTTGCTTTTTGTAATTTGAATTTTATTTTTAATTTTGAATGATTGAAATTATTTTGAAAATGGATTTACATGGAAATATTGATATTTTAATGTGTGTTATTGGATTGTTTTTTGATTTTGAAGTCGGTTTTTTTAGGTGGGATTTTATTTGGATTTGATTTTGTATTACGATGTACTGGTTTGGAATCATGTTGGTTGGTTTGAATTTTTTATTATCTAAGGTGTAGTTCCATGTTGATATGGTTTCGTGAATTATCTAGTTGATTTTATTCTCCATAGAATGACCCAAATGGATTCTATGAAGTATCTTCGAGTAATTGGCTATGCTCAGACTACAAGATGAATATTGGAGTATATTTATAATAAATCATTGTATACTTTCTATAGTAATAATATTTCATTAGTGGTTATTGAATGTATTGAGAAAATAGACATTATTTGAGTTTTTGGGAAATCAAGATGCATGGAAGGTATGAATTACCATAGGTATGATTAAAAGACAAGGACCATACTAGTATAAATTTTTGGTTCTATTCTCATTGAATGTTGAGATTTCATGGAAAATCATCAACATAATGTTAATAAATTATATTATTATTTAGGAATTAAAGTAGAGGAATTCACCAAATCCCTTAGTTTTTTGGAAATTTCAAATGACGGTGAGTGTGAATGTTGACAATTTCAATGAGCTTGATTCCAATTCATCATTGATAATGTTGACTGTTCAGTTAGAACATATTATTTTTTTGAGGTATGTATATAGGGATCATGTATGTGTTTATTTTTGTGCTCATGGATGTTCCCCATCTAGTGAGGAGTGTGAAATGGTGGAACACATTCTGGCCAAGACTCTATGTTAGTTATAATCCTTTACTTTTTAGTAAATTTGATTGTTTTTTACAATATATAATGTTTTTCTCTGTAAGGCATCTGGATGTAATTTCTTAGTGGAATTTTGGTTGTCTGTCCAATTATGACACTCTATGAAGGATTTCCAATTAAAAAATTTTCTCCAGACTATAGGGTAACTAATGATTCCATACATTATGATTCTATAGATAATTCATGTATTGATGCTTTTCATGCATTTAAGAATTAGTGAGGTGTGAGGACCTTTGTCTAGACTTTGAATCCAGTGTGCCAATACAAATAGTTTTGGATCCTATATTGTATAATATTCATCTTTGGGGTTGTTTTTTGTTTTATAAGGAATAAAGGTCTCCTTTTAATGTTATATACTTCTTTGTTTTACTTGTTCTTCAACATTAGTCTTCTTGATTCTGAAAACACACACTTTGGTTGTGAATGGTTTGGTGTCCTTGTATCCTTGTAATACACTACAATTGTGTTTGTTCTTAATAGATTCAAACAATATATTGGTTATCTTTTTTTGGGTGTGAGTCTTGAGATTATTTTATCTTTTTTTTTTCATCAATTTTTTTGACCGTTCATGTGTTAGGTCATACAATTTTTTAATATACACATTCCTATGGAAATAGGGAATAAAGGTCAAGCTCACTCTTGGGTTTTAACTCTTTATGTGGGTTCACCATGCATCAATGTATTTTTTTTTGAGTTTTGGGTTCCCTATTCCTATGTTGTTTGGTCAATGAAAATAATTCCTAGGTTAATTTGTGTTTAGTTTTCCTTTTAGGTGCTATTGTTTTATTTCGGTTCTTGTGGCATGGAGAACACTCTTATTTTAATCATGGAGCATCATGTTGTGGGAAATATTAGAGTTTTATATGTCTGACTATTAGATTGAAAGGTAACACCGAGTTTTTAGTTTTGATGGACTGGGTAATTATTGAGCTCATGTTTCATTCTTCATGCGACTAGGTGACCTTATAAGGGAAGAAAGTGTTTTCGGTTTGGAGAGTTCTTACACACTGACCTAGTAATATTAATTATTTTAATTATTTTAATTATATTATATTTGGATTTTATGTTTCAATAATTGGAGGGTGGAAATTAAATTTTTTTGGACTCTCAATACATGTTTCACGGTTAACCCATATAGTAAGTAATAATTGTGTGGTGCATGTGTGGGTGCCAAAGTGATTCAGTGGTGTGGTACATAGCTTGGGAAATGTATGATAAACAATTTAGTATAATTTCTGTTTACCACTAAGAGATAGTTGTTCCATTAAGCATAGTTGGATATCATTTTTTCCAGCTGTGGGGGTTTTCAAGGGGAAAGCATGCATATCCACATCCTTGTATAGTATGGGAAACTTGGTTGGCACACGCCTTGGTAAACCATGTGAAAACTACATATATTACCAATTATTTTAAAATATTGGGGTTTTAATTTATTTTAATTTTTTTTTTCTGAATTTGGTTTTATCTTTTTTTTTTCATTTCATTCATCTTATCTAGGCATTGTGAGAGCCACCTATCCTACTCCTCTACATATACGCATGGCTCCGTCCTCTCAAGCCACTTCTCAATGTTTTTTTCAGATCAATAGAGGATTCTATGTCTTCACCCTATGATATGGTCTCAAGATCCATCCTCTCTCCATTAATCGTTCTTTATCTATTCATTTTTTACAACAACAATATTTTAAAAACCACAGGATAGTTATTAACCCAATTTATTTTCTTATCCATTATTACAGTTTTCAATTAGTCTTTCATGCATTTATCAGAACTATTTCAACATTCTCCACAGAAGGAAATTTATATTGTATTATTTTAGTTTTCAAAAATCGCATGAGGTTATATTACATTGAATTTATTGATTATCAAAAAAATTCATTGGGTCCTTTAGGTTATATTTGGTTCCCAGTATTTTTGAAGTGTGTTTTGGATCGTTTATAGGTGGTATTGAACCACCAATGTTGAAGACATGTATGTGTATGAAACGGTATGAATAGATATGTGTATGTACTCAAATATATATATATTCACTAATAAATATATAAATATATATAATGGATATTGGTATAATTATATATATATATATGAAAATTCATTTTTATGCAAGTGAAAAGCTATATATTCTGGTATAATCATACATGTAAGGATACCCTTGTAAATATTTTATATGAAAATATGTGTATAGGGTCTAGGTGTCCTTGAATATAAGAAAAGGTGCACATGTGAGCAATATGGAAATGGAATGTGGGATTTTCCATCATACATAGAAGTAGAACTTGATTTTTAGGTATGTTCATCATACCAAGGCCTTTAATTTTAATTCCATAGTTTCCGATGTGTTCAAAAAAAATATTTTAAATATGAAATAGAGTGTATATTCTATTAAAATAGATTGTGATTAAATGTTTTGGACAATCATTTATATTTCATGCTGTAATTCCTATTAGACATGTGTACTATTCAATAAAATATGCTTCCATTATTGTTTTATAATTATCATTAATGTAGTATCAAAAATGGTTTTGGGTGTGAAATAGGTATTTCTGATGTTATTTGGTGAGTGTAAAATGGTCTTACAAGTTTAATTTAATGAAAATGTGTTTCTATGTGATGGTAATATGGGGAATGTCATGTTATTGTATATATGTAAATGTAAAAAAGTGTTGGAATGAATTCAAAGGGTAAATGGTGATTTTCATATTTTTAAATGTGTTTCATGAGTTAGAAATGGTTTCAAACTTGTTTTTAAATGTGAATTACCTTCGCGGTTCAATTGGACATTAAATTGTATTGGAATTAAATGTGTGGGTAAATAGATCATTATAATGTGAAGTTATTCCTTTTTTAATAATAGTTAGTAAATTATGAACAATGGTTAGGTTTATTGAAGTTTAAAACCACTCTTTAATAATTCCCCGTTGTTTTTTAAATATTATGATTTTTTTAATGTGTTTTCTATGATATGTTCCTGTTGAAGAGTCTTGTCTTTTTTTATTACTAGAATGGGGGGATTTTATTAAGGAGGGAGATAATTTTATTGTTGTTGGATGGTTTTTTATTAATGTATATGATATTTACATAAATTTTTTATCATAGAAACACACAAACATTTTAAATAGGTTACATCGGTAACCCAGGTTAATATGTAAGAAGACGTGGAATTGTAGGCTAGAGGGATCAAAGGTGTCAAGGCCTAGTATTATATAGATGGATTGATTATTCAAATCAACTGAAAAATTGGATTATGATCGAATAACACTGCACAATAGGATGTGTCCCCCTGTAGTAGATCATGCATGAGGATGATATAGGTTTTTTGCATAATATCAAAGACCATTAGGCCTCGGGATGTTTTCCCCTCTAGTGTAATGCACACATGGATGCTCTGGGTTTTTTTAGAACTATATAAATAGAATATGAGGATTCAAGGAATCTACTAACCCTAGATATTTTGGGATTTCCCATGGTTTATATGATGTGAGTTCTATTTAAGTTGGTTCTACCTTTCTTCTTCCTCTATTGAAATACATTTTATTCTATTTTTTTCATATAATTTTAAAAAAAATCATTCTTGGAAACTACATTGAATATTTTAATGAAATAAATGGGTTTTTTGATATTGGAACCATGTTACATGAATTCGAAAATAATGGAAAAGAATATTTTTATTATGTCTTATTTAAAAAAAAGGAATCACATGGTTTTTATTTTAAATCAATAAAAATGGATTATTTTATTATATCACAACGACTTATTTTTAATACTTATGAATTTATCTTTTTTTATTTTTATTTTGTCATGCTTCATTCTACATTGGTTCCCATATGGATAGAGTGTGGTCATACAATTGGAGGTGACATAAGACGTCACATGGAGGTACATTTTTTAGTATTTAATTCTATTTATCATGTCCATTTGTACTGTATAGTGTAAATTTTTTATTATTATATTGTTTCTAGGATAAATGAAAAAATATTGTGTATTCCTAATGCATTAAACTAATTCACATCCTTGGAGGATTGGGAATTCTTCTTGGGCCTTGTTGCTGGCCAACTCGAGTAACCTGTTTAGGTTTGACACAGTTTGGTTTTCATTTCAGGAAGTCAGTGTGTCAAAATTTTAATTTTATGAATCTATTTAGCTATATGATGGTTATACCACTATGAAACTAGTAATCATATGCTTCTTGTGTGAGTGCCGAGGTGAGTAAATGTTGTGGTACACATCTTGCACACATTCTATTAGACAAAGAAACAGTCACATGGTTCAGCTATAAGAGTGGGAAGTGTTGTTTGGCATGGTTGAAGCATGGTTTGGCATGTTAGGTAGCTCTCCTTATGTTAATCGAGAATCATATTGTTCTTGATTAGTAGGAACAAAAAATTTGTGAAATATTGGTAAAAAACGCACAATCTATGTGGATCAACAAACATTTTAATATGAATTTTTTATTTTCATTCCCCTATATTTTTTATCTCTTAATTTTTCCTTATTTCCCCTCCTTGTAAATAGTATGAGCCCCTCCCCTCCTAATTAGTTCCTCACAGCTCCATCCAGCTTCATCTTCTCTCTATTTTCATTTGTCTTCTCTTCCTCATCTACCTACCTATCATAGAGGAATCCTATGTTTCGGATTAAAACAATTTTGGTTTCATATCTAGAGTTTCTGTTTGCAATGTGTATTTCATACCTTCTTCCAATGTTTCATACATTCTCTAATAATGGAGAAGTATGCTGGATTATTTTTATTTCCTACCATGGGTTGTGGCATAATTCAGTCTACTACTTTACTTTGACCATTTTTTTATATCCATTTGATGGTTTTAGATTCCTATTACTTTTTAGTTCATCTTGGAGCTCATAACATTGGTTTTCAGACACCATTGTCAAAAACATGTATGCATGTACATATGAATGAAGTGATATCTATATGTTACCCCTTTATATATATTCACCATTTAAAGGATGATAATAAATAATGGGTCTATATGTTCTAACATGTATATATATATATGAAAATCATTATGTGTATAATTGAAATGGGTTATATACACATATAAGCCACTATGCAATGATCCCATTGTACTTAATTAGACATAAAAATATGTATATTATAGTTCAGTGTCAAATCATATTATAAAAAATTTATAATCATTAAAGAGTTAAATGGGAGGTTCACATTGTCATCTTCTTTAGTTGCCTACCATGAATTTGTGCATATTTTCCAATACAGAGGCCTTTCATTTGAATTTCATAATGTCTTAAATATTTTAAAAGGAATATTTAATATTATATCATATTTATATTCTATTAAATGTGATGGTGATGATATTTATTGGCCATTAATTTATTTTTCTCCTTCACATTAATGTTTGACATTCTTAGTCTTCAATAAAAAATAATTCCTAATTTGTTTTATAATTCACTACATTTTAAATTGTTAAGTGTGGTTTAAAAAAAATTTGGGATTTAAATGTTTAATTCAAATATTTTTTAGTGTGTGTAAAAATAATTCAATATTAATTTACATAAATTGGGTTCATATGTGATTTTATAAGTGGAAATTTTAGATTTTTATGCTATGAATTGTCCATGTATTTTGCATAAATTCATGGTTAAATGATTATTTCCTTTTAGAAATGGGTTTCTTTAATTATGAATGATATAAAACTTTTAATTAATTGGGTGATTCCATGGTTGTTCAATTTTCCTTTTTAATGGGTTTGGATATAATTGTTTTTTTCAAATAGGGCTTTCTGTAGTGAATTTTTTCCTTTAAAAATGATAGGCCAATTTGTAACTTTTAGAAGGTTTTATGGATGTGGAATACCATCATGAGGCATTACCCATTTTTTATAAATTTTATTTTTATGTGAAATATGTGATTTATGATATGTATCTAGTGAGGTATCTTGGGAATTATTTGGTGACATGAAATGGGGATGTTTTTAAAGGGACATATCGAAGTTTAGATGTTGGATTTGGTTTTGAGTTATGAAAATGATATGTAAATACATGTTTTCTTGATAAAAACACATTATAATCTGAATTATACAACATGGGAAAAAATCTACTTTGGTTGGTGGATTTGGAATAGGGCTCAAGTAGGGTTATCATCACTGTGGCCTAGTTTCATCTAGCAGAGTTGATGCCAAAATAGTTAATAATCATATGATTATGATTGGAGACCACTATACCATGGGATGTGTTCCCCTATTATAGATCATGCATGAGGTTGTTTTTGGTTTTGGAATAATATGAGAAATAAATATACCTTTTGTTAAGTTACCATATAATGGCCTATGAACAAGGACATTATGGGTTTTGGTAGGATGTTCTTATAACTAAGGTATGAGGATCAAAGTATTTTAATAACCATACCTATGTAAAGATTTTGCATGGTTCTTGTGATTTAATTTACTTTTCAATTGTTTCATTCTTTTTTACTCCATTATAAACAATATTTTTAATCTAAAACTTCTTTCCATTCATTTTTAAATGTTTATTAACACTTATAATCTACTTTAGAAATGTTATGTAAAGAAATGGTTTTCTTGAAAATTAAATTATTACTTAAATGTGAACTTAATGGAAAATATTATTATTATTATGTCATATTTTCAAATTTTTGTTCTTTGTTTTTATTTTTAATGTAAGGGATATGGTCTTGTTGATTCCAGTATTCCTACTATGTTTAAATAATCACACATCACGATTTTTTTTGTTTACAACACGTATTCCCGCTTTTCATCACTCATGGAGCTAGTGTGGTCTAATGGTTGGAGGTGAAAAATTATGTCACATAGAGGTATGTGTAGTAGTTTATTTCATTATTCTTATTGTATTCATTTTTACTCTCATGTTTATATTTTTTATTAGTACTTTTTTGGGATAAATCACCGAAAAATTGGTAATCTTGATGTCTGAATCTATGTTCAGATCTGGGAGGTTTGAGAAATCCACTCGTTCCATGCCACATGATTACTAAATTAATTAGTTTATAGTTTTCCTAGGTTTGATCCTCACAAGGATAGTCTCTTTCATAAATTAAAGTTCTTCGAAATAATAGGAAAAAATAAAAATAAACTAATTAAATACTCAATATAACAACATATAACTTAAAAATTATAAATTAATTTCTTCAGAGGACCATAATATTTATGGTATCTTCAACCACTAAATTTAATTTAAATTAAAAATGTTAATAAATTATTTTAAAAATATTTTTTTATTTTGTTACTAATTTTCTGAGTCTCCACCTACACAAAAAGAATGTCTATTTATCTCCTTTATAATGACTGCCTATATTATAAACCAGTGTCTCTCCCATTTTTCAAGTGTATTTGAATTGTAAATATTCATATTTTCCTTGAACTATGGGAAAAAAATAATACTTATATAGTATTTTTGTGGATAGATAATTCGTACTAAAAAATATATATTTTTAGGAATCTTTTGAGAGGGGATAATATAAAAATCACATGATTCCAGCTTATTTTACACCTGATCTGATCAACTACATGACTTTATTGTCATTTTTGATTCCTAGTGACCATGAATTTGTGGTGAAAAAATATTAAAAATAAACATATAAATTTTATTTTTTTCGAAAAAATATTAAAAATCAATAATTACATAAAAAAATGGCATGCTATTATAATATATTTTTTAACAATGTCATATAAAATTATAATAAAAATATAATGGGAAATAATTTAATAATTATAAAAAAGGTATTATATAATAAAAATAAATAAGTATACATAGAATATTATGAATTCATATTCATTGATATAATCCAAATAAATTTATATTCTATCATATACATTGTATAATGACTCAAAAAGAAATGAAAAAAATCACAATGAACCATCTCTTCATGGAAAAAAATCATTCATCAAGTACCTAATGAGACTTATAATAAGTAAAACCCACTCACAACTCCCATAATATCTAGAATAATGGGTATAAGTTAAAATAAAAGAGTTTCATAAATATAATATTTATTCATTATTTTGAAAAAGTAACTCCATATAATATTTCAGAAATGATTTTTTTATATTTCCTTTTAGAATAAAATGTATTAATTATTGATTTATTTAAAATGAAAATATTTATATCATACTTATTTTAGATAAATCCAAATACCACTCCATATTAATAATTAAAAAAATCCACTTTTATAAAATAAATCCGAATCATTTTGAACTTACCATTACGATACATTTTTCAATTTATTAGAAATTTGATGAAAATTCATTAGTAAATAAACTTATAATTGCAAATTTAAAAAATTAATAAATAAATCCAATTTATATATACCAATCAAGGATTGAAAAAAAAAATCAATTTTTAGGTGAAACAATTGTAGTGTATATGAAAATCATATAGGTCATCCTAAATATGATATAGATTTTGGAAAAACATGTATGGGTCTATCTATTATAATACATCACATGGAATCATAAAAACAATACATTGGACACTTAATAAAACATGATCAAATCTCATTCAATTACCATTGGGTAATAATTTATATTGTAAACCCCATAGTGGGAGAAACTATATAGGAAAATATATTTTATAGTTCCCCGCCAAACAGAAATATGCATGAAGACAATCTATTATCATCAGAGGATCCAATTATAATTCAATTTATTAATTAGTACTATTAATAGAGAAGGATAATTGAAATAAATTAAATAGAACATAATGAATAAAATATATCATCTCTCATATAATACACATTCTCCAAATAAATTAAATTTATTATATATAAGAATCTATAATTATAAAATGGTTAAGAAACATTCAATTTTGGATTCAGTGTATCCATTACTCAAATAAAATAAA
Source organism: Viscum album (assembly GCA_963277665.1). Classification (NCBI taxonomy): domain Eukaryota; kingdom Viridiplantae; phylum Streptophyta; class Magnoliopsida; order Santalales; family Viscaceae; genus Viscum; species Viscum album. The sequence continues at coordinate 1,881,942,151 of OY728163.1, forward strand.
TGGCTCAAATTTGGGTTAAAAAAATTTTCTATGACCACTTTCAAGTTCAATCCATGCATATAATATTTTATAGGAATTCCAATACACATTAAACACATTTTCATATTAATTGAAATCTAAGTTGAAATATATATTTTTAAATTAATTCTATATTGACGCCCATATTTAAGTAAAACATAACAATATTTATCAAATTTTTTATATACTAAAAAGAAACCTATAGTCACATTAAACATAATACCCAAATAAAATAGAAAAATTTATCACACTATATTATGTATAAAATAGAGTGGTGGTAATAATTATTAATGGGTTGAAATTAAGAAATATATTAGAAGAGAAAAAATACCTTTAAAACCATATTTCATGTGATCTGTCATTTAATGAGATTACATAATTTATGTGAAATACAACAAATAGGTTGTTTTCAAATATCACATTTTAAAAAATGGATAATTTAATTAAATTGAATTGAATCTAAATTAATAATAATTCTGATCTCACTTCAGGTCAAACCAATCAAAAATGTTTTTAAATGAATACATTGTCATGGTGAATTCTCAAAAAAGAAAGATAAATCCTTCCATTATCACTAGAAAATAAAAAAAAAATTGAACACAACCAAGACCCATTATTTGGATGAAAACCCCATTACATTGGATATTAAAAAAATACCTATGAGGAAATTCACAAATATGGAATGTAATTGTAGGAAAACGTAAATAGATATCTTACCATCATAGTATAATTTGAAATATGATAAGGGGATACGATGATTAATTTATGGGAGATTAGATCCGACAATATTCCCCAGGTTGGTCACATAGGTAGAGATGAAAGGTGGAACCAAAAAGACAAAAATTAATGTTAGATAATTGAGTAGATTCCACTTTTAATGAATTAATTAAATCCAAATGGGTTGTTGACATTTTTTTCTAAACTGTGCAGTAACCATTTAGAGGGATAATCCACCACTGAATTAGGGTATAATGTTTCCACATACAATTACTCCTTACTATGTTGAAACCAAGAACCAACACCACATGACCAATATACATCTAATGGTTTGAATTAAAATTTACATGATTGGATTGATACCATCCTCTACCAATGCACCCCATAACATAGAAGGAAAAAATGAAATGAAATAATCACTATATATTAATGGATAATCAATTCCTTTGAAACTATAACTGAAAACCAGTAACATATGAAAAAATTAAGAAAAAAAATCCAAAAAAAATATCTATAAAAATAAATTCCAAATAATATAATAAAAAAATAATATAAAACAATATAAAATAAAAATTTATAAGAAACAAAATTTTCCCCTTGTTATAACATTAAACCTCAATAAAGTAGTTAATGAAGGTATAATGAAGAGTATAATTAAAAACCCAATAATTATAAGAGATAGGGGGTGGTGAAAATTAAAAAAGGGTCTTATGGTAAAGAAACATATCCCATTATAAATTCACAATAAAAATAATAAACCTCCTTACAAATTAACATTTCCATGAACAAAAAACTAACCACAAATTATCACAAAACATTAAAAGTATGTGTACTGACATTGTGTGTCACTATGATTGATAATCATAACAATTTATTCGAAATGATGGAAAATATCCCATGGGTACCAAAAATCAAATCATATCCCAAAAATATTTTATTTAAATATACTATAATGTAAAAATAATAACATATCCAACACGAGCAATTATTATTTATCATGATAAAATATGAAATATATATACAACACGTAATGTATCCAAATTTTTATAGAATGGAAATTATCAAAAGAATCGCAGATTAATTTTAATATTATGGAAACATATATCTACATCAATCAAAATAATCATTTTAATGAATTTTAATTGTTTGAAACCATGGGATTTAACTACATTGATGTGAAAATGTAGGAACTCATTCTGTGGTAACATGTTTAGGGATAACTCTAAAATATATATATCAAAACTAGACAATGAATACTCTCCACTATTGAAACATCCACCCTTATCAACTAGACTATATTAACCCAAGGATCACCCACATATAAACAATGTAACAGAAAACCAAGTTATTCATTATATTAAATCTACAATAAAATTATATTAAACGTAGAGGTATATGAAATAAAAATACACCCAATCATATATTTCTAAAAGAATTTGTCAAATCCAAAGCACATTAATCCAATAAGTATAATCTCATGAACATCAATCCATTATATCTCATCATTTCATGATCTTAAATTAAAAAATATCATAAATATGGTTTTAATTCATGATCACAATGAATACCCATTGAAATGTATTTCCAAATGAAATCTAACCATTTCAATACCTCAAAAGGATACTGAACAACATAAAAAAGAATATCAGTCACTCAAAATTATATAAAGTGTGAAATATTATATTTTCACTTCTATATTCATTATTATGTAAATTAAAATCATCAAATGAAACCATACTTAATGATTAGAGGATTAACCCAACACATTATACTTATAATTAAAATTTCTACCATACCTCAAAATATTAATTGATGTTCCCGGTACTAATATATATATATATGTGTTCAATGATTTTTGAGAAATCCATGACTTTTCCCAAATTGATTTCTCTATCATTACATGTTGGTAACTATAACCTATTATCAGAAAAGAATAAACGGTTTGATTTATTAAAATAATCAAGGAATGATAAAAGGAAAATTTCAATATATATATATTTTTGAAGGAGGATGTATCATAAATAGATGTGAAAAATAACAACATATTTACATCATCAATGAACTTACATATATCAAATTGAAATCTAAATAATATATTATAATATGTCAATTTAATTTCTAAATCTCACCTCTATCAGTATGGGTCTAAAGGGTCACCAATATCTACCCCATTCAATGTTCCCATTGTATTTTCATGGTCCAAGAAAATGATAATCGACAAATAATATGGGAAAAAATGATGTATGGGGTCTAAATATCATATTCTGCTCTCATTAAGTGTTCCATTATAAATTCTATAGTATTAGAGAATTTATGGTTTAAATATAAATAATAGAAATCATGTGATGGAATTTAAATATTTTAAAAAATATAATATTCCAACATAATATGAATTATATATCAAAAAATGATTAAATAAAATTTTTATGTAGAATAGTTTTAATACATATATTACAAATAAAAAAAATATTCTATAATCAATGGAATGTATAATAATGTTAAAACAAAAAATAAAGAAAAACACGATTCTAATAGTTCAAGTTTATATTATTCTACCAATATAATACTCACACTTATTAGTAATCAACATTGGTGAAGGCATATGAACACACTCCCTAAGGATCAATCCATCATGATAACAAACAAAACCCTCATTATGTGACCTGTCATGAGAAATCATTCCAAACATTATTTAGTTACTTTTTTCTTAATCATTCCACTATAGGTTATGTGATTCAAATAGTTTTTGTTCAAAGAACTCTCTAACTAACTGTATTCTTATGTTTTAAAAAAATAATTCAATCAATAATTGTATGATAAATGGTTCCATACAACTTCATCAATCACAGATCAATTTCCAAAATCTAGTTTTCAGTGTGACATCTAATTTCAAAATAAAATATATTGATTTCATTAAATTCTTGAAAATTTCAAATAATCAATCAATTTCATCAAATTTTAAGAATAATTAGAATTTAATTATAGTAAAAAATAAAATTTCAAAACATGACCTTTATTTTTTAATTTTTTTTTAAAAAAATCAATTTCATTAATTTTAGGGATTTTCACATTTTCCATGTACTTTAAAATCTCCCTAAAATCATCATAAATCATTTGTTTATGTAAATTAAAATATTATTTCAATTCAATAACTCTCATAGTGTTTTAAAAATAGATTAATATTATATGTAATAATCATATATTAATGATGAGATCATGTTGACACAATAACAATAATGACATATTGTATTAATGAATAAAGGCAGAGTGTACTATTTGATAAAAGACATATTGTGGGACCCTCTACCCTATTAGTAACTCAAATGATCTATAGGGATATCCAACTTGGGCCTTTATGGGGATGTGTGGCATGCAGGTTGGGTGGCCACCCCAATACCTAGTTACCCAATGACATGTTTTTTCCAACGAGCTTGTTCCCAAGTTGTACATTCTTTAGCATGGAAACGAAAAGACCCTGGATCGAAACCAAGATGGGAAAAATTTGTGGGGTACTATAGTAGCACTATTGTAGTGACTGTAATTGTACTGTAGTAGTGGAAGAAAAGATACAGTGTGGATATTGTAGTGGTATAGAAACTGCAGCAGCATCTGTAGTGGCGGGGGTACTATATTAGTCCAGGTACTATATCGGTGATGTTCACCAAAGGGCCCTTTAGGTAAAAAATGAGAGTTTATGTCATGTATTTAGGCCAATTTTCCTTGGATCTTCAGGATATGTAATTTTTCTCCCTTTACCCAGTAATAAATTGGTTATTTTTTTAATAATAATTATTAGGATTTTCCAACAACTTTACTAAAAATAATAATGAAATAAATGCAAAAAAATTGCCATTAAAAAACAAAATTCATCCATTAAAGTAATGACTATATTTCACTTCATTATAAGTATAAAAGTTATTATCATGAAAATTTGAATGAGGTGGTATTCACTTTCTATAAAAGGGATCATAAATTCCATGTCTATAATGATTCATAAAAATGTTATATTGATAGAAAAAGGAATTATCTATAGATCAACAAAAATAGACATAATAAAATTTAGTTTAATGGGTTTTTGGGTATCTTAAACAAAGTTCTCATTTTTTTAAATTACTTAATTGGGTTGAAAAAAAATTCTCTACATGGTTTGTCAGTTAGAGATGAATTGTTATTAATAATTTTGCACACATAAATAGTTTATTAACAAGGATTAGAGTTTCACTATAGGTTTAAGATTATAGTATTCCATATTTGGATTATCCATTAGAATAGGTGTTCATGGTTTGGATATGTGGTAGAATGGTTATACCATACTCTGTCCCAATTTTTCACCACCTTCCAGACCCTCTCAATATAGAGTATCATTTTCTAGGCTAAAATATATTGTAATCCTTAACTATATTCCAAAATTATATGACCCTATTGGATTCAAAAATTTCTAAATACGCAACCAAAAAACCTTTCATAGTTTCTTAATAGACTATGATTAAAATAATGGTCAATATTTACATCATAAAATATAATAATATGTTATAACCTCCAAATAAACACCTTATATCAGTATAATGTTTTTATGAATATTCTATATAAAATAATGATTCAAATTTTCCTGCATTTTTTCTTCATTCCCCCCATATCATTAAAAGGTGAAAAAAAGTCATAGAATATGATCTATAGGTATAATCATACTATAAATAACCATTGTATCAGTATCAAAAATCCATATTTGATGCTTAGTCAATGTTAAATTGGGTTCCACTCCATGAACTTATTAGCCTAGTAAATGAGTTGGGTCAGAATGCTACTTCATTTTCTATGATACATTAAACACATTGTGGATCGATGTCAATATTGGTGGATGTTACCTATGGTAGGACATTTTCCAAATATTTACAACATTATCTAAAGGGTTCCAAATCATTATTGAATGAATTAATGGTTTCCCCTAATTTCGATGACCCAACTAATCCTAAACTCTCAAGAGAATCTAGTAACAAACTGAAAAATCTCATGTTTTCTGAAGATGATTAGTATATAATTGATATTATCCTAAGGAAATAAATTAATTTTTTATTAATTAATTGAATATTCATAACTTTTTGATGTCCAAACTTGATCCAACCAATGATCATTCACCAGTATCTGACCAACAAAATTGTCCTTTACAAGGAATATCATACATGGACTCCTTTTGAACCAATATAATAGTGTCCTAATAATTATTATTTTATGAAATATCATCCATTACAAAATGGAAATATCATGCCATGAAAAATACACTATTTCATATACATAACATGAAATTAAGAATCAATAAATTTCATTATATAGAACATTTATATTGTAGATTATATTATATGCTCAAATGTACCCAAGATACCATTACCTCGTTTTTTACTTTAATGAAATAGGATGTAAAATGGGGATCCATTTTATAGAGTTTAAAATAAGTAATAAAATGAAAATGTTCAAACTTCTTCTTATTGATATTTCCTAAATCCAAAAATTGTTTTTCAAAAAGAAATTTATAGAATGTTGGAATACTGTTTCTAAAAATCTACCATAACCTACATTTCCTTCACCATAGAGGGATACAAGAAACCCAATGATGAACTATATCAAAATTTAATTACATATCCTCGAAAAAAATGTAAATGGATGAAGATATTCTGAAGGTTTATAGTTCTCCTCATTATCCCAGTTTTAATTATAATAATGATAATAAAACTTAGTGACGTATCACATCATACCAGACCACTAGATTATTTTTTTATAATATAGAAAATAATTTATGTTCTAGGGTCCCCCACCCACATTCAAATATTTTCACCCCTTAAAACCCTTTTCAATGGAAAATGATACACATGGCCATTTCAGAATCATTTGATTCTTTTTAATTTTAATGGAAAATAACTAATAGTCTCCCAAATATAAATAGATTCCCTAATACTATAAAATTCATTATGAATAATATTTTCTTTATGATACATATCAAGAATGGTAGAGGTCAACATATAGATGAAAAAATCTATGTGCAATCCTCTTATACTTCTAAATTTCATTTAAAAAATATAGCCATTATATTTTACTATTTTCATTCTTATTTCATGGACTAGTTTTGTTGTATCCAATAGAAAATTTTTTAGAATACATTCTCCTTATCAAGGGGATTAGGTAATGAAGAAATATAAATAAATTATTTAACTCCCTCAAATGACTTTTGAGATGATATGGTTTCTTTTGATATAATATATAACAATGTATTTTCATATCAAAATATGTGGTAAATAATTCATGAAAATAAAGAGATTATAAAAAAATTAATATAATAAATAATAAATGAATGTTATTGATTATTGATTATATAATTTTTTCTTATGGAATAACATGTCAGGAATAATTGGATATCATATAATCACAATACATAAGAACAAAACACAAAATTAAACATAATTCCTCATAATATCTCATGTAGCCACTTGAAAGAATTATAACATTAAACACTAGTGTAGATGAAAAAATACCCTTCAACATAATAAATTAAAACTCAAAATCTCCATCCAACAAAATCATCATTCATTTACGAGAGATAACAATACATATAAACCTAACATCATGAATTCCTCATAGAACCTATTTTAATATCATGGGAATCCTAAGAATCATTGTATATTTAAAACATTATATGGTCGTTCCTAAGTCATAATAGTTTAACCCCCCCCCCCCCCCCCCCATGAAAAACTAAAATACCACATTCATAGAACACATGTTTTATGAAAATAAATTCACATATTTAAAAATTTAAATTTGAAATATACTTATAATAATAGTGATTTATCGTAATTTACTAGATGCTCTATAATGACAAACATGGAGTTCCTCGGTTATGGATTAACCAAATATGGTAACTAGGGATACTAAATTGAATGATTGTATATTCTCAAAGAATATATTGTTAATAAATTCCACTAAAAATGTTATATCATTGGTTGGACTAAATTTAAAACAAAATACTCATAATGGAAAACATATTATAGGTATGGTTGTCTTATAAATTTCAAATTATGTAATTCGAGACTCGTGAAATCATGATAGAATATCATGCTGAAAGTTACAAAACACCTCTTCCAAAATATAAAGAAAATAATAAATCACTTGAAAATGTTAGTTGTTCATTATCATTACTCGATTCAGGTTGTAATAATCAAAAAACTGAAAAAGTGTACCATCATCTTTCTTTTTAAATTTGATTTCTACAATCCAAGGTTGCATAATCGAGCATAACAATAATTACTCTAGTAGATCACCCATATGTGTTTTATAATCTGTCCATTATTCAATTTTCATGAGGAACAAAGTATTATTAATTTAATGAGGACTATTTACCATATTAATTAAAAACTCTACATGTATTTCTACTCGAAAGAATGAGAAAATAGATGGAAAAAAATCTAGACACGCTGTGAAACCTCAAGTGAGTCCATCACTTAGATATTATCCAATAAGGTATATATTAAATAATTATATTACCATACCCATCACAAAAAATGATGTCTACATATGTTTATCATCTGGTCTCATTCTCCATGAAATACAAGGCACGCTACATTATTTTCATTAAAGGAGAACCACCAAAGAAAATAGTCCACCCAGGAAATAATGGTAAATCTACAAATCTATCCTAAAAATCATATCAATGTTATTTCTATCAGTAACCAAAATAATATATTATGTATTTACAAAATCTTATAGATGTTAAATTTAGGTGGGTCAATGGAGACATTTCTCTAACTTCTTTTAAATGAGAAATGTAATATCCATCATAGAATATTTTTTATATAGGATAACATGGTTTGTATAAATTATGAGTCAATATAAATGATTCAAACCCCCCGGTATCAAATTAAATAATCACTAATGATGATTCAATAAAGATGATACAACTAAAAATTGTTGTACCAATATTCGCATCCCCTGGGGACTTTTCTATATATATTAAATGTTAAATATAAATGCCTATTTTTGGAATCTATTATTTTATGAGGAATCAAATTACAAAATAGTATTTAATTTTGATAATGAGACTATCCCACTAAAGTGATATATGTGACCTTATTAAATTAACATGAGATTCAATAATAACTATAGATATTGGGTGACTCAATGTTAACACATTTCAAATTGATAGAAATTCCTCAATATAGAAATTTAAATGATCCTCTAATAGATAATGCAGTTTCTATAAATGCCACATTTTATTTAGTTTAAAGACCATAAATTTCTATATTTTTATTTCCATTATGGAAACTAAGAGAAATTTCACAAGGAGAAAAAGTTACACCAATAAAACTTGACATAAGTTCTAGATCAATATAAGGGAAAAAAATAATACTGAAAACTTTTATTGAAAAATTGTCGAGACACTACTAGAATAATAACCTGGAATCAAATATATGACATGTTCTTATATACCTTAACACATAAGATATAGGCTTTAACATAATAACTGGGGATCAAATATATAATCAACGACCTGTCCGAAATATTTAATCCTTCAATATAACTATCTTCACAACCTTTGAAGAAAAATGAAGGAGCTCAGTTAAATTATTATTATATTATGTCATTTTCTAATATAAATTTTATTATCCAATAAAATACATTTAATTTCGCAAAACCATATATTTTGTAAAATATTGAATATTGAGAATAACACAAATGTTTTTACACTCCAAGAACTCATGTTTCATCATTGTCACTATTGAATCACTCAATTTCATATTAGGTACCTCATGTATGATATTAGTGAAGTTGAAATTTACAAAATATACATATTCCAAGAACTCAAAATGACACTTAAACTGTCACGACCCATCCTCGAGGCCCGTGCCGTGACTACCCCATGCTCGCCTTCCATAGGCCAGGGGTTGGCGACTAGCACCAAGGTGTAATTACCGATAAAAACAGAAGTCATTGCCTTTGTAAAGTAAACAAACACCTCAGAGTAAGAAAGTAGAAGTAAACACTAAGTAAAACTGGGTACATAAGTATGTGCGGAAAAGTAAGTGGGCCAGAATACAAACCCAAACTGAAAGTAAAGTACAACTAGAGAGGGAAAACAACAACTAAAAGTAAAGCTGCAACGTCGAGTCGTCCACTGGAAGTCCCACTTGAAGGGTGGGTACAGATAGTCTCCACAGCTCCACGTGTCCATCCGTCCGCTCTGTGTACATCCTGCCCAATGGTCCACCTCCAGGTACCATCTCACTCCACAAGACTCAACCACGATCAGCACTGTCCCTCGTTTGCAACCAACACAACGTAGTGCGGGCATAGCCCGTGCAGGGGTGAGTATAAGCTACTCATTAGGGACCCCGAGACCCACGAAGGTCTCCCAGAATCCACAGAGGATAATCCAAAATGAAAGATACAATTACTAAGTAACATCCGACACAACTTAGGTATATGCCCATTCATATACCTAAGATATCAATTTAGTTCCAACATTCAAGCCCATGTACAACCCAGTCTACACAGGAAATCAAAACCCAATCCACACAGGAAAGAAAAATGTAATCCACACAGGATATCAAGTCAATCTTATCGAAGATAAGGATTGAAATTCGAGATTCAGCTCACACAGGTATACTTCCCCGTAAGATGATAGAGATGATCATGTGTAGCCACTAATTCATCTAAGTCGTCGGACCCACATAGGATCAATAGGTACTAACCCCCGTAATTAGCCACAAAGGATCGATAGGTAACTAACCCCCTTAATGACCCACAAAGGATCGATAGGTAAGTAATCCCCGCAATGACCCACAAAGGATCGTTAGGTAACTAACCCCCGCAATGACCCACAAAGTATCGGATCCACACAGGATCTGTAGGCGCTGGCCCACAGAGGACCGCTGAGCGCTGAACCACATAGGATCTGACCCACACAGAATCGGTAGCACTGACCCAAACACAATCGCTGAGTGTTGTAGTCGTCGTCATCGAATCCATGGAGGATTTTTGTACAGTCGTCACTGTCATCGTAGTCGCAGCCAGCTATAGGGTTCCCGCACACAACAAGATCGTTCGAGAGGGTCTGCTCCACGCGCCGAGGGGATGATACATCAACTGACACATAGTCTGGAGTTGATGTATCCAGAAGTTCTGTATCGTCAACAAGAACTCAACGCGACAGACGGCGCGTCGATCAGACGCCCGGTCTGAGAGTTATTGGCCTTTTCGTCCCAAGGGACCGGTTGGTTTTTAAGTCAAAACCAACCGGACCATACTACAACTGCGTCCAAAACTAGAGCAGAGTAAGCCAAATGGTCCGTCTCACTTAGTGTAATACAAAAAAGTCGATGGTACGTCAATCTGACATCCGGAGCTCAATATATAAGTGTTTCCGCTCTGAGGCCCCAGTTGGTTTCGTGTTCGAACCAAACCGACTGAACCCAATGTTCTCAGAAACATTTAGTGTAATATATCAAAATGCCCGTCTCGATCCAAGGATTTCATCTCAGTAGAATGTGCGTCAATCGGAGGTACTTAGCCCAACTTACGGGCAAAAGACCGAAAGAGGTCCGGAAGTGGGGGTTTCGGGCGCAGACCGACCCGGCCCGAGACCCCCTGGGTCAGCCCGACACGGGTCCGGGTCCGGCCCACTTGGGTGCGACCCGGAATGGCTGGCGTGGCACGGCTCCACTGGCGCGCCCCGACCCGGTGGCCAGGTGGATCAACCGTTTCGGCCCAGCAGATGGGGGGTGGGGCTACCCCCCTGTTTTGTAACCACGACCCCCATGTGGGGGGGCACTCTTGTCCGGCCAGCTGGGGGTTACGAACCCCCGACTTTTCCTCTGTCCGGGTAGCCTGCTCTGGTCGGCCGGCTGCTGCACCACGGGACAGGCGTGGGCCGATCCCCCTGTTCTGACGTCGGTGGCCAGAAGTTGGCTGCTGGTCTCTGCTCTGTCGTGCCCCTCCGTTGCGGCCCCGCTCTGGCCGCAGTGATTTTTTTGATTCTCCTACGCGGTGCAACGGTTCTGCGACCATGTTCGACTTCATCGGCATGGTGCGACGACACCACACATCCTTTCCCATTCCCATTGTTTCTGCGTGGTGCAATGGCACCGCGCCGCCTTTGCATGTGTCGCAATAAAATCAAACAAACAAGGGGGAGGAGGGTCGGCCATGTTTGTGTTGTCCGACCTCCTCCCATTATTGTGGAAATAGGTGGCCCAATTTGAAACAAAGAAATGGAGACATAAGAATTAATGAACAAACAAACAAATAAAACCCCTAACTCATCTAATTCATTGAACGAAGGTTCGTTGCGGAATTTATCGTTGCAGAAGAAGGTGATGCATAAGGAGAGGGTCATTGGTGTCATAGTACACGATGTCGCGTAGTCGATCTCCGAGGGTTTGGCGTTCCTCATCAATGATCTGTGCGTTTTTCATGTTCTTCGCGTTCTTCTCATTCTTCGACAAAGAAGAAGAACTTCTAGAGATTTTCCCCCAAACCACTCTCAACACAATAAGCTCCAACAATAATAAAATTAGTGTTTCACTTATTTTATTACTCATGACTTATGTTTGAAATTCAAAAATGGAATTAAACCACTTAATTAACTCGTTTGTCAATTAATAGGAGGGTTATGGGAGTTTAGGTGATATGAAGGGGTGGGGTTCATGTGGGCCCCACCGCCCTCATAACCTCACTTGGGTGGTTACCCAACTTCCACCAAAATGTTAACCACTTTGTGAAAATAAAATTTTTAGCTCAATTTTTTTTATTTTTAACTTCCACAATTTTTTAACAACTCCTCTCGTGTAAATGCATCTTCGGAAAAGTTGTTCCTAAGAAATTACCGGCGTTGCGAATTCATCGGTGCCCACAGAATTCGATTCCGGGCACCGGTTCAAAAGTTAGGAAAATCCCGCTTGTTCGTTCACGAATGTACCCGAGTTAAACTTTTGATAAATATTTCGGGCACAACGGGCCTCGGAATCAGGTGCTGTCAGAAATTGCGTTCCTGTAAAATCCCAAAGAAAATTAAGAAAATATTTCCCTTGAATTTTACGGGACCTTAAATTACACCCACCTCAGAGCTTTAAGTCCCTGTAAAGATACATCATAATCTAGGGGAACAAAAGTGGGTACTGCACACTCTTTTGAGCCTCCCGCTCCTAAGTGCTCTCCTCGAGGTTCTTGTGTTGCCAACTGATGTGCACAAGAGGAATCAATCGTCCATGTAGGACCCACTCCTGTCGATCCTCGATCTCCACTGGGACCTCCACATAAGTTGCCCCATAATCTTTGTCCAGCTCCCCATGGTCAATGATATGTGTCGGGTCATGCATGTATCTCCTCAACTATGATACGTGGAAGACGTCGTGCACTCGATGCAAATGAGTTGGTAGATCCCGGTGATAATCCACCTCGCATATCCTGCTAAGGACCTAGAATGGTCCAATGAAGCATGGAGATAACTTGGCGCCTCGGCCAAATATCCATAATCCACGTCAAGATGAGACCTACAAGAACACGTGGTCGCCATCCTCGAACTCCAGTGGCCTCCGCCTCCTGTCAGCATAAGTCTTCTGCAGGCTCTGAGCAGTCCTCATCCCCTCCTGGATGACCTGGACCTTCTCTGTCGTGGCCTGGACCATCTCCATTCCCACAAGTGCTGACTCCCCTGGGTCTGTCCAGCACAGCGGTGATCTGCAAGGTCGGTCGTACAATGCCTCGTATGGTGCCATCCCGATGGTGGAGTGGTAGCTGTTATTGTACGCAAACTCCACCAAGGGTAGGTGGTCCTCCCAACTGCATCCAAAGGCGAGGACACATGCATAGAGCATGTCCTCGAGAGTCTAAATGGTCCTCTCCGTCTGACCATCTGTCTGATGGTGAAAGGCGGTACTGAGACGTAGTTGTCTCCCATGCTCTCCACTGAGCCATGTTCTCTGATGGGTAAGAAGTGAGCCGATTTGATGAGTCGATCGACTATCACCCAAATGGAGTCGTGACCTATGGAAGTGTGTGGATGTCCAGTCACGAAGTCCATAGATATCCCATCCCACTTCCACTCTGAGATCTCCAAGGGCTGCACCAAGCCTGCTGGTACCTGGTGCCCTGCCTTCACCTTCTGGTAGGTGAGGCATCGAGAAACAAACTCTACCACAACATTTTTCAAACCTGGCCACCAGTGCTGTTGTATGTGGTCCTGGTACATCTTCTCCACTCCAGGATGTACCTCTAAAGGGGAAGTGTGAAACTCACTCAGCACCTCCTCCCATAAAGCAACTGATCCCAAGGTACGTCCTCTGAAAAGGACGTCGTGCTCTCCTCCGAAATAGAAACCATCAGGTGCCTGTCCTGAGGATATTAGCGCATGTCGCGTCTCACAGTCGGTATTCCCACGCTGTTTCTCTATGACCCGCTGCAGCAGTGGAGGAGTGACTGTGAGTGACTGAAGAAATGCTGCTCCATTACTATCCACGAAGGATATCTGCAAAGCGGCTAGCTGCTCAGTCGCCTCCCCAAGTAGCTGAATTCATGTCCTCCTACTGAGAGCATCGCCAACTACGTTCCCTTTTCCAGGAGTATATACTATCACAAAGTCATAGTCTTGGAGGAACTCGAGCCATCAACGCTGTCTCAGGTTCGGGTCATTCTGTGAGAAGATGTACCTAAGACTCAGATGGTCAGAATAGTCTATAATGCGCTCGCCCATCAGATAGTGTCGCCACATATTTAGAGCGAAGTCCACTACTGCTAACTCCAGGTCATGGGTAGCGTAGTTCTGCTCATGCTACCTCAACTGATGTGATACAAAGGCGGTTATGGCCCGCTCCTGCATCAGGTTACATCCGAGTCTGGTCCCTGATGCATCACAGTAAACTATGTACCCAAATCCCCCCTCTGGTAGCCTCAAGATATGCACGCTGGTCAATCTATGTCTCAGTATCTGGAAGCTCTGATGACACATGTCTGGCCACACAAAGGGTTTCCCCTTCTTCTTCAAAGCTAAGAGTGGTGCGAAAACTCTAGAGAAGTCTAGCACAAATCTCCGGGAGTACCCAGCTAGACCCAAGAAACTCCGCACCTCTGTCACGCTCCTAGTTGGCTCCCAAGCTAGCACTGCCTCGATCATCACAGGATCCATTGCAACTCCCTCCAAAAAGATGAAATGTCCCACATAGTGGACCTCACATATTCAGAACTGAAACTTCGAGAGCTTACCATAAATATGGTGCTCTCGGAGAGTGTACAGTTCAACCCCCAAGTGGTAGGCGTGCTCATCCTCAGTCGTCGAGTAAATCAAAATGTCGTCGATGAATACCATGAAAAATCGATTGAGATATGGCTGAAATATCCTGTTCATGTGGGCCATGAACATTTCTGGAGCATTGGATACACCGAATGGCCTAACCAAGAACTCATAGTGGCCATATTGACACCTGAAGACCGTCTTCTTCACGTCCTCGTCATGAACTCTGAGCTGGTGATAGCCTGACCTGAGGTCTATCTTCGAGAACCCCAGTGCTCCCTTGAGCTGATCGAAGAGGTCTTCAATCCTCAGTAGTGGATACTTGTTCCTCACGATCACCTAGTTCAGGCGACGATAGTCAACACATAGTCCCAAGCTCTCTTCCTCCTTTTTGGCGAACAATATCATGGAAGCCCAGGGTGAAACACTGGGTCACATTAATCCCTTGCCCTGCAAGTCCTCTAGCTATACGCATAGCTCTCGAAGCTCAGCGTGAGCCATCCGATATACTAGGGTGGATATAGGGCCTGTCCCGGGGTATAGATCAATATAAAAGTCTACCTCTCTACGAGGAGGTAGTCCTGGAATGTCATCGGGGAAAACGTCCGCATACTGATCCACCACTATAGGAAAACCAGGAATCTGCACGTAAACTGCTCCTAGGATGAGGCTATCCAGCTGATGAGTGATGGGTTGTCCTCTCCTCTGCGAGAGTCCATCCTGTGCTGTGAAGGCTCCCTTCTCGCCGGTGAAGGTGAACCTGCTCCCGTTGGTGCATACACACCGCAACTTGTGCCTAATATAGTCAATCTGAGAATGGACTATAGATAACCAATCCATGACCAAGATGACATTGTAATGCATCGACGCTGCTACAAGAAGATCCCAGCTGAAACTCACGCCTCCTAGTGTAAGCTAACACTACTGGCACAAGTGCGTAATCGACGAGTCGCATCCCTTAGGAGTCTATAGCCGTAAGGATCGAGCCAACGGCTCTATCGGAATCTCCGAGCTCCGAACAAGGGCAGCATCTATGAAATAATGACTCACCCATTTGTATATAAGAACTGCATAAAGGGTGGAGTATACACATATTATACCTCGAATCATCTTGGGTGCGCCGTGGTCATAGGCCTCCGCTGCCTGAAGTTGTGCTTGTCTCGGCCTGCCAGCTCCCTGTGGTCCGGGTGGACATCCTTGTGGTGGTCGTGGTAGTGCCTCAAAGCATCCCCCACCACCTGCTGCTCGGCCAACTCCTCTGCCTCGTCCGCCTGCTCACTGCGGACTGCCACAGTCAACCCTCTGACTCTTCCTGGGTGGTCCCTCAACTGTTTGTTGCTCCTCTGCATGGTGGGTCGGGCAGTCACGAGCCATGTGGCCCGGCCCGCTGCATGCGTAGCATTGTCTACCTTTTAAAAGACTGGCTTTGCACTGAGTGGCCCGCACCTCTGAACCAATGCCCTGAGGTCATCTTCCTGAGGTTCTGGTCTTCCTAGACCCATGTGTCATCCGTCGACTACCTTCTGCAGAAGACTATGCTACGCTCCGCCCTGCGGTAGGTCTCGGTGCTGATGTAGGCTCAGCAAGGAAGCTCTTGATGAGAAGGTCTCGCTCCAGTACACCTGCCTGTGTAGGAATGCTGAGGGAGATTGGCGATGCCCTGATCTCATGCCTAAGTCACTGCTCAATGGTCCGAGCCCGTATGAATGGGTCTTGTACCATGTCCGTCGAATAGCATGAAAGATCGGAAAATCTCACCGAGTATTGGGCGACTGTCCAGCTGCCATGCCGCAGCTGTAGTAGCTCCTGGAGGCGCACCGCAAGGAGGGTGGCTGTGATGAACTCATAGCGGAAAAGGCTCTCAAAGTCCATCCAGAGGAGAGATGCCACGTCATGCACCTGGAGCTTCAAGCTCCGCCATCTGCCTTCTGCCGCGTGTAGGAGACTCGCTGCAAGGATCACCATGAGGTCTGCTGGTGTCCCTACCAAACGGAAAACTCGTACAACTGCCTCCAGCCAATCCACAGCTGCCTTGGAGTACGTCTCACCATGGAACCTAGGCGGTCACTGATGTTGGAAATCGTGCAGTGCACTATGATGTCGTGCAATCTCAGGGGTTGGGGTTGGTGGCATCGGTGGCTCGGCGGGTAGTGGTACCACCGGTGCCTTCGCGGTAATAGGGCCCTGCACCGAGGCCTCGTCACTCAGTGGGCTTCAGTCACGCACGAAAACAGGAACCCTAGATGGATTCCGTCATAGGGCCATCCTGAAAAGATACAGGTGTGCTATGGATAAACAGTATACCTCGTGAGCTGACACATAGTAATCATAAAGAAAACTTGAATCACACATTCAATCAATGTTTTCATGCATTGAGTCGGAGATCAGAAATCAGGGTCCTGGTGTACGGATACATCGGCCATCGCACCAACACCAGACTCCCTGGACTGATAACCACACTGAATACTCTTAACACTATCGCTTCACATATAAAATGATCAGAGTCCTGAGTTCTGTGGTAGAACTGAACTCCTCTGATACCAAGTTGTCACAACCCGTCCTTGGGGAACGTGCAGTGACTACTCCAACCCCGCCTTCTATAGGCCAGGTGCTGGAGACTAGCACCAAGGTGTAATTCATGATAAAAGGGGAAGGAATTTCCTTTGTAAAGTAATAAAACACCTTAGTGTAAGCAAGAATGAGTAAACACTATGTAAAACTGGGTACAAAAGTAAGTGCGGAAGAGTACGTGGTCCAGAATAAAAACCCAAACTGAAAGTAAAGTACAACTGGAAAGGGAAAATAGAAACGGAATGTAAAGACGAAACATTGAGCCGTCCACTGGAAGTCCGTCCTGAAGGGTGGGTACAGATAGTCTCCATAGCTCCACGGATCCAGCCATCCGCTCCGTGTACGTCCCGCCCAGTGGTCCACCTCCAGATACCGTCTCACTACACAAGCCTCAACCATGATCAGCGTTGTCCGTCGTCGGCAACCAACACAACGTAGTGCGGGCATAGCCCATGCAAGGGTGAGTATAAGAAACTCATTAGGCACCCCGATACCCCCCGAAGGTATCCTAGAATCCACAGAGGATAATCCACAAGGAAAGATACAATCACTAAGTAACATCAGACACTACTTAGGTATATGCCCATACATATACCTAATTCATCAATTTAGTTCCAACATCCGAGCCCAAGTAAAACCCAGTCCACATAGGAAATCACAACCCAATCCATATAGGAAATCATAACGTAATCCACACAGAATATCAAGTCAATCTTATCGAAGATAAGGATTGAATGTAAAGATTTATCTCACACAGGTATACTTATTTGTAAGATGATAGATATGATCAGGTGTAGCCACTAATTCATCTAAGAAATCAGAACCACACAAGATCAAAAGGTACTAACCCCCGCAATGACCCACAAAGGATCGATAGGTAACTAACCCCCTCAATGACCGACAATGAATCGATAGGTAACTAACCCCCGCAATGACCCAAAAAGGATCGATAGGTAACTAACCCCACAATGACCCACACAGGATCTGTAAGCACTGACCCACACATGACTGCTAATTGATGACCCACACAGGATCTGACCCACACAGGATTGGTAGCACTGACCCATAAAGGATCGCTGAGTGTTGTAGTCGTCGTCATCGAATCCACGGAGGATTTCTATACAGTCGTCATCGTCGTCGCAGTCGCAGCCAGCTCTAGGGTTCCCGCACACATCAAGCTCATTCTGGAGGGTTATGCTCCACGAGCCCAGGGACTTATACATCAATTGACACATATTCCGGGGTTGATGTATCCAAAAGTTCTGTATCTTCAACAAGAACTCAATGAGATAGACGGCGCGTCGATTGGACGCCCGGTCTGAGAGTTATTAGCTTTTCGTCCCCGGGGCCCGGTTGGTTTTTAAGTCAAAACCAACCTGACCGTACTCCAACTACGTCCAAACCTTGAGCGGAGTAAGTGAAAAGGTCTTTCTCCCTTATAGGAATCCAACAAAGTTGACGTCACGCCAATCAGACGTCCGGAGCACAAGTTATAACTGTTTCCGCTCCGTGGGCCTGGTTGGTTTCGTGTTCAAACCAACCTGGTCGAACCAAAAGTACCATGAATCCTTGAGTGTAGTATATCGAAACAACCGTCTAAATCCAAGGATCACATCGCAGCTGACGGTGCGTCGA
The DNA here is from genome assembly GCA_963277665.1 of Viscum album. NCBI lineage: Eukaryota > Viridiplantae > Streptophyta > Magnoliopsida > Santalales > Viscaceae > Viscum > Viscum album. The sequence continues at coordinate 1,881,961,361 of OY728163.1, forward strand.
TCAGAGGTATGTAGCCCAACTAATGGTCCAAAGACCGAAAGAGGTCCGAAAGTGGGTGTTTCGGCCCCGGACCGACCCGGCCCGAGACCCCCTGGGTCGGCCCACACCGGGTCGACCCATCCCGTTTCCCCATCCGGCCCGCTTGGGCGCGGCCTGGACCAGCTGGCGCGGCCCGGTGGCCAGGTGGCTCGGCCGTTTCGGGCGAGCGGATGGTGGGGTGATGCCCCCCTGTTTCATAACCGCGGCCCCCATGTGGGGGGCCGCTCTTGTCTGGCCAGCCAGGGGTTACGAACCCCTGACTCTTCCTCTGTCCGGCCGGCTCGCTCTGGCCAGCCAACTGCTACAACACGGGACCAGCGTGGGCTAGTCCCCTTGCTCCGACGCCGGTGGCTGGAAGTTGACCGCCAGTCCCTACTCCGTCGCGGCCTAAAGCCGCGGCCTTGGTCCTTTTGGCACGGCGCGACAACGTCGCGGCCCTCCATTGCGACCCCTCTCTAGCCACGGTGTTTTTCGTGATTCTCCGGTGAGGCACGACGGCATCATGACCTTGTTCAACTTCATCAGTGCGGCGCGACGACACCACACATCTTTGACCATTCCCATTGTTTATGCGCGGTGCAACGAAACCACGTCGCCTTTGCATGTGCCGCAATAAAATCAAAAAAAATAAGGGGTAGGAGGGTTGGACATGTTCGTGCGGTCCGACCTCCTCCCGTTATTGCGGAAACAGGTGGACCAATTTAAAACAAAGAAATGGCGACTGGAGAATTCATGAACAACCAAACAAATAAATCACATACCTCGTCGAATTTGTTGAGCGAAGGTTCGTCGTGGAATTTATCTTCGCGGAAGAAGGCATCGCGGAAGGAGACGGTCATTGGCGGTGTGGTACACGAAGTGGCATAGTCAATCTCCGAGGGTTCAGCATTCTTCATCGGAGATCAGTGCGTTCTTCGCGTTCAACAAAGAAGAAGAAGAACTTCTAGAGATTTTCCCCCAATCCACTCTCAACACAACAAGCTCCAACAATAATAAAATAAGTGTTTCAATTATTTTAGTACTCATGACATAAGTTTGAAATTCAAAAATTGAATTAAACCACTTAATTAACTCATGTGTCAATTAATATGAGGGTTATGGGAGTTTAGGGAATATGAAGAGGTGGGGTTCGTGTGGGCCCCACCGCCCTCATAACCTCACTTGGGTGGTTACCCAACATCCACCCAAAGGATTACCACTTTGTAAAAATAAAATTTGTAGCTCAATTTTTTTTGTTTTTAACTTCCACAATTTTTTAAGAACTCCTTTCGTGTAAACGCTACTCCGAAAAAGGTGTTACTAAGCAATTACTGGTGCTGTGAATCTATCGGTGCCCTCATAATTCGATTCCGGGCACCGGTTCAAAAGTTAAGAAAATCCCACTCGTTCATTACCTGAAAGTACCTGAGCTAAACTTCGGATAAATATTCCAGGAACACCGGGCCTTGGAATCAGCTGTCTTCAGAAACTGCGTTCTTGTAAAATCGAAAAGAAAATTAAGAAAAAATTTCCATTGAATTTTAAGGGACTTTACATAAAAATTTTCAACCAATACCTAATCTATTTTAGAATATATGATCCTAATAATATCGGTGGTTTTAGATGATGAAACTCTTTAGGATGATTCTAATATACATTTAATCCTAGTTCCACAACCAGATCATGAAAAATAATACATGATGGTATATGTCCCAGACCATAAACAGAACACACCACTCTCTCAACATAATTTTAGCCAATTTTTTTATCCATTAACATGGGATTAAAAAACCTCATGTATCCTTTACCAACTTTTGGGTGGAGGTATTTTTATACACAACATCAAAAAATAGTGATACATCATAAAGGATCGAAAAATCATCAACATAATCTAGAGATACATGGAAACAATTTTTCTCATATTAACATGGAAGAGACTACAATATGATATATTTTCCCTCAAGGCAATATATCAAATTGTCCCCATAGAAACATAAGGTCTTTTATGTTGAAATACATCTATAAAATATAACATAACTACCACATAAGTTGTGAAATTACTTCCTCTAGTCTATCATGACATCCCCAAAATATATAGATATAATGGAATGATGAACAAAATATACCTCAGATAATAAATTTTTATGAAATAAAATTAATACCTTAGTTATTAAATATGAATGAAAAGCCGAAAAAATCGTGATGTGAATTTATGAATTTATAGTGTTGAAAAATATAAAATGGAATCGTAAAAGAATAATAGTAGAATGACTTTTTTACAAAATATTGGTTGATAAAATATACAAATTAGAATTTTATCCCAACTTAAGTATATCGTACAATAAATAAAAATTTAAAATAATAAAAAAAATACATCATCAATGACATATCATCTATAAAAATTTAAACCCATGAATCCCATGTAAAAGGTTAATCATATCTCCATCGGTCACCTCCGCCACTCCAAGTCCAATTGAATATATCCATTCATCACCTCTAGGTGTCACTTAAACATTTTTGACATAGAAGAAGTATCTACTATAAATCATAAAGGAAAATGTACGACCTAAACTATATATCCGAGTCGGGTCTTGACAAGTGTTTGATAAGAATTAACTGAGAAATATACCATTAACCCTTCTAAATGAAATAATATAAGTAATGGAATGAATTTTTTTTCGTTTAAATATAACAAGAATTAGACTAAAAATATAAATATTAATTTAAAAATGAATAAATAAAAATATTATGTAAATGAATATATATAAATGAATGGGATGAATAACAGTTTTCAACAATCATGTTCTTTTATAATCAATTCAAAATGAAAATATTATTTTCCATGCTAATTATCCTTGAAATAGTAACATTTTTAAAAGAGGATAATCACTCAATTTATTCATAATAACAAATCTAGATATTTTAATTTAATACATATGGACCAGTCCATTAGGGTAATCAATCAACTTCCCAATTGGGGATCCATCATGAAAAATCATTAAAAACGTGGTTTAATTAGTGTAATTATTTTTTATCCATTTCGTGGTAGTCCATGTCCAAGAATTCATATCCTAATCACCCACTATCTACCTATATAAATATGTTATTCAATAATAAATAATAAAATAATGGGTTAATAAATTATCTTAAATAATTTAATCATTCATAGTTAAATTCCACATATTTTGTTTTCAACATCCTTTTTAATTTCAAAACCAAATCCAAGATTAAAATTCTATTATTTCACTTTTCAAATAATATATTTATATAACAAGTCATTATTAAGATAAATCAATCAATAATATCATAAAATTAATTTTCAAATAAATCCATTATTTTAAAAAATAATAACAAACTATTTCAATTTCATGAAAATTATAGGTTTTTATAATTTTTACGAAATTTCAAATTACACATCAAATCATCCAGAATCCTTTTTTTAAATATATTAAATCAAATTTCAAATCTATAAATATATTTGGGATTAAATTTTAGGTTAAATCCTTACAGAACAAAGTACCATTAATAATGAGTTCAAATTAATACATCACCAATAATTGGATCTATAATCAAAGAATGAAGGGATTAGTGGTCATGAAATATTGCATAAATACATGATCCATAAAAATGTGGATTAATTCTGTAAATATAATGATGTGGAGTTACTATATTTTAATAAGGAAATAAAATAACATGAGAATATAAATTAGAGAATATCCTATTAGTAATAATGTGATTTGATTTTCTATTGGCACATCAATTAAAAATAAATGAGTATATGAGTGCCATGGGATACTCTATAGAGTCCCAAAATGAAATTGAAAATGATTGTATTCGTGGGTGGGGGTTCATTAATATTAAAATGTGATTACTAAAATTTTAAATTAAACTTTTGGGGGTCAAAAAACCACACAAACTATTTAAATAATTGGTTTACATATATTTTAATAATTGTGTTCCATAATCATGAAACCTCATGGGGATTTCGGAAAATTGTTTGTGGTTTGGATGAATGGTTATTTCTTCCATAAACTAACTATGAAAACCCCATATATATAATGGTTCACTATTTTTTTTGTGACTGAACATATTGGAAAAATAATACTCCAACAATGTGACACCATCAAAACGCTCTCAATTGGGGGAATTTTTTTATGGGAACAATTAAATGGTTTTTCCAAAACTGGCTGTAATCATGCCCTCCCACATGGGATTACAAAATTTCTCAATAATCCCCAAAAGTGACCCATGAAAATACCCTACCAAATACTGATCAAAATAATGGTCAATATGTACAATAAAGAATGTAATGAGATGTTAAAATAAGACACTATAATAATATATGATCATGAATATAACATTTTTGTGTTTCAAAATATAGTCAAATCATATTGTCAAAATGGGATCTAATTTGTAAAACAAAAATGAATTGGATACTATGAAAAACTATATACCAAAACCTAATTAACAACATATCATCTATTAAACCACTCACCTCTATTAGGGTGTTTTATATCATTTTACCTAACACACACATTCATTGATGTGAATAAAATTCCTCTTAAAACCAATAAATTAAATAAAACAATCCAAAAAAATCATTCCTTAATAAAACCACACCTCAATCAAGAGTTATGAAAATAAAAAAATGTCCTTATAAAATATCTAACTTATTTAAAATAGAAATACCCATTTAATTACATCTCATTTATATCAATTGATAAAAATATATTCAATTTTCCACTTGAAATTATCCAGATCAAAAACATTAAATTTGGAAAAAATACCTTTTCTCAAAAAACAATCACTCTCAATTTTGAAATAAATTATTTACAGAAATTCCACAATATATTGTATAAAAATTATTTATAAGTAAATAGTAATGACAATATTGTTGATTTTTAAATTTGTTTAAATCATCTATATTCATTTTTTACCTCACTAAATCATTTCATTAAAATCATATAATAACCAAAAAAACTATTTTCATTAAATAATAATTTTTCATAAAAAATTCCATATAATAACCCATATCTAACTAATAATGTATAATGTATCTATAAAAGTCCATATAAAAAATTATATCTAACAAATAGACCCCTATGAAACATTTAAAAAATTATAGTGAACATTGGATCCAATTAGTAATGAAGGGGGGCATCAAATGTGGAGTGAAAAAAAACCTATGAATGATATGTCTATAAAATTTATAGAACCATATTCCAAACCCATAAGAACCACTGTCATGGTTGTAAGAAAATTTTCCTGGATCCAAAATATTTTCTTAATATTGTGAGATAAATTTGATTATATTATTCTATTCATGTTATCAGTCCATACACTAAATGTTTCCTTAAAAATATATTTTATTCTCAATGTGTATCAATATTGATAAATATAATAAATAAATCATAAATAATTGTTAAAAATATTGAATCCAACAATAAAACCAAAACTAAAAATGGTAACTCAATGTTAAGGCCAATAAAGAGATCATAACATCCACCCCTTAGTGACCTATATTAACCCACCACTCTAATATTTATAGTACCAAACATCCCTAGAAAAATAGAGATACACAATAAATAAACACATTTAAAACCAATGATCTATTACAATTTTTAAGAAATTCTCCTAGGGTTTCCTCTAATTCTAAATAAAAAACATTCTTCAATTCAACCTTATTGTCGTTTTTACACAAAATGTTCCATAAACTATTGGTATAGAATCATTAATAAAATAGTGGTAATGATTTAATCATTTAAATTAGATTAATCATTGGGAATTCCATCAAAAAATGAACCATGTCCCGTTAATATATTCGAATTCTAAAACCCCAACTAATTGGCATACATATAATAAATCAATAAATCAACGAGTGTAACACAACAAAAAATAATAATTATTATAAATAAAAATAAAATAAATATATTATAATCATAGAAAAATTAAAATAATTTATTGAATGGACTATGTCATAATGAATGTTACCTAATTATCCAATAATTAAACAATCAATGAAATTCCATGACACTATTATTCATCTTTTTATAAACCACTAACACTCAGTATATCCTAAAAATGCATTAGTTGTCTAAACTAATGATTACTGCTATAAGGACTATAAAATAGATATTGGGGAATAATATATTTTTTTAAAACAAAAAATGATGTATCAATATTGTGATATGTCATGTTTAGTGTGATTTTAATAAATTTTATATTCAATTAACAAAGGACATACTATGATTTTACAAAAAAAATTATGATATTTCCTTTTAATAGAATTTTTTTAATACTATTATGAATATCAATAAAAAAGGTTTTTATATAAATTTTAGATAGAAAATTTTGTCATACCACAATTTCCATGATCAAATAATCAATTATTATGAAAAACACATTAGTGTAAAAATAAAATATATTAACAAAAAATTTATTTTCATGATAATTGAAACCAAAAAATAGGTATCTGAATGAATAATATGATCAAATGGACCCAAAATATTTATTATTCATAAATTGAGTCTACTTTTGGAGGAGTATAATAATGTTCAATTAGATGTTTTGTATGAATGATTTTTATGGAAGGTATAGTGATGATCCATGTGTATGTGTTTATGAATGTTCCAAAAATAAGTCAAATAATTTTATAATATTTCTCCAATGATCAGAGACATGATAATGAATTCATTATATAACAAAATTCAAGGGAAATTTCTAAATCTCAATATTTTAGGCATACATGATTCTATAAAAATAACTAATGTTTTTCTAGGGATTTTTTCACAAGACTAACAAATAAAAAAGTATGAGGTTCCCATAAAAATAATTCTATTAAAACATATTATGGGAAAATCATAACATTTTGATCATACATACCCAATATAGAATATAATATTATTCAAGTAATGTGAACCTTACAATCTATGATTAAAAATCCATGGAAAAAAATTAATGTGAAAAAATAAAAAAAATTGAGGAAAAGACAGTGAATGTTTGAATTTCAAAATATGATGGGTGGAAGTTCATAGAAAACAATAAATATATCATATATTTCTAAATAATAATGAATAAAATTCAATGGTATATATAAATTATGGATAAAAACAACACCATATTGATGGTGGGGGAATTTATATTTCCAAAGACTAAAAGACCATTATTAAAAACATGAATTTAATAATGAATCCAATGTCATGGAGGACAATAAAAATGAAATATATACATTTTTTAAAGTGTTTCTTATGATTGAGATATCATAGGAGAATCTATGGATGTTTATCAATATGAACATTCATCAGATTGGGTATATTATTATGATCTGAATGATGGATATTTTAGATATTGTTAGAGGTAACTTCAATCCCATTAGAAGATTGGTTATTATCTACGAAATACCATATGAGGGTATAATAAATGATGACTTTTTTATATTTCATTATGTGATGTATTCTGATAGAGCTCAAATTTAATGATATGTCATAATGAATAAAACAGTCAAACATACACTGGACAAAGAAGTTCAAAGGTGTTTTATAAAGGCTATGTAATGTCCTTAAAACGTATTATTCTCAATCTGTTAACTCAAATATTTAAATCATATTCAGGTTGAGTAATTTTTATGATGTTCCTTAATATCAAGTTTATGTAATGTTATTTATGTTTACATATTTTATATAATTCATATAATATTCTTGTATATTATAGGATTTTTGAGAAAAATCATGTGAATTTAAAATGAGTTAGAGATATGAAATATCCTATTAAGAGAGAAGGAATGTTTAATGAAGTTACTAAAAAATATAAATGAGTATAACCATTATAAGGTGGAGAGTGTTCAATTTTACATATCCATTTCCATCTGTACAATATATGACATAATGAAGTTGTTTTTTGATGAGTTTCTAATAAAATATATGATTTATGATGAATTTTAAATATTAAAAAAAGATACATCATAAAAAAATTTGAATTAATTTTTTATAATATGAATAAATTTTTTTGAGAGGACAATTTAGTTTTTTCCATTAAATATAAATAACTTCAAATGTTCAAACATGTTATACTGGTTTGAGTTACAGAAGAATGAGTCTTTTTTGTCAGTGTTCCTATAGATGGACTTCCACCAGAAAACTTCATCAAACAGATATTCTATAAATAATGAAACGATTATAGATATTTAGTTTATGTAATTAAATGGAAACGGATGAGGGGAATTGGTTTTGAAGAGGTTTATGGAAGACTGATGAATATATATTCATTTTCAAAGGAAGATTCAATAAATTTTTATAAAAAAAATTCATATTGATGAAATGTAAGAATATCAATTATCAGACAGAATTTTAAATACTAATAGTCCCTTAAGGGAGTTTTTGGGGATGTGGATCATTTTACAGAGTTCATGTTGATACATCATGATTAAGGGGGAATAGAATATATTTCTACTATTGATTATAAAATAATAATGAAATTATGCTTAAAAGTTGTGTTTTATACTATTTCTAAAAAGGATTTCTATTTTAGGGTTATAACTATATATGATTTCATAGGATAATGTTATATTAGCTATAGGGTATAACAAACTATTATAGAAGATATTATTGTTCTGTTCTAGAACTAAGGTTATCTAGAGGATGAATAATCAAGGTAAAACTAGTTTCTAAATGTTTTTTAATCCTCAATTATGTTATTAAAATGAATCACTTTTGGTTGAAATATTCCCTACAGAATAGGGAATGCATTTCTTCCAAATATTTTAATTATAATGTACTGATCCCACATAATATATTTTTAATAAATTAGGTGATTTTGAGTCAAATATTTTAGTGGATTATATTTATAACATGTATTTAGGTAATATAAATTTTTTTATATCAGGTTATTAAAAAATATTATAAAAATAAAAATTAATTCAACACCACCAAATCTCAGTGATCTAATACACTGATCCATTAGACCTATTATTTTACTCAAAATGTAGGATCCTTATATAATATATATCTATGAGAATTTTGACTCTAATTTTAGTGATTTGTAGGGTTGTTCATATTTTTTATGGATGAAACTATCTCAGTTTTCAGACGACACAACTATTTTATGGAATGCAGGGAAGAGATCCATGCATAGAATCAAGAGGGATTTGGAAGAATATTGTTTGTAGAGTGTTCAGGTGATCAACCACTCCAAAAGTAACATTTTCTTTTCTTACAAATGCGCAGCAAGGTTGGCCACAATCATTTGTAGCGGAATGAACATGTAGCCTGGTCATCTCCCAATAGACTATCTTGGCACCACAATCTCTTTAGGCAGAATTCATATTAGGGACTTTGATCAAGGGGTGAGCAGAATCACTATCTGTGTCCTCAACTAGAAGAATCACTTCCTATCATTTGGGTGACACATTGCTTTGATTAACAACATAATGTCTGCTATACCGGTGCATGTGCTAGATTCTACTAACATGCTAAAGGGGGTCATCAATGTGATCGACATGGTTCTGGACAATTTGTTATGGTACATGCTATCGGAGGGGAAGAGACACTAGGTTTCATGGGACATGATTTCCCATACTATTCACGATGGGGGAATCAATGTGAGAAGCTTAGGGGGCATGTTGCAGTGCATGAATGCCAAACATGCTTGGTAAATACTAGAGAACTATACCCTTTTGGGGAGAATTATATCACATCGTTATGCTACCAATGTGGATGAAGAGAAAGTGTAGGGATCACCGCTATGGAAATTGGTTTCCTCCCTCATTTTGGGCCTCCTTCAACACTCCTGTTAGATTGTAGGAGAATGAAATGTTCTTTTCTGGAAGCACAACTGGTTGGGTTTTGTTCTCGGTTTCTCTGGCTGTCCGGCCCCAATGATCACCTTCATAGAGGCTAGCCAGTACCCTATGTTCCCCAAGTCAGTGTTGGACATGAAACAACAAGCCATTCATGACTCAATCCTCATCACCCCCGAACCAGATAAATTCATCTTCACACATCATACTCTGGGAAGTTCACTACAATAGACTTTCCTAGGATATCTTATCCCCAGGCACATCAGGTATGCTGGAATGACATTATGTGGTGCAACCACATCCTTTCCAAATACAACTTCCTTGTCTGGAGAATTCAGAATTTTGCGATTCCTACTGAAGAGTGGATCAAGAGAATGGGAGTTAGTTTGGCCTCTGGGAGCATGTGCTACCAAAATAAGTGGGAAGAAACTTTTGATCGTATTTTATTTTAAGGGGTGTGGCCCCGTGATGTTTGGAAGTTATTAGGAGAGTTCAAGGATATCTACACCTTCATCTTTGATGATTCAATTTTTCTGGAGAGGTGGTTCCATGGGTCACCAGGGAAGGGTCCTGGAAGGCAGGAAAGGTCCATCATCCTTAGTGCATGATGCTAGTTCCTTTGGAAGTCATGCAACAAGGCGTGATATGAGATGATCTCCTCCACATGATGGTCCATCATTGTGAGAAAAAAATGATTTCTGATTGATTGGGTCACACTTTTTGATAATTGTAATGAGGAACCCTCCCTGCATTTCCTACAAATTTGTTTCCACATGGATACTACTCAACCGGAATGAAGGCGGGGCTCGTGGCTGTGGTGGATTCCACCAACCACTGGCTTTAAGTTAAATACTGATGGATACTGTTTAGTGGGTGACATGCATGGTGGTGGTGTTGTCCGGAACTTGGATGTGAGTGTGTTTCTGGCTTTCATAGCTCACTTTGGTAGGGGTACTTCTCTTCATGCGGAGGCCAATGTTGTACTCACGAGTCTCACCCTCTGTAGTCATAAGAACATCGTTCTAACCCTCGTGGAAAGAGACTCAAAGATAATTTGTGACTCTCTTAAGGAACGAGTATCTATTCCATAGTCCATTGTCTACATCATCAGAAAATGTAAACCCCGTCTCAATATAAATATTCAGGTCACCCACACATGGAGAGATTAGAAGAAATTCGCTGATCATCTCTCATCCCTCGCATCCCCTGGATCCAATGTCACCTGCCTCCTCCATGTCACCTCCTTAAAGATAGAAGGGGTCAAATTAATTCGTGGTGATACCCGTGGTCTCCACTATTTTATACCCCTATGAACCTTGTTTATTTGTACTTTTATTTCTTCTTTGAATATATATACTCGCATGATGATGATGATAATCATCTATAAATAAAAATGAGACTATTCTGAAATCAATTTTTCTTATGTGGAGGAAAAATGTTGATGATGTGAAAATGGATGATGATAAAAGTGTCGATGGATATATTAGAATAGTGAGTGAGATCATCATAAATATTTGTGGATTTAGTGTTATTGTGGAAGACTATTACATCATTAATAATCAAATTATAATCATTCATGAAATGCTTGAATCCATTATAGATGATTTTTAGATCATTATTATTTATCGTCAAATTAATTTTAACATATTCTCATATAATAGGATATGAGTAATTTAATATTATTTATGAAAAAGATAAAATGGAAATTTATTTTTATTGTTTTTATGAAGTAAACATTAGAGATATTGATGTCCATGTATAAATGTTTTATTTGGTGGAAGGGGAAAATGAAATATTTTTAAATTTTTAAAATTTTTTAAAGAAAAAAAGTAAAGTAAAAATGAATATGTAAAAAATCTCAAATTTTTTAATTATTATGGAAACCTATTTCAATATTCGGTATAGTATCATGATATGATTGATTATTTTTTTGAGAAATAAGTAGAAGGCCAGGTGTATCAATGAAAATGAAGAAGAAAAGTAAGGGGGTTTTTTTCATATAAAAAAATAACATTATCTAGAAGGAGAGAACTATATCACTAAATTTATAGAGATGAAACATATGATTAGGAATATATCATTGGTCATATTTGAATAATATATTCTTCATCAGGTATAGACACTAAATTTGTATGAAATAAAAAATATGGTGTTAATTGTAAAATAAAATATTGAAAAGAACTTGTATATAATACACAACTCAACAATTAATCAAATAATAAGAATATATAATATAAATAAATAAATTTTTAGAATACGGATAAAATACAAATGGTGGAGATTAAGCTCACTTAATTAGAGACCTGAAATCTAATGTTCATTAACAAAAATTAATGTCACTTTTATAAGTTGAAAAATTAAATGGTGGTGGAATTATCAAAAAGATAAAAAGATAGTTCCATATGAAATTAAGCTAAAAATTATTATATTGAATGAATTAAAAAATATTTTATAAATTTTAAATATATTTTGGTCAAAATAATATAAGTGTGGTTAGAAACAAAATCAATGATTTTTGATAATGGTGAGACATTGGTCAATGCCATGTCTCCCATGGTCGAAAAAAATTGATTACATGAGATTGAAAAATTCCTTTAAAAATCATCACTTTCAAAGGGATGGAAAATAATAGATGGGTTGTTGTCCATTCTTTTTACCTCAACATTTATAACTCCATCATTATCCAGTACGTTATCAACATTGTTTCCATCATAAAAAGTGAAACTAATTTTTATGTTAGTGGAGTCTTGGAACTACTGGAACCCCATCCATTTAACCAATAGCCTCTTTGAGATACAAATATTATTTCTAATGATTTAATATACTATATTTTTTGAATGACTTTCCAACCATAGCTTTCTCCAACTTATTTTCCCTAAAATCATCCTCATATTGATGACACCAAAAATTTCAGCATTATGTGTGACGTGGACACAACATGGAGGAAACAACAAAAGGGTGGGACTACTATGGTCCCTAAACATGATACCACATCCTGATGGTCTATGATTTTCTTTAGAGTCTTTATCCATAATGATTCTCACCCAACCTGTAATGTGGTGTTTCTAGAAGACCTCAAACGTACGTAAAGGGACAATAACATCCACTAATGTGTTGATGTATTCTGATAGAAATATCAAGGATAAATTTTTTTTCAAAAAATTGAATGTATAGTGTTGTAACCTTTAATAGAAGGTATATTATACAAAAAATAAGACAAAATGTTTAAATCTATGTGCTTAGGTAGAAGAGAATTACATCTCTTCAATATGACAAGAGCCACTCTGCAACAATAGTTAATCACTTATTGGAATACTGAGAGGTATCATGAGATAAGGTTCATGAATTGATCATGTATTTAATAGTGGAGGAATTACATTATGGTAGTGAAAATATGTAAAATATGTTGGTCCATGAATATACATTTTTGGAACAACTTAAGAAGAAATGGTCTTTCTCATCAATATGAGGATGATACAAAACACACCATTATGGGAGAGTCATTAAATGGTTTGGATGGTGTACCTACATTTTATTTTTTCCATAGGCATATATATAGGTTGAAAATATTTATTTATAAGAAAAACATTTCCACTATAATTTTATATATTTCTTTAATGAAGTGTCTTATAGAAAAATCCTCCCATGGTTTTTGTATAACCAACAACAATAATGTTTAAAATGGTTCATTATCATTATGAAATATAATTATTATGAGGTATTGGTTGGTGTTCATGTGTCTTTGGGGATGGATATTTTTTATGAAGGGATAACATTTCAATTTTTATAAATATGTATGAATTATTAGGGATCTACATTGAGTAGGGAAATACAATCTTAAAAGGATGGGATGGTGAGAAAGTAAATAATGTCTAACAAGATATTATTATAAAGTCATTAAGGAAAAAATTTATATGGAAAGGAAAATTGATACAGATTATAATTATGAAAAGATTAATAGTTTTGAGTAGGGAAAAAATTGTTCTTTTTATTTGGTCATTAAAATTGTCCATGGATTGAAATATTTAATAATAATAAATTCATTCTGATATAAACTATTAGAGACATGTTTTTAAAGAAGAGTAATAAAGTTGAAAAAACAATATAAAAAGATGATTAATTAAAAACACATAAAAATTAATGTAATTGGGATAAATATTGGAATATTAAAAAAATTTAACAGAATATTAAACTCTTATAAATAAATCTTTTTTTTCAAATTTTGAAGGTATAAGAATTTTGACAAATGATAACCAAAATATAACATATTTATCAAGAGATTATTCTAATGGGGTTGAATATAATTGAAAATTAGAAAATAGTTAAAAAATATGAAAGCACAAATAATAAAAAATATAAAAAGATACAAGAGAACTATATACTAACAGAAGACTCTCAATACAAATATTTATTATAGGGAACTACGGAGGAACCACTTTATATCAAATATAAATGACTATTAGTAATAACATTCAAGTAATTGAATTAGATATTATGAAATAGGGTGGATATTGTAGTTGTATTAAAGGTAAAAAATCTCATAGTGGAACATGTCCAACCATAACAAAATATTCTATGCATCCTACGAGAGGGAAAAATATGAATCTGATGTATGTGTAAAAAACATTATATCAAACAATTAGAATGGAAACAAATATTATATGTCGGGAAAATTTTGTTTATAAATATGATCTATTTTGATTTTATTGATGATTTAGATGTTGGATTTATCTAAAAAAATAATATTATTTCCTTATATGAAATGTGGTTATAATTATTATGATGATATTATTTCATGAATTAAATTTGAAAGAAATCATGAGAAACCTAACTCATTCATAATTTTTTTGATATAACTATATCACCCATATATAGCTAGAGTTTTTTTTAAATGAACTTTATTATTAAACTTATGATATGATAATTTAGTCCAAATAAATAGTTTCATGATCAAGAGATAATAGAATATATGCTCAGATAAACCCATTAAATTTATTTTCATTATGGGGTACGTGAACATTACAGTGAAACTAATTTGAAAAATTTCATTTGTAGATAAATATATTTGTACACATATTGATGATGAGGATGTTATAATATTTTTTGTGTATTTAAAAAAACCGAGGTGGATATTATTAGGCCCAAATAGATTTTTGTATAATATTATGTTTATATATAAATATTCAATTATTGAGAAAGTTCATTAACACTTTTTCATGGGTACGATTATTGGGAATTTTCATTATGAATATTACATGGGGATGTTTTCTAAAGACTATAAATGTACATACCTTTTATAAGAGTAAAATAATATTCTTTAAAAAAATCAGATGATGTTATTCTATTAATTCAATGTTGGTAAATATAAAAAAGAATCCTAGATTAACATAATTTTTCTTTGAGGTGTGTTATGTAAATATGATTATTTTATAAAACATGATTGAAAAAAACACAATAAGGAAACATTTTTATAGTTTTTGTTTTCAAATGTATATATCAGATGAACAATGGACGAAGAATATTTTCTAAAATTATAAAAAAAAATACTCATGAGAGGTGATTCATATTTCCATTATACATTAATAAAATATAACGACATATGATGCTATATAATTTTAAAATTATATTAAAATCAAATAATCTATTTGAGAATGTATATTAACGGGTGTTAGAAATATTTTACTTAACAATTTTCACATATAAAAAAGATGACAGTTCGAATTTTTTGTCAGACTAGGATTTTTAAAATGTTTTCTTTATAGTAGAATTTGGGCTACCATATAGAGATATATTGGATGAAGGAACATCAATATGAATTAAATAATATTAAAATGATATTGAGAGAAAACATCTGTGTTTCTACATAGTTGATGAATTGATTAGGCAATGTTGGACTAGTTCTACCAGTTAGAGATTGACCAAACAATGTTCTATAAGTTGGAGTTCTAACTGATGAAGCCATCTGATGGAGTTTTTGTGAAAAAATCACACCCAACCAAATAACACAGACAATATTTATATGGAGTTCCACGAAATTAAATTTATTGGTCATATATTATAGGATAGTAGTAGAACTGATGAAAATATTATAATTTGTTTTCCAAAAAATGATTGGAATTTTTTTATGGCTTATTTCACTGTGAATAAAAATATTAAAAGGATTTTACCAAATGAAAAATATTAACATTTTTATTTAACATTAAATTTTTTTTCATGGTTTATAATGTCAAAAAATTCATGTGGATGAAGAGAATATTATTCTAATGTGGATCAAAAAATAAGAATTGAAAGATTATATTAATTGGGGGATATAAGCATTTTTTGAAAAGAATATCATAAAAGGGGTATAAGAATGGATTAGATAATTGGATAATTTAATGTTATCTATGGGGGTACTACGACTTATGGAAGAAGATTTTATAACTATGAGTTGAAATAAGGTTTCCCTAAAGAAGAATAGTAGGTGGTATAACCAACAATTTCATTTTTCTTTATAACCCTAAAGGATTCTAGTAAATGAATCCACGAAGAAGTCAATAACCAAAAAAGAAAAGAACTTTTCATTATTGTAAACATGGTAAATATTCAATGTTGATACATCATTATATTATTTTTCTACTAAATATTTATTTTGACATTTTTAATTTCATGACTCCCAAATCAAACATGGTTTAAATATATAAGAAATATTCCTTGATATGATAAAATGGGTTATTATTAATGAATAATTCATAATATGTTTTTCACTATCCCCTCTCATTTATCTCCCACATTGATCCAATGAAACAAAACCAACAATAAATCATTAGAATGTAAAGAAATAAAGAAATAGTTTAAATAGAAAATTAATTGGATGGGGTAAAAATTGAAGTCAATAAAAACATATTGTACTAAAATTGTTTATAAAGGTCTTTAGTTCGTAAAAACACTTAATCAAGTGGTGTGGTACTAAAACCAGAATAAACTCATTTGGTAAATATCTAGTCACCAAGAACATGGATATACCATATGATTGATAATATATCTAATTGAAATTATATGTGAGTTCTACCATCCTAGTGTAACATGAATACCTGCATTATATTACCAATATAGGTTCCAAATACAATTAAATGGGTATCCGAGTAAAAAATAGTCCAATTTATCATCACATTAATATAAATTAATATCAATTAAAATATTCAATATCTCTCCTATAATATTATTACACAAAAATCCAATTAAAATTCTTTTGTATCAATAGTTATATAATGAATAAAAACATCCTATTTGGAAATAACACTCATTATTTAAAAAATAAAATTACTGGGGTAATTGAAAATTTCAAACATTTAAAAAATCCACTTCAATCATCCATATATGCACTCAATATATTCATAAATTCAAAGCCACTTATCAAAAATGTATAAGTCATTTGAATGATATTTTATTATATATATTAAAATTAAATCACTTAATGGCCATATATGGATGGGAAAACCCACCATGTTTTATCAATATTAATCATTTTCAATGGAAATCAACATTTTCCAATGGTTTCATATGAGAAAGAAATAAAGAACATATATAATTACATTTAATATAGTGAATAATAATATAAATAATTTAAAATCATTTATTAATTAATAAATATAATTAAAACATATAAAAATATACAAACCATTATACTATATAATCCATCCATTAAATAAGATACCAAATATTAAAAATATATCAGATAATAGTATACATGAATGAATCAATTAATTTTGACAAACAAAGCTTTCATGGAAATAGATTTAAAATAAAATTCTCAACTTTAAATATACCACATTAGGATGAACCATTCAGAAACCATTCTTAAACACATCACATGTGATTGAGAACACACAACAATGGAAAAAAACGTTCATTATAATCCCAATCTACTAGAAAATAGTGTGGTTTCCCACCATAAACAGTAGATTTTTCTAAACAACCCCATTTGGATTGTCTTGAACAACCAATCCATGATTAAAAGGACATAGTGGTGAGTGATTGTAATAAGAATATATTTTATGAGATTTTAATCAAGGATAAATCTTATATCCTAGGAAATTGGACTAATTATTATATTATATGAAGGGTATGGAGATCCCATTATTACAGTCCTCCTAGATTACTCTATCAAAAGTGGTGCATGCCCAACTATGTCATATAGCCAATTGGAGTTCCAAATCACAATTAGCCAGTGACAAGCACCCTAGTAATCCAACAAAAACAATTGGGAACTATTTCAACCAAACTCTCTTGAAAACAAATCGAATACATAAAAAAATGAAAGAAACAGTGGATGTTATAGGTATATTTAATAATAAGATATTATACAATAATCCAAAAAATCCATGATTATATTCAGTCTCTATGTACAAGTTCAAACAATAATGACTCCCAAAAAAGGAAAACCACATAATCCATAATATAGAGTGGGAATAATCCAACCATATCATATTCATTTACCCATCCCATCTATAGGAAAACATCACTTCCTCCCTATGGAACATTTATTTTCCATAAATCAAAAGTCATAACAATGTCTACATACAATCAATGTGGTACACAAGATGTAAGCTGTGAAGATCAATAGTATATCACCAAGGTGTTCTATATCATCTATCTACAATAGAAACTAAGCATACTCAACTTTTAAAAAAAGTACTCATGAAAATAATTTAACCGATTGTATATCACAAAAATGAAAAATTATGTTTATTTTCTAATATTTAAACATTTTCAATCATATAAGGTAAACTATTTTTAAAAAATTTAGTAACCAAATATCATAGTATATATGTCACATAGAAACAAACAATACTTCTCATATCAAATAATATCTATGTATGTGAATGAAAATAGTACATGTTAAAAGAAAAAACTCAAATCATCTATGAAGCCCTGACAACATCATTAAAAATACCATACTAGGTATGGATTTATAGGTCAATGTAAATTAAAAAAAATTATATATACATTAAGCCAGAATACATATGAATCATGTCTATAGAGTATATAAACCCCCCAATATGTTAACACCCTATCAGGTCTAACAAGTCCCTAGAAAATCGTACATATGGAGGAGAGGAAAGGCCCCAAAGAAATTTCTAGTATATTCCATAGTACCTATTACTATACATTCCACCTATGTAATAATAGATTCTTATATTCACTAGGTTACAAATAAATTCATCAACCATAATTAATATTTTCATTATTTGAAAATAATTTCGCAAAACATTACACGATTGTCTAAATAAGTCCTTTTATTTTCCACAACTTGGTGAAACCATCAATTATAAAAATGTAGTACCAAACACAAAAATTAAATAAGTAAATACATTCCATTTTTTTACACAAAATGATTTATAAAAAAAATAATATATTTAGTTAATCAATACTATGTACATATTGAACCACCTACTAAAACACTTGGGATGTACATGCCCACAATTGAACCACTGGTCCCGAAATTTCTACATAAGATATATTGAGGAAGATAAAGATTGTTCACGGTAAAATTCAAGCCTTACAACTCCAAAATATTTCCAAAATCGCCTTCTTCATGATGATCCCTCATGAATCCTCTCACATCCAATAAGGTCACAAAGTCATTAAAATATTACCCCGTGAGTCCGACATTCTCTGCAAATGTTGGGAAGCGATTTGGAAAAAATATCAGGGTGTCTAACAACCAACGCATTCTCCCCCACGTTCCTAAAAGAATAAAATTATATTATAACATATACTCCTCCATTACAAAGTATCTATTTTCTACATGGGGAATATCCAATCATCACATTTCCCAATTCCTATAAATACATGGCTTAACCCCACCTGGAATCCTTACTCCCCTATTCTTTGACCTTCTGAGCTCCATTTTCTCAAATCTCAATGTGATCTATTAACTATTGAGATAATAAATCAGCTAAGGTAATTTATAATCATGAAAAAACATTATCTTTATTCATATTTACATCCACATAATGATGAGATTCCATTAATGATGTTCCATGGACATCACAAAGGTTGAAGTCCTTTCTATTAACTTAGGACATTGTGGTGTCTTCATCCATCATGAAGCACCCCCAAAATATATGTGTAACCAAATAAAATTATGGGTCACCATGCATTGAAAATCTCCTCCCTTCATGGAGACCCTTTTTTTCATGTTTTGTGAGGCACCTCCTTTTGTTATGCTCTTTTTCATCATGAAGCACCAACCCATAATGAGATCCTCTCATTAGGGCCTCTTACTTTACGAACTTATTTATTTTTTGATACACTAGTATTGTACATAGTTCTTAATGATATACCACATTGGTTTCCCCTGTCTTATTGTCATTAATTTATCATTTTTTCATAGGTACTCAAATGGATCATTCTTTTTTTGGCATATCCTGACTAATGTGGTCCCCACAATTGATCATTCCTCTACACCCCTCATAACAGGCATTGATGAAGCCTTCCATTCCATTTGTGTGGGTATGTATCATTCATATAAGTCAAGGGGATAAGGAGTGAATCCCCCCCATCCAATCATTGGAATGTTAATTTGCAAAGCAACACCATACTCATCAAATGATATTAAACTATGTTCTCACCTCATGAAATTAAGATGGGTTGTTCCCTGTCAGGTAGTCTCCAGGACAACTTGCATCTACTTGTGTGATATCTTCCTCACACTAATGGAATGGAATAAAATCATCCTATCATGGGTCTAGATCGTCAATAGGAATCTCCCAATGAGTAATTCCCAATCTCAATATCCCTTGGACACTTTCTATTTTTAAAACATGCACTATATCTTGTGGTCACACCTTTCTTGACACAACCATCAGGTCATCTACTACCTCTTGTTTCTCACTCTGAGTGTGAATTGTGTGGGATTATAATAATGTGTTAATTATATCCACTTATGGATTATAACAATATAAAATCCCCAACACATATTTGGGAAACTAACTGTACTTAATCCCCTACATGTTTTTGGGTGACTAGTCATTTGGTCACCCCCATTCTATTCCCCCACTCTCCAAACTACATGGATATCAATCAATTCATTATAAACAAGATATATATGAAGAATAGTTGATATTAAATCCCATCACTCCCCACAATCCATTTATTCCATCATTTTCATTTTGGATTACAACTCAGGATTGATGTCCAACTACATGCTTCGAAATATATAGGTTTTGATCCCATTCAAGTATGTAAGAAGCCTATTTTAGGTTCATTTTTAACTAATGGAAAATGTTGGAACTCCACCCTAGGTAAGTACTCTTTAGATATAACGCATTCCCTTTCTAAGACACATCTCTTGGATCCACCCACTAAGGTGTTCCCATCAATTAGCCTACAAATGATAGATTCTCGTAAGACTGTAACATATCACATCCATCCATCCAATAGTGTTCTTTTTGATAAGGGACACTGACCATGTGTTAGAACCATAGAAATTCTCTAGGTTTCTGTCTATTTTTATACCCTTATTTTTATCCTCCAACCTTAACTATGTGTACTTTGATCCATGCATTCTATATAGGATTTGTATGAATTCATTATGAGGTTCATTCCCCTCAAACATTCAAATATTTACCTTTAAAATTGATTATAATGTCTTGGGTGTTTCATGACCTAGCATGGATATTCTTTTTCCTTCATGTCCCAACCCAATAGTTCATTATCATTGGACACCACATTAGGCGACTCACCGCCCCACAACCAAAACTACTTGGACGTGGATTCCAAGACACCAGGATACATAGGAAGACTCCCTAAGGTTCAACAACATAGCTCTCCATACTCCAACTATTACATCACCACTTCAACCATACCCATCCAGATTCTTACATAGGCCACCACATCTTGATGAGATCATTCAATCCACTTCATTGATGCTTCTTGAAACACCCAAGAAACTAACCACACATGAGAACTGCACAATTAATATTCCCACAACCAATAATGATCCTCTTTTCCAGGGCCCCAATCCATTTGAAACCCCCCAAATTGCCCTTTAAAACACTGTGATGTTTTATAATTGTTTTCTAAATATGATACATACGAAGAATTTTTGTGGTTCAATCCCAGCCAATGGTCATGAATGGTTTCCCCCTTTCTAGTGTGCTCTTTTCTTATTCATCCATTTTTGGCATTCAGATCAGCCTTCATGGTGTGACACATAATATTTTGAGATGCACCACATAAGGTCCACTTTTATCAGGCATTTTGATACATCCATCAGGTTAACCATCCTCGATGCTCCCTCCTTGGGATCCGCCTCTCTAATATGTCTCCATGGGATATTTTAAAACCTCTAATTCATATCCAATAAGGATTAAAAGCTTATCATACCTCGTGTTAATCACGAGAAGACGAGGAATACTTTTTAAGACATTTCGCAGGCATAAGACTCCTTTTGATCGCCATAAGATGCATCGGCTTCCGAACCCTTGAGAAGACCTCTTAGTAAAATGACTATAGGTTCTCCAATGTTCAGGCATCCAGACACGCCACTAATTACCAACACGATTACTTACCTGATAAACCATTTATTCTATAGATAGAACCTTTGAAATGTCTATATATTTGTAGTGTAATAATATAACATCCACAACGAGATGGCATTGCGAATGAGGTTAACAAAAAAGTCTTAATCTATAATGAATAGCCAAACTAGGTGATGACTTTTAAAGAATCTTTAGAAGGAGGAATTGATATCTCATAACCCTATTTCGATCAATAACAAAAACAACACTGAGAATTGATTAATGTATCCCACCTTTAGAAATATAAAATGCGGGGTCCAATTCCATCTGTCGAGCGAAAAATGACGCCGACATACCCCAGTGGATATCATTAGAAACAGATTTGGTGGACCTCAAATGAACTCTTTTACAAAATATGTGATTAGTATTGTTCAATAAAATATATTATAATAATTTCACTAGATACAGAAATATATATCCATGAGCCTCCATGAAAATAGTTGGTATTGTGTGAAACACACCATAATTTATGGCAGTTGATTATTGGGAATGTGGGTTGGTAGAAATTTTGTTGTGGATCTCTCCCAATTGATGAAATCTTTGATGTAATTAGGGAATTATGAATTGATTTACTTGCATATATATTAACAACTACATCTTCAAGTATTTCATGAATCCAACCGTAATAAACTCATAACCCAGCCACCAATGTTGCTTCATAGTGAATTCTAATGATGAAATCATGCATGACTCTTATACGGCCACAACTTCATCTATATCTACTAGGTTCCTACATTTCATTTCACCCTCTAAATTATCTATAAAATTTTTATCACCACTCATGTTCTCTTATATGAGTAAGGGGTTCATTCCTACAAGGTATATGACCCACCAATATCATGAGACTTTCACGTCTCATTTTCCCCACCACCCCCAAGGGTCATGTAAGGAGATGCTACTCCACACACCTACATCCAACTACATTGGCAGCCTCTCCATGGAGATATAATTTGTTGCATATGCCTATACTGATGAGTTAAGGTAAATTTTATTCATATCTTCAATGAAAACCTCCCGAGATTCAATAATAAGATATCCCATGAGGCCTCGTTAGTGCGACTAGCCTATCCCCTAAGGTAATTATATGGACTATTTTATTCCCAATTCAATAGTCCTTGTATGGATAACCTAAAAAAATAATCCATCCCAATTTTAGGAAGATTAATATCATTGGGAAACATTTTCACCATTATTAGAGGCCCATGCCACCCTGGCTGTATTCCACCACATTCATACCATTGTAGAGAAAGGATTTGTCAGCACCCGATCTGGTGTGAGGCCACATCCACCCCAAGAGCTAGCCATGATGTCTCTTTAAGATACCTTTTCCACCAATAATTATTATGATCTCACCAATGATGATGATATATAGTATGGAGGCCCACCCCATTCCATCTCAATTCCTGGTGGTGGTCCTCCTCTCTCCCACGTGCAGCATGGATGTCCCCAACTTATTTCCTACACTGTCCCAAGTGAATGTCGCCTTACATAATCACCTTTTAGTATGAAGGTCCTTCCCATGAAACATTTATCCATAGTGGAGGTCCTACCCACTCTATAAGATATAAAATAGTAGTACATCCCTTCCATATCCATGATCAATTTCAAGGCCCTCCTATAATGATCATTTGCATCCAGCAGAGTGGCCCTCCTCATCCATAAGGAAACCTACATGGAGGTCCTCTGTATATTCTGACTAGCTTCGGTAGAAGTCCTCCCTACTCCATCACTCATAACCAATGTGGTTCTACTCATATGTCCAGCGATCAAAATGGTGGTTCCCCCCATATCCCATTCTACATTTATCTAGTATTGTCTAGAACAATGTATTTTTAGAGAAAAGGACCTCGTCTCACATCAACAATTATGAGGGTCTTCCCCACTCAATTATCTAGCAATACAAAAGTTATCCTCATACCACAGTATATTCCTACCCCAATGAACCCTCCTGGGGTAGAAGGATGAATTATTTCTGATGAAAGAACAACTTCATGAAATTCCATGTCATCGTATATCATGTTCTTTTATCCGATTCAGAAGTTGAATGGGTCCCATTTACAAATATGCCCCCCATAATATTCTACACCCAGGACTATGGTAGGATTTGGAGATGTGATATCCATCAGAAAAAAATGAGAGATACACTAGATCCATGAATCCCTTAATAGGTACATGCGGGAGGATGAAGATTTATCTCCATTCTAGAGTCCCACCGCGCAGTCTTCCATATCATCAATATTATCATTCGATAACTATCATGTAGATTTATTCTAGGGCATGGTAGATGATCAAAATATTCTAGATCCTTCACTGAATGTTTCCTCTCCTTCATCTAAAGTGGTGTTCAGAACACCATCCTAGAGGGACATGATGATATCAATGGAATCATCTTCGATAGACGACCTAGTGAGCGGTATGTGGCCAATATTCCCACTGTATTATCCATTGACCATTGATCCACTATAGAATTGAGGATCTTTTTAGATTCCAATTACTTATCCAACTCTGATCATTGAGCGGGGAATCAAGGAGACATATCCTAATTACAAATGAATGATCTTATTGAATATCAATGCCACTGATCTGTTACCGATAATTTTTTGGTCAATTTAAACACCCAACATTGAGAGTTCAGAGTCCCTCAATGAAGAGGATGATATAGGCATTCAAAAAACCCTAAGGAAGAAAAATTTATACTACCACCATCATCAATTTTTTCTTTCATATATAAAAATATTTATCCTTTTTGGACATTAATTCCATAGGGTTTATTTTGTAGCAATTTTAGTAGAGATTAACCCTACATCATTCGGTTATCACTAGACCATTAAGCATCAATGCATTTTGAGTTTTTCGATTATCTATAGAGATATTGATGAAGAATAACAGCATATATAGATTTCAAGTAGGGAAAAATAATCCATTATCCCATACAGTCATATCCAAAAACAACTTGGCGTAATTGCTGATGTCAATGATATTCCCTTAGGTAGAGTCATAGTAAATATTTCTAATCTCAGAATACAAAAAAGAGATAGACTCCAATCATGTTCTGATGAGGATGATATTCAAATTGAAAAATTAATAATTAGTTTGATGTTTGTACTTTCATGGTGAATTTCTTTTTGATATAGATACATATCAATATTGAACATTCTGCCTCATTTCCTGTTTGTAGAAAACACCAGAAAATTTACTATCTAATCCAAGCCTCCTAGTAATCTGACTAGTGAATTATATAAAATAGATGTTGGTATACCTTTCTAGAAATGCCTTAAATTATTATTGGTAATCCAATGAAATATCATTTAGAAACTCCTTATTGAGCACTCTGAAGAATGATGTCCAAACTATCGTGATCCACGACAAAAACCCTTTCATTGCCCTATTGGGAATGAAAGTATCTGAGGGGTAGCCAATGTTCCATTATGGCCATCTACCTAAAACTGATTTTGATAACCCTATGCATCCTATTAGGGTTGATTCCAGTGTATATGCTATGTGTTTGAAGTATTTGTCACTGAATCCACCCGAGCACCATGATAATATTCATAGACATCTTGATCAGGTCATTCCTTAGGGAATTCTTCAACCCACTGCATGAGTATCCAATCATTTTTATCATTTATATGAACCATTAAATTTCCTGGTTGTCATGATTCCCCATCCAAATAGTAAACCCTGCCATTGGAATCCAATATGTGATATTGTTACTCGACTTGACGCTTTGGGAACTCAATGGGTGGTAATCTAGCCTTATGGTGATCCATAGCTGGCATGGGTGGATAAAATATAAGAACCACCAGATTTCAAAAAACCTACCATATCTCCATTCAATGGGATGTGTGACCCACTATATCATCTATCACAATTTATATCAAGGTCTATACCCATGTTAGGGAGTGTAGAGTAGCATGAGGGTACCATGATAAGATATCTTGTCCAGATATTAGAAGGGCATTTGTTTTTCTAGTATAGTCAGTTGACTACTAGGTCTATTTTAGGTTTTTAAGTTCTCCATAGGAAGTTATTTAATTATCTTAGATCCATGACATATATGAAAACTAATTCTTCCCTCTTCACGTTTATGAAATGTCTATAGGAGTGAGTTGATGACTTTGTCCCTAGTTGGTAAGGTCTCACATATTCACCCGACATTTCATTGACTCATGAGCAGTTGTTGAAGATTTTTTTGGGTAATTTAAAGTATGAATTGGTTCCCTCTACCACTTATCATAATTAATCAGGTCGATTTTGAGACACTTCTGATAAAACTCAACCTCTCATGGAAGCCTTACTGTAAGCCAAGAAGGCATTCCCATTTCATGCAATAGCTTCTACAAGAGTAATTAAAAATGTATAAACTACTATTTTTCATATATATATATATATAGGCCCCTTGATCCTAGAGTATTCATTGGAAGTAGCTAACTGGTAGCCTAGTCGAGGTAAATAGACTCAGGGTTAACCATAGGCTCAGTATCACCCGACAAAGAAATTGAAGGAATTACTTTGTAATGTTCATCCACCAATAGAATGGTAGGAAATTCAGATTCCAACCCACCATACTCCTCTATCCCCCTAAAACAATGGTCTAGGTGTTCTCATTCCATTTTAGAAGAACCTAACAAACTCATTTCACAAGGATCATGTTCCTAATTATTCCCAAAATTCCATCGATCGAGGGATTCTAAATTTTCCAGAATGCAAGAGGCTGATGAGGATGATCTCATTGGTCACTCCAACAATGAAATTTATCACTTATCCCATGGATATATTAATAAAAAGTGATATATTTTCAAGGAATGTATCTTAGAATAGATAGATAATAATGTTTTCATATTTTTTCTGTCTGTAGTGCAGGTACCATGCATTAACTGACCACTAGATAATGGTAATGAATATGAGCTTTTTCAGGTCTCTAGTTATATGTCACATAAATATGATGACTGGTCAACTCACAGGGCTGTTTCTCTCTAACATGGTATCATCCATGCCAAATTTAATTTGGAAGAGCCTCTAGAAATCTTATCACATTCATTAGTTATTGCCTCTGTAATTACATCTTATCCATCTACTTCATAGAATAAAAGGAATCGACAGTGTAAGAGAATAATGAGTACCACACCAGTGCTGACACCCTATCATATAATATTTGTATTCTTGTATCCAAATATATGGAGTTCCCCCATAATCTATTGCATTTTGGAATGTTCCTTGTATAATGATAGAGAGTACCCTTCCATTAATATTGCTGATTTGGTTAACCCTAGGAGATTCCCAATGATGAGATGTATCGATATATTAATCCAAAATTTCTCGACCAATGTCATCACCAATGAGGTAGTACCCTTATGAATTATAAGAATGCACGGTCCATTGCTTCAACCAAGCCATGCATTCTACAAAGATAGGACATTAGGCTCAGCACAGATCCCAACAACCATAGACATCTCTGTCTGTCTAATCTGATTCACAATCGTCACAATATGTTCAACTTGACCGGGTGGAGGCAACATAAGATTTCCATGATCAGACCATTGTACATCTCATCATTCTAATGGACATCTGATAGTGATGATGTGTGGATCATCAAGAAAGCAGCGGGACATTCCATGCACTATTAGGTATCTTCCAGTTCGACTGATAACACCTATCACGCCTCCGTTTAAAAAGAAACACCCTCCTATTATATGTGTGTGAATTGTACATAAATATGTTCTACATAAGAATCTTGATAATATAAATATGAATATTTTTATTCATAAATTTCTAAACCTATCAGAATATCTCGATGAGTCCCTCAAAGAAGCCTTTAAGAGCCCCAAGCAGTTTTAGATAGAGGTGGAAGCCATAGAGGCAGTTCATGTTGGGGATGCCGAATGAGAAAAATTCAAACCCATTATTTCAAAATACATAGAATATTATGGTCATCCTGGATGTGAGCATATTCAACCTTTGTAGATCACATACTAGTTTAATGGCATAGATGTTTCTCATTGAAATTTCGACACCGGTTTCAGGGTCAATCTCATCCCTACAAAGATGCTCTTCAATTTTAGGATTGACCAATGGTGTTATGTGTCCCTTTATCTAGAATATTAAGGGTTATGATAGTATATATAAGATTTCATGTTGCATGTCAATCTTGAAAACCCAATTTTGTGGCCTTGTTGTAAACATTGAATTCATGATTGTCTCATTTCAACCGTTTACGATGCACTTATGGGTCAATAATGGATCCATATACAGACATCAGTTCCCTTTTCATATCACATATTCTTAGGTACACCCTCAAAGGTGAAATGGTAATTATCTTGGCCGAAAGTCCTCAATTTTTACTCTTGTGAAGCCCTCTATATGGATGTCAACTATTACATGATCGATGAAAAATGGGTTCAGACCAATGAGGTTGTGTCACACCCAAGTACTTCATTAAATGTACTTATATTTCACATATTTTTATCCTATCATCCCCATATTTCCCACTAATCCCCTAAAATATTTGGGGCATTTTGGAGTTGTTTTTTGGGGATAAATGAGGGTGAATGGTTTAGGCGAACGGTTTTCCAAGCCATTCAAAAAAACCATACACTGATGTCTAGGTCATAAAAAATGTGTTAAATAACTCTTTTTACCTACTATGATTTATCCAAAATCACCCCATTATCCCCCCATTCAACCCTTATATCCATTAAAGCATCCCAAGAACCTAAAACCTCCTTGGAACTCCACTTTGATGGGGGTATTGTACGAGGATCTTCACACAATCTCATGTAAGTGTCTCTCCCTATCAGTTACTCCCCATTTTCTGAGGATTATTGTTATTTCCTAGAAGTCCCAAATAACAAAGGTGTAGGGTTTTGAAACTAGGGTATAACATTAGGTTCTCTTGGTCCAATAATTTGATTTTAGGCTCGATCTACCTTCCTTGTGGTGTAGTAGTTGTACGATTCAATTTCTGGACAAAGGATTCAAAGGAATAAAAATTAATATTGGTTATTCCATGTGTATGAAATCCATGTGACATATCATTTAGTACATATAACATTTTCATGTTTATCTAATTTAATTATTGGTAAAAAAATTAGTTTTAGTGGTTTTTGTAAAGAAAGTGAATTTTAAGTTCCATTCTTATGTGAAATTGGGTGTTTTCATAGAAATCATTTTTTTATTCATTTGGGGTTGATATATAACTATTTAGATGATTTTATTGAAATTTATTAAAGATTAAAATTATGTTTAGAATTTTCATCTCCTTGGGTTTTTATTCTAAATCTTGTTTTGTTGACGTTTATTAATTAAATGAATTTTGGGTACCAATTTGGTGTTAAATAGTGTGTTTTACTTGGATATTTTTTGTTATGCCTATTTGGGTTTTTTATAACTCATGTAATGGGTTTATAGAAATGTTTTGGGTGCTAAAAATTCTTACTTGTTGAGTTTTAGTATGCACATGGTGTCCAATGTGGGGTTTTAAATGGATTCTTGTGTGGAAACAATTGTTGGATTTTGTGATGTTATTTTTCAATCAAAATGTTTTGTTGTGTGTTTTTTGTGGTATAAATTGTGTATAGATAATGTATTGTCAACATAGGACCAATAAATTTTTTATAGGAAAATGGATGTATGTAGCATGCTTAAAATGTTTGAACACAAAGGGGGAAGCCTGGCTACGTAGGTGGGCGAATAAGTACTAGAACGCTAGTGATCCAGATTGGTTTTATCATTGTTTCACATCGAAGCTTCTATAACTAAAACTCTATATAAAAATTATGGATGATTTTTGGGGACCAATAGGTTATGGGTATGATTCCTACAATTGGATCGTGCATGGGAAATTATTGTGACATGGATATTTTACACTGATGTATGTGGCACATAGGGCCCGAGACAATCTAGTTCCTATGTGGGGTTATCAGTTTTGTTGCTCATTGGATTTGTGGTATTTTACCTTGTCTTTGGGTGTTTTTGTCTCTAAATTATAGTAGCTAGCGTTAGTGAAGTCCCAAGCCGAGGAATGGCTCATTTCTCTCTGGGCCCCTTCCCCCTCCCGGGCTCGGCTCCACCTATGGTTTCCTATGAAACCTTCGATTCTGGTTCGGCGGAGTGTTTGAGCATCACCCCCCACCCATTTTCTTCTTTTCTTCCCCTCCATTCTCTTGTCATGCCTTACTTCAGCCCCATCAGGAAGCTTCTCTGTAGGTTCTGCCCCTTTTTATCTTTCACGGCTTGTCCCCACCAGTTTTTGTTTCCATTTTGGTTTCATCTTTGAAAATGCTTCTGTGACCACTCAGGTGATGGTTTTCTGGTTTTATCGCCGTCTCCTTATTTTTGATGTGGTATTTCTGTTTGGAGGACGTTTTGTTGGAAACCGTTGTCGCTTATCTGCTGCACTGGCCTCACGATCCTCTGCGTCACTCCTTGTCGGATCTGTACTGGTGGATACAATGAGGTTTTGGGATTTTTGGTTTGGTTATTAATGGTTTTCATGCACTTCATGATTTAGATTGACTTTGTTTTGTTCGGTCTGGTTTTTCTTGCCTCCTCGATGATGTGCTCTTCGAGACCTCGACCGCCCTTTCCCTAATTTGATTTCTCGATCCCCTGCAACTATCCAAAGACGACCAGTAGCAGTGGTATGAAGAGGTTTTGGGTGTATGGTTCAATGGACATCATCCCTCCAAGCGTGCACCCACAGTCTATGGCTCAGATTCAGATTCAGAATCACCTTCATTACAATGTTGCTTATGATTATGGATTGTGGATTTTGTTCAATTTTTTATCATCTGTTATTAGTGAGGTTTTTTTGGTTTTTTTTGTGATGCTTGTTCGGGATGATTCATATTTCGGATTATTTCAAATTGTGTCTGGCCTTGGGTGTCGTTTCTGGTTGTGGTGGAAGATGTCAGTGTTCTCCGATAGTGATGAGATGACAATGGTGGTATTTTGACGAGGTTTTTTCTCCTTAATGGTTGTTTTATGGTGATATGGGACGTCGGTCTGTTCTCTCATACGACCAGTGATGATGAAGGTGTGATTTTTTTGGGGGTACAGCTGAAGGTTCGCTGCTCGAGATCGCGTGGATCGATGTGTTCATGAGGTGATAGGTCTGGGTATGAAGATTTTGAATTTCAAATTCGGTTAGTTGGATGTCTCATTGTATTTGAATTTTGGATTTGGGTGGGTTTTTGTTTGTATTCAGTGGGTTTTGAGGTTACCACTTACCCAAAAAGTGGCTTTAATAATAAAAAAATGGATTTGGAAAAGTAGCTAACTTTCATCATTAAATTTTTTAATGTTCTGACTCGTTTGTTTTGAAATCTATTTACAATTGAAGGTTGCATTTCTTATAATTTATCGCTGATTTCCTAACATATTAAAACTAAATGCTTTTCACCATGAATTGAATACTATTTGGAAAATTTTGGTGGTGTATTATTGGTCTTAGTATCGAACACTACTTTCCCCCCTTGTGTGTATATACACATGATTATGTTTGACACAGGTAAAGGAAAAGCATTGAGTGATGGCGGTTCGGGTTGTTAATCCCCTCTTATGGTGCAGTGTGGTGGAGACAACATGAGGGGTGATGACCCCTTGTCATGTGGAGTCTTGGTGTATTTTTTTCTATTGTTTTGATTTATGTTTGGACATTTTTTATTGTATTTAAACCCATGTATTAATATCTGGATTCTGTTAAGGAATTTTTGGAATGAAATTATGAGATTTAAATTACTGATTGTTTTTTACGTTTTATGCTCTCATACATTGGTAAAACATTGAAAAACTAAATTTATTGATAAATGAAAACTAGGCCAAAACCATCGGAATAGGGAATTCCCTTCAGGCCTTGTCATATGTTATATTTTGTGCCGGTATTAGTGGAGACCAAAATCAGTTCATGAAAAAATGGTATCAAAGTACCCTAATGGTTTGGGTTATATTTCAATTTTGGGATGAGTCGTGATAGACATAAGATAGGACTATCAAGTATTATGGGTATGGTTGTGATTAGGATTCTTAGAACACACCTCTTGTGGGGGGCCTTGATTCATCATGGGACATTGGAACTGTCTAATTGACTTCACTTCAATGTGAGATGTGTGGGCTGCAGACCACAAATGTGCATCGGGTGGGGGTGGAGTTGTTGTTTATTTTATAACTGTAATGTGTATAGATTAATTAAATTGGATGTATTTGATTAAAAGGTTCTAAATATTTATATTGAATATTTATTTTCGGACTGTTTCATTTTGTAGAGACAAGACTCCCAGGAATGTTCACATGTTCCCAAAGGAGGAAGCTAGAAAGAGTTCTTCCACACCGATTGATTAGAGGCTAGTCAAGGCTATGGTCCGGGCTGACCAAGAACTGGGATAGGGGTAGGATCCACATTACATTCTTCTTAGGGTATACGAGATGAGTCCTAGAAATGATAAAGCACAAATGTTTTTGAAAAATAAGCCTCCTAATTTTTGAGGGAGCATAGAAGCGCATGAATTAGAGGAATGGATTAAGAAGATCAATATTATGTTTGAGTTCATGGATACACCTGGGGAACTCATGGTGAAATGTTCCCCCCTTTTTTAGGAGGGTCCCAGATGCTAGTTGTGGGAGTCAGTACTTCAGACTGGGAATAATGAGTAGATACAATGGAGATATTTCAATGTCATTTTTATTGAATAGTAATACATCGATGTCTTGGCATATGCTATGTCCAAAGAGTTCATGGACCATGTTCGGGGGATTATATCAATTATAGAGTAATCCAATCATTCTATTGATACGGTTCATTATGCTCTTGAAATCATCTCGAACGAACAAGCCATGGTGTAGAGGATTGATAAAGGCTTGCGACTAATGATATACTCCTTGGTATTCTTGTTCAAGATGAGGACCTATTCTATGGTCGTTGACCAGGAGTATATGGTGGATATGCATTGTAATGGAAGGGATGGTTTCTCTAGGTATGTATTAGTAGTGGGTAGTGGAATCTCTTAAGATAAGAAAAGGAATCAGGAGGAACATGTGAGGAAGGTACGTGGTAGTTCAAGCCACTCTTCCAGGAAGTTTTCATATGTGGCTTCTGAAGTGATATCAGTCATCTACCACTAGTGTGGGGGGGACGAGGCACATCCGACTAGCATGAAAATTTTCTCTAAATCCCTATTACCAATGTGGAGGTATGGGTCACTTATGGAACTTTTTCAGAGTACCACACCCACGTCAGAGTGGGGAAGGTTCAGTGGATTCAAATGGAGTTCCATCATAGTTAGAGTTGTCGAGTGCGGGGGGATCTCGATTTGGTGGATGTGGTGTTACGACTGCTTCATATTATGGAATGATATAGTTAAGGTCATATCCAAAAACTAGTGGTCTTCCTCGGGTATTGACCGGAGATCTCCATGTGGTGGATCAGGCTCCAACAAGATCAAATGTGGGATTGTTGACAGTTCGAGGTACTATTTTGACTACATCATCCATAGCTGTAACTCTTTTTTTACATGGGTCCCTATTTTTCATTCATTTATTCCCATTTTTTGGACACACTGAATTTTCCAACCATGTTTTTGTCTTTTGCGATTGAGTTTGTGACATTGCTCGGAAAGAGGAACAAGAAGGGTTTTAGGTGCTCGTCGTGTGTGATTTCCTTGTCTGGGGTTGAGATGGAGTGGGATCACATGGTCATTGATATGGAACTGTTTGACATAATACATAACATTGATTGGCTAGTACAATTCCAAGAACACATTGATTACTACGGGTGGGGAGTGAGTTTCATGACACCTAATGGGAGTCGTCTGATTTTTCATGGAGAATGGGATCCTTGTTCAGGGTGAAAATGACCTCCACTCTCAGATATGGGAAGTCTTATATTCCACTTATCATAGCTCATGGTAGAGGACAACAATATTTCCCCTCAAGGTGAACTACCTCATGTTATGAATGAGTTTCTGTTGGTATTTCTGAATTATTTTTCAGGTTTTCTCTCAAAGAGGGATGTGGAGTTCTCGATTGATCTAGTACAGGGAACACAAATAGTAACTCTGGCCTCATATAGTATGGCCCCAATGTGATGAGGGAAGTAAATACACAACTGGATGACTTATATTCTAAAGGATTTATTTGCCTGATGGTCTCTCCTTAGGCCACTTTTGTGTTATTCACAAAAAAGGAGAACGGATCCCACTGGTTGTGAATTGACAACAGGAATATGAATAAGGTATCCATGAAGAACAAATACCCTTTTCCCAAAATATATGATTTTTTGATAATTTGAAGGGGAAACGTTGTTCTAAAAAATAGACTTGCATTTGGGATACCATCAACTATGGGTGAAAGATGCATATATCCTGAAGATAGCCTTTCAAAGAAGGTATGTCAACTTTGATTATTTGGACATGCCCTTTGTATTCACCAATGCTTCGGCCAACTCTATATCACTCATGATCCAGGTGATCCACCAGTATCTCGATTCCATCATTATGGTGTTTTTGGATGACATTATTGTATTCTCTGGCTCTAAAGAGGAACACAAACATCACTTGAGTATCATCATGGTAACTTGGATGGATCACCACCACAATGAAATGTTTTCAAATATAACTTTATGTATTAGGTAGGTTAAATTTCTCAGCTATGTGATCTCAGAACATGGGTTTTTAGTAGATCTTGAGATAATCTATGTGGTTATGTCATGGGAGAAATTGGATAATTTGTTCAAGACCATGAGATCCATTTTCTTGGTTGGTCATTATAGTCAATTCATTCAGGATTTCTCCTAGATTTCATCCATGATGACTACGCTCTCCCAAAAAGGGGTGAAATTTTTATGGGCCCCAGATTGTCAGGTATCCTTCGCAGAGAGGAAGCAGTGGTAGACTACAGCCTCCCATACCGATTTTCTAGGAGGTCGGGAAGTGGTATGTTGTCTAATGCGACACATCAGGTATGGATATTGGGTACATCCTTATGAAGGATGATCACGTGGTGGAATATGGTTATCACAATCTATGACCACACAAAAAAAGAATTACCTGACCCACGACTCGAACTTTTCATCAGTGATGAATTCCTTTAAGACTTGGTGTCACTACCTCTTTTTGAAGAAGATTTTGGTCTACTCTTATAAAAATATATTGTCCTATATCTTCTAATAGAAGGACCTCAATCTAAGGCAAAAACTTTGGATAAATACGTGTAGGGGTTTGAAATTATCATTGTTTATACTTCAGGAACGGGAAATGTAGTGGA
This sequence comes from Viscum album, assembly GCA_963277665.1. Classification (NCBI taxonomy): domain Eukaryota; kingdom Viridiplantae; phylum Streptophyta; class Magnoliopsida; order Santalales; family Viscaceae; genus Viscum; species Viscum album. Next base: position 1,881,996,995 of record OY728163.1, read on the forward strand.
ATAGGACTTGAGAAGAGAGGTACCAGTGCAAGCGTTGGAGAATACCAGTGATGAGTGGAATTTGAGTGGGCTCTTTTCTCAGATGCATGTGGATACCTAGGAGCGTAGTAAAGGTGATTTATTAGATACCATTAAGTTGAATCCATCTCTGTTGGAGTTGATTGAGTGAGAACAACCTAGTGATGAGCTTTTTCAGTGGTCGATGTAGTTTCTTCACTGTAGGGTGACATCCTCTGATTGGTCAACATATCCTCAGGGATTATTGTTCTTCAAGGGCTGTACGGTAGTGTCATTAGCTCTTTAGAAGTTGGTGATGGATTATATCCACAAATCTCAATGGGGTGTCCATCAGAGTTCCCTAAAGATGCAATATGATTTTCTTCGGCAATTTTCTGGGCCTAGTATGTGACAAGACATCACAAACATCGTGTCGAGATGCTACACATTCCAGTAGGTGAATATAGATAATTAAAGGCCCTATAGTTTTCTCAGGCCATTACTCTTTTCTACCTAGAAGTGGGATGAGGATGAAATGGACTTTAATGGAGGATTACCTCATACACCTCTAGGTAATAATGCATTTTGGGTGGTTGACCATCTCACCAAATTAGACCACTTCATTCCTATCAAAGATACAACTAATGTGGATGAGTTTGGCCATTTGTATGCTCAGTAGGTGGTGAGGCACTATTGTGTGTCGTCATTAGTTGCCTCAGATAGACACACATATTTCAATTCATAATTTTGTCAAGGATTTCAGAAGGCATTGTGGTATGAGATTAATATGAGAATGATATGCCATCCTCAAATGGATGGTCAGATAGAGCGTGGAAATCCAATTAGTGAGTACATGCTCAATGTATTTGTTATAGACATTGTAGGTTCTTTGAACATCCATTTGGGATTGGCAGGGTTATCTTATAATAATAGTTAAAAATCACCAATTTGAATGGTCCCTTTTAAGGCATTATATGGTTGTCCTTTTCAGTCCACCCTATGCTGGGCTGAGTTAGGTGAGACATCACTGTTCGGGTGGAGGTTTGTTCAGGATAATGCTAAGAAGGTAAAATTGATAATCATCACTCTTTGATAGATTATAGTCTTCATAAATCATATTTTCAATAGAGGCATTGAGCGCTATAGTTTTTTTTGGTGATTTTGTATTCTTGAATGTGGATCCTCATCTGGGCCATCATCGATTGAGGATTCTTGGGGAACTGATGTCATGTTATGTCGTACCTTTTTTGATCACCATGTATATTGTCAAGGTGGATTATAGGTTTCCCTTACCATATCATTTTACATCTATCCATGATGGTTTTCATCTTTCCCAGTCCAAAAAATACAACTCATATCTATCCCCTGTGCTGAGTTGTGATGTAATGGAGATAGAGCCTGACATGTTAGTTTCTGAGTAGCCAATGCAAATAGAGGACTCCCAAGAGAAGGGGTATCGGGGGAATTTTATGCTGCTAGTCCTGGTTCATTGGTGTCATGGTAGTGATACACATGAGTCCTTATAATTGATTTTATGGGTTGGGGATGCGTACTCATTCTATTTTTCTGATCAATCTTCTGTCAACTTTATAGGACAAAAGGTTGTCATGGTGGGGATAATTTTCACAAACATGTTCTTCATTAATGGTAGTAATATTTATTATATTTTTATCCTAACCCCACTAATTCCACACAAATCCACCACAATTTTTGGTTCCTTTTGTATTTTTTTTAGGGGATAAATGAGGGTGCACTGTTTAAGGGCATGATTTTCCAAACAGTGCTACAAATATGTGCATCCATGTCCATGTCATAAAAAAAGCGATAAATTACTCCTTTTCCATCCCAGGACTTACCCAAAAATTCCCATTTCATCACCCATTCGACCCATGGATCCATCAGATCCTCCCAAGAACCTAAAACCCTCTCTAGAACATCATTTTGAAGGGGGATTTGTTCGAGTAACTTCACACGATCTCAAGAAAGTGTCTCTCCCCCATATTTCTTCCCCGTTTTACAATGTTTCATAAAATTTAAATGAATTCCCAAATGTCCAAGTGTTATGGTTTTGGACATAGGGTGTAACATTGGGTTTTCATGGTCCAATCTTCTAATTTTAGGCTCGATCTACAATCCTTGATGTGGAGTGGTGGTGTGATCGAATTTTCGCACAAAGGAATCAACAGTTTAAGAAATTTTGTAGGTGATTCCATTTATTTGAAGTGGTTGTGACATAGAGTTATGTGTTTATAACATTTTCATTTTTATCTCATTAGATTATCGGTGAAAAAAAAGTTGTATTTGTAAAGAAAATGAAGTTTTAGTTCCATTTTTATGTGAAATTGTGGTGTTTCACAGAAATATTTTAATGATTCATTTGGGGATGCCCAATGACTACTATTTTTATTTTATTAAAATGCTTTATTTCTGAAAATTATGTTTTTATTTTTCATCTCCTTTGGTTGTTTCTGTGAAATTGGGTTTTGGTGACATTTGTTAAGTACTTGATTTTTGGGTACCACTATGGTGTAAAATTTGGTGTTTTACATGGATATTTTATGTTATGTCTATTGTGGATATTTTTATATCTTTTAATGGGTTTATATAAATTTTTTAGGTGCTGAATTTTTTTATAGGTGAATTTTAGATTTAACATAGTGTTGAATGTGGCGTTTTAATGGGGTTTTTGTGTGCAAAACATTGTTGCCTTTTGTGAAATTGTTTAATTGAGAATCAAAATGTTTTGTAGGTTATTTTATGTGTTATAAAGTGTGTATAGACACTTTATTATATATATGTGATTGTTACAGGTCTTATTATATGAAAATGGATGTATGTTGAATGTGGAAATTGTTTGGGAACAATGTGGGAAGCCCGAGTACCTAGGTGGAAAAATTTGTACTAGTACACTAGTGATCCAGATTGGATTTATCCCTATTTCACAATGCTTTTTGGATAAAAAAAATCTATCCAAAACTTATGGATGATTTTTGGGGACCACTTGGTTATGGGTATGTTCCTTACTAGTGGCTCGTGCATGATAAATTATTGTGACATGGATATTTTACACTGAGGTACGAGGTGTATAGGGCCTCAGACAATCTAGTGTCTAATGGTGTTCCCAATTTTGGTGCTCCTTATAATTTTTGTATTTATCCAGGTATTATGTTGTGTATAAATGTACATTATAGTATCTAACATGTTTTGTTTAGAATTTTTATCAATCTATATGTTTTATTTTGAAAAATGTATACAATTGATGGTTTCATTTCATGAAATTTATAGCCGATTTTCCTTACATATTAAAATACCATGATTTTCACCTAGTGTTTCATATTCTTTGGAATCATTGGGTAGTTTCCTATTAGCCTTAGGATCATACCCAACTTACAAATCTTTTGTGTAATTATACATGATTATGTTTGACTAAGGTAAAGAAAAAGCCTAAGGGTGAAGGTGGTTTGGGTTGTTCGTCCCATCATATGGTGCGACATTGTGGGGATGACTCGGGGGGGGGGGGGGTGATAACCCTTTGTCATGTGGAGAATATGTGCATAATGTTGTGCTATTTTTATTTATCATTAGTCCTATTTTACTTTATTTAAAACCATGTACTCCGATCTGGTATCTGTTAAGGCTTCTTTTGCATGAAAATTTTAGATTCCTATCATTGATTGTATTCAATGTTTTATGTTATCATACTTGTGTAAATTGTTCCCAAACCTAATTTATTGATTATTAGGCACTTGTTCCAACACTAGGGTATAGGTAATTCCCTTTGGGGATTATCAGGTGTAGAATTTGGTGTTGGCATTACTGGTGACTAGATTTGGTTCATTTCAGGTTGAGAACACTACTATTATGGATGACCCCTCGATGGATTGGAACAGTTCTATCATCCTTAAAATTCATTTATAGGAGTGAGACACACTAGACATGATGCACTATTTATTATTTTCTGATATGAGGGGTGGATTTGTTACCAGATGCAAGGTACATCGAATGATTACCTCACACTCCTACAAAAGGTAAGGTTAGAGTTATACCATAACCTCTAACCCATCTAGGTTATTATAATTTTTTCTCTAAGGTTATAGAAATACACCATTCCTGTTTTTTTTTCTGAGCCAGACTAAGTCAACATATATCGAACCACCACCAATGAATTGAAATTATCTGTCATGATCCCCTTAGTGATAAGCCTAATGTAATCGGGTTTAATTTAATTTTTATAATGGTTTCAATAGTACAAGAGTCTCAAGATGATTATTCCACCGACACTCAATATGCCACAAGTATTCCTCCATGTTCAGTCAAGTTGGTTTTTTTTCATACTACCATTGATCCCCCCACTACAAATAATGAAATTTATTTGTAATATGATCCTCCTAAATTTTATGAAGCTATATCTACCACTATTCATGAGTTGGTATTGGTGAATCTGGGTACTGAAACATATTTGAGGCTAATGCTGATATGTGGAGCTACAACCATAGAAGAATACATTCATTTTACAAACATTATGATGAAACACCATGATATGATATCCTTCATTTATGATGATATTCATGGGTTAGACCATTAGGATGTCTTCCACTATCATGGTACCTGTTGAGAAATAGTGGGTTTAGGTAGGCTCCCATGAAGATGCACATGTATAATGGTTACATGGTTGATGAAGAATGTTATAAGATCATCAAAGAAAAATCCATCAAGGATGTTTAGTGTTCATGATTTTTGGAAAATATCATCATTTTTATAATGAAGAACAAACAAACCATAGTTTATATCGAAATTCATGAAATCAACTACCACAATCCAATAGATGATTTTCCCTGTCTCATGACATCGATACTAATATAGGCCACTAACTAGTTCCAGGATATCTCATTCACATATTGGTATTTTGGGTATAATTATATCTTAATAGCCCCCAAATTGGAGGAGTATAGTGCCTTTTGAGTGAAATTTGGTACTTTTTACTAACGTGTGATTTCTTTTTTCCTGAATAATTCAAGAGAAATATTCAAGTGCTCTATTCACCTAATATTCAAACAGATCCTATATATTTTAGTAGAGTTCTATGTGGATGATATGATAGTCAAATACCGCTAGCATTAGGACCGACAAAGAGATACTAAAAAATATTTCATCTTACTTCTCTCTCCGTAGTTGATGATTAAATCATTGAGTTGTTCATTTTTGGTGACCAATGGTAAGTTACATGGATTCATTTTTATATATTGAAGAATCGATATCAAACTAGATAATATTAGATCAATCCATTATATTCCCCCCCGTTAAACATATGGGACCTCTAAGGCTTCCAAAGACACATAGCCCACATACACCAATTCATTTCGAATCTAGACGCCATGCTTATTCCCTTTTCCAAACAGTTATAGAAAGTTTTTATTTAACACTGGAATGATAAGTCAAACCCCATTTGAGGAGATCATGATGTCCCTATAACATCCTTTGGTTATGATTCCATCCATCATTGGAAATCTAGTGGTCCTTTACATGACTTCCATGGAATGATTCCTCGACACCTATACCTCAAAGAAAAACAATGAAGGGACTGTGAATAGTATGTACTATAAAAATAGTATGCTCGAAGTAATAATGTCTATGTATTCTTCTATCAAGAAAACCTTAATTTCACTAGTTTTTTTAGTGTATAATTTGAATAATTATCTTAACATTCAAGAGATACATCTGGTTTCCTATGTGTATCCACTCATGTAAATAATGAATCATCTGATATTGATAGATCTGCTATCATTCTAGTCTGTGATTCATCAAAAGTTCTACATGAGAGTCATTGTTTAGAAGGGCATCATGGATCATGCACTGGATGAATTTTAGGCCGCACATCTGTCCCATAATGTATTGTCCCTGGATCTAGATTTTCAATATGAGAATATATTTTCTGTGGATCAATTCATTCCATGATGGAATATACACTTCAATAGTACCACTAGTAGTCCTGCCGAAAGAAAGATCAACGATCCCTTGTTCAATAGGGTGGGCCAATATATTTTCACCACCACACCCACCCAGGCTCATCTTCCCTATTCAATTTTCCTACTAGATATATTCACTTACAATGAGTTTGAGTATCATGCTCTAATTAGTGGTCTTGAGTTGACCATCATGATTGACGTCCCCACCCGCATGTGAAGGGAGACTCGGAGTTATTCATCAAATAGAGAGAGATGATTATATTTTTATAATGCCTGATATTATACCCATACTAAATCATTCCCTCCATATTTTACCATGTTCCCTTCCCAACCATAGGGAGTAATGTTCTCAATTCGTAAATGGATGAGCTGATGCATTTTATGGTCTAGCTTCAACATTCTCAATTTCTAAACTAAACAATATTTTTAGTCACCTAGAAAATAGAAGGTTCATCACCCCAATTGGTTCAGATGGAAAACAAATATAGCCATTAAATCGTCTAAAAACACGTGCTTTCACATCAGGTCCCCAGGATCCCCCTTCAGATGAAATAACAGCTTATTGGGAAACTCCTTTTGTCATGTATCTTGTATCATGGTATAATTCCTTTGGAAAGTGTGGAACACTATCTTATCCACCACAGTGCAATTTATGTAATCCTCCAAAGTGGTCCTAGTTTTGTGTTTACTCTCTATAGATGTGGGTTTTAAGGAGTATTCCATCATTTCATTTAGGGAGATATTATTTCTTGTGTTATTTAGATTTTCCTAAATATGTCATATGGTTATCCTCAAGATGTTATGAAGCATTCCCAATAATGTTTTAGGTTGTGATACTGTTGGGCCACCATGGTCCATGAATTCATCGAGTTCACCCAAGGGTCCCATGTGTGTTATGACCATGGAAATTTTTGTCAATGACCAATACATCACCAAGACACTATGGAGTATACTTGTGCTTTTTAAGTATATTGACACGATGTAATTGGACCATATCCACAAAAAAATAGCTCGCTAGTGCCAGTTAATTTTGACTAAAATATATTTATTCTCAAGTTGGGAAGAAGTGAATATGCTTAAGGATGTTAAAGACTTGTGTATTTTTGAATTCGTTAGATTAAACATCATTCATCGATTTGGGGTTCCATACACTATTATCACTAATAATGATGCCAATTTCTTGGTAGCCGTGGTGTGGAAGCTACACGGAAAAAATGGTTTCTAGTCCGACCATGCATCTCACAACCTTCCACAAGGAAATTGGATTATTTATGAATTTAACAAGACCAACACCATAATTTTTCAAAATATGGTGGGATGTAATAAAAGGGTTTGTAACATCCCGGTTCCGGAAGCCACCCAGAGGGGCCCCATACCCTGTTGGTCACATGGACTCAAACACATTTACAAAAATGCCATAGGTTGCCGACTAGCAGCGAGGGCCTTGTGTGTGATGGGGGGGGGGAAACTATACCCTCATTGGCAGAGTAAACAGTGGAAGTATACAACACACAATAGCAAAAGCAATAAATATCCAACAACTGTAAGCAGCAAATGACTAAAATAATAAACAACTGGAGTACACTTATATATGAAATGATGCATGATACATATGTCTAGGAATGAAGACAAATAAGTCACAATTCTGGAAATACTAATAGCACTAAACCAATGTACAAAATAAAGGTAAACAAATAAACTCCTTAGCATCACAAGCCATAGCTTGGTCCTCTCCTCTCCAACTCCCTAACAAGTCAAATACCTGATGTAGAAGGGAACTTTCCTTATCTAAAACTAAAACAATATAATCTGTTTGTGTGTAAATGTATGACCCAAACAGGGTGTGAGACTAAATACTAGTAGAAAACCATGCGAAGATCTGTACCTTACAGTCAGTAAGTATGTGGCAGGTAAAAGTACATAAAGCAGTAAACAAGAATGTACCAAACAACAAACTGTCCATAGTTTCAATTCAATCATGTCACTACACAACATGAAACAACAAATCAATGTAGGTAAACACAATAGGTAACCCTCTAGGAAGAACCCACAACCGATCTCGTCCTGTCCTACATAGAAAAAACTAGCAAGCAGCTAAAACAAGGTTACCCTCTTGGATGTACTCACGACCTATCCCCTCTGGTCCTACCTAACAAGTATAAGAAACCCTTCGGGCAGTACACTTAGTCTAACCCCTCTGGTTCAGCTTAAGCATAGACTCTCTAAGGAAGCACTTGCTATTAATTCCCCATATAGTCTCGTATCAGTACTAAAAGCGCTTTGGGGAAACACTCAATGTCACATTCCCCCTGTGGCCCACATCGAGGAACTACATACACTCACTACCACAAAAACAGTTTTCCCAGCGTCAAACTTTTATCAGTGCTAACGAAAAAGCCATGATAAAGAGAGGTACATTTATCATCGCTAAAAAAGAGATAATTAAATTACCTCTTTATCAGTGCTTTTTTAGTGCTAATAAAGGTACCCCCTTTACCTGTACTTTTTTATCGCTGATAAAGACCTCCTTTTTCAGTTCTTTTTTGTGAGAGCTAATAAAGGGGGGGCTTTATCATCGAATTTTTTTAAAATCGCTGATAAAGGGTCTACTTTCAAAAAAAATCATTAAAAAATATATTAATATTAAAATATAAACATATATTTATATTGATATAAATATAATATATATTTATAAATATAATTTTATATATATTTTTGATAAGTATAAATATACAGTTACACTTAATATATATGATATTTCGTGAAAATGGTTTATAAAAAAATTTAAAAAATATTTTTAATTAATAATTTGCTAATTATTATGGAGTAATAGTCATCTAATAACATTTTGAAGACTCAAAAAAATAAAAATAATATAAAAAAGATCCAAAATATGATGAAAACGCAACTCGAACTTCAAACGGTCATAACTATTGATCCGAGTGTCCGTTTGAGCTCTACCACATATCAAATTTAAGCCTGCGATGAGCTCTACGTCGCTGTGATCGAGGAGGACCTTGGTCAAGGTTTTTTCGAGGCAAAAAAGGCTTATAAGGCCTCCAAAACAGATTTTTTAGTCGGGGTACGCTGATTTTTTAACATAATATGGATTTTCAGCCTCGTTTAAGGGTGTATTTTTAGCTTTTTTTGGTGGGGACTGAATTTATTTCAAGGTATTACATTGATATTGATATTATTTCTTTGAAATTTTATCATGTTATGTAATGCACTTCTATTTATAATCAAATATATAATAATAGATACATATTTTTTATATATTGACACATAAAAATATTAATATAAATATAAATAATAAAATATATTTAAATATAAAATATATTTGTTTATCTGCATATTAACTAATATTCATTTTAGTAAAAATACAAATATATGAATATTTATATACCTATATGTTAATCTAACTATATATATATATATTAATATAACTATATATATATATATTAATATTACTATAAATATATATATTAATAACTCTATAAATATATATATATTAATATCACTATAAATATATATATTAATTTAAATATATATATCTATATTTTATTATATCTATATATATATATTAATATAAATATATATTACTAAATACGAATAAATATAACTATATATATATATATAAATTGAGATATATATTAATATAACAATATATATTAATATAACTATATATATTAATATATATATATATTACTATATGAATAAATATAACTAATATATATATAATAATAATAGAGATATATATTAATAAAACTATATATATATATTAACATAACTATATATATATTATTATAAATATATATTGCTATACGAATAAATATAACTATATATATATATTGATATAACTATATATATATTAATATAAATATATATTAGTAGATGAATAAATATAACTATATATATATAGATATCATGAAATGTAAAACAAATCAAAATAGAGGAGTGGTAAGGGTTTAGGCATGGAGGGGGGGAGGTCTCGAGTTCAAAACCTGGTGGCGGCAGGGGCACGCGCGTATGGGAGAATATGGGAGCCAATGCTAATAAAGGGTGGAAGGGTGTGTGGGGGCACTAGAGGGGGGACAAAAATCACTATAAAAAGGGGCGCATAATCTCTATGAAAGTCCCACCGATTGGAAAGATTCATTTAAATTTTTTTAATTTTTTTAACTTTTTTTAATTTTTTTAACTTTTATCAGCGATTTTTTAAAAGTGCTGAGAAAAGGGGTCCTTTATCAGCACTAATAATAAAGCTCTGATAATGGAAGTTCTAATAAAGGAACCTTTTATCAGCGCTGATTAAAGGTGTCTTTATCAGCGCTTTTTGGAGTGATGATAAGGGGGACCCCCTATCTTCGATGGCTTTAACAACGCTTTTCTAGCACTGATAAAGGGGGGTTTTTTAGAACTGATAAAAGGGGTATTTGTAATAGTGACTCTAGGTGAGCACTCATCATCAATTCCCCCTATAGTATCGCATCATAAAATATAATGACACTCGGGAGATGCCCTCATCGTACATTCTCCCTATGGTCTTTACACTACGTTATCTCGGCCCTGTGTAAGTCAAGAACGCGTAGCAGCATGTAACAGCCAATGTAGCCTCAAGAACTACTTGGCTAAAATTCTACACAATAATAGGAAAATAGAGCAATGGAGCACTACTGGGTGCGGAGGCCATGGGTACCGCGGAGGCCTCAGGCAATGGAGCATCGCGGGGTGCGGAGGCTGCGGTGGGCTGGAGGCCGCGGGCAGTAGAGGGTGCGTCGGTGGGAAGGTCATGGGTGTTGTAGAGGTCGTGCCGATGTGGAGCACCGTGCCATCACCAGTGGTAGGCATGACCATCCACCCTTCATTAATCACATTCTTCGTGGTTCTCGAGTTCCAACGGTGCCAACCGCCGGCACCGGTCGTCGTCACCATTGCGAAGATCACAGAAAAGATCCACATGATTTGAATAAGGGTCATGCATGATTTTTTGGAACGTAACATTCGTGTTATGGAAGTAGCATATGGCTCAAGAATGATGATTCAATATGAGAGGTAATTTACCATTGATCAAATTAATACACACCCCAACCTCATTTGATTGTTGACGTCGATGAGAGAAGTTAAAGTTGTCGACATTCGTTGCGCCGCCAGATGCCTATGATCCTAAGCTCGTTTGTCAGTTAAACACTCATAGATGGAGGTGGTTCTTAATTGTTGAATATTTACACTATTGGATGATGTACCTGGGAAGAATTCAAATTCGTGTGTTGGCGTACTTCATTGGAGGTTCTCTTCGTTGGAGGATGTGTTCTTCCATGTTCTCCTTTTTCAAGCCCTTTCCTCTATATTCCACAAAAATGAAAAGTAGATCACATTATAGAAAAAGTTATCTTTTATGTTTGTTGTAATAATTTTAAATTATATTCATTTATTGATGAGTTGGTATAATTAATTAAGGGGGTGGCATAAATAATTTGGGGGAGTTCAAGAGGTATTTCTCCCATAATGAGGGGAGTTCATGGGGGTTTTATCCTTGTGTGGTCCCCACCACAATAACCCACATGAGAGGTTAATCTTGGTGGTCCCCACCTCTGTAACCTCCCATGGGAGGTTTAATTCATGTGGTCCCCACATTTCAACACCCACATGGGAGTTCCAAATAAAAAAAATTGTTACACAATTTTATTTTATTTTATTCTTTCACAAAAAACCCAAATTCTATCTTTCACCCTCTACCTAATGCGGTCAAGGTGAAGGTCCCCTTATTTGAATAATGGCACTACGAGTTCAACAGTGACCTCAGATTTTAATTCCGAGCACTGGTTCAAAAGTTACAAAAACCCGCTCATACATTTACTGAACATACCTGAAAAAAAAGATCAGAAATTCATTTGGAGCACTCCGGGCCTCAGAATCACGCGTCATCGATTTTCATGTACTCATCAAATTGACATATAATAAATACAATTACATTGAATTTCCAGGTCTTTACATCCTTTTCTTATTGAGGTACTAATGCTTCACAAATAACCTCTCAAGGAGTCATCCGACTTTGTGGACAACATTCGGATGCGGCCCACTAGGATAGTACATAGTGAATTTATGATTCCCTATGAAAAAACCATTATCATTTTGTCCTAGTTATTTATTTTTGGAATATGGAGGGTAATTTATACTAATTTTCGGCATATCGATGTTGTCATGGACCCCCACGATTGATCATTCATTCACACCCCTCATGTCGGGCCTTGCTGATTCCTTCCCTTCTTTAACTATGGGTAGGTAATAGTCTTGTATGTCTAGGGGATAAGGAGTCAATCAACCCTATCCAAGATGAAAGACCTTAAACATTCATCAACTATCTTCCTCAACAAATGATGTTAATCTACAGTCTCCCAACATGAAGTGCGCATTGGGTGTTCACTCTCATGATTTCGCTAAGCCCACTAGTCTCAACCAGAGTGAGACCATCCTTATCATACAAGCATGGAATGAAGTCCTCTTATCATGGGACTTGACCGTCCTTAGTAATCTCTCATATATTTAGTACCAATATTCATATCATTGGGAAGCTATCCATGTGTAATATCCACACGTTCTCTCATGGATACATTTTTTATGGCATGGCTGTCAGGTCTACTACTACCTCTTTTTTCACACACAATGAATGACTCGGGTGGGATTATAGTAACTTTGACAACAAAATCCTCTTCGGGACACTAACCATGTGTAATCCCCGACCTGTCTTTGGGATGCTATCCATGAGTAAGCCCTATAATGTTTTTAGTCGATGTCTAGGTGTTTTCCCTGATTCTATTCACCCCTATCTCTAACTACGTGGAATTTAATAATGTCCATAGAAACATAGTACAAAGGATTCTACTATGAGGATAAATCCCATCACACCCATCAATAAATTAATTACATCTATTTCATGTGGTTTCACTCATCTTGTATGATGTTGAACTATTTTCTCTAAACTACATTGGTATTCTTCACATTCAAGTATGTATGATGCCTCTTTGAGGTTCAATCCCAACCAAAGGAAATCTCATGTAATATCTCATAGGTATGTAACCTCCTAATGTGATGCCTTCCATTTTTTGGACATGTGTCGTAGATCCACCGCTTGAGGTGTTCTGATCCAGCCATTTGATCTACCAACCATGTGTTATCCCAACACATATCAGATACATACAACCACAAGTGATCCCCTTGTGACTGTCTATTCACCATGTGTAATCATCTTGGAACATCTCTAGGTTGATCACCATGTGTACACCTCGATTCCACTCTTCCATCCTGAACTACATGGACTTTGATCCCGACCTTCTATGAAATATAGGTACAAACCCTATATGGGTTTCAATCCCCTTATCCATTCCTATATGAACCATTTCCATGGGCCACTATATCATTGGATGCTCATGACATAACATAGAGGTTAGTTTTCCACTTGGTACTACCGATGCATAAATATTCACAAGAAGAATCCTCAAGGGGCTCACAGCCCCAATTTCTAAACTATGTGGACATTGAATCCTTGCATGTATGATATAAGAGAAACCTCCAAGGGTTCTAGAACATCCCTCCACACATCATCCTTTTTCTTATCATATCATCCGTACCCATCCCTATTCATACCATGGCCTCCACATCCATGTGAGATTATTGAATTTGATTCATCATTTCTTCTTATATAACATGGGTATATAACAACAAATATGCCCAAAAAAATTCATATTCATCCAACCATGATCAATCTAACTGTGATGGACCTTTATCCATGTTTATGTCCCAAATAATCCCTTGAAACTACATTGGTTTTGATCCCAATAATCTATAAATGGTATGAATGAAGCATCCCTAAGGATTACCCCAATCCAATGGAAAACATTTGTATCCCCCTCACTTCGGGTGAACATTCCCAAATTCGACCATTATGGAATTCATATCAAGATTCATGGTGTGAAGCCTTATTTTTTTGAGGTGCACTACCTATGGTCTACTCTTATCAAGAATTTTGATCAATTCAACTATCAAACCATCCCAGGTAATCCCTTATAGGGATCTGCATCCCTGAGCCTTATCCGTTGGATTTTTCAATCCATCTAATATCTCTCTATAAGATGCTAAACTCCTGACATATCCCTTATTATGCATTGGAAGATGATGAGGAATTTAGAAGATGGGTGTTGGAAATTTGATTGTTTGTGATATCCACATGATTACTTAGGTTATGTGCCCTTGAGAATACATATTAGGAGGAATAATAGAGGTGATCCAATGATCCAAATTCCAAACATTAAAATGATTCCCAACATGACTAAATTCTGAATCAAGGGTTCCTACCCTGGCTAGTCCATTTGGAATTTCTTAACAGAAGCTTCATATTTAATCGGAGTCCACGAAGAGATGGATCCAATAATGAGGATCATGAAAAATGTTTTAAACTATAAGTTACACGTGAATTAGGGAAAAATTATGAGGAGGAATCCATGGATCGAGAAATTGACATCCCATCAAGCTATTTTTAATAAGGAGAATACTGTGTAATGATGTTTTGATTTTTTCCCAACATTTGAAAAGAGGAATTCAACGACAAACATGATCCGTCAATCAAACATCGAAATGGATGTACCGTGGAAGAAAGCATTAGACTAAATGACCCATCACATAAAAGTTATAAACAAAAATAATCAAGGACCTAGAATTCATATATACATCCTAATATTGATACAATTTTATTATAGTGTTTTTGAGTTAGGGGAAACAAAATATACATCATGAATACACTCCTGCATAATCAAAACCAACATAAGAAATTTCCTCCAGAACAATATCACACTACAAATTTTGAATGAAACAAGAAGAAACATAACAACTTGTCTTGGGAAATGTGAAATAATTTAAAAAAAGAAACTATGATAAATGAAATAAAAAACCATAATGTATTCCTACCTAGAAGGCATTCAAACCATCTTCCATACTAATTAATCCTTAATCAAATCACTCTTGAATAAACTATGACTACAAAAAATCACTATATAAAAATTCTAATTTTATTGAAACATGGCTAATGAAAAAATTTAATAAAACGTCACCCAAAAAATTCCAATAAATACAAATTTTTTAAATATAAATGACATATAATTCTTTTATATATCTTGTAATCATTAAGACTCAGATACAACAAAAAACCATTGCCTTTTTATTGAATATAGATATTAATATGAGATAATGTGTACCAATTTTATGATATCTTCCCTCCCCCAAATATACAAATTTTTTAATCCCAATTTCTATAGAGATTTCCTCATGTTGTCGACAAAAATTGATGATTCATAAAAAAATTTAAACAACCTTGGTTATTATTAGAAATTAAGAAAAATAAAACTAAAAAGTAATTTTTTTCTCTTATATTAATTTAATTTAAACAAAATTCCCCAACTAAAATTTATCTCTTTTTTATCATAAAATATTCTTCATCCTTGGGAGTACCAAAACACACCCAATTAATGTGGATGATAGAAAATACATGGGAATTAATTGAAATACATTAACATGATTATACAAACTCCCCACTATTAGACATTTCGTCCTGAGGAAGACATGTGGATGAGTGAAGTCTATTAAAAACATGAGGAATACTCTCCCTCATCAATGAATCATGATCCCACGTTACAAGAGAATCGGATCCATACCCTCAAACACTCCAACCTATGAAATTTAATACCCATGAAATTCATTGGCATGAGAGTCAATGATCTCAATGGGATTCTCAACAACAAAAAAATATGGAATAACTCAATCTCTTCCCAAATCATAATATTAGCGTGACCATGATAATATTTCATCAGTTATTATATGAAGAATGAATCAAGAATTATTGTCAGCTAATATATCAATTAAAACAGATAAAGAACCTTCACAATACATTCAATGATAAAAATGGTTCAACATATCTCTGATCCAATTTACCCTATTTTTCAAGCCGATGATGACCCATTCTTCTGTAAACCATGAAGAATACAGAAACACCTATAGAAAACATTAAAGGTATTTTCCATTGTTCTATAAGAGATTTTTTTTCAACTCTACATTATAATCAAATGTCGATGTATATCTTGAATCCTTTCAAATGTGACCTAAAATTGACTCAATCTTTCCAATGAAGCATCATCCATATCTTACAATCAAAGATGATATATTCATGGAAGACAATACATATCATTAAAAAAATAAATTCTATTTATCAAATGATTTCTATTGTTATATGAAAACTAAACAAGTCCTAGATGTAAAAACCATGATAGACTAAAATTCATTTCTCCATCATGGAATATATCCTCTAAAAACTAAATAGCATGAAATGACTGATCATTTGTATGTAGATGATAATATTTTATCAACATGAACTGAGTCCCCATCATATTTGGAGACCTCTCAAAAAATATGAATTAGACATACCATCCCTATATAAAATAATGAAAGATGAATCACCGTATAACATCACAATTTTTGAGACATACTTCATTCATAAACATCCATTTGTTATGGTGTATTTGGTGGAAATAAATGAAATGAAATTGTCACATTTTTAATCAACCCCCAAATAAAATTCATCACTCATGAATTGTATGATAATCCAATAAGAAATATCATGGATACTGTATCCCAAATCCAAAAAGTCACATCCAGAGGCTGGATAAAACCATAATGCTTCATATGATCTTTCTTTATCTATTGGAATGTGAAACATCAGTTAAGAAAATCAGCAACATCACACATTCTACACTATCCCCCAAATATCTATCTCATGTCATAATATATTTTTTATATTACTATATATATTACAAATAAATAACTATGTAAATTAGGCAAAATGTTTCTCCCCATATATTAGGATATTCCAGACGAATTCTAAAAACTAATAATGCCATTTAAAGAGAAAGACTATCAAAAAACAATCTCTCCACCAGATAGGTTTTCTGAAATTCATCAGAATTCAGAATCTTAATGGTGAAAATATAGAATATAAATAATGATATATAAAGATAAAAAACACTTTTCATAACATTACCTAAAAAGGTCTCCTAAAAATCATGATGAAACTATGATAAAACCCCAAACTTTTCCACTCTTCATTAGATTCCAAAACTAATTATGATGGAACATTCATTATAAGAAAAGATTCCATATAATTACCCTTAACTATATGTAGGAATTATCTATGTCAATCATCTAATGTATTCCACCAATCAATATTGTCTAAAAGTTGAGATGTTCTATGAAATGATAGAGTTCAAACTAGTATGGTAAAAAATGAATTGGAAACTTTCCCCAAAAATATTATATCACCATAACATAAATGCATGGATAAATTTGAAAATCTCTAAATCCATAATGAGGTAATTATCTTTTTATGATTTAAGATATTGAGATCTATAAGCCACCATATTAGAAATCAGTTTTAGAACACAAAGCAATACATCTCCATAAGAATTATATAATATCAAATACCGCTTAATGGAAACTTATAAGATGAAAATATGAGATGATGGTAGATTTCATTTAAGATCATCTAAACAAGACAAAAAACTTTCAAACCGTATAAAATTCGCCGCATATCTAGTCATATTGGTAAAGGCTACAAAATAATTGATAAATCATGGACAAAGTATCATCTGTATCAATCAAGACTTATGAATCTCTAAATTTAAAATCCCTTAAATTGTTATTCTCATGAAAAAAACCCTTTACCTTTAAAAAAAATGAGAATCCATTCTTTGAATTCACACTCACATTGAATTTTACTACGTAAATCTAGAATAATAATTTCAAAATAAACCCATAAAATTAGTGACACCCTATGATCTCTAATCCCACACTCAGTAGGTGGTCCTGATTGAGCTCATAACTTTAATTAAAAAAATATTATATGTGAAGAACATTAAAAAATTGATAACATATTGATGTAAAATCTACTTTATCAAGGCCATGAAAACAACCTATGCATTAGTTATAACATAATGAATAACATTATATTCATAGTGGCTCTACCTTCTCCAGAATGATGTCTATTGAAGATTACACTCCAGAACATTGAGATGAGGATAACCTGACCGATGATCAATATTTATAAACCATATTTCCATTTTTAATTGATAATATAAATAATTCATATTAGGGAAATTATACTTGTTCCCAATCATTAACTATTTCAAATTCATATATTCTATACACATCCAACGTGATCCATCTATCTTCATGTAAAAGGGAACCATGTATTAATAATGTGAAACAGTAGGGTGAATGAACCCTTATCCACCAGATTTATCAATTGAATATCAATATATTTCCGCTCCACAGTTTACATATTTTAAGAAGAAATTGATATCATATTTTTTTTATCATCAAATAAAATATAAACACCACCTCTATCTCTAGAAGAAGAGCAATGAAATCAACCAAAAATTGTTATGAAAATGCATAAAAATTTGGATAATATAAAGTATATATGAAATCATATCATGATCAACTACATGAATAAATTAAAAACACTTGATCACTAGGAGGTAAGGTCATTTTTGACCAATCATCATATACCATTCTGGAAAAAACAAATTCTAACTCCCATGGGATGCAAGAAAGGTGACATTCCAATGATAACTGTCAACATTTTCATAATGATAACCAATCAAATCATTATGGATTATGAATAGAATAGATCCTGGTCAAGGAATGGAAATACCAACACTGAATCTACATCATCTATTGGTATCTCCCAAGTGGCACATTGAAACCCTACTCTTTGAGATTCATAATAAGTATTTATAACTCTATAAAAACCAAATGTTTCATTGGAGGGTTTTCAATATCAAATAAACTATCCATTTATAAACTAGTTGGATTATCCAGTATCAAATAACACATATTCTAAAAATTATGTAATAATGATAGTATTTTTCACATTCACTAGACCCACCTATACCTACATTAGAACCCCATGTATTGTGAGATGTTGCATCACATTAAAAACAATTGGTTGGAGCCTAATATTATTTGATGCATCTAAATATACTATAGTATCCATTAGATCTATTAATAACTAGACATTTAGAGGATTAAAAATATCTGATTAGAAACAAAAAATATGACCATAATGTCAACAAATATTACACATCCTTGAAAGTGAATGAAATGAATGTCAGGTGTGTCCAACATTTCCATGGTGATTGAAAGTCATAGGAACCCAAAAAGATTAAGATGATGATTCCAAAGTGTTCTATATACTATAACTACCTCCACCACTCATATATTGATTCAAATAAATTTTTCTTTTTCTTAGAATGTCGATGAATAATTTTTATACGATGATGAAAAATATCCATCCTTGCATTACATATTCATTTCAATCCAAATTTCTATATGCAATGTCTGGGAATAGATAGAAGGATTATTTATAATCCCATGATATCATATATATGATTATGGTACCTATATATACTTATAAGATTTTAAATGGTTATTATTTACAACCATTAGTGGAAGATAAACCCGATGAGAAAAATGATTGTTTTAAACTGACATTGAACTCTCTCCACGATACATGGCGATAAAATCTAGACAGTTATAAATAATTAGTGACTCTATAAAAAATTTCAGGAAGAATATAGTATTAAAATAATTATAGTATACGACAATGTGACTATCGGAATGTAACCTATAATACCACCAATTCATTCATGGACCCTCATGTCTGAAGACATCACACTTCACCTTGATATTCTTAGCTATGTCCAAGAAGTAAAATATGTAAAATATCATTTCATAAAAGTAATATTACCCTTGATGATTATAAAAACATTTAATGTATAGGTCCTTCTCATAAAAGTAATCCAAAAATTGATAATTTTCGCCTACAACTCCCATTCATACAAAATAACAACATTCTTATCTTCGAGATGATTTTTTCTCAAATTAACAAACTAATTTCACAATAACCTTGATAAATTCCTAATCATGGGGAGTATTTCCTTGCGGAGAATTCACTGTAGCCTCGTAAATAACTCATTGAAAAATTATTAGAGGCATACTGCTAGATATTGAAAAAAATTATCACACACCGAATAATTTCAGTTCAAAGAAAAAATCCATAAGAAAAAATATAGATTTCCGTCGATTCACAAAATAGGAGACCCAAATCCCAACATCCCTTGGTAACTTGTGTCTTTTAATAAAATGGTACAGCCAGGATTGTCACATAGTTTACCTCTCATTTTTATGATGACACGATATTTAGTAAACCTAATATCCCTATAGAAGAAAAAACCCCAAACCCCAAGTAAATTTGATATGAAATTATAACAAATCAACCAAAATACAATCTTATTGTTGTACCCAACCGAATATTATATATATTCAAAGGGTGTTCTCAATCTCCATAGGCTATTAGTGAGTACCACACCATAAATTCAAAACTAGAGGGAATTATTTCACTCTACCTGAAGGGACAATGACATAAAATATAGAAAAATAAAATAATGAAAAAATAGAATAAATAAATATATTCTATAACAGAAAACAAATAGTATAGAACAACATAGTAAATAGTAGAAACAATCTCCATGTATTGTTCCAAAACAATGGTATACCAAAACTGGAAAGCCATCTACTCTATGAGATAGTGTGGGAAGACATCCCACCATCTCACCTCTATTTACATATCCCAGTTTACAGATAACATCTCCACAACATTGCGACACCATTACATTTACTCAATTAAATTGTATAACCAGGTATACACACTACCAAATATGTTTGATGGTTGTGATCTAACATGATTAATAGGGTCTATTCTAGGAGTAACATATCATATATATGAATAATATTTTATTTATTCTTATATTTAATTAAAATAATGAATGATAATAGTTTAACAATTTTATTTCATACTTAATTAAAAAAATAGTTTAAATTACACTTTTCACAAATATCCAAATGAGGAAAATAAATTAGAATCAAATAATATAATAAACAAATATCTCATCATATATATCGTTTAAAAACTAATCATGCATCACATATCATTCCAAATCCAATAGAGTAAATGAACATGTATTAAGCCAAAAGTAGAACCCCAAATCATCCAGGAATCACAGTTAACATTCATCCAAGTATCAAACTAGGTTAATAATATTATAGATCTTGTTATTAACATATAAAATCATGTATTCATCAATCTATGAGACTTGTGAATCATTTTTAGATTTTATATGAACACCAGGACAATTGAACACCCAATAGGTTAAACCATTCCATAGAAAAATTAACATAAGTAGAAATGGAAATCACCATTAGGAAACCCCCTAACAGTTGATGATACGATATAAAATAAATTACCCCAATTTAAGTAAGGATTAAAATGTATTATATTTTACAAATCAATTCATTTATACATTTTTAACATTTCTTACCTTGAATTAAAATTCACAAATTTTTGAAAAAACATATTTATTTACAAAAACCAACAGAAATAATATTTTTTAAAAATAAAATTACACAACCCAATCCAATAAATCATATAATTACATTTCATTTTATAATAAATTTTATAAAAAATAAGATAAATGTTGTTCATTAATAATTTTATTATACATAACCTCCTATCTCAAAACTCGGGACGAACACGACTGCAAAAGAAATGACCATAAGAAATGATTCAAGAATGTCAAAGGACCCCATGTAATTAATGTATATATATTATAAATGATCCATTTTAACCAAAAATATTGAGGATAACAGGAAATGACATATAAATAAAAAACACACACCCGCAAAAAATGCATCCAATAAAAATGCTCCCCATGATCAAGATTGTAACTTATATCTAGAAAGAAACCCAATTAAACATCACAATTTGTCATAGCATCTGATAATGAAATAAAAAGACATTACCATGACTAAATAAATGAATAATAACAATGTCTTACCAACTTGGAGAGAATCTATCTATCCACCATGATGATTAATCTATAACTGAATCCATACAGATTGAATGGAGACTCTAAAAATCATCGACGAAGCCATCTAAGTCAATAAAAATAAGACCTCCAGATGAATGAAATAAAAAATCACTCCCATGATACACTGGAATCCAAAAATATATCAAATAAAATGTTTTTAATCCATTTATAAATCATGTAATCCCTGAGACACAAATAAACCATAAACACCATCGTTATTTTACGAAAAACTGTTTTTTTCATTACACATGATGTATTATTTAAATTGAACGAACTCACTTCATGCCGTAAAATAGGATCATCACATATAAATTAAAAAAAATCACATAATTAAATCCCACTATAAGAAAATTATTTCTCTTACAGTCTTTGAAAAATATATATAATTTAAAAAAACTAAATTTGAGTCTAGTTTTCTCTGAACCTATAGAGAATCCATTAACTATTTGTTTGATGATTCCATTAATTATATAATACAACAATCAAAAAACATAATGTCATTATTAGAATAATACATTCTTCATCATTAATACTCTTAATCCACGCACAATTAAATAGGGAAATAATAAAAGAGAAGGGAATTACCATACAGCGGGAAACTGTATATTACTCTCAAGGTGTTCCCTAGACAACCAATAAATATGAGAAAAAAACATAAAAACATGAGAGGATTTTTTTTATTTTATATCTTATTGAATTCATAGAAATCAACCTGTTATTAGGTTATTCGCCAACCATAAGTATGGAACTTACTTTTCTATAACATGGATGATGATTTAATTGATTTTTTTATTCATATCTTGCATATGTTATGTGTTAAAACACCATTCCCATGATACATTGCATGGTTTCAACTAAAAAAATATATTTTGATCCAAAATATTCATTACATGTGAAATGTAGTATTTTACTATATAATGAACAGATAAGGTCTATGTGTAAGGATTCCCTCATGGTATCAATAAAATAGTTTGTGGATTCTATAACCAGTGGTAAAAATTAATAAATTATTAAAAATGATTATATAATTTTTTGAGAATTTTTTTGTCCTAAAAAATAAAACAATATATAATGAAATTATATAAAGTAATGGGATATTGGTTTTATATTTTTAAGGTATCCAAAGCATGATAATTAGTTAAATCACATCCCAATAAAATCGCAACATGATCCACATTCTCAAGATGAAGTGTTATTTTATATCCAGAGTCATTGACCATAAATGATTCAGATAATTTTTTATCATGTTTATTATACATAGATTAACAAATAATATTTTTATACAAAACATTTACCACTATGTGTTTAATCAATAACTAAATCCAAATAGTTTTATATAATGGATTGAGATAATGCAAAATAATCAACATTATTTGTATTATATGGGATATATTTTTTCATGAAGTTCTATATTATTCATTATACAACAAAAATGAAAAAAATCTAATGTATACATTTTATAAAGTATTTATAATATCTAATACACATCAATATAAAAATATAACTAAAATTATCTTCACATTTTACACCATTTTCTATAATACATAGTCACATTGATATGATGTAAAATCCATTTCATAACTAAAACATGTGACACATTATTACCCACTTTAAATCATTCATATAATATAGAGTTAAATATGACACATTTTATTGATTCCATAAAATAATTTAGCATACCCATAAACCACATAAACTCTATCTTATCTATTTTTCATCCATACAAAAAATAATATAATATAATCCCATAAAATACGGGAATGTGAAATTCTCCTTAATACTCTATTCATAAAGATTTATCTAAATCTGAGGAACAATTATCTAGTGAGAGAACTATACCATTTATTCCATTTTTAGAAAAATTCATATGAATAATATATTCCATTTAGTCATTTAAATCAACTAATAATTATAAATTTTGGAACATATAAATCCACTTGTTTTATCAATTCTTATAGTAAAATTTATTTCATTGTTAAATACATTAATGTTTATAGAGTTTGATATTTATCTAATAATGATACAATTTTAATCTCTTTTCCCTCTATTGAGAATCAAGAAATATTATATGAAATCTAACATAGAATAAGTTTCATGGGGAAATTATGGATACTTCATATAGTCTATTTTTAATTAAATTCTCCATAACCATCACTATCATGGGGAAAATGTTTTTGATCTATGTTGAAATTTTACCAATGATTAACAATAAATTAACATCTTTTTAAATGAATGTCTAGTATCATAGAAAAAATTACAATAATAATTTTTTTTTATAAAATAATTGTAACTAGAGTAAAATAATCATCTATATTAATAGTCTCAGTTTTATATTATCATTTAGAAAAATCATTTTTACCATGATACCTTACTGACCACTATGATATTATTTATGGATTCCACATTTTACCAATCAAAATATTATAGTTTAAATGTCATGCATGACAAAATTTATTTATTCTCTATAATTTTCTAAAACTAATCAATCATTAATTTTATAGATTCTCGAGGTTTTTATGATTCTTAAAAAATATTTGGACCATCTTATAAAAGAAATTAATCAATGTTGGAACTCTTAAAATGTTATTTATAATCAAAAAAATCATTATCCCAAAGGATATTGTAAACCAAGACATGTTTTCTTCTTCTCTAAATAATTGATACCATTTTAATAATACTATAATAATGAATTGAAATTTCAGAATAAAAATGATCACATTGAATATTTTAATTCTTATTTATAATTTTCTTAGGTTGTGAAATGTTATCCCAAAGAGGTTTGTTAATGATTTCATCAATGTTCACTATTCTTTGTGAATTTGTTTTACATTAAAAATTATTACATGATATATATCAAAATAATTTATCCTATTAATGTCTAAATGTATACCATATTTTTTTATTAAAATGTTTTAAAAATACAACCATTAATCAAATGTTTTTCATCAAAAAAATCCATAAAAAATATATTGTATTGATTGTGTTGGAATATTGTTGACCAAAATTAACAATTTAGACTTCCTCAATCACAAATTTTGAACTAAAGTATGTTTTGGTTCAATGATCTTATTTTAATAATATTTTCTTGTAGACTATACATTTATTCATCCAAAAAACCTCTCTATTTTTTGGGGGCATGTATTGGGCATTATACAAGGGATATATTCCAAATTTCATGAGACATGAATCAAAACCATCCTTCTAATGTTCAGATTCATTTTTAAAAAAATATTATTTGAAAATTCATCTCTTTCTAAATTAGATTTAATTATTCTAAAACTTTTGAATTTGTCAGAGAAAATTTATAAAGATTTACTGGAAATAAATATAAATCATTTTGGCTAATTAATCAATATATATAATGAAGTACTCATCAATAAATTATATATGGAAACTGATTATTTTATATTGTTCTAATATATTAAATAAAGTGCCTTCCCTATTTTAATCTCCACCAAACTATAAATCATATTTTATATTGTTTATTTAATAAATTTATCACATGAATTGGACCACGTTTGATGTATCAAAGGTAAATTTCACATATCATCATGTTTGAAAAAATGAAACCTTGTTTCCCCACAAATGGACTGTACCCATATATCGTTAATTATTTTCATCCATTATGATCATGTGAAAATATTTTTTTCATTGGCAGCTTAATGTAAATTTAAACTTTCTCACTATCAATTAATCATGATCCATCATAAATTTCTGACCTATTTACCTATTCATTCTTCTGAAAAATACATAAAATCCCATTGATGAAAATTTAATGAACAATTATTGGATAAATCCAAAAAACAATGAAAATGGACCAACCCTAGGTTTATTGTGAAATTATATTATAAAAACATTTCATTCCCAGTATGTTTATTTTTTTATAAACATTGGATAACCTACAAAAAATAACTACGTGTAATTCATGGTATTTGTTTTTAGTATTTATTGATTATAAAGAACAAGTAATTATCAAATACGTATCCAATTTCATATCATGATATTTTACGTCATCCATTATTTCATTGTCATTAAACGATTACCTATTAATACATCAAAGAGATTCTTTTTGACTCAAATGATATAGTTCATGGTACAACACTTGTTAGTAGGGCATCCTGTTTAATCACTCTGATCAGATGATTTGACAAGTTAATTTAAATTATTTTCAAATAAAACAACACATAAGAAAACTATCTTAATTTGACTTATATAATTTTACATTGATACCTATTTGATTCAACAAACATTTTTATGGATGTTGTGTTACATTATTTTATCCCAAAATTGATTTTTTGTTGAATATAGAACCATATAACTATCATTATATGTGATTAATTCTAATTTATATGAAATTTACATAATTCATTTTCATTGTTGTTTATACAAATTTATATTCTCTCTATTATTGTAATACCATTGACAATAGTGATAAATCCATTTTATGTTTAATGTACCATTAGAAATAGCTTTTATTTTCATTATATCTGAAAAACCTATACATTAATAAATTTAATGATTTTATTTTTTATTTGAAATGGTTGTTTGAATATTAATTGTTGAAATAAATAATTTACTGATTATAGTTTTATTTGTTTCGTTATATGTATTTCAATCACTAATATCCAAAAAATTATTATTTGTCCCATGTGATAATATATATATTTTATATTAGAATCATTATTAACAACTTTTTTGGCTTTTACAATTAAAAATATTGAATGTGTATAGTTTCTATGGGTGAACATTAGGTAATTTTATGAATAAGGCAATTTTATATAATTATGCTTTACCACATATTTATATAAAATGGAATTTTTATAGATATTGTATGAATTTAATTTGTAGCTTCACAAATAAAATTTATTTTAACCATATTCTATATGAACTACTATTGCATTCAGACACTTCCATTGGATTGTTTAAAGACATGATGTTTTCTAAATTAATGTTTCCAATATTTTAATGATTTAATTTATTATTCATGCTTCTCATTTTTCAATATGTATAAAAATACACCCATCAGAAAATTTATGTACTCAGTGATTCCACATCACCGCTTTATTCCACTAAAAAGAACTAATCATCTTATTAATTACTCATGAGACGATATAGATGATGTAATATTGGATCAAAATCTATTTAAACATCATTCTATAAGTCTATCATCTCATTCACTGTAATTATTATTTTATTTTTTATCACGTTTTCACAAAATATCATTTATGTGACATATTGAATTATTCTTATTCATTAAAAACATTATCCCATTAAAAATGGGTAATACTTTTTATATATTAACATCAATATTGATCTTCTACATAATAATTTTTATTTATACTAACTAAAGATATTGAATAATTTTCATTTATTGCAAAATTTAAATAATTATTTTGAATATTATCATCAAATTATACATTCCCCCAACAGATGACTTTTATGAGCAATGAAATATTTTTATTAACAGTTGTGTATTTTTTATTTTTATCTGTTAGACTATATTATTATTATCTTCTTCAATATTATTTAATCTATTTTAGGAATTAATATATCTCCACATCAATAGTTTCACATTCAACAATATCTATTTCTTAACATGTCACATTTGTGAAGAAGACATTGTATATAAATTAATGATTTATTTTCCATTTCATGGTCCTTTTACGATAGAATTTATTAAATAAAACTTGTTTATGTGGTTTATTAATAAATTATTAATCAAGGTATATATATCAAGAAACATTCCATATATTCATTTTTGGAACATTATTTTATCTATCTAAATTTCATATTTGTCAACCATATAATCTTATCATACACATATATTATCAAATTAATCACAACATATTTATAACCGATTTACTTTTAATTTTTTATATCCCATATTGATATTTAAATGTTATCTACATATTCCTTTAATTATTTTTATAACAAAAATATTACTTCTTTTCATTCAGCATGGGAGATGTGGGTAATATATTTTATTATTTTCCATCACCATAAATATTATACTTGTCCTATAGTTTATAGGTTGGCCTAACATATAATAGACATACACATTTTACTATGAATCTATAAACATGCATGATGTTTTCTTGAATATAAATATTTGTATTCTACCATCATAAACAAAATTCAATTTAATATAATATTGGAACTCCTTTTAGGTTGATTACACACACAGATAAATATATATACGTATATATATATATATTTCAATTTTAAAATACATTTAAATAAAATTAAAAATATAAAACTAATAAATTAACTTATAAAATTTTAGTAAAAAAATAATATATTTTCTTATACTATAATGCAACGTGCTAGTTGGAAACACCAATAGGTTCCTTCCAAAATGATATGGATGTTAATTATTTTTGAATGGTTCCTATAAATGAGTCATTTTATTCTTTATTGATGGTTTGAATTCCTTTTATGTTTTTTCAAATTTGGTTCTGAAATATTGTTATTATTTCTAATTTTTTAAAATATGTTATAAATGTCTAGTAGGAACATTCTGAAAATTATTTTTAACAGTGAATGAAACAAATATGTTAACATCATATTTTTATATTAAAAGGAATGTAATATTCCATGTAATAAAAATATTTTAATAAATTAATAATTGGATGAAATTTTCATATCTTTTGTGGGGGGTGTTAAGAGGTCATTATGAATTTATGATGTCATTGGTTGATAAGATCATGTTTACATATATATAGGGACAATGAAGAATTATAGTGGATATCTAGTTTTATATACTGCTGTAGTACAAGTCTTTTCCCCACTTTTGATTGAATGATTGATTTCAATATTATGAGGTGTGTTTTATCATAAAATATGACTCATTGTGAAATTATGAGTTCTATGATATTTATTTTCCATGAGTAACATGAAATAAAATGGATTCAATTCTAAAATTTCCTTTATTTTCAAAGAGAATTAAGATAATACAAAGATATTTGATCTGGGTTATGTCATAAGGAATATGAATAAATCTTTTCTGAAGGATTCTATTATAAATTATTTTAAAATTATTCTATATTTATATTTCTATTTGCAATGATTCGATTTAAATTGAATATAATTTTTTTTTGAAAATTATAGTATTTGTAAGGTCGTGGGTTTCTTCACTATGAAAATATTAAAAGGTATTATTTTTAAAAAATAAAACTATACTTTATTCTTAAATGTCGTGTGAAATTCTATTTAAATAATAATTCATTTTAAAATAAAATTATTTTTTTAAATGATGGACGATTTGAAGTAATGATCACATGTTTTTGATTAATGATAAATAATAAGAAAAATAGTTTGTTTTAATTTCAGTACTAGAAGGAAATATATTTAATTGTAATGACCTTGCATGGGGGATAAAGAGGATAAATAATGGAGATTATTTCCATTCCTATCGAATATCATATTAAGTTTTTTATTCATGATTTTCATTGTTGATACCATGGGTTTTTTCTAAGTATTTAATATTGTTAAAATTTAGTATTATTCACTTAACTCATAATTATTGGGGATTATCATTAATGTTTTTTTTATTACTTTAGTATCTCTATTATATCATCCTATATAAGAGTATAATTTATAGACTATTCCTTTAATTTATTTTAGAGTCTCTATATTATTCAGGATTCTATATAATTCAATTTTATCAGATCATTTTTCCCTCTCTATTCATTTTTAATGATTTTTTCTCATTGATTATGAAGTACTTACTATATTAACAATTTTTCCAAGAAGGTATGCCGTTTTTTTACTTATGAAACACCATAGGATTTCATATATATAATTGAGTAACATGTAATTTATTTTATTTATTATCCCATTTTTCATAGTATGGTAGGTTAATAAATAAAATAAATCATGTTTGTATTGTGGTGTGTAAGATATAATTATGCTTTATATTTATGCATTATATTATACTGTATAAAGAACATATTTTTTTGGTGTATAAATTATATAATAAATATATATAAATGAAAATTTCATGATTCTTAATCGGGAAAAACATAATATTTTTATTTTATTTTTATACATAGATATTAGGAGAGTCAATTTAAAGAAAATTAACATAAAAAATTATTTTATTGATATAATATAGTATATTTCTTGTTAAAACATTCCTATTCAGATAAATAAACATATATGATATTTTAGTCATAAAATGATTATAAAAAATTATCAAATTAAAAATAATGAATCATTGGATATTTTATAATGCAAATGAAACATATATCAATTTAATAAATTTGGATTTTAGATTTAATATTAATATTTATGAAAATGTGAATTACGTTTTTATGACTCTACAAAATTGGACCATTCAAATAATAAGTGTTGATATTGAGGATAAATTTATTATTATAGAATAATTTTATTGTATAAGAAACTTTTTATAAATTTTTATATAATTCATGTTTAATATAATGAACATATAATTAAATTAAAACTCCCTCATTGTTTCTTTTATGATGAAGTCTATTTTCAAACATTATATGAATTAGTTTATAAGAAATATAGGGTAAATATTATTATTTGGATAAAAATAATTTTTTGAGATAATTTTTCAAATCATATATTACAGTAATAATGGACTATCCCAGATGTCTATGGGGATTGAGAAAAACAATTTTTTTCTAAATGATTTTTTTAGGGGTAATTGTTTTTCAATTATTTAAATAATATTTTGTCATATTTATTTTTATAATATAATGTGGAAACACATTGATCAATATTTTCAAGGTGATTTTAAAATATTTGATATTTGAGGACCCAATATATTACATTTCATTTAAAGTATATATAATTTGGGGTGAGCATTATTTAATCAATATAAATAATATAACATTGGGATGATATATTTATATGAATAATACAAAATTTACATTAACACATATTTTATCAAAATAATACTATTGAATGACAAATTTAAAAACTTTAATATATAACAAGGTATATAAAAAAATTTCGATCACACAGTGAATGATGTTTTTCAATCAGGTAAATATAATTAAATTAGATGATTTTTTAGGAAACTATATTGATTCATATAGGGGCCCTATATTATAGGAAACCTGGAATTGATAACACTTTGTAATTCCACGACCCGAAACCACATGATGGTGCATTGAGTCGGTTTGTTGTGTGAACTCAAGTATGACTCACCATCTGATAGAGACCACTGATGAACAACGAGTGTCTGTTAAGTCATTCATGGGGTGACTATACCCACATTTATTAGAGTAAAACTCCTGGGGATATAAATAAAAAAACAAAAAACATATATAAATAGAGAAATACTCAAGTCACAAGATAACCAAATATGGAATACAATACTCAAATAAAAGGGAAAAAATTCTTTGCCTATAAAAGTGTCATGTGTCTATAATAAGACTGAATGTAAATAAACTATGACTCCCAGAATAGGTTATGAACCATGTCATGTCTCCTCATCCATGCTCTATCGCAAATCAATAATCCATCCCATGTCTATTCCCCAATCATAACCCGCAACAATATAATATATTCCAGTACTGATTAGGAAGCACGAGTAGGGCATGAGTACAACTCAGTATGCCACCAAAAATGATGTCAAATAAAAGTATAGTCAAAATTTAATTTATGAATTTCTATAAGAAATAATTATAATTCATAAATAAACAATTATTACATTATTATTTTTTGTTATATAACTATATTAACTCCACGATTCCCAAGGATAACATTAACTCCATGCTATATTTGTCTAATATCGATATCTATAGTGTTACCTAGGTAACATATAATATCTTAATACATTATTCATGCCAGATATTGAACTATTGAATAGTGCTATGATATCTCAGTAGTTGATTCCCCTCATGCCGGTGTTCGAAATATTCACATGTAAGTCCATAAAATAGAGTGCATTTTTTCCATTACTTAATTTCACATTTATAAGATTCATTTCAAAATATAAAAATATCCAAAAACATATGTAAGATGACTATGTTTCCATTGTTAATCCATAGTATAATGACCATGTTCCCATTCTCTTTACCCATAAGTAAGACAAACATGTTACCATAATTACTCCTCAATAGAATGCCCATGTTCAGATTCACATTAATTAATAGTATAATGACTATGATACCATGTATACTCCACAATATATAATTACTATGTTCCAATTCATTCACAGATAGATAATTCATAATTAATTATCCACATCAATTCTATTAATAATCTAATAATTAGTTAAATACAAAAAACCATTTAGTTTAAAAAATAATTAACTAAATGTAACAGTCCCCTTAATTAATTAATTAACTATTTAACAAATACCACATTTCATATCCCATAATTAAACATTTAGAATATTTATCAAATTTTAAATCGAAAATCACAATAAATAATCCCATTATTAATTATGTTGATCATAATCTGAAAGTACATATTTAATTCACAATTAATTATTTTATCTTAACCAATTCAATATATCATAATTTATCCCCAAGATAATTATTTAAAATAAAATCCAAAAATCTCATAATAAATTACTTTAGTTAAATTCCTAATAGGAGATCCCCTTAGTTTCATGATAAATTTCTCAACTAATTAATTAATTCAACAAATCTTTTATAAAACAATTAGTCAACCAAATTAACCCAATTTAAGAAATAAGTTATTATAGGATAATAGAACATCGATAATTACTCTTATTTTTATGAATTAAAAGTATATGGTAATTTTATTTTATACCACATACATTTATTTGATTATTGATGTTTGATCAATTCAAATCCCCAAAATTCGAGTAGTGTAATGATGTAGCTAGGAGTTCCAAATCTATATTACTAAACCAAATCCATGATATCATGTTCTATCCAAATAATATCATTAACTAAAATCATTGATAGATATACTAGAAAATTGGTTTAGATATATATAATAAGAGAATATGTTCCATCCAAAGATCAATGAAAGAGATAATAATGAAAGAGAATGACATTGGGAAGAGAGCCACTTAACTAGTAAAAAGAAGATATTTGATTTGGGATATCAATCAAGAAGAATAGACGTCCAATATCATTGGAGTCCATCTGTGATGATGGAATAACCATCTTTTTCCCTTTGGAAAGTAAAATCCAGAGTTAGGGCTGCCTAAGAGAAGAAACCGGCAACAAAAAGGTAAAAATGAGTGATATGCACAATTTTAGGATCTCACTGCTGACCTGTGCATGGTTTAGTCACACGGTTACATAATTTATTCACGAGAAATGATTTAGAAACTTCTTTAATGATGCATTCACATGGCCTCCCAAATTATGCTCTAACCATGCCGAATCTATTAACTTAAAAGACCATAGAGAGTATAGTTTCTCATTGATAGATGCATGGTGTCTATAAACTATGTGCCAACCATGAACTACCCCTTTTCACAAAAAGGTTTCTTAGAAACAACCCAAAAAAACTATATGTCATAACTCCCATCATTGTACTTATGTAAAATCAAAATACACCTGAAATCGTTCCTGAGATGACTACAGAAATGGTCAGGATCTTACATACCAAATATTACGTGGAATCATTGATGATATTTACTAATATTTATATTTTTATCATGTATGATCCAAAATATATAAAATGAAGGGATTTCTATTTTATATACAAGAACATATCAATTATAAATGAAAAAATTTAATATCACCACATAAAAAAGAGTATATGTCCCAAGATTAAAATAATTAATGTTCTAAAATTATTGGGAGGTTGAAACATCTTGAAGATATGGATAAATTAGTTACCACCCATATTTATATAATTTATGAAAATATTAAAATTATTAATTTTATACAACATGTAATTAAAAACTAGATTCACTTAGTGATGGATATTAAATATATTATTTTTCAATGAAAAATCGAGGTTATGTTTTATAAATTTGTCCTGATGACAAATTATTGTCCATATAAATTATATCATGATGATTTTAATCCAAAAAAGATAATTTTAAATGAACTAAATGATACACGTAGATATATACTATCTATCATTATGAAGTATTATTACCCCTCCCAAATGGACTAACTAAAAAGTTTGTTACATACATATAATAGTTATGAAAATTGATGACCAGTGAATAAGGTTTAAAGTTGATATTTTGAATTTATAACGTAAGGGGGGGAAATGAGATTAATAAAGGAGGTGATAAAATGAATTACTTTAAGGTGGTAATTTTTTTATTGGAAGGACTCTATGTAATATGTAATTCAGTTAAAGGATATAATTTTAAGTTAATGAAATAATAAATAAATGTATTAGTAATTTTTAAGCATTGAGAAATGGGGGTAGATAAATGAATGGTAAAGGATTTGTAAAATTCAAGTTCATGTAGAAATGTTTAATAGAACCTAATATAAAACCATGTTATTTAGTTTTTAAATTATAATATTTATGTTAAAAGTTATTAATATAAAAATGTTATTGTAATTTCAATCACCTTAACCAAGTTGATAAGCATTGTATCTTGAAATTTACTAAACAACACACACTCAGATGAATAATTATTCATGATTTTATATAAATTATAAATTCCTTAATTATGTACTTTTTAAATTATATAATTGATGTTATATTGTAAATTTTTATGTCAAAGAAATATTTGGTAACTTTTTTTTATTTCATTTGAAATGATGGAATTTTTGGTTTATTTTTAAAAATATAGTTTCGATCAAATTTTTAAATTCATGAATGAGAAAAATGGTATTTATAGTATCATAAAATTATACAATGTGTGAAGCGGTAGAATAGTATATTTTCAAAATATTATGATGAACTTATAAAACCATTGATTATATATATTATAAAATAATTAATAATTTTGGATCAAATCTGTTTCATTTTTCTAATATATTAATTAAATATTACTATAAAAAAATGGATTTTAGATTAAATTTTAAGCCATATAAAAATAATTTTTATAACAATAATTCAATATATTTCACAATTTACAAAATTAATTTTAAATTTATACTAAAAATTTATATCATTTCTAAAATATATATTCAATAAACCTAGATATTTTTTCATTTCTAAACTGGTGGAATTAAATTCATTTTTCCTTTATAAAAATTGAATAACATAAATTGATTTTGTTTTTCACAATACGACCATCCAAATTGTTAATAATGTAAATTTTATTTTTTGCCATATTTTTTAGCAACATAATAGTTAAGTACCTCAATAAAATAGTTATTTTTAAGAGAATTATTATATTATATATATATATATATTATTTTATAATGATATTTATTAAAATTTAGAAACTAATTCTATTCTCAGAAATATAGTGAAATATTTTAACAAACCTTTAACTAAAAATTAATTTTATATATGAAATATAATTACGAATAATTAAAATATCACATTTGATAAAAAAATTAAATACAAATTATATATTTTAATATTGTATATTATATTCTCATATATTAAAAATTATTTTTAATTAATACATCCCCTATTCAGAATTATCGATTAGAAATTACGTCTAAAAAATCATCTTATATTATTCGTAAATAAATAAAAACCATTATTAATATTAAATAATGATTAAAAGTGTGAAAAGTGATAAATTAATTCCTCGCCAATTTGACAAACCAATTTTTCTTTTAGGCCATTTATTATAGTTTTTTTGGAAATTCATACATACTTATCCCACTAATATTTTACCACCTAACTTAGCTAACTAACCAAACACACATTAAAAATATGTGATTTGATTATAAATTGATTCTTAATATTAGATTCGATAAAAAGGGATCACTTTTAGAAATATTAAATGAAATTAATACCATACATACAACCATACCATTCCACAAAAATGGAGTTAAATATAATTTCCACTTCTCCCTCCTCTAAATCCTTTATAGTGTGATTGTAATGTCAAATGGATTCCTCCTAGGCTATAATAAACTACATTGAAAAGTACGATGTTATAATAAATCACATTAATTTTATATAGAATTTAATTATTTATATATTGTGTACACATATTTTAATTGTTATAAATTTATATTATTATATAAATTTTTTTATGTTTACAAGGAGAGACTACTTATCCCATATAATTATTTCCTCTTCTTTTTCCCTTATTATGTAGATATAACTGTTCTAACTCAACACCCTACATTTTCAATTAAAAAGCATTTTATTTTGGATATAAAATTAAATTTTAGAAAAAATATTATTCATGTAATGTAGATAATCACTAGTTATATATTATAAATATATATTTATTTTAATATTATCATTTAATTATACAATTAAAATGATAAATGATTTATTTCTATCAATATATTCTATCAAATATTATATAGTTTCATTTATTGTATTGAATTTGATAATACAATATTCTTATATTAAAAAAATACATTACTTTTTAAATTCGTCATTTCATATCATCTTAGGATTATTTGTGAATATTTTTCTTAAAAAATAATATTTCATAGAATAGTCAAAATACTGATCTTTTATAAAATTTTAAGTCCATTTTAATTATCTATAAAGTAAAAAATGCAATTCATAATTGTTTTTTAAAAATAATTTGTAAATTGTAAATTTATAATAATCCTATTTGTTTTTTATTTAAATTTTATTATTTAATGTATACTAAAAAATTATATTTTAAAATGAGTTTTTATGAAAAACGATTTCTATCAAATTTATCTAGTTTAATTTCTAATAAAATTATACCATGTTAATGTTTTTGATTAATGAAAATAGATTACATATTTGGAATAATTGTGTCAAAGATTTTCAAAATATGTCCCATTTATTATTGGTCAATATAATTTAAATCCAATTTTTATTTTGAAATAATGGTTAATGATTAATCAGATATTTAATGTTAAAAATAAAATGATAAGGAAAATAAAATTACCAAAATAGTTTCCTTCGCATTAATGTATGATTACATTCATCACATAATAACCGATTATTTTTTTAAATAAATTTTTTGTCAAATTTTATGTGATAAAAAAATTCTGAATATTTTATATAAAAAAATGTAAAATAAAATTCATATTCATGTTCTATAAAATATTATTATATTAAAGGGAATAACCTATGGATATTTTAGTGAATAGTGTTGTAGTTTTATTAATAAGGTGTCAATATGTGTATGGAAAAGGTAGGGATTGTGGTGGTAATGATTATTAAAGAGGGGATTTTTTTCCAAAGATTATGTCACATGGAAAATCTACATGAAATAACATAGGATGTCATCCTTGGAAATTCTCCATAACCAAATAAACCGATTCTTGAACTAGTACTAGGTTCCAAGACATGTGCCAATGAATGATACTTTATTACATCATTTGTTAAATTCCATGATATATTTAATTTCATGATTAATTATAAGGATCCATCCAATAGCATTTAATTGGATGATGTTAGTTAATGGAATTAGATGATTTAAAGTTCTGATCATCAAGGTCCATGACACATGTTAAGGAAAATAGATTGCAAACTACAATGTTTCCATGCGTTGTGTTCCAATGCATGAGTATAAGAAAAGTATTTTCTTCCATGATTGGATGAAGGAAGTTTAGTAATGTGTATTGGGATTCATGTTCCAAAATAAAAATTAAGAAGATAATAAGAGAAGGATAGGTTCATGGGATTGGAATTTAAACTGATGTGACCATGCATTATTTAGTAAGGTGGCCAGGAATATTATATTTTCCATTCATTTTATACATAGAATAATTTTTATAGGGATACATAAAAATTTGGGGGATAGA
Organism: Viscum album; assembly: GCA_963277665.1. Lineage (NCBI taxonomy): Eukaryota > Viridiplantae > Streptophyta > Magnoliopsida > Santalales > Viscaceae > Viscum > Viscum album. Next base: position 1,882,034,783 of record OY728163.1, read on the forward strand.
AAATGTCTAGCCAACTATGTTGTTGATACTCCCAACAAGAGTGGGTTGCTAAGCTCGAACCCATCCATCAAACCACATGGATAACCAAGGTGAGTATGGGATATATGAGCACACCCGTAGGGGGTCACATAAGAGATACATCGATGGTCTCCACCATGTAGGGAATCATAGAGGTATAGGGTTGGTGTAGATCATGCCCATAAGAGAACATAGGTACATGGAAGTATTGGGTTGGGTGGAATAAAAATTATTTATATAAGGAAGTAACGAAATATAATATAGAGAAGATACTTAACGCAACACATTTTGAGTTGGGAAACATTTTCAAAATGTGAGAGTAATCTCTATCATTCATCTAATCCCATATGTAATCTTATCCTCTCATCTCATCCATGCTCCACCATCTAATCAGGATCATATATCGATCTTATTTTATGTGTGTCTGAATAAAGGCTACTAGATCGGGTTAATTCGCGTCATCTTCAGCCTCCAAACCATCTAACACCATAGCTCACTACAGATAAATCCTCTCTGCATTGATTGATCTTTGACATTCTTATTTGATAAAACCTCTTGCATTATGATCATTTGGATGCCACGAAAACATGCATTCAAATATATTTTCATGCATACAATTAAACATGAAGAAATGGCATAGGATGAGAGGAACCAATTTTGAAAAGGTCATGCAATTTGATGCTTTGGAAGAAGCTTTGTATGTGACTCAAAATCCATGCATGTGAGGTGTTCACGATAAATAAATATCCCACATTGAAATGAAATCAAACTAAGATATTTCTTATATTTCATCATCTGGTTGAGAATTAAAAATATGTGAAGCTGAATATCACATCTATTCAAAGGATTTGAAGGGAATTTCATGGGAGAGGTAAATGTGAAAAAATTAGTAACCCTCTCCTATAAATAGAGGATATCTAAGCCAAAGGAAGAATCTTTCATTCACATATCTTTTGGTATTCATGTTTCACAGAAACAGATCACATCATATTAGTATTTCTACTTAAAAGAGAAACAGTTCTATGTAGCTTTTCTTGATTATGAAGATTAATGTATATGTAGGCATTCAATAAGTACAATACACTCTTGAGGTATCCTTTCAAAGATGAGATACTTTACCCTATGTGTGAAGTTAAATCAAAACAAGAAATATTTATATTGAACCCTTTCTCTATCTTGTGAAGGAGTTCCCGCTTGTACACAATAGGTGTAATAACACATTTTTTTCATTGCAAAGACAGACCCATGATCCTTTCTTGGTTCTGTGATGAATAAACACATTTCTAATTCTAAGTATATATGTGTAGATATATTCTCCCATGAAAAATAATACCCTCAAGTTTTCACCTTTAATATATATTGTTTTATGGGGATTGTTTTTGAAGAAGAAGGAGATTTCTTGAATGCATGAGCTTATGTGTGTGCACATTGAGCAGATTCAATCATGTTCTATATTTCAAGAATAAATAGGCCTTTTTTTGAAAAAAAAGAATGTAGGTTACATGCATGATCCACATGTGTAAATGTGATACAGTTGAGAGCATCTATATGTAATGAAAACAAGAAACAATGTGAGTGCACATGTGATAAAGAATGTGGATGAAATAAGAAGAACACGCATAAAAGAGTACACTAATTTGGGTTTAAAGAAACACATAAATATTGAACCCAATCAAATAAAAATGTGTGTGTGTGAAAATAACTAAAGAAGAAGGAATTGTGTGTGACTGTAATGAATTATAAAAAGAAGCTAAACGGTTGATGTGAAAAACCATGAGACACACTAGTTGAACCTAAACTATTGATACAAGAACAGTGTGTATTTTCGTTTAAAACATAGTTATTATGAAATAATGAAATAATGTATAATCACATAAAAACGTTAGAAGAAATTGAGATAACATAAAAAGAAGTTTTTAATTCCATGCAATCCAATCATGAAATGAAATTTTATTGATAATGTAGCTGGGCATATTTACAGAAGATCGTATATCTATGTTGACAGTGTTTGCGAATCAAAGAAGATAGACTATTATGATATTTTGAAATATCAATATTTAATATTTATAATTGTGAAGAACTTATGTGAACCACTTTAAAACATCTAGGGGAGGCCATGACTTCATCAGATGAAGAAAGAATTTTCTGATCATTGGGGAATTTAGGACTGATCAGAAAGGTGATCAGAATTATTAAACAAGGCCTACAGACCATACGAAAGGTTGTTAATGATTCTATATAAGATACATTATCATGTGGGACTCTTCAAGCCCACAGGGAAATGGCATCATATCATATTTATTGAATCAATGAGCATTCAAAGAAGAATGCTGCTAATGTGACTTGATATTGACAAGAACTATGTGTGATTCCAGGAGGAGAAGAAGTCTTCAATGGGAAATTGGAATAGGGTAGTTGGAATCTAGTAACACAATGTGTAGTATTATAAAGAACCTCTTTTGAGACTCATGTGATATACCATGCGAATCTATATCAACTATTGTAATTGATAATAATATTATAATGGAGAATCTATGTTGGGTGGAATAACAAACACATTAAGGTGTAGGTCTTCGAACTAAACCATGTAAATCCTCATGATAAGTTCCTTTACATTTATAATATCATCTAAGGTAGTACTGAGAGATAAAATAATAGTGTATTGAGGCTTTAACCAGCCATGTAGTTTTGATTTAAAAGAATAAATTTTTAAAAATTATAAATGGATCATTCATTCACCTCGTCCCCCCTCTCAGTGATTCAACACTAATCTGGGCACATCCGATTTGTATAGAAATTAATTATATATTTAATCATAAATAATTTATCATTTTCTTGGAAAATTTTTTATAATATTAAATGACTACCTTAAATTCTTACACAACACATATGCATTAATTTTTCAAACAACGTAAAAATAAATACATAATATAAAAAATATTTAATGTTGTAAAATTATATATACATAATATTGATAATAAATTTTTAAATAAAAAAATATATATTATATTGAGGATTTCATTTTTTTACCTTCATTTTATTAATATCAAAGTAAATTAAATGTTATACTATTGATGATAATTCTATCTTAGAATAAAAAATATTTAATAAGTGATATAAAAGTAGATAACATTACATGATTGGAAAGATACATACAAAATATTTTATGCATTAATGAATGAAATATTAAATAGTTCAACTATATATTTTTATACAAATATCAATGGAAAATGGATTAATGATAATTTAAATATTTTGAGTAATTTTTTTTATGTTCATAGAATGTGTAAATTAAACATTTTATCGATCATGAGTACTTTTTAAAACATCATAATAATCAATATTGACTTTTGAAAAAGGGGAATAATAGATCAATGAAATATGATGGAAAAATTATATTTTTATATAGTGAATATTATTATAAAATGAACAATGGATAATGCCTCATAAATTTAATTATTTTCTTCTGATATGGTATGTTTGTGTTAATAGCTCATAATATAAATTAAAATATTTTTTAGTTCTAAAAAATATCTATAAAATAATTAGTGATATATTTTATTTGTAATGATATATGACATTGTTCACATGAATGTCCAAATTTGAAACTAAATAATGTGAATCGTCATGTCTATATATAGAATGGGATGGTAAAATATTTTTAAAATTCTTAAGTAGATGTTGGTAAATAAAACTATGTATTATTATATATAGTTCTTATTTATTCAGATTATTCTTATGATATTTTGATTTGGGGTAAAAAGAATCATTCTAGTGAAATAAATTTCCCATAAAATGCTAGTTCGACCTCGAGAAAAAACATTCATATCTTATAGAAATACAATATATTTTAGTATTAATAATTAAAAAATAAATTACAATAATATTGTTTTACTTGCCTCTGGAAATACATAAATTGAAGACGTTGTTATCCTAGCCCTACAAGTGTTTGATTTTATTCGTTGAATCGATTTTCTCTCTGCATACTATGCTATGATATATTGAATAGTTAAAGAAATAATTTTATAGGATTCTTTTTGGTTTGGATAGAAAAATGAGCCCATATCTTTAATAATATTTCTATAAGGTGAGAACCATTTAATATATAGAAATAAATGTTTTCATTAAAATATTTTAGATAAAAGGGTATTGTTCATAGTAATGATGTTATAATGGTAAAGGAATAATTGGATGTTATTCATGATATGTGTCTTTGTGTTATATATGATCATGTAGTTTAATTTACATTTTAAAATGTTATTAATGGTAATAAAATTACCAAATAGATCATAAAATGGGAGAATTAGAACTTTTTTATTGAAAAAATATGTTAATTGAGTTTCATTATAATGTTTTCTTTCATTATTGAATACCTCTATGGGCTTCTCATATTATGTTGTTTAATAAATAGTGATGGTTACACGATGATTTTCAACGAATATAGAGTATTGAATAAAAATAGAATTATTAATATTTCATTTCTCCACATATTGATGATATGTTTGATCATCCCATGGGATCAAAAAATATTTTGATGATTTACCATAGGATTAGTTTCTATCAGCTAAATGTGAAGGAGGAAGATGTTATGATTTTTTTCACGGATATAAGAATAATGAGTTTTTAATTGTTACATTAATGTTTTCTAGAGATGTAGCAACCCATTATATGATAGAACATACTATTTAAATATTTATTGAACTTTAAAAATGAGATACCATTATTCAATATAAAAAAATATTGTGTTATTCTTAAAATCCTAATATAAAATGATATATCGAAATTATTTATTAAAATTTATCATATAAAAGATTAATTTTCTAATTATTTAATTATAAAAAGAAAAAAGTGATTTCATATTTTTATTCATAATTGTAGAAAAATCATAAAATTTATTTTTATGAATTTTATGAAAATATTGATATTGAGAGAATAATAAAAATTAATATTTTTTATTAAAAATACAAATTATTTTATGGTATCCGTGATGTCATGATATTATTTTTATTGCTTTTAAATTTTAATTATTTCATTATGATTTTAAATAATAAAATTATTTATTAATGAAAAATAAAATATATGTGAATTTAGTATAAAAATGGTTTTTAAAAATGATTTGATTTCAAAAAATGTTTTGTTGTTTATTTTTATCGAATTAATTTTATTTTAAGTTTGTAATATTTTTATTTTCTAAATTTTTAAATGTTGATTTAATATTTGGAATCTGTGGGTTGATATTTTTGAAAATATTCACTTTATTTTTAGAAAATATTAATAGTAACTGCATTAATTTTTATTACGATAATATAGATTAAAATGAGTAAATTGGGTTTCGAATAAAATTATAAAAACAGTTAAATGAACCAAACAATTACAAAAAACATATTTTATGAGTATATTTAGACCATAGTATTCCATATGTCTTATTAATTTCCTTTTGGGGAAACATTAATGAAATTATTACCAATATAGTATTATATTTAATGAAATATAAAAGTACTGACACTTTTTTTAATAAAGTAACATTTTTATGGTTTTATTTATACGATATGTTTATTTAAATATATTATTGTCAAAAAATGATGTATCTTAAATGTTGTAATTTATTAATATTTTTTCAGAAGAAATATTTATGCTTTATTCATTTATAATAGTGATGATGTAATTATCCAATTTATGGAAAAATAAAATTAATGATAAAAATATTTAAAAATATCAATGAATTTTATAAAAGAACATGTCATGGTGTATATTTATTAATATATTTTTTATTATTTATATAGTTTATATTAATATTAATAATGCCAATGTAATGAATTTATCTACAAATTTACAGTATTTGTATTTTAAATAAAAAATATTTTATTAAATGTTATAACATTCGAAAACATTGCCAATTTATCAAATTGATTAGTTTAAGGATGATACAGTCATCCATGTTATAGTTATTGATTTTTTTTTATTTTATAGTAAATATATTAACCCTCAATGTGTAAAAAGTGTGTTGTCATAGAAAGGGTTAAATGGTTAAATAATGGTTAAAACCAAAATAAATGGGTATAAATATTGTCAATACAAATCTTATATTTATTTGATCATGATTTTATTATCCATACTCAAATTATCATATATATTAATATGTTTCTACTCATTTAGAGTTATTAAAGGAATGTTTTTAATAGATGTGTTGACGTTTTTATCTGTATCATTTAGTTTTGGTCCTTCCTCAATATACCTCAATACATCTCCAACCCTGATAAAAAAATTACTATAGTATCCACCATATTATTAGATTTTATTTTTTATTCACATGACCCATATCCATCTCCTCTTTATTAAAATGGGAATATAATTTTTTATTTTTTTACTGTGGACTACTACCTCGCTAAAAAATGTAATTAATTTTATATAATTATCTCTGAATAATGGTTATAATAATTTAACTAATATTTACATATGATAGTTATTACATATTTTTCATTAAAAAAATTTTAATTCCTTTAAATTCTATCATTTAAATGGTTTCTAAAATGATAAAATCATTGTTGCATACGTGTGGACATCTAACTCCCCAAATAGATGTGACCCATTTTTCATCATGAAATCACATTGACAACATATAAAAGATTATTTAATTAAATAATATTATATATCTAATATAATTATCATTATGGATATATAAAATTATATTTACCTTTTTTCCATAATTATTGATTAAAAATAGAAATGTTACTCTTGCGTACATATGTCCTAACCTCTCACTAAATGTAACATATTAAATTTTTCCTAAAAATATTTAATTAATGAATTTATAGTTATTAATGTGCTTTTAAAATGATGATTATGTTATTAATATTATTATGGATATTATGGATTATTATTCTTTGTTAACATTTTCATCCTACTAATGTTATTTTGGACTTGGGAAATGAATATTGTCAAAACATCTGACAAGAAATTAAATGATTACATAATTTTATATAACATAGTAATATGTAATATTTTTGAAATAATAAATTTTAAAAGGATTTTATTGAATTATTAGATTAAAATAAGTTTATTATTACTGAATGGTAAGACATACATGATGAGTGAAAATTATGGAAATAGTGTTTCTTTTAAAAATATCTTTTAAATTTCCCCTTAAAACTATCTCCTTCAACCAAAGCCATATAAATTGTTTCTATATAATTTTAATCAATATTTTTGTTATTCTTATAATATTTTTATGAATTTTTTTTTTTGTATTATATTTTAAAAATGGTTAGAAATGTATCCATTTCTATTTTCCATATGTGTAACATATTGACTTTTATCAAACAAATATGGATGTAATGTTTTTTATCTTATACATAATGAGATTGATTTCCCACCATCATGTTTTATTAATTATATGAAAAATAATTTACATGTTTGTTAGGTTGTTTTCAATGGATATTTTTTTCATTAAAAGTGTGATGTATTTCCAAAAATAATTATTTTCAAAATGAAATGGTATTTTCCTTATGAATATTTTTATAATGGAACAATTTTGATTTTATGAATATGATATGGTTATTGGTAAATTTTAATGATAATTAGAGGTTATAATGTAAAACTATGATGGTTGATATAATTATACACATGGACAGGTAGGTTTTTTATTAATAACATTCAATTAGATCCATGATAATTAAAAAATGAGGGGTTATATTTTATCCTTCAAAACAATGGGTACTCGATAGATGGAATTTGACCTTATTGGGTTTTAAATTTATAATATTGATATCCAATGTTATGTACCAATATACCTATTTAAATTTTTATGCTTTTTAATGACTTTTCAAGGATATATTTAGATCTATATGTAATTAAAATTATTTATTTTAAGGAAAAATGATTCACTTTTAGGAAAGATATGGTATTGTTTAAAAAACGATTTGTAATGGGATATCATGTTTTTTACTACATTAACATAATTTTTTTTTATTTCACTTACTATTTTTTATAATATCATCCCATATTTTATAATATTTTCCATAAGTATTAAATGATGAGTAGTGACAGGAATTATTTCATGATAAAATTTGTTTTTATTTTTTATGAAATGAAATCATGTTATATTTTAATTGGTTTTTAATGGATAAAATGGATACATTGTATATATTTTCACATGTAATTTATATTTTTACAAGTAAAATTTTATCCCAAGTCTCAGAATTGTAAAATAATGAAATATTAGTATGATTTTATAAAATAAATTATAGACTATTTTCAATATAATATGTAATGAATAATGTCATTTCCTTAATATTGTTTAAGAAGAGTGTTTAGATTTCATTTGGTATTATGATTTTTTAGGTGGGTAAATATGATGTATAATAAAAACCATTATGGGTGTATATGTTTACATATAATCTTATATTTTATGTCATAGATATCCCATTTCCGATTATATAATGTAGATAAATATGATGATAAAAAGTATTTTGGGAGACATTTAAGGTAATAATGCCTTAATAATATGTATATGTTTTACTAAAAATGATACATAAGCAATAATTACATTAATTTTTGGTTTTAGAATTATGTTTAAATGTATTGGAATCATTAAAGTTTCATAAGATTCACAATCTGGAGTTGATTATGGGTTTTTATATTTTGGGATGTAAGACCAAAGGTTTCATTTAACCATTGAGGATAAATTATTTTTTAATTTAAATTATATTAATTTTATTTTTTTGGAATTTTATAAAAGTGTTGTAATTTTATAAAGTTTATATAAATATAATTCTTTAAAAATGAAAACCCACAGAAAGAGTGACATCTTGATACATTTTTAAGGGTTTTGGAGAATATACCCTCAACTAAAGGGAGAAAAGGGTGCATCACCTACCAATGGTCGATATGGTTTTTTGGATATTATGAATTTTATTTCTTTATTTTAACCAACTAATGGATAATGTTTATGTTTTTTATAACATATTATTTTTGATTATAAATAAATTGGTATTTTAAAATGATTAGGTTATTAGGGGATTAATGATATTTTAGATTAATTTAACTATAGTGGGAAACTTATATGATTAGCATAAAAAATAATATATTATTTCATATGTGTAATATAGGATGAATTATATTTTTGAAGAATATATGTTGCTATTTTGGATATTTTTATCATATAAGGGTGGTTATGTGATTTAGGAAATTATATTATTTTATAATACATTATTATTTATTTTATATATTTAGAGATAAATGTTTATATATATATATATATATAAATACTATGTGATCAAATCAGTCCAATTTTTTTAATATTATTATCAATTTTTTTTTAATTTTATGCATTTCCAATTATTTTGTAATATACATTATATTAGGTGTATTAATTTGGAATTTTAGATATTAATGAAATTATTCATCATATAATGTTTTTGAATTATTTGAGAAGTATATTATTTAGTACTATCCATTTTAGTTTTGATAAATGTATAAAGGTAGTAAGAGTATATTTGTTTTCCTTTTTGGATTCTTTGATTTATATATGTGGATTCAAGTTCATTAGGATTGAAAAATTTGTCTTTAAGACTCATCTATTTTTGAAATAGATATGTTTTGGTGTAAATTTACTTATGGTGGAATCTATTCATTCCAGGAATGTTTATTTAATTATGTTCATAGTTATAAGTAGTAAAATATTATTCAACATTTGGAAATATAATTTAAAGAATAATTTTTATCCTTTAACATTTCATACAATGATATCAAACTTCTTTTAACCCATTATAGGTTTATGGTTCTTTGATGGTTTCTTTTCTCATGACCATGTTCTCCGTCCGTATCTATAATGCATTGTGAGGTATTTTTTTCTTACATATATATGTTTTCACTTCCCACATATTTTATCATACATTTTAACCATTTATTTTTTATTCCACGTACATTTCTTTCTTCCATTTCATTATTTTCAAGTGTATTTTTTCTTACCCATTTCAAGTTATGTGATTTTGACAAAGATATTTTGGAAACTCAATCCCCAGTTATCACGCCAGAGATCAAAATTGCAAGGAAATATTTAAAAAAATGGGAGATAAAGTAACCATTGAAGTTAGGATATTATAATTTATTCAAAAAAAATTATTATTCATGAATTAAGTAGTTATAAACTATATACAAATATTTTATGTTATTATTGTAACAAAAAATTAATTGTTTTGTTAAAATCATTTTTATTTCATTTTATATTAATGTACAATTTAAAATTAGATAAATTTAATTTTAAACAATAAACATTATTTTTAATATTATAATGTCAAAAATATATTATAATTAATTTTTTTAAATTTTCCAAAATTATTTATTTTTCATGGAATAGAGGATAATATTGATTTTTTTGTAAACACAATTATAAATTTAGTTATTTAAAAAGTTATATTATTAACTGAATTACTTTTATATTTTAAATAATTAATGGTTACATTATATTATCCAATTTTGGTTTTTAATGGATTTTATAATCAAATTTATTAAAATAACATTTTATGTTGAAATAGAGTAATTTTCAAAAAAAAAATTGTTTCATTGAATTTTATCTACATAATATTAAAATAAATTAAAAAATTTATATATTATGATTTTTTTAAAAATTTACATCATATTTTTATTTAGTGGGTAAAATAATAGTATATAGGTCAATTTTTAGAAGATAATAATAATTACATTAGTAAATTTTATTATCCCAACAAGGAGTAAATTAGGTAATTTATTAGGAAAAATTGTTAAAGATCATAAAATGAAAAAATAATTCACAAATAATATTGGATAATTATATATTAACCAAAATAACTTATTCATGTATTATTGTGATGTTTTTTTGGACACATGGATTATATTATGACCTTTATAGTGTTATATTTAATGAAATTTAAAAAATATCAGACTCATTTTCATAAAAAGTGTAATATTTTTTTTATGGTGTTATCCTTGGGATATGCTTGACTATTAATAAAATTCATGATGCTAAATAATTTATCTGTAACATGAAAATTTATTTTAAAATTTATTATAATAATTTATATTCTTTTAATTCGTCCATAATGTCTATGTATTATTTTTTCAATTTTGGGAAAACACAAATTATTAATATGTAGAAAATAATATTACAAGATATTAAATGTGATAGATGAATTGTATAATTCAACCTCACATGATATTGATATATTTAAATAAATTTTTTAAATTATAAATGTTATCCAGGAATTATTATTTCTACGTTAATGAATAGATCTCAAAAATTATAGTATTGATATTTTAAAATACAAAATATTTTTTTAATAATATATAATTCTAATAAATTTTAAATTCATAAAATTTGTATAGGATAATCTATAAAATATCATCCATGTAAAATTGATCGTAATTTTATCTTATTATTGTTTCTATATTAAAAATTAATGTATACAGGTCCATGTTGTCAAAATAAAAGTTATTGAGGATAAATAATGTATAAAACCACTATATAATTTTAGAAAAAGAAAGTAAAAAATAATCTTTTTTTATTAAATGAATTAAATTTTTACTATCGTAACCATATATTATGAATTTATAATTTTTTACCAATTTTTTATTAAATATTATTTTATATAAACATATTGTTCGGTGATGATTCAGGAGTTCCTCCCCAATATCTTATTAAACGGATCAAATTCATCTAATTTTTACAAATTAAACATATTATATTTCTGAAATATTTAATAACATTACATTATATAATCCCTCCACACATTCTAGAGGTATGTTTTATTCACAATAATAATCTAGGAAGACATAAGGTGTTAGGAACATGATGTTCTCCAAAAAATGAATAGTTAATATCTTTATGTGTTAGTTTTTTCATCTTACAAGGCCAACAAAAATTAATCAATAATTATAACATAAAATAAATTCCTTCAAAATACTATTAATTTATTATGATTATGTAATGACCCATATCAATCATGTATTTCATTAAATGGGAATATTATCCATCTTCCATGTGTATGACACACTACCACCTCGCGAATCGATGAAGTTCATTTTACATCACAATATCTAAAGAATAGTTATAGTGAAGGATTTATATTTCAAATATTATATTAATTAATTATTTTTCATTTAAAAATGATAATATATATTTTACAATTTTAAATTTTCATTCAATAAAAACCTATAAATCCATTCATAAAATACAAATAGATTTCCACCTCCCTAAAGTGATGTCATTATATTTTCATCAAGAAAACTAATGGATGATATAAATAAATGCATTTAATGAAATAATGTGATATATATGATATTATAACAATTATATCAATGGAAAATATAATTTACATTATGTACATGTTTTTTATTAAAAATGGAAATACTACTCATGTGTATCTATGCCCAACTGTCTCCATGATTATATCATAATTAATTTTACTGAACCATATATAATTTTTAAATATAATAGTATAATTCCTGAATAAAAATGATTATTTGGTTATTAAATTTTATTTTTTTTTGATTATGGAATAATAACATTTTCTGACAACTGTCAACCGACCATCATCAATTCGTACATTTGAACCGTATTTCTGTTAAATGTTAATTGATATATTTAATTATTTTTAATTGTATTTATGATAATAATAACAGATATATATGTAATAATAAAACATTAAATGTTTATATATTGAATATAAAACTAAAATTTGTTTATTATTTAAACGGTAGATTAGAAAATTTTGATGATTTACTTTTGAGTAATGGGTTATTATTTTAAAATTAATATTTTTAAAGCCTCCATTATAACAAAAAAATTGTCCAATATCCATATAATTTTCCAAAAAATTGACATAAATAAGGTATCAAATAGTATTATATGAATTAAAATTTTCATTTTCCAATGATTTCTTTTATACAAAATATTTTGATAGAAATAGTTTTTTCATTTTCCAAACATTTAACATGTTGACATTTTTTACAAAAGTAAGGGATAAATAATCGATTTATCATAATTGGAATGAGTGAATTTACAACTATCAAAACAACTTTATTTTTTTTAGATTAATTTTTAATTTTATTTTATTATTTTAGATTAGTTTTTTTAATTGTATGTGCACATCATTCTTCTAAATATGTAATTTAAAAAAGAAAACGTTTTTTCAATAAGAATAAGTTTATGATGGAAGAATTATTATTTTAAGATTATAATATAGTTCATGGTAATTATTTTTAAAAATATTTTTTTATTTTATAAACCAATTAAATAAAAAAAATTTATAAACCAAGGATTAGAGGATATGTTATTAAAACAGAATTGTTGTTAAGAAAAAAACCAATAAAGGGTGGTTCTATCATAACCTAAAATTAATTAGGTATCATGGAGGTGGAATATGACCATATATGTTATTCCATTTGTAAGAGTAATATAGAACATGATGTAAAAATATGCATACATAACATTTATATTTTTATTAATGACTATTCATGGAAATTATCTCATATAAAATTTAAATATAATGATTATTTTTAAAGATAAATGATTAGATTTTTTTAAAGAAATGGTATATATTTTATATACTTTTTTTTATTTTTCATGTTATTACATGTCTAATATAAATTTAATTTTATATAAATTACAATCCATTTTTTCTCATTCCAGATTCTATAATTTTATTCACGTGTATTTAATGGAGATTAAGGACATAGATAAGATCAAGAAAAAATTTGTGGAGATTTATCATGAAATAATACAACGTTCTATTTTAATCTTTTTTATTTTTTTTGACTAATCAATAGAATATATATGACTCCACTTGTAATCTATGGTTATATATGTTAAATTTAATCTAAATTCTTCAAAACACTAAACAAAAAATATATTCAGGTTTTCAAGAAAATGATGTTTATAATTATTTAAATATAATATATAATTATTATGGATAGGTAATTATAAGTGGATCAACTATATTTATGGATATTATGAATATATTCTTCCATGAATAGTTTTATATGTTTTAATAAATTTTATTGATGAAATATTGATTTAATAATAAATTTATGTTCACTATGATTAATGTTTATGAATATTTATGAAAATCATCGATGAAATGAAAGAGTATGGAAAATTTATGATATTTAATTTTATTTTACATGATATTTAATTAATTGGAAACATTTTTAATAATTATAGATGAATTATTTGCCTAACCAAAACATATTTTCTAATGAATGGAAAAGAACAAAAAAAAAAGATATCTAGAATCATAGATTACTTTAGTCAATATGATATTAATAGTGGTATATTTAAATTTGTTATTATTATTCCATCCCATAGACATTGTTGACTATTAAATATGTTATATTATTATAGAAAAACAAAGGTGGTGGTTGTCTTAAATAACTAAAAATAAAATTCGAGAACGGTCACATTATATCCCTTCTATTTATGAATGTGAACTTTTTCATCAACAATGACGGTTTATTGAATAAATATTGTAGTGTCATGATGCAAAATAACTAGGAAATTGCATGGGCATTATGTTAGTTGAATACTCATGAATTAAATTATACTACTTATGATTTTTAATTAAATAATTAGTTATATGATTTATAAATTTGGAGGGAATTATATAAAAAACATTATGAAATATTTACGTATCATTAAAAAATGACATATTAAATCATATAGATTTAGTTGAAAATTAGAAATAGATGTTTTCTAGAAGTAATAAATGACAATGAAATCATTATTAATTATCATATTTGAAATTAAATCAATGTAGATAAAGTATTTTATAATTAAAAAAAATTACAGTAACATATTATACATGTAATATTCCCTATTGGTTAATGATTTGTCAATCATTTTTTGAAATGTTCATAACAAATCAACATCCTCGCTTTTTTAAGGATATAGATAAATCATCTCAATCATAAAAAATTAATGAATATAATTTTTAAGGTCATGATTTATAGGAAATTAGAGAATTTATGATATGTAATTTTGGGAATTTAATTTTGAAAAAGTAGGTGTTTTGAGATTTCAGATGACATAATTTGTTTCTTTTTATATATAATAAATTAGATTATATTATTCTGAACCTCATAATTCACCATTTTTCATTCTTTATGAAAGCAATATTATATACCATGAACATTAGCGGTATTAGTGGTTGGATCGAGAGAAATTTGGTATTTATATTTTTACATTTAAATTTCTAAATTATCAGTATGAAAAACAACAAGGAAAATTAATTATTGGGATGTTTTATCCCTATCACATACTAGAGTTTAAGTGGTAAAATATATAAATGGATTTCATATTGGGATTTATATAGACGACATGAGTAATAATGTGATTTTGGTTAGTGTAGATCAAATTACTAGACTTCAAAATTCATTTTCCATTCATGATACTCTACCTATAGATAATTTTTTATGTTATATCATAACGAGATATATAGAAATAGTATAATTTTTTTTCATTTCTATTGGTTGATGATCCCAATTTCATAGCCTAATTTTTATAGGACATCATTAGTCATTTTTACCAGATCATATTTAAATTCAGAAATTCTCCATCAATATTATGGAATGTCTAAAAAACAATTACCAATAAAGAAGACACAATTTTTCATATAACATGGATTATATAATATAATGGGATCAACAAAATTTCTATATGGTATTTCATATAAGAAAAGTTTTCATTATAGTATATAGATAGAACAATATTACTAATAACATGGAATGTGATGTCAAACTAATAATTTTTTTTGAAGAATTATTTGAAATGATGTTGACGGTAAAAACATTGTTGAAGAAATAATAGATAAAGGTGTTATAATTCAATAACATATGAGGAAAACAGAGAGATCAAAAAAATATTTTATAGATAATGAAAACAAAGAGATTTATTTTGTGGTATGAAATCAATTTTTTTAATGTTAATACTTTAAAAAATGTTATGAATTTTATATAAATGGGTAATAAATTTAAATGGTTCATTAGATGATATAAAATCCATGAAAATGCTTTATCAGTTTTTTCTGAATATCCATGACATTGAGTTTATCCAGAAACAAAATATTTTTCATGTTTTGATTTAAAAAAGGTATGTTCGAGATTAATCACAGGTTTTTATCTCTATAATTGTTCTATTGGAATTTAAGAAGACTTTTGAGGACTAAAATATTTTTATTTATGACCATAGAGAATTAATATAATTGGATAAGGTAATTTAGATGTTTACGGTGTTTTTAGAGAAACCTAATTGTTAATGAATCAACATTAGAATATGTAAATACTATGGGGGAAAGATATCACCCCATATATTATATGTCAATAAAATTCATAGAATCAAATTAACAAAATAAGGTGAAATATAAAAATGACCAAAGTAATGATAGAAAATTTCTATGACATGCCATACAAATCTTAACATCCCTTTTCTTTTTTGATAGTTATTTTTTTAAACATATCATGGTTTTCCTTTGTTGTTCATCGAGTAAGGATAAGAAAGAAATGGGAGGACACCAATAATGGTGATGTTATATATTATTTTAAATACATAGAAGGAATCCTAATGAATATGCATCCAACTAAATAATTGTTCTCCATGTAATATGGTTTCAAAACATGTTACACAAAAATGGAATAAAATATGAATTTAATCCTAGGTGACATTATTCTATGTGATTATGGGATCCAATAATTTCAGGATGTGTAATTGACTTTCACGTCATGTAAAGTATTGATGGGGGGTTTTCAATAGTATTTCCAACTAAATTACATTTATTTCACTACTAGGTTTCCTTTCACCTTACCTAGAGCCTTCCCTTGGTGATTTTGGGAAACTAAAACCACTTAGGGTCCATTCATTTAGAAATTGATCTTCATTCTGGTTATTGTGTGACAAACCAAAAAATTGTTCTCTTTGTTTCTTAATATCCTACTCCTTGGAGTTTGAAATATCATTTTGGTATATATTTATTAAAACTATATGTTGTTGAGTCCTGAATATAGGTGTGAATATTTTTTCACTGTTATTGTCATTATTTTTTGGTTTTGTTGTAGCGGGGGCATGTTCTGTGGGTATGTTGATTTCCTACTTTCTACCAAAAACTTTTTCTAAATTAAATCTATCTTGAGGTTTGGATTAAATTCTAGGATTTCAGTTTTCATTATTGGTATTTGTTGATTTTAGATCCCCTTGATGGTGTGTGCAACCCATGTTTTAAGATGGGTGGTTCTATATTTAGATTATGTTTGATAAACAATATTGTTATGGTTTTATATACACATATATAAATAAATTAGTATGAAATTAGGAATGATTATTTATGTGTATTGAAAATTTATTATGATTGAAATAGTGTTTTTTGTAGTTGAAAAAATGGAAGAAAATGGACATTATTAAATAATTGAATAATTTTTTAAAATGACAACATGAGTTACAATGGGTACTAGGTGGAACTTTTTGCTCGAGGCCATCACCCATTATAGGGGTTTAATTTCGTTGCCTTACACTTGTCCCAAGGTTTAAATTAATTGATCTAGGTATGTATATAATGTTGGGGTTTCAATTGTTGGGATTTATATTATGTCCTAGAATGTTGAGAATTGTTTTCAGGTACTGAAGTGCACTGATCATCGATTTTTGGTTATGAGTTGTCTAATTCATTACCTCTTTTATTCCTTGGTTTTTTCATACCTGCACTGAATTAGTTTTCTATTATTTTTATCTTTTATTGTTTTATGAAAGATTTTAATTTTGATAATTTTGAATGCTTATGTAGAAATTGTATTTTAAAACTAATATTCATGCATTTTAGTAGAATTATTGAAATGAAAATTTATTACCATGTTTTTTTAAACTAATTTACTTCTTGTCATCACATGTTTTATTCGAAATGGGAATACATTAACTTCATTATAGAGATTGTTATCGTCAACATCAGGGGGTCCTTTAGAGCTTTTTAGCTCTCACCTTCTTTACCCCTTGGGCGGTCCATATACTTTGATATGTATTTTGATTTAGGAAAAATAAATTTGCATCAGTGATGTGGCTATATTTCATGTTAGATGAGTTAGGCAGCCTATGGTGAGATTTTGTGAGGTTTCACACACCATCAAATTGAGTAGATTCTTGTTTTCATTTATATTTATATTTGAAAATGTCTCTTAGTGTTTTTTGCTACATTGGTGGTTTATTTTGTTTCTGTTGTCTTCTTATGGTTAAGGATCATATATATATATATATATACATCATTCATCTACTTTTTATTTATTATTTTTGTATGTATATATAAGGCCCCAGCCTTAAACCTTACTTAATCTTGAGTTATTACAAGATTACACATTGAGTATCTTTTGAGGTTTAGTGTTTAAGAGAATTAGATCATGAAACTTGCATTACATTCCACATTTAAACAAAGTGGTTACATAAAAGACAGTATTGATTCTTCCCATCAACATAAACATATTTAAAATTTTACATGGATTCTTTCTTGACACATCCTTGACACTATCATCCCATCATGTACCTTTCCCTTGACCTGTGAAAAACATTTCAAAAACTTGGGATGAGCATAAAAAGCTCAGTAATGGTTATAAAAATATGGAAAGGAAACATGAGTTAATATATACATAAGAATTAAATCATACTTTACCCATAAAACATAGGCACTTTAACATACCTCATCAAATCATTAATAAATCATTTAAATCATAAGACATAAAAGGTAACTTGAGGCATTCATAACATTCTTACGTAGGGAGTAACCCTCTTGGTGATGTTTGGAATAACCACCACAATATATTCCCTAAATCTCTTCCGAGAAACCTTAATGATTCACTCCTTCATGTTACCCAATGCATTGGAGAACTATATCGGGCTCACCCGCCCTTAGTTTATCACAGGACCACCCGTATTCATAATAATGCCCAAGAAACTCAATATAATCGTATCACATAAAACATGCATAAAGGAAACATAACATTTCCACCTTTCAATCAAAAGATATCAATACAACAAATTGAAATAAAAACATTATGAAAACCATTTTCATACCAAAATAAAAGAAAAGTAAAACATGGTATTTATTTTTCTTTTAAAAAGAAGGTATGGATTGTAGAGGAAGTTGAAACTCAAATAATGGTCACGGAGGCAGAGAAGTCGTTGTCGCTGCATACGTACGACAAAACAATCCCTTTTGTCATTTTGTAAAACGCTTTGTATAAAAATGATTTATTTTGGATAAATGTAAAATTCAAAGGGGTTTATACACCATATAAAATAAGGTTGAGTATAAAACAAAATATGCCTCAAGGAAAGGAGATTGAGACGAAGTCCCATACAAAGATGGTATCCTTGGATTAAGGATAAATCAGTTACATAACTATGTGTGACAAATGAATACATGAAATATAAGTGGGTATAAAGTGTAAAATAATCAGAGGACATTCACACATAATAATAGAACGACATATTCAATGTGTACAAGTTTATCCCAAAGAATCGAAATTGGGTTAAGAAGTTCTCGTGAAAAAATTAGACACCCTAATGGCGTCACTTCAAAATTCAGAAAAAGAGTTTATGAGAGATAAAAAAATGGTATCTCATCACTTGGACATAAAATTTACAACAATAAGGATTTATGAGAAAATATCCGAACATAACAATATGTAAATTAAAAGACCCAACAAAATAAGTCTTTTAAAAAGAGGAGGGTGAAAGGTTCCCTTACCGATTAGGGTATCTTTCGAAACATACACCTCGTGAAAGAAGGACAATACAACATTTATGTAAATACTCATAAAATAATGTATATTACAAAATGTGTAAAATAATGGGCAGAACATACACCACTCAAAGGAAAATTATGGAAAATGTAGTATAAATCTCATGGGAATAAAAGTGAGATGAAATATCCCTTACGAAAACTCGGGAGCCTAACGACGCCACATAATACATAAAAAAATGGATTGATGAGATCATATAGGGTATCTCATCATATTAACGTAAAGTTTATAGAAAGAGTAATATAAAATAACATCCCCAAACATAAAAAATAGGATCTTAAAAGAAGCAATATAAATGAGAGTACTTAAAAAGAAAGAGAGAGGTTAGATCTCTTACAAAAATTCGGCAGCCTAACGGTGCCACTCAAAACATCCAAAATGGGTTGATAAGATAAAATAGGGTATCTCATTATATTAACATAAAGTTTATAGAAATAGTAATATAAATTAAAATCACCAAACATAAAAATGAGGAGCTTAAAAGAAGTGACATAAAGGAGAGTACTTAAAAATAAAGAGAGAGGTCAGATCTCTTACGAAAATTTTGCAGCCTGATGGCGCCACTCAAAACTTCCAAAATGGATTGATGAAAGAGAATAGGGTCTATCATCACATTAAAATAAAAATTACAGTAAGATTAATATAAAGGAACATCCCAATAACAATAAATATGAGCTTTAAAAGGAATGACATAAATGAGTGTACTTAAAAAGAAAGAGTGGAGTAGGATCCCTTACCTCAAGTCCAACTTGTCTTGTTTGTTTCATTATATTCCTGAATAATAAACTTTGGTCAATTAATAATTGCCTAAGTACCTTCTTTAGAGATTATTATTCAGTTCATATCACATATTATAATGTTATAATAATTTTTAATAATGTTAGTTCATATCAGACGTTTTTGCCGATGTTCGGTACATGAGTCCAAAATGAACTTTTTTGAAAAAAGATTGCCCATGTAGTTATAAGTAAATAATTTCCATAATAGTATTAATGATTAAAATATCATATATATCCAGTAAATATTCATTTTATACTATTACATATCATTTGGAGATAAAAAACGAAAAGCACCGTTCATGGAGATGGTTGGCCGTACGTACGCATGAACGCTACTTTCATTTTTTGTCATATTAATGGAATTAAAACAAAATAAGAGAGATATATATATGTTATAATTACAGATTGATATCCATAATTTAGATGTAATATATTAAATATATATATTATATATATGTACTTATAATATTACATAGCATTTTGAGATAAGAAATGAAATGTACCGTTAATGGAGACGGTAATCCGTACGTACGCATGAACGCTATTTCCATTTCTATTTCATATTTCATGGAATTAAAACATAATGATACATAATAGTATTTTAATTCCTATATGGTATCATATATAATATCATTAAATATATCCTTTATATGTACCACATATGGTATTAACGAATCAAATCACTTTGAGGGGGCGGTAGTCCGCACTTCCTTAAATGACGATATCGCGTTTACCCATAATGGAAACCATAAAGGTACGCCATAAATGAAAAATAAATAAGCTTAAGTAAAACATAAACATATTAGATATCATATATAAATATATTGTCATCTTAATGGTCACCTTTTAAGGTGTTAGAATAATTTTGAACAATCATTGTTTCGGGAGGTAGAAATTCACCATCCACGGAAATAGTATGTTCTTTAACCATTATATGTAGGTGTGTGTAAGTGTAGCTCGAATACTTCTTATGACAACATCCTAGTATATTTAAGATACTGTATTTGTTACAAAATAAATGAATAAAAAGAGTTTAGTGGGTTGGAGAAGCAAAATAAAACAAAATGACACAAGTGAAGACATTACCTTAAAATCAGGTAACTCCCTTTGGTTTGAGCTCAAAGGCTTCCTTGGGAAGACTTCTGCCCAAAGTGAGTTTTCAAAGAGTAATAGAGGGAAGTAGAGAGACAAAATGGGCAGGTTTTTCCCGAGCCGAAGGATTTGGGAGTATGGGTAAGGAGGTAGAGGTGGGGGCCTTTTATAAGAGGAGAGGAGGGGCACTCTTGTAAAGTTACAAAATGATACTTTATTTTCAAAAGAGTTTCGGATTTTAAAGGTCCAACATTGATGTATTTCTAGGATACGGTGATAAGGGTTCGAAATCCACTCATATAATAGGTTTTGGACATGTGTAGGTCTTAGATATTAAATTATCATTCCATTTTATTTAAATCATTAAATAATGAGGTCATCGCTGCATCATCATGATTTCATAAATAATTTAATTTATTTAATGTCTAAAAATTATAAAAAAAATACTATGATGTAGGAAATATTTTTATATTTTGAATGACTATTTATAGTCCAAATGATCATTTATGTAGAGAAAATTAAAAATATTTTACTTAGGTGATACATTCTTTGTTACATTTAACATTTTTTAAAAATAAAAAGATAACAAGTCACATTATCACAAAAGTGATTCCATAGGGCCCCCAAGTTTGGCACAAGGTATCCCATGGTCGGCCATGAGATAACCAGTAGCATTAGGACACATTTTTTGGTCATTTGTTATTATTATGATATTATATTATTAT
Source organism: Viscum album (assembly GCA_963277665.1). Lineage (NCBI taxonomy): Eukaryota > Viridiplantae > Streptophyta > Magnoliopsida > Santalales > Viscaceae > Viscum > Viscum album. The sequence goes on from OY728163.1 coordinate 1,882,057,206, forward strand.
CATTAACTACCTGATTACTCATTAATCAAGATAATTAAAGATAATTACCGTCGTTACTATTCATAATGTCCAAAATCAAAAGAGTCTTAATTAAATAATTTGGACCATATGATTCAAAATATTTAATCCATTTTTCCAAATTCTAAACACATAAATTTCAATAATTAATTTAAAAAAACTTCCCGTTGTCAAAACAAAAAGCAGGTTTTTTAGAAACAATATTTCTGAAACGTTTGGCACTCGTTTATACCCAATTCCAAAGTGAAATTAATCCCAATGACCATAATTGGATTAAATGGTAAATATATATTCCAATCACACTTTAAAACAAATTAAAAAGATAATATAACAACATAATTTAATTATATGAAAAATCAGTTTTGATGTAAAATGAAGTAATTTTCACTATTCATTGAAAAATGTACATTGTCAGAAAATTACAAAAAAATAACCTAAGGTAAATTTCTATGTCCCAATCATAAATAATATGTTTATTTTGAAAAATAGAGCTTATAAAATTGTCAAAAGTGTGAAAAACATGGTTTTCCATCAAAAGGTAGTAAAACAATCTTTTAAAAATACTAGTGTATTCAATGCTTAAGATTGGATTCATTTGTATTTTATGCCTCTAAAATTTATTGGATAAAAGTAAAAATATTTAACACACATATATAATCATAATTTAGTTATTTATATTCATTCCCACCAATACAACAGCTATGTGTTTACTACTATTTAAAATAATATTATTTTATTATTAGAGTGCAATATAAGATTTCAAAGGTACTCGTTGTTGTGTATTGGGTAAGCCATCGAGCATAGTGTTCCATTTAAATTAATATTGAAATTTTTTCCACAAATAGGGATAAATATAAAAATTTTATAATCTTTATTTACCTGGGGTGTTACATCCTTCCCACTTTTGGAAATCGCGTCCTCGCAATTATAAAACTGGGTTTGGAAACATCATTGAAAATCCCACATCAGAACAAGAGTCGGTAAAACAATCACTTTAAAATAAAGAAAGAGAAGTATAGAGGTCACCCGAGTTAACCCATACTAGGATTCCATGTAGGAAAACATGGACATGGAGGATAAAACATAGGGTCATGTTCTGATGGAGAGTGATAAAAACATGTTTTGGTGAAAATTAACCACAAGAAAATCACAAACTAGTTATGGGTTAAAGGGTATTCGATTCCCCGGTAAGAAAAGTTAATAAACAACATTTTTGTTTTAAGTTACTTTTTATTGAGGAATTTATTCATAAGGAAACATAATTACTTATCATGTTGACATTCAACCTTTATTAGATTTATTACACAAACTCATACTTTCCCCAAAAGACGAGTATTTAGGAAGACATGTTCACATTAAGAGTATTGTAATCAACTTCTAGAGAATCATCTAATACACAAAAGAGAACTATATACTTCTCATGTCTTTAGACATTAACCAAAACCAATACCAAAAAGGTTATTACAAGATTATATAATCCAGAAAAGGATAACCCTTTATAAAAAGAAAATATATTCTTTATCTCCAAAATTTGTCCAACAAAACCCAAAGTTCAACGAGGACCATTCGATAAACAATTTGTCCATAAAATTATTCGAAGTAACAAAATAAGATTGAAAGCCAAATAGTTGAAGGATTTAGTCACATAGTCTTCGAACTTAAATCGTAACATTTATCTCCAAAAAACATCAGTTTCTATTAATGTCTCGTATTGAAAAGTAATTAAACTAATCACATATCCTCCATGATAGGTTAATAAATTTCCATAGATAACCCAAAATCAACTTACTCTTAATTAATAAAATCATCTAACTAAAAAATAATCAGTCATACTAACCAAGGACTTCACGTAGTCCAGTGGCAGGCGATAAATACCAGTCACACTTTGGTTGTGGGTTCGATTCCCGCAACATTGTCCGACGTGACGGGTTGTCACACGGTCTGCGTGTTGTCTTTTTTCCAAAACTATATAATTCTAAAAAAATTTCCCAAAACGAGATAAAATATTCAAAAATAAACATAACATATTTTAACCTCAAGTTTATCTCATGCCCTTCATTTTCCATCATAACATATAATAACCCATAATTACCTCAAAAGTAAGGACCATATAAACCCTAATGGTTACCTTTATAATTATTACCTGAACTTCCACATTGATTGGTCATCTCGTACATGATGAAATATAGAACCTACCAATGTTCAAGTGGTTGATAATGACTCTTTGATAGTTGGTTTAGAGCAACCATGAGTTTCCTCATTGAATTCCCATTTCATCCAGTGTCTTAATCAGAGAACCACAACAGTTTCCTTCAAACAAATAGCCATTTTGGTGCCTCCTATATCTAGCCATTTACTAAAACCAAAAAGGTCAGTGTCAGTATATCAACATAACCATCATGTACTAATGAGGAAGATAAACACTAAGATATACTTACTCATTCACTTTATCTAAAACTAGGACTCATTCTGAAATCCTAACCATTATGGTGATGTCACTTATGTTTAAAGAATAACCTAACCTCTAAAGTTATCTAAACCGACCTCTGATACCAATTATAAGGCCCCAACCTTAAACCTTATTTAATCTTGTGTTATTACAAGATTACACATTAAGGATCTTTTCAGGTTTAGAGTTTTAGAGAATTAGATCATGAAACATGCATTACATTCCACATTTAAACAAAGTGGTTACATAAAAGACAGTATTCATTATTCCCATCAACGGAAACATATTTAAAATAAAACATTGATTCTTTATTGACACATCCTTGACACTATCATCCCATCATGTGCCTTTCCCTTGACCTGTGAAAATCATTTCAAAAACTTGGGATGAGCATAAAAAGCTCAGTAGGGGTTATAAAAATATGGAAATGAAACATGAGATCATATATACATAAGAATGAAATCATACTTTACCCATAAAACATAGGTACATTAACATTCCTCATCAAATCATGAATAAATCATAGAAATAATAAGACATAAAAGGTAACTTGAGGCATCCATAACATTCTTATGTAAGTAGTAACCCTCTTGGTTACGTTTGGAATAACCACCACAGTATATTCCCTAAATCTCTTCGGAGAAACCTTAACGTTTCAATCCTTCATGTTACCCAATGCATTGGAGAGATATATCGGGCTTACCCGTCCTTAGTTTATCACGGAACCACACATCTTCATAATAATTCCCATGAACCTCAACATAATTGTATCACATAAAACATGCATAAAGGAAACATAACATTTCCACCTTTCAATCACAAGATATCAATACAACACATTGATATAAAAACATTATGAAAACCATCTTCAATACCAAAATAAAAGAAAAGTAAAACATGGTATTTATTTTTCTTTTAAAAAGAATGTATGGCTTGTAGTGGAAGTCGAAAGTCAAATAATGGTCATGGCGGCGGAGAAGTTGTTGTCACCGCATACGTACGACAAAACATTCCCTTTTGTCGTTTAGTAAAACGCTTCGTATAAAAAAGATTCCTTTTGGATAAATGTAAACGTAAAAGGGGTTTATACACCGTATAAAAGAAGGTTGAGTATAAAACAAAATATTCCTCAAGGAAAGGAGATTGAGACGATGTCCCATACAAAGATGGTATCCTTGGATTAAGGATAAATCAGTTACATAACTATGTGTGAAAAACGAATACAAGAAATATAAGTGGGTATTAAGTGTAAAACAATCAGAGGACATTCACACATAATCATATAATGACATATTCAAGGTGTACAAGTTTATCCCAAAGAATCGAAATTGGGTTAAGAAGTTCCCTTGCAAAAACTAGACAGCCTAACAACGTCACTTCAAAATTCAGAAAAAGAGTTGACGAGAGATAAAAAAAGGGTATCTCATCCCTTGGACATAAAATTTAAATCAATAAAGATATATTAGAACACATCCCAAATTAACAATATGTAAATTAAAATACCCAACAAAAGAAGTCTTTTTAAAAGAGGAGGGTGAAAGGTTCCCTTACCGACTTGGGTATCTTTCGAAAAATACACCTCGTGAAAGAAGGACAATACAACATTGTTGTAAATACTCATAAAAGAAATTATATTACACAATGAGTAAAATAATGGGAATTACATACACCACTCAAAGAAAAATTACGGAAAATGTAGAATAAATATCACGGGAATAAAAGTGAGATGAAAAATCCCTTACGAAAACTCGGCAGCCTAACGACGCCACATAAAACTTACAAAAATGGATTGATGAGATAAAATAGGGTATCTCATCATATTAACTTAAAGTTTATAGAAAAAGGAATATAAAATAAAATCCCCCAACATAACAAAGAGTATCTTAAATGAAGTGACATAAAGGAGAGTACTTAAAAAGAAAGAGAGAGGTTAGATCTCTTACAAAAATTTGGCAGCCTAACGGCTCCACTAAAAACTTCCAAAATGGATTGATGAGATCAAATAGGGTATCTCATCATATTAACTTAAAGTTTATAGAAAGATTAATATAAAAAACATCCCCCAACATAAAAAATAGGAGCTTAAAATAAGTGACATAAAGGAGAGTACTTAAAAAGAAAGAGAGATGTCAGATCTCTTACGAAAATTTGGCAGCCTAATGGCGCCACTCAAAACATCCAAAATGGCATGATAAGAGATAATAGGGTCTCTCATCACAAGAACATAAAAATTAAAGTAAGATTAATATAAATTAACATCCCAATAACAATAAAGATGATCTTTAATAGGAATGACATAAAAGAGTGTACTTAAAAAGAAAGAGTGGAGAAGGATCCCTTACCTCAAGTCCAACTTGTCTTGTTCATTTCTTTATATTCCTGAATAATAATATTTGGTCAATTAATAATTTCCTAAGTACCTCATTTAGAGATTATTATTAACTTCATATCACATATTATAATGTTATAATAATTGTTTAATAATGTTAGTTCATATCAGACGTTTTTGTCGATGTTTGGTACATGAGTCAAAAATGAACTTGTTTGAAAAAAGATTGCCCATGTAGATATAAGTAAATAATTTAAAGAATATTATTAATGATTAAAATATCATATATATCCATTAAATATTCATTTTATGCTATTCCATATCATTTTGAGATAAAAAAAGAAAAGCACTGTTCATGGAGACAGTAGGCCGTACGTACACATGAACGCTACATTCATTTTTTGTCATATTAATGGAATTAAAACAAAATGAGAGAGATATATATATGTTATAATTACATAATTATATCCATAATTTATATGTAATATATTAAATATATATCCATTACATATATGTAATTATAATATTACATAACATTTTTAGATAAGAAATGAATTGTACCGTTCATGGAGACGGTAAGCCATACGTACGCATGAACGCTACTTCCATTTCTATTTCATATTTAATGGAATTAAAACATAATGATACATAATAGTATTTTAATTCCAGTATGGTATGATATATAATATCATTAAATATATCCTTTATACGTACCACATATGGTATTAACGAATGAAATCACTTTGAGGGGGTGGTAGTCCGCACTTCCTTAAATGATGATATTGTGTTTACCCATAATGGAAACCATAAAGGTACACCATAAATGAAAAATAAAGAAGCTTAAGTAAAACATAAACATATTAGATATCATATATAAATATAGGGTCATCTTAATGTCCACCTTTTAAGGTGTTAGAAGAATGTTGAACAATCATCGTTTCGGGAGGCAAAAACTCCCCATCCACGAAAACAGTATGTTCTATAACCATTAGATGTAGGTGTGTGTATGTGTAGCTCGAATAATTATTATAAAAAATTCCTAGATTATTTATGATACTGGATTTGTTACAAAATAAATGAATAAAAAGAGTTTAGGGGGTTGGAGAAGCAAAATAAAACAAAAGGACACAAGTGAAGACATTACCTTAAAATCGGGTAACTCCCGTTGGTTTGAGCTCAAAGGCTTTCTTGGGAAGACTTATTCCCAAAGTGAGGCCTCAAGGAGTAAGAGGGGGAAGTGGAGAGACACAATAGGCAGGGGTTGGCCAAGCCAAAGGCTTTGGGAGTGTGGGTAAGGAGGTAGAGTTGGGGGCCTTTTATAAGAGGAGAGGAGGGGCACCCTTGTAAAGTTACAAAATGATACTTTATTTTCAAAAGAGTTTCGGATTTTAAAGGTCCGACATTGATGTATTTCGAGGATAAGGTGATAAGGGTTATAAATCCACTCATCCAATAGGTTTTGGACACGTGTAGGTATTAGATATTACATTATCTTTCCATTTTATTTAAATCGTTAAATAATGAGGTCATCGTTGAATCATCATGATGTCGTAAATAATTTAATTTATTTAATGTATAAAAATTATAAAAAAATACTATGATGTAGGAAATATTTTTATATTTACAATTAATCTTGATAGTCCAAAATATCATTTATGTAGACCAAATTAAAATTTTTTACTTAGGTGATACATTCTTTGTTACATTTAACATTCTTTAAAAATAAAAAGATAACAAGTCACTTTCTCACAAAAGTGATTCCATGGGGTCCCAAGTTTGGCACAAGGTATCCCATGGTTGGACATGAGACAACCAGTAGCCTTAGGACACATGTTGTGGTAATTTTTTATTATTATGGTATTATCTTATTATCTTTAACAACCCGATTACTAATTAATCAAGATAAATAAAGATAATTACTGTCGTTACTATTCATAATGTCAAAAAACAAAAGAGTCTTAATTACATACTTTGGACCATATGATTACAAATATTTAATCCATTTTACAAAATTTCAAACAAATAAATTGAATAATTTATTTAAAAAAACTTCCTGTTGTCAAAACAAATAGCGGGTTTTTTAGAAACAATATTTATGAAATGTTTGGCACTTGTTTATGCCCAATTCCAAAGTTAAATTATTCCCAATGAATATAATTAGATTAAATGTTAAATATATATTCCAATTACACTTTAAAACAAATTAAATAGATAATATAACCACATAATTTAATTATATGAAAAAGCAGTTTTGATGTAAACTGCAGTATTTTACACTATTCATTGAAAAATGTACATTGTCAGAAAAATACCCAAAATTAACCCAAGGTAAATTTCAATGTCCCAATCATAAATAATATGTTTATATTAAAAAATGTATCTTATAAAATTGTCAAAAGTTTGAAAAAAATGGGTTCCCATCAAAAGGTAGTAAAACAATCTTTTAAAAATACTAGTGTATTCAATGAGTAAGATTGGATTCATTTGTATTTTAAGCCAATAAAATTTATTGGATAAAAGAAAAAACATTTAAAAATCATATATAATCGTAATTTATTTGTTTATATTCATTCCCGCCAATACAGCCACTATGTGTTATCTACTATTTAAATTAATATTATTTTATTATTAGAGTGCAACATAAGATTTCAAACGAACTCGTTGTTGCGTATTGGGTAAGCCATCGAGCATAGCGTTCCATTTAAATTAATATTGAAATTTGTTCCACAAATAGGGATAAATATAAAAATTTCATATTCTTTATTTACCTGGAGTGTTAGAGTATATATATATATATGTCCAAGATCTACATTCTAGTTTGGTGAAATCATTAACGTGGTCTGTTATTTGATGCTTTGGTGCTTACCAGCAGTCCATAGAGATCATGAATGCCATTATTGTATGTAATAGATTGGATTTGGTGCCAGTTTTGAGGGTAACCTAATTTCATTCACTACAATGAGGTATCAATAAAATATTATCCTATGGATTTATTGTCTTAGGAAATCTGTTAGACTAGAGATAGGATTTTCAGGACCTAGAGGTATGTTGGGATGAATGTCTTTCCATATATATTACTGAAGTGAGTCATGTTTCCATGTGATGTTGGGAAATGTTTATCTAGTGTAAGGGTTTGTTATAAAATATCATTTTTTACTTGTGTATTTTTTTGTTTGGATGATTATTTAATTTGTTTGTTGATCATTCCTTTTATTTTGATGTGCAGTAGTATGCCTCTAAGACCTCTTCCACATGTTCCTTATGAGGGTGCAGCTGATGCTTCTCATAGAAATCAACCTACATATCAAAATCACAACGAGGATATTGTATTTAATGTTAATGTTGTTGATCAGAACATACCATGAGTTTAGAAGACAATTTTTCATATATATCCAAGAGCTCTATGACAGAGATATCGATTGTGGGAATTCATTCACAAGAAACCACCAACCATTAAGAGAATAAATGAACCCAAATTGGTAGATGAATAACTGGATAAAATCAATAAAATATTCATATTTCCTGCTACACCTGAGAATAAAATGGTGAATTTTCCAATGTCTACGATCTAGGGTTCCGATAATTGATATTGGAATTACATTTTCCTAGAAGATAGACATGTTGAATTGTTTTAGAGTGGATTGAAAACATAGTTCTTAAAAAATATTTTTCAATAGTAGATGATGTGGAAAAATATTTGAAGTTCTTATATTTGTTGTATGGAGAGAATTTTGTGATGGAATAAAACAACCAATTTCCTTAGTATGTCCACTTTTATCTACAAGTGATAAAGAATGACCCGATGAATGAATATAAGTACCTGTAGGGTTTTCTACTAGATATCATATAATTGGTTATTTTGATAAATCATTCTTTATATGCATAGATGTTGGATAGAGGTATGATGGGAGAGATAAATATGGCTAAAAGGTTGGTGTTTTCACCATTTATCTTCAATATAGTGGGTGATTTAATATAATGCATATGAAGAAGTAGAAGTCGAGGGATCATCGCAAGAGTAGTGGAAGAGGGCCTCAACAATGACCCTCTTCTACAAAATCTGCTAAAGCTAGTAGTGTACCTATGTCATGATATAAGTGTGGAAATGTCAGAAACATCAAATATTCTTATCCTATGAACATGAAGACATATAAAAAATGGGGACTTGTTGGTCATTTAAACAGATTGTGTCATGATATTTCTATGCATCATTATGATCCGAGATCTACCACTCCAGTGGATTCTTCAAAGAATCTGGATGATTCAATTACTACAGTGATCTATTCAATAGCCTCATCAGTGTATCACTTTCAACCAATAGATTACTATCCAAAAAAATAGTCGATGTAGGTCCAGTGAATGTTAGAGGTGATATCTTTATTTCAAATTCCATTGAAATTTCCTTACTTGATATAGTTTCCACCCCTCATTTATATCCTCATTTTTTTCTATTATGAAAAAACAACCAACGAAACTTATGTAATTCCATATTAAGTTTGAAACACCCCGTTGTATGAGTAAAGAGATGGGTTTCAGTGTCATTAATGTTCATTAAGAAAAGCTAATACATAGTTGATATATTATTTTCACATTCCTAATTTGGATCTATTTGACATCATCTTCTGTATGGATATTGTAGTTTCTCATTGAACATTTGTTTATTATTATCATCATCATTTTTTGATTATTGATTCGAATGGGTGCTATTGTGTGTAAAATGGGGCATCAGACCTATGTTATAGTCATGTAGGGACTTAACTACCAAAGTTAATGAGTTTTTTCTAATATTTTGATTAATCCCAATGACATTTCTTTCATTCTTGATCTTCTTATTTTTCATTGAGGTTTTCTAATGTTTTCCAAAACAACTTATCTGATCTTCTTACATAGAGTTAGGTAGAGTTGACCACAAACTTGAGGCTGGGGACACAACTAATAGAAATACCATCTTATCTCTTGACACTAGAATAATAGAATGATTTTATAATTCATTTGGATGATATATTTGAATTTTTTTTCCTCCTTAGATATTTTCTAAAGGTATTACCTACGTTGTTTTACAAAAAAGAAATCATTCACATTGATTCTGTGTGGACTATCAGATGTTGAATCTGATAAAAGTTACGAATAAGTATCATTTTACTCATTTAGATAATTTTTTTCATTAGTTGGGGAAAATTTATTTTCAAATAACAATATTAAATGGGGTTGTCATCATACCAGTGTCAAGAGATAGATATACCAAAGATAGATTTGGATAGTAGGTGTATCCATTATTAATATCATATATAATGTTTTAGTCTTACTAATACTTATATAATTTTTATGGATTTGATTAATAAGATATTTAATCAAAACACTGACACATATGGAGTAGTGTTTATTGATGATTATCTGGTTTATTCGAAACCTTATAGTGTGATTGAGCACAATTCAAATTTCATTTTTAAATATATTAGAATTGACTGATTGTATATAAATCCATAAAAAATCATGATCCAATAAGTGAAGTTAAAAGGGCACATTATTTTCGAAGATTTCTTATCACTTGATCCTAAAAATTTGAATGTTTTATTGTCATGGAATTAACCTCATAATGAATTTTAGGTTCATATAATATTAGGGATATTTACTAATAGATTAAAATTGTAATAAAAAATAAAGGTAATATATCTCATTCATTAGAATTCAATTAGCCTCCTCCCATCCTGAGTTTATTTTTATGTTACATAATCATGAATATGTGTTTTGTTGCATTAGAGAATTTCTAAAAGGTGGGGAGACCATTACTGAGTGGTCATTCCCCAAAGAGAATGTGTTGTTCTTCAAAAATCATGTTTGGTACCATCTCTAGTAAAGAGAGTTATTATGGTGGATTCCCATTATTCATAATGATTAATGAATCCAGGAACCATGAAGGGGTTCGATACATTGTGGTGGAAATTATTGTGGCATTGTATGAGATGAGAAATTTATGATCTAGGTTTCATTAAAATAAAATCCATCTGGTTAAAGACGAGCATCATAAACCTGCATCTTTTCTTTAGCCGCATCCATTTACAAACATGAATGTTCGATCAAATATCTATGAAAATTTTGGTTGTGTTTTTAGATTCCTAAAAAATAAAAATGTGATATGGATTATGATCGATAAACTATTGAAATTAGTACACATTATAACATTTCAGGATACCAAAAATGTTGATGAGTTATGAAAAATCAATGTCAAATGTAGTTTCAATTTCATAGAGTTCCATCAGCAATGGATTCAGATTGTGATACTAGTTCACTTATCCCTTTTTGAAGGCCTTTACGATGTATCCAGATCTTAGTTTCGTTTCAGTATAGAATTCCATTTGTAGTTTTATATATATGTAGAAAGGGCCAATAAAATAATATATTAAATGATGTTCTCTTGTTTTATTTAATTTAATCATTCTTGGGTTGATCACATAGGGATGGGAGAGTTTTCTTATAACTACTACTACCAGTTAGTGATCAGAATGGTTCATTTTGTGGCATTCTATGGAAATCCATATAAATACATTTTATAATTGTTAATGATGGGTATGTTTTTCATGATAGGGATAATCCATGTTCAATTATTGATGGAAAACATATAATTGATTTTTTATAGGACGATTACGAATCCTAGAAGTTATAAATCTACGGATGATCATCATCATAGGTACTTATAATTTTATGATGGTCTCCATGTGTTTCTGAATGTGTCACTCCATTTGGTTTATTGATTTCAAAGAATGAAAGGAAAAATATCCCCCCATTTTTTGGGATGTTTCATGGTTTTGTAGAATGTGTGGAGGGTCTCTTACATTTTGGCCCTTCCAAAATTATTAAGGTCAATACACAATGTTTATCATGTATATCATCTACAAAAGTATCTATCTAATCTTTCTATAGTTCTGAGATAGTGTGATCTTGAATTTGAGCCTATGTTATCTATTAACGAGCAGACAATAAAGATAGTCGATTATTAAACCAAGGTACTTCATTGGAGGATGATACATTTTGATCAAGTGCTATAGAAGCATGTTTTTTATTCTCATGAGATTTGGGAGCATGATCCATAATGAGAGAGTAGTTTCCTCATCTTTTTATCATGGAGGATCCTTCATAGTCTTTGTAGGGATATAATTTTTTGTGATGGGGATATTGTTACATCCCATTACTGTTCTAATATAGATATTTTTTAACATGTCTGGGTTCTCCTAAATCACTATATGATATTGCCTGGGAAGGAAATGGGAGGATACCAATAAAGGTAAAGTCAATGATTTATTCAAATTTCTATATGAAACATGCTCATTCAACAAACCACTAATTAATTACATGTATTGTAAAAGGGTTACATTATGTGTTACTTATAAATTAATTTATATCTATTTTTAATCAAATGGTGATGGATTTCTCATCTATTATGGGTGTTGAAAATAACACAACATGTAATTGGGTAACACCTCATATAAATCCCCGATGGTGGTTTTAAAATAATATACATGGATAGAATTTAATTTTTTCCTCTTACAGGTTTACATTCTATCATCTAAGAGCCTTTCCCTAGAAATTTTCGGATCATTTATCCCCTATGATTTTTTTCATTTAGCTATTGATCCTCATTTCTGACTTTGTGTGACATACTTGGTAAGTGTTCCATGAATTTCTTAAATTATTATTCCATGGATTTTGATAGATCATATAGGGAATGAAAGATATAATATCCTTGTTTCAAAATCAGGATTTTTTTTATTCTTAGATCTCATTTATTATCATTATTCATCGGTTTTGTTGGGGTATGTGTAAATTCTTGAGGATTGTGGATTTCATCCATTCTAATGACTGGTTTTTCATAATTGAGTCCATCCGAAGGTGTTGACGTGATTCTTGGTTTTTGTGTTTTAATTTTTGGGTTTTTTAGTGAATCTCATTGTGGGAATGTGTGGCCTCTATTTTAAGGTTCGTGGTTTTTTCTATATTCTATGATTGATGAACTATATCATACTATTTTTATAAATTGCTTTAAAAATAAATAAGAATGAAATTGGAAATATTATTTGTTTGTATTGAAATGGAATTTTGAAAAAAATGTATTTAGTTGGGTTTTTGATAAATAGGAAGAAAGGGTAGATTTCCAAATCATTGAATGATTTATGAAAATGGGAAATTTTGTTACCTAGGGTACTAGGTGGAAGCTGTATCTTGAGGATATCTTCCATTATGGGGGTTCACATTCAAGGTGTTCTTATTGACTAAGTGTGTTGATTATTGGATCTTGGCACATATATGAGGTTGGGGTTTCATGAGTTTGGGTGTGTCCCTTGTACAAGATTCTAGATAAGTGGATTCAAGAACCATAGTGAACTGGTCATAAATATTTAGGTATGAGTAGCATACATCCAGTATTTCTATATTCCTTGTGTTGTGATACATGTAATACAACTAATGTATTTTTTGTTTGTGTTGTATTATTTTATCCTTGATATTCATGTTCATTCTTCTGAATGAAGATACAAACAATTTAAATTAAAATTCATATACCTACATTCGTATAACAACTGTAGAAAATGGAAATGTTTACCATGTTTTCTATAAAACCACTTTACAACATTTCGAGCCTTGTTTTATTTAAAATGATCATATGTGAATTATTTTAGATACACTTTTTATGAATCACATGGGTGGATCCAATTAAGCATGTTTTCGCACAACCTATGCACCGTATTGGCAGTTCATAGAGATTGTATGATTTTTGATGTATGCAAATGAAAGGCGACATAGTGAGGCATAAGGTGTTCATGACAGCTCAGTTTGGTTGCTTGTGGTAATATGGTGGGTGGATTCACACACAATCATGTATAGTGGTTTCATGTTTACATTTTCCATTATAGATGGATCTATCTCTTATAGTTTTCAACTAATTTAGTGGTTATTTGTTTATGGATTTAATCTTATTGTTATGAAACCTATACATTTCCTTCTTATTCTATATCATTATTTTTTGGACATGTATATATATATTTCTAGGTTCTTCATTCAGGTTGGGGGAAACCATTCCCTTAGTGTGTTGTCAATTCCTGTTTACTTTTTTCCATCACATGTTGATCAGTAATTCCCTTCAGGTAAGAAATAGTTTTGGTCGTGTGCCATGTTTGACGGTAACCCTGGTCGGTTCGTTTAATAGAAAATAAATTATTCAATAATAGAGTTACATACATTATATTAATTTCATGTAAATTTTTATTCAAAATAAAAATTATTTATTTATAACCACACAGGGAATAAAACCATATATGATTTTATTTAAAATATTGTTTTTCAAATTATATAATTTTAATAAGAAAAATTAAATTTCATTTTTCAATTAAACAGTAGAAACTTTCCCATGGATAAATTTTTCAATAATTTTTTTTAAAAAATATTTTTAATGAATACTAAAAATTAAAAATCTTATTGAAAATTGTTTATTATTTTAAATTATTTACAAATTAAAATTAAATTTTTTATTATTTTTAAAATATAATTAGTTAAATTGAATTTATAATAATCCAATAATATTTTAAAAAATTATTTTATACATTAATTTAGTATAATAACATCTTTTATTTAAATGGTTATTTTTTTAAAAGATCATCATTTATCACATTATTCTTGTCTAATATTAATAAAAATTAATCTTTTTCAACATTTTAATTTTTATTAAAATAGACTAAAGATATAGAATGAGTGGATAATTATTTTTTCAATATTACCATTATCTGTTTTTTTTTAATTGTAAATGTAGTAATTATTCTTATAATGGTTAAGGGTAAATAGATAAATTAACATCAATAATAAAATTATAAGTAATATAAAATGAAACTAAAACATTCATAAAGATTATTTTATGAATAAAATTTATTCATAACCCTTTATTATTTGGTGACATTTAATTTTTTGTCAACTCAATTAAGATTATGAGCATTATAGTAATTAATGAAATGGAAAGGGAAAAATAACATGCTATTTTATTAAGAGATATAATATTTATTAAATGGGTATAACTAGGGGATATGTTCAAATATAAATTAAAACTAAAATTTATAATTTTCTATATTCATCATAGTAATTTATTTTTAAAATTTATATAATATAATATTATGTTGAATTCATAAACAATGATAATGTATTACATATTTAATTAATGTGAAAAAATAAACTAAATAATATTAAAAATTATTTGGAGTGTAATTTTAATGATTACATATAAAATCAAAATTTTATAGATAAAAATGACATGTTATATAGAGTTTTTGATTTTTTTAATTCCATTATTGTCTTGATTTTATCAATGACAATGACAATAAATATTTAAGAAATTATAATTTTTAATATTTTATAATAAACAATATTTTATTAGGTGATTTAAAATTAAAAAAAAGGTTATATTTATCTAAATAAATGGAATATCATTACATACTTAATCCCTCTTGCATTTATGGATTTGTTTAATTTTATTTTAACTTTAAGTAGTCAAAAAGGGTTTAATTCATTAGATTTTTTATAATTGACAAAAGTTATAATTAAATGTAAAAAATATATAATGTTAAAAATGGGAACCAAAAATCTATAAAATTGACTCAATGGGGTAAAATATTATAATAGAAATATTAGATAAGAATTTTATCGATTATAATACATATTAGGAAAAACATTAATTTATATTAATTTAATATTTTTATCCATTTCAATGGTGTCCCACCCCACTCTTATAAAAGAAAACCACTTCATCCAAATTATTCAAATATTCAATCCCATTTTGTTTGTCCTTGATCAAAAAAATCATTACTATAATCCCCTGACACATTATAGTGGAAATATATTGGGAAGATACTAATCTTATAATACATAATATTTTAAATAATTTTTCCAATGTTGAGTTATATTTATAACCACATATTTACATTTTATTCATTCTTTAACCGACTTAAAATAATCTAAAAACCTAATAAAATAATATTATGTTAACCTTTATATACATAGATATTATTTTTTTAAGGATTAACATATAACTTTCTCATCTTCTATTAAATGGAAAATGAAATCATCCTTCGAGTGTGTGATGAATAACCACCTCGCAAATCGATGTAATTATTTTTCCATCACCAACTTTCAAGAAAAGATTATAATTATAGATTTATAATTTATATAAGATATCAATGAAATATTAATCATTTTATAATGTTAATATGTCATTTTTAAAAAAATTTAATCAACTAAAAATTATAATTTTTTTCATTCTTATGTCTGGACTACCACCTCCACGAATGGATGTGACATTTTCCATCAACACATCCAATTGCTGATATATATAAATATAATTAATATTTCATTAATAATATAATTACAATTTTGTAGTAAAAGATTATATTTACCTTATGTCAATAAGTATATTAACAAATTTGAAATGATTCTCATGTGTACTAATGGCCTACAACCTCTATGATTTTAACATAGTTCATTTTTAATTACCATATTTATATTTTTTAAATAAAATATTGATTTATGTACAAATATTCTTTTATTATTTATTTATTAATATAAATTAGATGATTGAATAATGAATTTTTTTACAATTTTCATCATATGGGAGTCATGTTTTAGTAATGAGAAGAATTCAATATCATGATACCATTTGATCTATGAATAAATAAAAATAAATTCTTATATATTTTTTATGCTTTATAAAAGGAATTATAAAAAAAGAATTTTTCCCCAAAATGTGAAAAATCAATATATGTTTATCATTAAATATGATAAATAACTAATGTGAAATGTATATCTCAAGGTATGGGGCATTCTATTTATAAATCCCTTATAATGCTTCCAATAAAAAGATCCCCTTCTTCAAATTGAATATTATAAATATTACCTTATGTATTTATTTATATAGAAATAAGTGAAAAATAATGTAAAATATTACATTATAATTAATTTCTATAATGTGATTTCAAAAGGAATATTTTTATGTAATTCATTAACATTTATTAGAAAACATCAAATAGTGTATTATATATAAATCTATACAACAAAAATTCATTTCTTGGATGTCATAATATTTATTTTATTTTTGGGATATGTGACAAGATGTATTTTTTTCTGTATATAAAATATCAATAATTCTTTATATTCTAGTTATCTTCAAAATGAGATATTAAATGAAATGGATATATAGGTATATGATCATTTTTTTATGGGTGAATAGATCATTAATATGTATCATGAATATCGATATTCTGTTACGGATCTTGGACATTGGTTATGAATAAGGCAGTTTCTATTACAAAAGTGGAGAATATGATCTTGTTACAGCTCTTTATCGCAAATGGATAAGGGATATAGTAATCCAACATGGTTTTTTCTAAGATATTAAGTGAATTGTTATTGATTCTTATTCCAGTAATAACTATGATGATTATTTGATGTGTAATCACAACGGATAATATATGGGTGATGGTGATGGTTATACTATTAATACGAGTTATATGAGAATATTTCCCTAGGAAACATAATTATTATCTATACTTTATATGGGATTTTACAAAAAAAATATGGTTTCACAATGTAATGGAATGAATACTCAACCCTATAAGGTTGAAACTTATTGCTATGTAAAACTGTTCTTTTTATTTTTTCATGATTCCTATAAACTATTCAGGATTATTATTTTTAAAATTTTATTTATTAGAAAATTTAATAAGAAAGTAATTCAGTTTGGATGTTGACATTTTGGGTTTCAAAAATATTATTTTTATCCAAATATTAATTTCCAAAAATTAAAAAGCAAATAAGTATTCATGTACTAATTATTAGATTTAATTTTTATATCCATTATTGTGCCTTTATTATCATTCCATATATTATAATATTTTATATAGGATTAAAGATATATTGTTAAAAAGATAACATCATGAGAATTTTTTTATTTAATCTCATTGAAATAAATATATTATATCATAATGGGTTATTAGGGGAAAATGAGATACGACGTTTGTGTTTCCACATTATAATATATGGGTTTATTACATATTATTTTTGACCAAAATCTATAAAACACTATAACTATAATTATTTTTTAATTTAATATATTTTAATCTTTTTAAATTTCACTATAATAATTAATCAATGAGGTTTGTTCCATAAAATCATAATAACATAATAGTTTTAAATTTATGGGTTTATAACACATTTCAAATATTAATAATGTTATTTAATTAAGTTGAATATTTTTTAATCATTAAAAAGTAATATTTTCATATATATTTTGGAATATAAGGAGAACAATGTTTTCAATTCAATGTAATCTATATTTATATAATATAATTTGCTTTTAAATAATGAATATATGCATGTAGTGGTAACCACCAGGAAACATTCTACATATGATTCACCCCAATATGTATTGTGGTGTATGATGAGTAGGCCAAAGAGTAATCAACTATCATGAAACTCTCAGGGATATTTTATTAGATATTTTTAATTATCTTTAGAACCCATAATGAATGATTTTCATATCATGGTTATGTTGTTCATCCATTGAAAACTATTAAACACAATTTCTATCATATATTCACAACCCAACACATTAAAATTACCCTGAAACACTGACCTACCAATGTATATTTGATTATAACACTAACTTTTGGATTAAAAACCCCAATTTTTTTTTAATATTTTTTTTAAACATCCATCTATTTTTTATAGGGGACTTTGGTTCAATTTATCTGACCTTTTGACCATGAATGTATTATAATTACTTATTTTTTCATTGTAATACATCAAAGTAATGATTATAGTGTCATGTTTATTATTAATTTCATTAAAATTTATAAATATTATATGTAAAATTAATATTATAAAATGAAGAGATATTTATTGCATGATTTTTTATATCCCATAAACGCAATGCTTAGTATTTTATTGAAAAATAATTGTTTTTTTAAATATACCTACCTAATGAAATCATTAATTTTTTTTCATGAAGATAAAATTAATTTCATGGATCCTGTATTGATTGAATAATAATTCCCTAGATTATTCAATGAAGATAAGGATAACTATTTTAGGTATTATGCATTCTGTCACTGTGAATTATATGATTTTCTTGGAATTTTTTTCTGTTTTTTCATATCCATTGATATTATTCAATATGAATATATTTATTATATTGTATGTTTATTAATTATGGAATAATTCATAATTTTTATAAATTATGTGATAAACTTCATTATATGTACACTAATAGACTATTTTATATCATACTAGTTTTTTTCCATTTACCTAGGGATCCAAGAAGTGATCTATGAATAAATTCTAGAAATCAGAAAATTGGTTATGATTTTTCTAGATTATTTTATGTTGAATTATGATGAATTAATATAAAATGAAATTCATTTATCTATATGGTCTCCTAATAAACCTAAAATTTGAATTCATATGTGACGTAAACCAAATATTTTTTTAATAATGTAATAAATTGATTTCTGAATTCGATTTGATGGATCCATGAAATTTTAAAATAACTTTTTGAGTACCCTATTAACTAAATTTTATAATAACAAAAATATAACAAAAAATATGATAAAAACATATGATGGTGAATACGTTTTACTTTTATAGGATTTTTATTTCTCAATATTAATAATGTTATGGGTTTTTATTTGTATATCATTATTTAGATGTTACACCGAACTCATAGATGTAAAATATTATCAAAAAATTATAATTGGGTGGGGATATAGTTTTAATCAATAAAATAAATGATAAACCTAGTAAAAATACTATTATGGTAAATAAGGGAAGTTGAATCATGTTATGACTAATATCCATGAATGTATATCGAATCCTACTTGACCCCAATGTAAGGAAATAACTATGGACCACTTCATATGACATGCTCCATCATCATTCCATGGGACCATAAATCCATTATTATATTTGAAACAGATAATTCCCCTAGGGAAGATATTTATTACATAATAATATATTTAATGTGATAATTTTGTGATAGAAATTTATCAAATAGGATATATTCATGAATTTTGGTCATTGATTAAAAATACTATGTTGGTGTATGAGATTGAAAACAGGGAATATAAGAATTTCACTATGATATTATTTCAAAAAAAATACCAATGAAAGAATAAAATTTAATTGGAAAGTAACTTTCATAGTTTCAAATAGTAGATAGAAGACTGTGTTTCTACATCTTGGGATAAATTTAAAATAGTTCCATCTCACGTTCATACAATATATGAATGCTAGAAAATATGAACCACCATTTTATAGATTGTATTTCTGAATACACCTAAAGGGAAATAATATGTTAATAATTTTCAGCATATGATGATATAATATCAGGAGACGTCATTAAAGAAAATTAGTTCTAATTTTTTTTCATTTTTTTATATATTTCAATATTTGTGGAGGATGGTTAAGTAAAACAGATAATAAATTTAACAATGATGAACCAAAGACACATGAGACATCGAACATGTGTTGAATGTGTAAAATAATACAAGTGTATATGATTAAAAGGAATAAGATATTGTTAATATTATTGATAAAAGTTATGGAAATATCATTAATTGAAAATTAACAATGAATATGATAATAGAGAATGAATGATAATTATTGATATTAAGAATTACACAAACCAATTCCTAACGTGTCATATAAATCCACCATTAATGAATCCAAGTATAGATGGAAATCTGTCATGGATACCTATACTAAATTAAAAACTAATAAAGGTGATAAAACATGTAAATTGATCATAAAATCCAAAAAAGTTAAATAATTATATGATTAGATGTCATCATAATTTTTTATATATAGAATATATGTTGATAATGTTAAATCTATTTTTATCAATGTCAAAAAATAGTCATTAACCATGACCTATTGTGGAAATTTTATTAAAATATTGGTTTTTCGGCCAAACCAAAATATGAGGCATTGATACAGAAAATATGAAAAAATTGTTTTTTATATATTCTATAAATTTAAATAGTCCCTAGAAATAATTGGATTTAATTGTATAATGACAAAATTTCTTACACTAAAATATGGACTTTGAATCTTAAATGGAGAGTTGAGTATATTTTATTTGTAGGTTAGGAATCACTATATAGGTCGTACTTAATATATTATATTATAAAAAATTAATGAAATTTTATGAGAGTAAAGGATGAAGAATCATATTATTTTAATGGAAAAAATTAACATTTAAGGATATTCATATTGTTTGTGAATAAATTATTATGTTTCCTCAAGAATCATATTGTAATATTATTATGCATGATGTACATTTTATTATTGAACCCATCCAACCAAAAAACCTATATCCTTGACCCCAAATGAAATGAAACAAATTAAATTATTTGGGACCAATAATCATTTATGGTAGTGGTGTGATATGGAATTATTCATCCCTAGTGTTTCCTCCTAGAGAAAAAACATCATTTTCATGAAGAAGGCATATGAATTTAAATGGTTATTGGTTAATTAAATTGGGATATATCCAGTTATTATAAATAATAATTCATTCATAACATATTTTGACACCAAATAGTGTGTCCAAAAAGTTATATTCATGAGGGGTTACTGGTCATAATAAAATACTTCATATGTTTATTTCTACAATTCCCTGATGGTTTAAAATGTGGTACTTTTGGGGAATTGGAGAACCCAAATGTTTTCCAAATATATTTTCTGCAACAATCCATCCATAATAATTTAGTTTTTAGTTGTTTTATTAAAATTTATTCTCAATAATATACATTCATTTAGAGGATAATATTTAATGTTATCCAAACACTATTTAGCTATAATTGTTTTCTACATCAGTACACTCTTAAAAAATTAAATCTTTCTTATACATAAGTTTAAGAATATGATATGGGACTCATAAATCTAACAAATAACATTTAGTTGAATCATTATAATGTTTTCATGATTATATATCAAATGATTAAAAATAATTTTAATTTCATAATATATAAAATTTTCTCAATCATAATGATGATTTTATCACATAGTGAAACTAGTTTTGTGGTTGTGATTATTCAATGATAATAAAATGGGTACTTAAGAGATTATTCTTGTTGAAGAAGAAGTAATTTGTTTTTGGTGTTGGTATATGACCCATTATTGTGATTATTATTTATAATTGATAATGGAAATAGATCCCAAGTAGTTTTTTCTACTTGTCCGAATGTGTAACACCATTTATTGATCATTGAAAGGTATTTACTATGATGTTTAACATCACATTGTATGGATGACTAGGAGAAAAATTCATTCAAATGCATGGGGTGGGGATTATGATTATGTGGCCCTATTTGGTATATCACAAATGAAATATTACCCAAGGAGGAAGAGTTTTTTATTTCAAAGTGGGTAATAGATTGTGAATATGCCCCCCCTCTAGGGAATGACCAAAGGAGGATAGATTATTTTTAATGCTAATATGGAACCAAAAATATGACCCATTCCAAGAGTATGGTCAAATAAGGATTTAGTTATGGGGACTAAAATGAATATACCCCCTATGTAACTATCATTGTTCTATTTGGGATTTATCTTTATATGAAATTGTTTGATATATACCAATGAATAATGGAATAACATGACCCATGGGAGTATAAATAATTAATGGATGGATATAAATGATAATACAAAATATATGACCCCATGTTACTAATTATGAATCATTATTGGTTTTGTACATTACATAATCGTATCAAAACACATATCATTTCAATATAGGAATCAAAACATATATATTGGGAATTATGAAATTTATGTTCATTTAAATAGACTATTCCATATAGTTTATCAAGGATATGTATGAAAATATAAGGGAAATATTAAATATGAGAAAAATTGGATTAAGACATAGAGAGGCATCCAAAAAATCTAGGTCATATATGTAATTATAGGATACATGGTTCTATTGTTAGGTACAACTATTTTGTAGCATTTACAATATTATATTTTCAAGAAGGGATTTTGTATGTACGTTCTACCCATATTTTTCCATTTTAATATGATCCTTTGGGGAATAAAATATATTTTTAGGACTTACACTAAATCATGATTCACATATTAGATGAATGTTTGATATTCTAAAGGAATGATCATTGGATATATTTAAACTAAAATGAGTTGTGATCTATTTAAATTAAAAAAGATAATTTAAGATAATATATCATGAGAGAATAATATT
Source organism: Viscum album (assembly GCA_963277665.1). Classification (NCBI taxonomy): domain Eukaryota; kingdom Viridiplantae; phylum Streptophyta; class Magnoliopsida; order Santalales; family Viscaceae; genus Viscum; species Viscum album. Next base: position 1,882,080,285 of record OY728163.1, read on the forward strand.
GGATATCCATGGGGATCATGTATTGGGGAAACCAGTGGATTCTTCATTGGGGGTATATCCCTTTGACGAAAAAGGAAATTAAAATTAGACTGAAATTTAAATTGGATTGACATATTGAGGGTAGTTTAGTTATTATAATGGAATGACCATTACACACCTCTAATAGCACGTGAGTGGTGTAGATGTGAGAAATAAGATATAATAGAGGATAAAATTCTTTTTACATGAAAATTATATAGTATTTGTATGGCCACTACACAATAGGATTACCCGATGATATTGAATCCCACGGAGAAGAATACACCGTGAGAAAAGTATTATGAGAATTTGTAAATGAAATTGAAATATGGTAGCTATATTTATGGAAGTTTGAAAACAATTTTATGATGGTAACACAGTCTTTTTGATGAATATGTTATCATAGAGGGAGATTTTATGAATATGTGTTTAATATTGGGGAATAGCCTTGAAAATTCATGTGATTTTCTCTTTTTAAAATATGGAAAAGTGTTTTTATGGTTTACTACTATCTCTCCAAAAATTGTTATATGAATCATGATTAAAATAATAATTATATTTTTAAAAATTAATAAATATTGTAAATAATATTTCATGTTATGGAATTATGGGGGATGGATAAAATGTAATTTATGAGAGTTAGTATAACCCTTGGCTGCTGATAGATCTCATAAATACCATTCGTTATTACAATTTATATAATTGAAATAGGTTTTATAAGATCAAATGATGTTAAAGAGGTATCATAATCAAATTAATGAATGTGTGGTAATATTAACAATCCATGGGGTTTGTTTGGATTTGTGGTAGGTATTCAGTTGGGAAGTCCTACAACACAAACTAAATGGACAAGAGATTATCATGTTATCATATTATTGGAAAATCATAAAGTGATCTCAAAACTAGACTGTAATAAAGTGATCATCTCAGGTGATGGTGGTCTTACAATTTGGACTTTCACTAATGTCTTATTTTATTTTAAAACTAAAATAAAAATTTCATTTAGTGTTTTTTAAAATGAAATCTAGGACATTTCTAGAATCCATATATGTGAATATTTTTTTATCCAAGAATATAAATGTTTTATTTATATGTCAATATCTAATAATATTTATAAGGTACCACGTATATATACATTTTAATATATGATTGGTGAGATATATTCACAATATTATGATTGAAAAATATTTTAACAATATGTTGGTATCAGATCACTCATTTCATGTGACTAAATTCATTGGTACCGAAGATATATTCCTTTTGTATTATAAGAAAATATGGATAATAAGATATTACATTTAAAAAAAGCCTTTGTTAATAGAAAATCACCAAATATGTTTTTCATGATAGGATTGATAAACATCAAGTAGGAATCATGAATAGGAAATATACCACATGATATTGTTGTCAAATAAAACCATTGTAACCAATTGATCATGGGTTGAAACAATTGATTTATAGATAAACCAATGATAATAACTGAGTTATTATGATATCATAATTTAAAATGATTCCAAAATTATTCATATAATTTAAAAGTATCTCATATGTAATGGAAAATCATCACATAGCAATAAATTTTGTGTGATTTTAATTATGTTGAAAATTTAATTATATAAGGATCCGAAGGTTATGACATGAACTTATGGAAAAAATTGGTGGCTCATTTATTTTTAGGGTATAATATCAACTACCAATGTCATTTCTCATCACATTGTTGAGATATATGTTTAATGTATGAACTACTTTGAATTATACAATTCACATTATAAAACAATATAAATAGCTATAAATTAACATTTTCTTTCAAATATCAATCATGGGGTCCTATTATTTACATAATAACAAATAGCTGAGGAGTAAACATCATGAAATCGACGGAGTTCCATATGATAATCATCATCTAAAATTGATATTTTAAATTTATAGGGGTTGGGCGATCCAATAACCTTGGTGTATCACATGAAATTATATGACCTCAAATATTTCTATCATTGATAACCTCCCTATGTGTTTTTTAAATAACTATGTATGTTACCTAATTGAATATATATATATATATATTAATTAGATATTTTGAATCCTTTTTATATCATCATGAACTAAATGATAATACTCATACTCGGTGTTTTTTTGTATTTTATACAATTCTATCTTTATCTGTTCGTCTATAAGATCATCTGGTTCTTCACTATTTCAGGTAATAATGACTTATGTGGGTGCAATGTCTCCTATCATATAGATTCAGAAGCATGGAATCCTATATTTAATGATTTTGGTATATTTTAGATCAATTACATCTCAATTACCTTATTATAATATTATGTAAATTAATTTTTTGCTCAAATAAACCAGTCAATAAAAAAATTAAATATTTTATACACTAATTCGGGAAAAAAAAATTACAATGTTCAACAAGAAGAATGATTCATGGTTTCTTCATCTCTTTAAAAAAATTAATATAATGCATAGTTTCATTGTCATTGGATAATGATTTATTTCATAGAAACTCATTTCTACTTCACGTAAAAGAGTACACGATGCCAAAATTGTTTTTCTTATTGTGGATTACCCACGTTTCATCTATTATACATGTAGTCTAGAATGATATGTCTCCATTGGCCTGATCTAAATATCCACATAGCTTATTATATTTGTGTGATTGTAAGAATTTAGTTTCTTATATTATTTTTTTATTTAACCCTTGTGTGGGATCTATAAAAATTCCCCATACATGCTATTTTGATATTATAATTCATTCTACCTGTGTCTACCTTATGATTTTATAAGATAATTTAATTATATTTATAGTTCTTCCACTGACTATTTCATGTTTTGTGCAACATGTAGATGTATTTAAATATATGAATATAATCATATATCAAACTAATTTGGAGAAGCTAAAAAAGTGGAATCAAGGCTTTGGGTAAATTAAAATATTTCACTAGTGAACATATAATTTATCACGAATGAATTTTCTCTCTATTTATAATTTTTCACTTAATACATTATAATCTTCCAAAATGAATATCTTCGTCAATACATTATTCATCTTCAGGAATTTGTTATTATCCACACACATTTACTATTATAATTGGGTTGAGGTACCATATGAGCCCATTTAGGCTGGGAATATTAGAGAATATGTTTTGAATGAGATATTATTTTCTTAAAATGGATTATTATATGAATATATTGAGTAGATATCCGAAGTTATGATATTATATTTTTATTTTTCATGATGATCTTGTAGTGATGAAAGTCCAAATCATGGAAATTTGAGAATTATGATGATAAAATTTTACTTCATTTGTAAAATTTATTATATTACAATGTTTTTAATAATTAAAAAACACATATTTTTTGTACATACATTAGTTTTAAACATATAAAAATAATATTATCCACCATTGGGAAACCATATTATAAAGGTAATATAAACACCATAAAATCAACCTCAACATAACATAATAGTAATAGTGATATTGTTAGAGGATAATTAAAAATCATATTATTGAAGATATTATTCTCATAATATATATTTCTTGATTTTCTCAAATTTTATGAATCTTCATTTAAAAATCCTATAATTTTTTCTTGTACACTGTCTTAATTATTGTAAAAAATGTGCTCACCAGAAAAAACTTTAACACATTACATTATTCATTATGATGTTATAAAAAATCATCACTTGTTTCATTTATTATTAATGTATAAGGTATAAATAGTGGAATGAATAAAATACAACCTTATAGTTGGAATAATATTTAATTAATAGAATAAATTTTTAATACATTTATATAAATAATCTATGACACCGAATGACGATGAATTTCACATGGTTTTGGCCCAGAGATTGTTATAAATAAAACATGAATAATGAAAACATTAATGTTGTTCCATTAATTAGCATAGAAAATTTTTTAGGAAAAATGTGTGAATTAAATGTTTATTTTATTGAGAAACATTTCTTCAACATTTCAAGTAAAAGAGGGTACACTAGTAAGAGGAACGTTATAATTTCTGAGGATATATAGTGGTCCTTAAAAGGAATATGTTTATATAATTATGAAACATATGTATTCCAAGTATACTCATGATGAATATATAGTGTGTAGTGAAATGAATTTTACATTATCCCATCAATTGGGTGTTTTCATAAAATCTTATTTTTTTCTATTTTTAATTATATGACTCGTAGATTTTTCATGGTTCATTCATTGTTCAAGTTCAGTGAGTAGTGAAATAGACATTAAAGTGATATTCCTATGAAGGTTATTTTTGAGAATATTGTTGTGTCAATTTCATTAGGATGGTTAATTTCATGAATTCCAGGATAATATCGTAGATTTTAATGTTGGAATAACCATTATAGAATAATGGTCAACTATAAGGTCATATATCAATGACCATATATTGTTGTATACTGTCGTCATGTATCGTGGACTATTAGTTTATTTCAGAATAATACATCATTAATAAAAGGATCACCATCATCATCATGTAATTTTTTTTATTAAAAGAGGGAAAAATACAATGGGAAAACAGAAGAGAAAGAAAAGATAAAAAGGGTACAAGAAACACATAAGAAGAACCAGTGGAAGAACCCTCCCTCCCCTATCCAAGACGGCCTAGGGTGGTCTGAAGTGGTGAATAACTAGTACATCTCTTTTGATAAATTCAATCCCCTTGGACTGAATAATCTTTCAGGGTAAAGAAACACATCCTCCGTGTTGTTGGTGTCCACCGAGGCCAAGTGATCTGTGACCTTGTTCCCTTCTCTCTAGGTGTGAAGGATACACAATCTGGTAATGATCATTATTCTACATTTCTTGATGACATAATTAATTGACCAAGGGGGATCAGTGCACCCCTTCAAGGAGTTGTGCACAATAATGGAGTCTGTTTTGATTTCAAATATTGCTAGACCCTTTTGCATATATAGGTTGAGCCCGGTGAGAATTTACTTAGCCTATTCTTGTAGAGAAGTCCCCTAGCCCAAACTGGCTGAGAAAGCTAGGTAAACCGAACCATAGAGGTCACAATCCACTCCTCCTCCGTGCAGGTTCCCTTGGATGCAAGATCCATCTGTATTATGTTTTAAAACCTCTGAAGGAGGGTTCCATCAAACCCAATTGCCTTCCCTACATCTAGGTGCCATGTCCACATTGGATCCCAGTTGAAACCGACGAAGATAGGGAGCTTCCTTCCAAGTCTTCATAGCCATGCTCAAATCCAGTAGGATATTTCTCTCCCAAACAATAAGGACCTGAGATGAAACCCCCTCCCCTTCATATTTATATGTGTTCCGAGCCTACAATATGGTCCAAAAACCTACATGCAGCACCACTGCTCAGGCCACCCTCTCCGGACCACTTCCCTTAGAGCCTTAGAACTGCTTATTAAGAAAGGCAGGGAATGGACCATCCAAGGTAAGTGGCACAGAGAACTCCCCTACGAATTTCCACACCTCGTGTTCCCAGTCACTGTCAAAGAATAGATGGCCACTGCTCTCCTTACTAGGAACACTACAACATACGCATCTAGACATAAGAGGGATACCACATCTGTGTATATTGTCATCTGTCAGGAGGCCCTTATTACGAATCCTATAGGTGAGGAAGTTGATCATGGTGGGAATGTTTTTCACCCATTGAAGCACATCCCAGTCCTCATCCTACCTCTATCAATTCCCAAGGCGCCAAATATCATTCGACGATAACATTGCCGAGGAGGAGGCCGCGAAAACACACTTATCCTCCTCTTCATTAAGCTCAATGAGTTAAAAATACTCATGTTGTTCCTTATTCTAAACTGAGTCTGTAAAGACCTTAACATTTTATTTATATTTGCTCCATTTTTTGTGTTATTTTATTTTATAGTCAACAAAACTATAACCTTTAAATAATGAAGTGGGTATAATTAATATTTCAACATTCAGTTTCGACTATTATATGACCGTTTATCAATATAACTGTTTGAAACTATAATCTTAGCGTTGTGTTTTTTATAATTACAGTTTCCTATGTTAATTAATACAGAAAGAAGGTTGAATAGCCTCATCCAGTAGACTCGAGCCTTAGAGAATCCCATATGTCGGAGCTTGGGAAGGAGGTAGAATTATTAAGTTTTTCTCTGGACCAAGCCCTAACCAAACTTCAACGTATGAAGCTTCAATGGAATTACCTAAGGGGAATGTTCAAGAAGATCAAAGTCACCAATCAGGAATTGCTGTTCGAGCCACGCCAATATTCTATCACCATAGCACACCTTACACTTAGGTACTATGCTGGAGTTAGAAGGGGCTATGTAACGAGACCATAGCTACATTTATATTTTTTATATAAATAAAATTGTTATTTCTTCTTATGGAAAAGTTTTAAATTTCAAATATTCAGACAAATATATGATGTGTATTTTTGATGAATTTTGGAAAAAAGGGTATTTTAAAATGTTTTTGAATTCATTAAATAATTGATATTGTGAAATTATTTTCAAGAAATGGTCTTCTACTGTTGTGTTCGGTAAAAAATTTAGAGTCTAATAAGATCAACATGGTTTTTAGTGAATAGTAATGTAGGACTATTAACATGCCCATATGAATAGTAATGAATAATAATTTGATAAATAAAATATAAACTTCACCCATGAATGTATAAATACATTTTAGACATCTAAAAAGTTAAAAATGGATAACAGTTTACGTTTTGGTATTTTTGTACGCCACAAATATTTTATTTACAATTTCATTACCAATTTAATAATTATAAATAAATTTCTATTTTCATAAAATTAAATCATAAATTGTAACTTTATTGTGTTATGGGTATATGATATTTTTATGGAACCTTGATTACTTTTTAAGGTGTTACAAAATGAGTTATAGTTTTAAAGATGAATTTTTCGGATAAATAAGGATTTTATTTAAAAATAAAAATAAAATTATTTAGAAAATTATTATCATAAAATGGACTTCATTTTTCAATTTAGAGCATTGATATTTTGTTAGGGTGAATTTAAGGGATTTTTCTGAAAAAGTTGAATTTTCGGTGAATATTAAAAATGCAGTTTTGAGTTTCAGGTGTTTAAGGACATCATTAAAGATGTAATAATGGTGTATGCTTTCTGGTAGAATTATGAATTGTGAGATATGCTATGAGGTTGTTCAAAGTGGACAATACCATAGGAAAATACCATGCCATTTCCCTCATTATTTTCATTCTAAAATCATCCTCAATGATGTTTTGGTCTCTTTACCTCCCAAGAAGTCCTCCCAATGTGCCCTTAAGCCTCTCAAGGTCCCGAACATAAAGCTTTCGATGTTACTTTTTAAGGTACGGTATTCATTCACCCTCGTCTTTTACATCAGGACTTCCTTTATATTGTATCTTATATTTTCCATACTTTTATTTTGACGGTATGTTCTTATATGTTGTCATTACTGTCCATTTTTTGTCCAAATTATGAGAGACCCTTTCTTCTCTCATCAATTTGTTTTCTGAATTTTTAAGTGACGCCGTTAGGCTGCTGGATTTCTCATAATGGAAATCACATATTCTCTTTCCTTTCATGTTTCCTTGTCTTGTGGTATGTCATTCAAATGTCCATACCATGTTATTATCTCCATTTTATTCTATATTTATATTATAATATGAGTTATTTATGAGTGGGATACCATTTTACACTCTATTTTTATTTTCTAAAACCATGTTATATAGCCATTAAGCTATAGAAATTTTATTCTCAAAATCTATCTCTTTTTCTTAAGAAATTCTCTTTCATTATTTATTTGAATACCCAATTCTATTTTCATATCCAGGGGTATTCAGAATTAAATAAAATTGATCTATTTGACTTTGGAATTGACATACATATAACCCTCACTCATATTCTATGGGTTATAAATGACTTAATGATAATGTTTTTAAGAGCTTTTAAAACGTCATGATTTTGAAATGATACACATTTATTTTATTCTCTATGGGGTTTTTATGTAATTTTGATTATGATCCATGTGGATCGCATAAAAATAAAGACATATTAATGGTGCGCCCTGATAGTGATCCAATGCATTGGGTAAAGAATTAATCTATAGAGATGACAAGTTTCAGGAAACCTTGGTGAATAACCTTGGTATGTTTTATGAAACCAGTAATTCCCTTACCCCAGTTACCTAGAGTCGGTGCATTATAACATAACATTGTAATGATCACAAGAATGATCAAATCTCGAAAGACCGATTATTTTAGTATCCTTGGAAACACTAGATATATTCATAAAGTTTTACATTACATCATAAAAATGAAAACTACAACAACATGGTCTCCATAGTCCACACTCTTATCCACTCATACTATCCCTGTAGGTCATTCATAAATTACATCTTCACATCCTGGAAAAAATAAAACATAGAGAAGGGGTTAGCTCAAATGCCCAGTAAGGATAACAATATAGAGGAAACATTCATAAATAAGAATAATCATTTAATGCAATGTATAACTAAAACAAAATCCTTTTAAACTTGAACTTCAACGTAGTGTGGAAAAAATAAAATGAAATAATTCCATTAACTTATTCACATGGATATTCTACTAATAAAATAATCAAATGCAATATTAATAACCACTTTCCTAATGATGAAATGCATAATGCCAAAGTATCACAACCACATAGCTAAGGCCTAGTGCCAAGACTACAAATAAGATTTTTTCAAGGCCTTGTGCCAAAACACTAGTTTGTCTCATGAGACCTACCGATGCATCGAGGAGCTATAACGGGCTCCACCCGTCACATATTAAGTACAATGAATTCCCATATGAGAAGGTTTAAACCTAACATAAACATTCGTATTAAAACTAGCATACGAAATGTCAAATATTTCACCATAAACCATGAAGGGTCTAAAAATAACATATCCATAGTTAAACATATCACTAAACCTTCAATACAATATGGAAGTTCTATTTCATAATAATTCACCTTCAAATAAGCTTAAATTCAATCAAAGGATGTTGACATAGATGAGATCAAAACTCTTTTTAGAGAAATATCTCTTTTTATTTTGAAATCAATTAACAGTCATATAAAATAAAACATTTTCTTTAAAAATATTCTTATAAGCTTGTAAGTTATGGTTCGACGATTTTATAATGGCCGAAAATAGCCGCACCCGCCATATAAGTTATAAAAACATTCTTACCTTAATTCTGTAGAAATGGTTAAAATGCACCATGTTTGGAAAACGACCGAAATATTATTTTATAAACCTCTTATAAAAAGTCAACAAAGGGTATAAATGACTTTAACACATATTATATTAAATATTAAAAATGTTTTGAAATACATTTTTAAGAATCATGGATGTGGATGATAAAGAAATCCTAGTAGATTATTACGTATAAACAACCTCGGATAATGAAGAGATTGCGAAATAAACCCTTACCTTGCACTTTTCATTGGTTGGGGGTAGGTTAAACTCATGTATAATTGTTAAATAATTTTTATTAAATTATACAAGAATCATATAAATTAATATGATATCATATAGGATCTTTTATCATTTACTTGTTAATAATATCTTAGTATTATCATTGTTTCGGGTGTTAACTTACTCTTTTTCTGTTATATGTTTTGTTACGTAAGACATGTTTGTCATGGATATGTTGTATATTATTCATATCCATAATGATATCAAGTCCATAAACATTATTTTTAAATCATCAAATTATAATTATAATTGAATGGATACGATGGAGAATGAATCTCGTCACGTTCGTGGAGACGGTAGTCCGTACGTTCGCACGAGCGACAATACCATTCTTTTGATATGAAAAAATATATAATTGGATGGTATATCATATATAAAAAATCATTATAATTTTATATTTATTATTTACATGAATTACACATCATTATTATACCCATCCAAATAATAATTTATTGAATAACAATTACACCACGACGTAGAGACGGTAACCCGTACGTATGCCCGTATGGTGACCTGTTATTCAAAGGATATATAGAATATAGAAATATGGTTTTAAAATGTTTATAATAACATAAATTTATATATAATATTCTGGAGTTATTATTTTATAATGGTAATCACAAAGAAAGGAGAAGTGGAAGAAGAAAGGAACATGAAAAAGGGTGTTGAAATCATTACCTCTTCTTCGAGTTCTTCCTTTTGATTTGATCAAAAGGGCTCCTTAAGTTGGATTTCTTACTGATGTAAGGCCTCTAGGATGAATTTAGGGATGTTGATAGAGTATTTGGGCAGTGATTGGATGAACCAAAAGGCTTTGAAGATGTGCGTTCATGAGAAGGGATAGTGCCCTTTTAAAAGAGGTGTGAGGGACACCATTGGAAAACCTAAAAATATTATTTTAAAATAAATTGATAATCGGTTTATAAGGGCTACAAAGTGTATTATTTAAAGGTTAAGGTGGGTATGGGTCGAAATAAACTCAACCAATGGAATTTCTACAGGTTTGGGTTACTATATTAACCTTATCTTTATGTATTAACTCTTAGTTAATTAGTTTCCCTTTTACAATGTCTCTTTGTATTTGTATATTATATGGTTAATAAATATACTATATACAACCAAGAGAAGTAAAATTGGTCCATTAACTATACAACTATCATCATATAAGTCTCTTGGAATATCCTTAGTTTTTTAGGAATTTAATTTCAATTAATAATATATTATTTGTTTTAAAAACTCTTTTATGTCAATTTTGACACTATTCAATAATTGATTTTTATAAAAATCATAACAGAATTATTACTTCGAAAAAAGTAAATTAGGTAAATCCTAACATGTTATATTAAACTATAAAATTAGTTTAATTCATAAAAAGTCTCATATTATATTTATTTGGGTATTTATATCTTCAATTATTCATATTTTTCATTAATTAGGTAATTACTCCATCATCATTGTGTCATAAATAAATTAAATTATATAATGTCTAAAAATTATAAATAAAATATCATTACGTACAAAATCATTTTTTCTTTCTAATGAATATTTACAATATAATTGATATAATGTATAACCCTATATTAAAAATGATTTAGTAAATACACATTGATTTTAACTCTTTTAACTCTTCTTTGAATTAAATAATAATAAATGTCCTAATCTAATCCAAGTGGACCTAAATGATAATATTTTATTCCTAATATTGTTTTTGGTCGAGATACACTTTTCCAATAGAATTATGACATGTGTTACGGTAATATTAATATCATTTTTACCCTTAATTACCCTATATACTTTTAACCGTGGTAAATAAAAGTATAATGTTACTATTCAACAAAAATTATTTTCATCTCATTGAACCAAATTTTACTACATGATATTAACCTTGTCTCTCGGTTTTTCGAAATTCCATTCAAAGAAGCGGTAAAATTACGTTATATGAAAAATTCAGTTTTTTTAACTACCACCTAGTGGTTTCACTATTCATCAAAAATTGATGTTTTTCAGAATAATGCCAAAATTTCAACCTAAGATATACTTGATATTCCAAATTCAAAAATGATTTCTATTTTACAAAATTCCATACATATAAGTTGTATTAATTAATTTTATAATTAATTCCTGTTGTCACAACAAATAGTGTGTTTTTAAGAAACAATATATATCAAAAGATTGACAATTTTTTATGTCCAATTTCAATGTGAATTTAATTCTAATCAACACCATTGGATAAAATGGTAAAAATATATTCTAATTATAATTTAAAACCACTCAATAATATAATTTATCACTATAAATTATTTTGATTAAAAAAGTTGTTTTTAAGTATTATTCACTATTCATAAAAATTGGAAGTTATCATAAAAATACAAAAAATTCAACTTAGGATAATTTTGATATTCTGAATCCAAAAATGAATTCCATTTTTAAATATAAAAAATATATAATTTCCAAAAGTAGGTATTACTATTCATAACGGCTAGTTTGATTGGTTGTGGTGTGTTTGAACTCGATGTTGCGTACAACACACGCTATCAGATTATTCAAAGAGAAGCGTACCGTAGAAGCTTGGGGTGTTACATTCTTCTCTCATTAAATTAACTTATTCCTCAAAATTTCTAGAATACTACCGCCTGAAAATAATCAGGTGTTTCTTCATCATGAGTTTCTCGGGTTCCCACGTTGCCTCTTCCATCTTATGGTTTCTCCACAAAACATTTATCAGTCGCGTCGTCCGGTTTCTCAATACTTGTCCTCTCATATCAAGAATCCAGACGGGCTCTTCACAATAAGACATATCGGGTTCCAGTTCTAATTCCACATAGGTGAGTACATGTGTTGGGTCAGAAATGTATTTCCTCAATAGAGATACATGGAACACATCGTGATCTTTGGAGAGACTTGGCGGCATTGCCAATCAGTAAGCTACAACACCAATTCGTTCTAGAATTTCGAAAGGTATGATGTACCTGGGACATAATTTACCTTTCTTACCAAAATGTATGACTCCCATCCATGGAGATACCTTTAGTAAAACATTATCACTGACTTGAAATTCCAAATCCTTCCTTCGATTATTGGCATAGCTCTTCAGCCTACTTTGAGCTACTTTGATGTGCTTTTGGATTACCTTAACCTTTTCCATCGTTTCCTCCACCAGTTCTGGACCTACAATTTTCCTTTCACCAACGTCATCCCAACAGGTTGGTGTGAGACATCTATTTCCATATAACGCTTCATATGGTGCCATCTGAATACTGGAATGGAAGCTATTGTTATAGGAAAATTCTACCAGAGGTAAATATTGATCCCACATACCCTAAAAGTCAAGTGATCAAGATCTCAACAAGTCTTCTAAGGTTTGAATAGTTCCTTCTGATAGTTCATCTGTATGAGCGTGGTAGGCAGTGCTCAAATGAAGTTTAGTATCCAAGGCTTTCTAAAGAATTTTCCTGAATCTTTAAGTAAAACTGGGACCGCGATCAGAAACAATCGATAGGGGTACTCCATGATGTCTCAAAACTTCATCAATATATAGTCTTGCTAGACGTTCTAGTGGTAGATCTTCTATTATAGAAAGAAAATGTGCGGACTTGGTAAAACGATCAACAATAACCCATATTGCATCGTTCCTTCTAGGAGTCTTTGATAGTCCTATGAAAAAGTCCATAGTGATATTATCCCATTTCCACTCAGGTATGAGAAGAGGATGCAATAATTCACTAGGCTATTGCCTTACAACTTTCACTTGTTGTCAAACCATACATCTTGACACAAAATCGGCAATCTAACTGTTCATGTAGTCCCACAAAAAATGTTCCTTCAAATATATGTACATTATGGTGATCCCATAGTGTATAGAGAAATTGGAACTATGAGCATTATCCAACAGTTGTCTTTTTTGGTCAGGTATATCGGGAACACAATGTCTCTTCCCGAATTTCAAAATTCATTCTTCATACACAGTGTCTCTAAATCTCCCATCATTCACAGCTTTAATCTTATTTTGAAATTCTTCATCATCGGTCTGAGAACTCTTAATATTTTCTAGTAAAGATGGTTTGGCAACCATTTGAAAAGGAATTGATGTTTCACCTTCCCTGGTTATTCTTATGTCCATCTTCACTAGACCCATGAAAATTAGATCCCTTTCAATTCTCATATTTTTCAAAACTCTATGATCTTTTCTTCTCAAAGCATCTTCCACCTTGTTTTCTTTCCCCGGGTTGTACTGTATCATACAATCATAATCCTTGAGAAATTCAAGCCATCTCTTTTTCCTCATGTCGAGTTATTTTTGTGATAAAATATACTTCAAAATCTTTTGTTCAGTATAAATCTCACATTTTTCACCATAGAGGTACTGCCTCCATATCTTCAAAGCAATGATCACCGCTGCTAACTCAAGATCATGAGTATGATAGTTTTTCTCATGAATTTCCAACTATCGTGATGCATATACAATAACCCTATCATTCTGCATAAGGACACAACCAAGTCCTTTCATCAATGCATCACTATAAATAATGAACCCATCATTCATCAATGATAGAGTCAATATAGGAGCATTGACCAATCTTCTCTTCTGTTCTTCGAAACATTCTTCACACTCTTTTTTCCAAACAAATTTATCCCCTTTACATGTGATCGTCGTTAATGGGTTACCCAATCACGCAAAATTCTGGATGAAACGTCGGTAATAACATGAAAAACTAATAAAACTACGTACCTTGGTTATATTTGTAGGTGCTGGCCATTATTGGATTTCCTTGGTCTTAGAAGGATCAACAATGATTCCATCTTTAGAGACAATATGGCCAAGAAAATAAATCTCATGAATCCAAAATTCACACTAGCTAAACATCCCTTATAATTCATGTCTTCTCAGAGTCTCCAGGATAATGCGCGAGTGATTTTCATGATCTTCATAGCTTTTGGAGTATACCAACATATAATCAATAAATACCACCACAAATTCATCATGATATTCCTTGAGAACTCTATCCATTTGATAAATGAATACAGAGGGTGCATTAGTCAATCCAAAAGGCATTATTGTAAACTCGTAATTCCCGTACCTGGTTCGAAATGCTGTCTTCGAAATGTCTTCCTTCTTTACACACAACTGATGGTATCCAGATCGAAGGTCAATATTTGAAAAGTATTGAGCTCCATGCAGTTGGTAAAATAAATCATCAATGCGAGGTAGGGGATACTTTTTCTTTATTGTTATAGCATTGATCTCCCTGTAGTCGATACATATCCTCTGAGATCCATCTTTATTTTTAACAAAGAGAACAAGGGCTCCCCATGGAGAAACAATAGGGTGAATAAATCCCTTATTACTCAATTCCTCTAGTTGATTCTTTAGTTCGACTAATTCCAAAGTGGCCATTCTATATGGGGTCTTCGATATAGGCTTTGATCCAGTAATTAAATCAATGGAAAAATCAACTTCTCGTTCTGGAGGATGTCCAAGTAAATCTTCCGGAAATACATCTACATATTCTTTCACAACAGGTACATCCCCTATTTGAACATTCCTTTCCTCACCCATAGTCATTTCATTCTCACCCTCCCCAATAATTGAATTTATTTGAGCTACTGGGGGTGGATTTAGATAAGAATTAGGTGGTGACGATTCTGCTCTAAAGATAAGGTGTTCCTTATCATCATCATCAAAAATAATAACCTCCTTATTATTATAATAAATCTTTGCATCATAGTCTGAAAGCCAGTCCATACTGAGGATTATATCAAACTGAATCACGGGTATGATGATGAGATCATCAGATAAAGAACATTTATGTGCTCTAATGGTGACTGATTCACAAACCGTTATTGCAATGATACTTCCCTTAGGAGTTTTAACTAACAACTCCCTTGTTAAGTCAAATTGTAAATATATAATTTTATTAGAAAACTGGGAAGATATGAAACATTGTGATGATCCCAAATCAAATAATGCATTTTCTAATCATGAGGAAACCATTAAATTACCTGCCACCACATCTTTCGGAGCTTCTACCTCGGCAGTAGTGATAGCATAAGGTTGGCCTTGATCCCTTGGAATTTTCTGAGGTAAGTTCCCCTGACGCATAGGACATTCATTTTCATAATGTCCCATCTCCCTGCAATTGTAGCACTGAACATTGGTAGCTTCCTTCTTCCCTTTGAAATCATGAGCTTGGTGGCATTTTTCACCACACTTGTAATAGAAGCCCATTCCCTTTAACCAAGTACCATGGTGTTTCTTCCCACATTTACCACAGGATGGATATTCAACCTTTGCCTTCTTCCCCTTATTTCCATTATCAGATTTATCAGCATATCTCTTCTTCTCTTACTTTTCTTTATAGTCATAAGACATAGAGAATTCCATTTCATTCTTGATAGCACATGAGGCAATGTCTTCATATGATGAAAAGGATTTTGAGACTAATGCTCAATGGAGAAATGGTTTTAACCCATCAGTGAAATGATCAATTTTACTTATTGGGTTATGTATATAATCTCCAGCATACCTTTCTAACCTTGTAATGTTAGCCTCATACTTTGAGACATTCTCATCCTCATTTTGTATCAGACACATAAATTGCCTTTCCAAATCTCCTCGATGGTCACGAGGAATGTATTTTTCTAAAAACAGATCTTTGAACTCCCTCCATTCAATATTTGATACTTAATCACCTCCATTCATGTTTTGAATCAATGACCACCATTGATCAATATCTCCAGTGAGGTGGTAAACTGCCATGATAACTTTTTCCCTTTCACTACTCACCATAGCCTGAAATATTTTCTCTAGGAAATTTATCCATTTCTCAGCTACTAAGGGATTTTTACTCCTATTGAACGTTGGTGGTTTTTGCCTCATGAATCGATCTAACATTGATCATCCACGTTGTGGATCAGGGTGCTCCATACGGGTAAGGTTATTATTCATAACCTGAGTGAGTTTCCCTAGTATGGTGATTAGCTGATCGGCACCAGTTGCATCACCAGCTCCTCTATAATTATCATGAGCATGAGGGAAATCTCTACATGGAGTGCGTGCATTGATACAGTTTCCATTTCTTCCACTAGGCGCCATTTCTAAACAATGGCATAAACTAGATCAGTTTATGAATCAAAATACATAATCCCATACTTATAAAACACTTAACATAAATTGAACTATTTATGGATATAATCCATAATAAAAAAAAATTTCTTTGAGGAACTATATACTCATAAACCCTTCACAATGATTTGTAAACAAAATGACAGTTATCCTAATCATATCCCCTGGGAGTGTCGTAACCAAGAGTTCATCAAGACCTGTTGTCGTGCACCAGTTCCCATTCGAGTCTAGCTCAAAGCGGTGTTTTCGGGTTTTACCCCAAGGTAAATTTGTGCCAGAGCCGCCTCTACCTGCTCGTATCCAGATAGGGATGTAATGCTCGGAAAAATCACAAAATCTCTACAATACAAAAATTATAGGAAGTTCTTTTTTACTAATTCTCAAAGTCCATTTTAGGTCTATGTGCTCTAATCAGAGTTTATCTAAACTAGTTTCCAAGTTTTGTACTAAACTTCCTCTGATTCCAACTGTATCACTCAGAACCAAGTTACCTAGAGTCGGAACATTATTACATAACATTGTCATGATCACAAGAAAGATCAAATCTCGAAATACCGAATAGTTTAGTAGCCTTGGAAACACTAGATATATTCATAAAGTTTTACATTACATCATAAAAATGAAAACTAAAACAACTTATTCTCCATAGTCCACACTCATATCCCCTTATCATATCCCTACAGGTCATTCATAAATTACTTCTTCACATCCTGGGAAAAATAAAACATAGAGAAGGGGTGAGGTCAGATGCCTGGTAAGGATAAAAATATATCGGAAACTTTCATAAATAAGAATAAAATTTTAAGGAAATGTATAAATAAAAAAAATCCTTTTAAACATGAACTTCAACATAGTATGGATAAAACACGAAATAATTCCATTTACTTATTAACATGGATACTCTACTAATTGAATAATCACATTCAATATCAATAACCACTTTCATAATGATGGAATGCATAATGCCAGACTATCATAACCACATATCAAAGGCCTCGTGCCAAGACTACAAATATGATTTTGTCAAGGCCTTTTGCCAAGACACTAGTTTGTCTCATGAGACCTACCGATGCATCGAGGAGCTGTAGAGGGCTCCACCCGTCACATATTAAGTCCACTGCATTTCCATTTAAAAAGGTTTAAACATAACAAAAACATTCATATTAAAACTAACATACAAAATGTCAAATCATTCACCATAAACCATGAAGGGTATAAAAAAAACATATCCATAGTAAAAAATATCACAAAACCTTCACTACAATATGGTTGTTTTGTTTCATAAGAAATCAGCTTCAAATAAGCTTAAATTCCATCAAAGGATGTTTACATAGATGAGATCAAAACTCTTTTTAGAGAAATATCACTTTTTATTTTGAAATTATTTAAGCGTCATATAAAATAAAAAAAAATATTTGGAAATATTATTATAAGCTTGTATGGGAAGATTTGATGATTTTATAATGGCGGAATATAGCCGCACCCACTGTATAAGTTAAAAAAACATTCTTACCTTAATTCTATCTAAAAGGTTAAAAAAACCTTATTTGGAAAATGACGGAATGATTCTTTAATAAACCTCTTATAAAAATTAAAAAACGGTATAAATGACTTTAAACCGTATTATAGTAAATAGTAAAAATGTTTTGAAATACATTTTTAAGAAACATGGATGTGGATGATAAAGAAATCCGTGTAGATTATTACGTATAAACAACCTCGGATAATGAAGATATTGCGAAATAAACCCTTACACTGTACTTTTCCAAGTTTGGGGGTAGGTTACCCTCCTGTATATTGGTGAAATAATTGTTATTAAATTATACAATAATAATATATATTAATATGATATCAGATATAATCTTTTCACATTGATTTGTTAATAATATCTTAGTATTATCATTGTTTCGGGTGTTAACTTACTCGTTTTCTTTTATATGCTTTGTTACGTAAGACATGTTTTTCATGGATAGGTTGTATATTATTAATATCCATAATGATATAAAGTCCTTAAAAATTATTTTTGAATCATAAAATGATAATTATACTTGAATGGATACGATGGAGAATGAATCTCATCACGTTCGTGGAAAGGTAGTCCGTACGTATGCACGAGCGACAATATCAATCTTTTGATATTAAAATATTATATAATTGGATGGTATATCATATATACGGAATCATTATTATGTTATATTTATATTTTATGTGAATTACACATCATTATTATACCCATCCAAATAATAATTTATTGAATAACAATTGCACCACGACATGGAGATGGTAAGTCGTACGTACGCACGTATGGTGACATGTTATTTAAAGGATGGATAGAATAATGAAATATGGTTGTAAAATGTTTATAATAACATCAAAGTATATATAATATACTGGAGTTATTATTTTATAATGGTAAAAACAATGAAAGAAGAAGTGGAAGAAGAAAGGAACTTGAAAAAGGTTGGTGAAATCATTACCTCTTCTTCTGGTTCGTCCTTTTGATTTGATCAAAAGGACTCCTTACGTTGTCTTTCTGACTAAAGTAAGGCCTCTAGGATGAAGTGACGGAAGTTGAGAGAGTATTTGGGCGGAGTTTGGCCGATCCAAAAGGCTTTTAAGGTGTGAGTTAATGAGAAGGGATAGTTCCCTTTTATAAGATGGGTGAGGGGCACCTTGGGAAAAGCTAGATATATTATTTTATAATAAATTCATATTCGGTTTCTAATGCCTCCAAAGTGGATTATTTAATGGTTAAGGTGGGTATGGGTTGAAAACCACTCAACCAATGGAATTTAGATAGGTTTGGGTTTCTACATTAACCTTATCATTATGTATTAACTCTTTGTTAATTTGTTACACTTTTACAATGTCTCTTTGTATTTTTATATTATATAGTTAATACACGTACTATATACATCGAAGTGACACCCAATTAGTCCATTAATGATACACCTATAACGATATAAGTCTCATTTACGATCCTTAGATTTTTAAGAATTTAATATCAATTAATAATATAATATTTGTTTTAAGAACACTTTTATGTCAATTTTGACACTATTCAATAATTGATTTTTGTGAAACTCATAACAGAATGATTACTTCGAAAAAAGACAATTAAGTAAATATTAATATTTATATTAACCTATAAAATAAGTATAATTCATAAAAAGTCTCAAATTATATTTATTTGGGTATTTATAATATCAATTATTCTAACTTTTTATTAATTAGGTAATTACTACATCATCATTGTGTCATTAATTAATTAAATTATTTAATGTAAAAAAATTATAAATAAAATATAATTATGTATGAAATATTTTTTGGTTTCTAATTAATATATACAACCATATTTATATTATGTATTACCCTATATTAAAAATGTTTTAGTAAATAAACATTGATTTTAACTCTTTTAACTCTTCTTTGAATTAAATAATAATAAATGTCCTAATCTAATAAAAGTAAACCTAAATGAGTATATTTTATTCCTAAGGTTGTTTCTGGTCGAGGTACACTTGTACAATAGAATTAGGACATGTGTTATGATAATATGAATATCATTTTTACCCTTAATTACCCTATTTACTTTTAACCGTTGTAAATAAAGGTAAAAAGATACTATTCACCAAAAATTATTTTTATCTCATTGAACCACATTTTACTACTTGATATTAACCGTGTCTCTCGATGTTTTGAAATTCCATTCACAGAAGCGGTAAAATTATGTTTTATAAAAAATTCAATTTTTTTAACTACTACCTGGTGGTTTAACTATTCATCAAAAATTGATGTTTTTCAGAACTATGCCAAAATTTCACCCTAAGCGATAATTGATATTCTGAATTCAAAAATGATGTCTATTTTACAAAATTCCAAACATATAAGTTTCATTAATTAATTTTATAATTAATTCCCATTTTCACAACAAATAGCGTGTTTTTAAGAAATAATATATATCAAAAGATTGACAATTTTTTATGTCCAATTTTAAAGTGAAATTAATTATAATCAACACCATTTGATAAAATGGTAAAAATATATTCTAATTATACTTTAAAACCACTCAATAATATAATTTATCACTATAAATTATTTTTGTTAAAAAAGTTGTTTTTAAGTATTTTTCACTATTCATAAAAATTGGATGTTCTCACAAAAATACCAAAAATTCAACTTAGGATAATTTTGATATTCTGAATCCAAAAACAAAGTCCATTTTAAAATATAAAATATATATAGTTTCAAAATGTAGGTATTAATATTCATAACAGCTAGTTTGATTGGTTGTGGTGTGTTAGAACTCGATGTTGCATACAACACACACTATCACATTATTCAAAGAGAAGTGTATCATAGAAGCTTGGGGTGTTAAAAAACCTCGGGTATAAACCATGGTGATATGGTCATGAATGTCTAAATGAATTTTTTTAGCCACATATTAATGTTATTATTCATGTTGTTTTTCTTATGATATGCCTATACATCCATTTCTCACGTCCTTATGATTTTATTCATGTTCTTATTGATGTCACAAGTAAATTGATTCCCTTGTTTACCCATACACAACATTTTTCTCACCATTTCCATTGAATTTATGTCTCATGGTTATGAGATGCAGTAATTGTACATAGGATGAACATATGATCAAGACTCACAAGTGGATTAGACGAATGTTTATGTTGTTTTTCATGTATTATGTTCATGATTTCCAAGACACTAGACATTAAAGATCATTTGTTTGTAAAATGTAATTAAATGTTATGTAATAAAAAGGCGGGATGTCATAGAGTTAGGGAATCATGGAACGAGACTTTCCTCCTAACGTGAAATGTCCATAGCCGGTCATCCAGGATAACCCAGCACTGTGCCACACCAATGTTGACCCCAAAAGGATATATCACCCTTCTCCACAATCCATCTCGAGATGGGATGAAGGACATTGACAATAGGGCTGATCAATGACCAATGGGAAGAAAGATGACCCTCTCCTGGGATGCGTAGGGGCGTCACGTTTGCATGCATGATAGTCCCACACAGGGTATGTTGTTCCAAGACACTTCATTCAAGCCTCACATGCATGTAATTGATGGTATCATCCAAGTTTCATACCTCAATACCGCATTCATTCATGGGCCACACCATTTTCCCTCAGGTTACCCAGTGCATATTTCTCTTCGATAACGGATCCTAGTTGAAATTGGCTAGTATCATATCGATCAATTTAACAAACCCATTGGGATCATTGATGGAGGACATACCATTGATCAGATAGGCCGCAAGAATGTTGTTCACTAAGGTAATGTGTCCGCCAAAGGATAAGAGTTTATTTTTCTAGTTGAACACCCTATCTGAAACCCCGGTGCAATGTTCATTGAATTCCCGAACCCGAATTCACCCAGGAGAGAACGGTTCAGCTAGATATTCCATAGTTAACTCGCTGCTTTGGATGCCAAAAAGTCTATTAACATTTTCATTCTCTCGGAGGATCACCTGTAAGAGATATAGAAATCACATTTCCCCCTGTTAATAACCTGGCCACCCAACAGCTGTATTTCACAAGCACTCTATTCGGGATTCGTATTGATCTTCTCATTCCATTCAGGATTAAGATGGTATCTTAGGAAAACATAAGGTGGGATATTGTCGGAGCCCTTGATCGATGATGATATAGAATAATGCCTCCATTGATTATACTTATAATGATTAGACGGCTCAAAACATTCATAATGATGATGAATAATGGTGGTGAGATAGGGTACCCTTTCTTAATGCCTTAGGTAGACATAAATAACTCGTAATACTTTCCCATGAAATTCACAGAGAGCCATATAGAACTGAAGCAATGAATGATAATATCAACATTCCAAGAATTGAGACTCATACCTAACAATACTCTGTTAATGAAGCTCCATTCCACCCGATCGCAAGCCTTGCACATATCCAATTTGATGATCAGCTTATATCCACAGGTTCTGAGGATGATATCGTTGAGAATTTCTTGGGTATGGGCAATGAATTCCTGAATCAAGCATTCATTAAGAAATATGTGTTGTTCCAGGGAGATCCATCGAGGAAGATGCACCACCATTCGAGAGTTAATGATACTGGCCAAGGTCTTGTACAACACGTTACACATACTTTTCGCACAATAATGCGATATAGAAGATGTACTGTTAATCATTGGAAGGATAACAAGGGTAGTGGCATAGGAGACTCTAGGTAGACACCCTCCTCGAAAGAAATCTTGGATTGTTGCGATCATATCTTCCTTAATCAGATCCCCCGAGGCCCTGTAGAAAGAGGCAGGAGAACCATCAGGCCCCACAGTGCTCTCCGTGTTCAAATTCATGAGCGCCACCTTAACCTCCAGCTCATTAGGAATGTCTCCTAGGTGGTTATTTATCTGGTCAGATGAAATTATGGGGATCACGTCAAAAATGTCTGAGGGATCTGAAGGATAACCGGTTGATAGGAGTTCATTGGGACCAGCTAGAAGATCTTCAAAGAATGTGTTCGCCATGCCCCCCACCATGTCCCTGTCATCCGTGAAGGACCCATCATCCAACCTGATGTTCATCATTTCCATCTCCCCCCACTCCTTAATGAACACATGGAAGAAGGCCGAGTTTCAATCTCCCTCCTTTTTCCACATGACCCTAGACCTCTCCCTGAGTGAGCGTTCTTCATTCAGAACTAACGCAGACATGAATTCCTTCTTCACCGCAAACTCCTCATCGACACGATCATCCCATACATCCTACAAACATTTTCCCAATCACTCAACATCCTCCATTATGGTTTTTAAATCCTCTTCTGGTGAATTGATTTCTTTGGCCTATGATTGTAGCTCAAGTCTCAGCCTATAAAGTTTCCAGTGAAGGATTGCCCATTTGTTCCCCGGTCGAGGTGCGTTCCAAACAAAACTCACAAGTTCATGGTATCCTAGAATGTCCACCCATAGCTTGATGTACATAAAACTCACTTGGGACTAGTACGTGGAGTCCATGTAGATGAGAAGAAGAGTGTGGTCCGAGATCCCCCACACCCGATGGGTCACCATAGTGCTGGAGAAGATAGATTTTTTATGATCATTAGCCAGACACTGGTCCGGACGACTCCATGAGCAGTATGGCCCTCATTGGTTGTTTCACCACATACACTTATCACATACAATGCCCAAATACGAAATACCCTTCGCCTCAATGAAATGAAAAAAAGCAAGGCTGGATTCCCTGTTAAAAGGGCCTCTCCGATTTCTATTATATGGATTCATCAAAACATTAACCCCCCCCCCCCACAAACCATGGATCAGGTCCAGGGTCAAACATCATGAGAGCCTCCCACAAGGGGTGATGAGTTTTTCTCAAATTTTATTAGCGATCATTGATATTTGAGAAATAAATATTATGATACATGCATCACTATTTGATTGAAGATTTTTTCATAAACAAGATTCATGGGTAGAAAAAAAACACTAAAAACATAGTCAATTAATGGATTGTATGATACTTAAGAAGGTATAATGGTGTTTTTAGAACTTCAAGGAGTGTGAAATGAAGTTGGTTTCAATGGATTAATATATAAGAGGTGTCAGGTTGTACAATATAATTTATTCAAAATTTGTATTAATGGACTCTTTTGAATCCCAATTTCATATAACGGTAAAATATTATGATATATACTAACCTAATACTGGGGATGAATAATCGGCATAGATTTGTCATATTACATGAAGTGTAGATCAGTTAATGAGTACATTCATCAATGGATGGAGTGATTGGGATGAAATTACAAGGATGGTCATGAATCTGACATGGGTGATGAGTTCAGATGCGATGTTATCAAGGATCATAGGGATATTAGGGAATTCATTAAAGGATAATACACATCTAGTTTACTGAATGTGGAATATATATAAAAATATGGGTAGACATGGATTGATAAGAAGAACGTCACTTGGATATTTTGACATTATAATTTACTATGGAAATAGATTAATATTGAATATTTGATCACTTATGAAATGATTTAGGTTATAGAGAATGAGTTATCCTTGGAGGGTTCTAACACTCATGGGACAGTTTAACAACATCCACTATTAATGGGGAATTCAATTTATGGTCAACACAATCCGAAAACATTCAATCTGATGAGGATCATGTCATGAAGAAAATAAAAAGGTTCAAGAATACGCTACAACATCCATGGTTCAACAATGGGTAAAGAACAAGTTCACATGAATTAGTGGATTTTAGATCTACATGAATATTTTGATTTACAGTATTGTAAATATTGACTTGTAGTATATAAAATGAGGTTATTGAGAAAGGGATAAATCACTATGGATGATGTAGAATCTTAAATGGGTGATGAGATCCACTCTAATGTAGAAAGGGATAAATGATTTCAGAGGAAACTAATATCATGGAAATGAATTATATGGATGGTAAAAAAGGATCATGTTTGTATATTAAATACTATTGTATTATTTATAATGCAGAGGTGAAGTGGAATATGGATTGGATTCCTTTTTAGGACCATGGGATATTTATAATGATTAGAATACTCATGAATTGCAGTCTGTATTAGAGAAATGATCTATCCAATTAGAGTTTTGGATCCCTAAAATTGGACGCATTTTGTACTGAATATTTTATAAATGATAAATTATAAGATAAAGAATAAATATGAATTTTTTAGAAGACTGCTCAATAATCTAAAATCATCATTTTATAGGGATATAATGTATATCATATTTTTATTTCTTCTATAATCACTATAAATATATGATAAATTCAATGGAATAAATTACTAGTGTGGAAAGAAATTACATTTTCTTATATATCCAATTATGTAATATTAGAATGATATATTTTTACCTTTCACATGATGATTATTTTCATTGAATTTGAAATATCAAGGCCTATAGGTTAATTACACAAAAAATTAAATTTGGTACATGTACTTTAATGTCCAGATGCATAGAATAATTATTAAGGTGATGTTAAAACATTGATGAAATATGGATTCATGAGAGTAAGAATACTCCAAAAAAACATTTCAATAGTCATAGAGACAAAATAATCAGTCAATGATACCAAATGAAGAGTAATGATATCAAAAAATTATGTAGAGGATGTAACATCTCAAACTTGGATGATGTTCAGTGGTTCCCCATGCTGAGATAGCCATAAGGCATTATGAGCATACCCCCAAATACCACAATCTTCCACTTATAAGTGATGGCCTACTATCTGTTTATTGGTATACTATTACATATTACCAGAGTGTAACATATTGTAGTAAACATAAATATAAAATAGTGGATTATGTATAATAGAAAAAAAGTATCTAAAACACAATAATATAAAACTATCTGATGTAGTAATATCTTATTTGAATATGATGATATGTGTTTTTAAAAAGTAGATAGACCATGAACACAATAGTATAATAAAATCCATGTAGAAAAATAAAAAAAATTATAAAAAAATATTTTCCAATATCATAATGAGACTCATCTCATTCCCATGATTCCATGATCCAATGAATGTCACATAATCAACCATCGAACTATGTGAACTTTCATTGGTCCCTACTTGTATCCAAATAATATATTCTTCTACCCAACAACAACCCGAACTGGGTGTGAGATACAATCCCAGTATGGAACCATCCAATAGTCTAAAACAATCCTATTCATGAAAAAAAACTAAGTAGACTGAAAATTAAAATAGTTTAGGGGTAATAAGTAGTGTACTTCATAGGGCACGAGTCATGTGATACTATATAGCATAATAAGGACCCTTGCAAAACATGGACAATATACTATAAAAATAATTATACATAAATTCATAAAAACTAAGCATAACCACTTCGTACATCAATAAATATCATGCCATTCATGATTTATCTATATAACTAAAAAGTGTTATATAACCCACAACCAGGTAGGGTAAGCATTCATGTCACATTTACCATTTTCTTATGATATAATCCAATTTTTCTGACAATGAGAGGTGTGATAAAAGGTGTGGAATACCTTTTCATACTCATTTATCCCCCATGAGAATCTTGAAGGAAAATCATTTAGGTTTTATATGAATTCTATAGATCATGTCTATTTACCATGACCAATGTGATCCTTGGAAAAACTAAATTTAAGGGGTTGTAAGGCCAATGGAATCTCATGGAATCATGTCCCATTGAGAATCTCTATATAGGGCATCCACATCCATGTTCACTGCATATATGAGAAATTATTATGGTGTCTAAGGGAATTAATATACATGTTATTACATCTATGGAATTCACTACCATTTAATTCATCAAAATTAATTCATATATTCACAAGAATTTACAATAAATGAGATTACACAATTTTTTACCCAATCAATACACAATCCATTTAGAAATACTATATTCCATAAAAACAATTTTACAAGGAGTCAATATGAAAGGTATTGAACCCATTTCCATAAATCAAATTAATAAAATCCATTAATTAAAGGATTCATTTAATTATGAAAGCAAAAATCTCACCCACTGGGTGGATCAAAAATTTACAAATCCAAAAAAGAAATTATATGACACACTTCATTGGTGACTAGGGTTAGAGAAACAACCTTCCACACATCTCACGGGAACCAAATAAAATTCATATCTTGTTCAATATCATTTTGTTAATTTAGACAATTAAAATTGGGGGTCCTGCATGAAATTCTAGTGGGCAGCACAACAATAACTATTTTAATAAATAACCAAAACATAATGATATGTTTGAAAAAACCTTCCGTAAGATTATAGTAGATTTATCATCTATTATAAACTTCTGATTCAACTCTAATTAATTGAAAATTTAATAATAGAAAAATTCCATGAAATCAGAAAATATAAGATAGCACATAAATAGATCAGGTGATACCAATAGTAAGGAAAAAATGACACAATATAAATTTAGTACTCAATGATGTGGTTCTAAGAACACCTATGAATCTTGATTGTAATATCCGATGAATGATATAACATGTTGTATAAATTTTACATCATAGAGGGGCACTAAAAATCATTTCTTTCTAAAATTTACGAAGAGTGAAAATTAAAATCTAAATAACTAACTAATTGGAAAAAAAAATTAATTGCATTGTTAATCTTGAGTTGAAAATTTTGGCCACATGGTTGACCAAAACATGCAACATATAATTCCTGTTTTCTATAGGATAGGGAACCACACATGGTTAGTGTGCATTGATTAACTAACCATGTGGAAACATTGAAAATCATCTCTAATAAAAAAATCAATGCTACCACAAATGCATGCTCCCAATATCACATAGCTTACCCGAACCATGTGGGCTTGTCCTTCTCTCTGAACAATTCTGAAATGGTTATGTGTAACAATGCGTCTACCATTAATGGTGTCTACTAACTATATAGTAGTCATGTTACTCCCCAAAAGTAGAGTTTAAGTCTCTGAAAAATCCTCAAACACCCTCAATACTTCAGTTAACTAAATGGGTATTCACGGTAAGTCATATTTTACGATTTAAAAAAAAGATATTTTGTTCATAGGAAAACTAGATATATTAAAATGTATGAAACCACCTTAAAAAATTATCTTTGAATTTCCCTCTCATGGTTTGTCAAGATTCACTTTTTTACAACATGGGTCACTGATCATGTATGTCATTATCCTACTCCCATATCTCTTCATATAAATGGTTGTGATACCCTAACAGTCGTACATTAATAAATACCCTCCTTAACAATTCATTGTGATTATATCCATTATATTAATTGAATTCTCCTAAATAGATGCTTCTACCTGTAAATTGATATCCATGGGATGTAGAACGTGATATGTTCTATGTGATGACAAAGTACATGAGATATTAGCAGACATTGTGCAAGGATCGACACCATTGAGATAAGTAAAACTAAATTGAACTGGTCCTACTCTCTCTGTAATCAGGAATCACACAAAATAATGTGGTTAAATCTTACCCTATATCCTAATCCATCTGTTTCTCAGCCTCAGTGAGGTATAAAAAAATACTTACCCCCAGAACTCAAATTATATTGGTCTTATACAGTGACCAGAGTAAGATTTCATTGAATACTATAATGTTTCCATATAATTTCATGTCAACGATACCTACTCATAATTCTTCTAATGATGTTAGGTCCTTATAAATCATCCTTTACTACCTATTTCATGAACATTGGTGATGACCTGCCTTATAAATCCCTATAACATTTCATCTATATTGTCTCCAGATAAATTCAATTGTACGAAAAATTTTAATGTGTTATATTCATCTAAAAAAATCCATTATAATATTGGTATCATTATTGAGAAATGTTCTCCAGTATATGTATCATACACTCTGATGGTCCATCTGTCTATGGATTGAATTTTGTGCTCAGTATTATATTTTTTCCTACTACCCTCTATGAATTTTATCTTAAATGAGACATATATCATGAATCCCTATCTGAAATTATAGTGTATATGACACTCTGAAGATGTAATCTCTCATGTATAAGTAACATCCCAATCTCATAAAAAATGGTGATCTATGTGATTTCGAAGAAATGGAAATTCTTTATTAGCCTGAAAAAAACAACCCACCCAACATCTCAACCTTTCAGAGACCATGGTAACCTGGTCACAAAATTCAACATGATATCATCCCTTTTCACTCGAAAATATGGAACTACAAAAAATTAATACGTTTCCATGATATTCATCCTTTATCTATTGACTGGTGGAAGACTATATAACAAATCTAGATAACTCTCACTTCATATATGAACACCAATACAAACAACATAATTTAAAGTACATCATTATGACAATGGGATGCCCTACCCAATCTAGGGCATTAAAATCTAGCAACATCTCATAGAAATTTTCTATAAGAACCCAAACCAGACCATGTATATGTAGGATCACTTCCTCACCTACTGCCCATCAAGGGGTGGTCCCTCAAATTCCACACCCTCTCATAGGACTAAGACACATAATTCTAATGGATTCATTATCCTTCATCTATCTTGTATGGAAGAGGTCACAATTAATGATGAAATATAGTCGCTCATTTGAATTTACTTAAACTCATTGTGCATCTTGGAGAATATATCTATAAAAATCCACTAGCCACTAGCATACTTAACTGTAATTTTCTGAGTCCTTTTCATCAGTTCATTACCCATTTTATTTCTTTTCTAGTCCCGTTGGAAAGGTAAATTTCTATGGACTATATGGATTGAACCCACAATAGATTTATCAGATTTAGATCATTCTATATTAAAATGTACTTGTGTATTTTTTCCCTTATACAAAAAAAATTCTCACTTATTTAATCACGTCTCCAAGAGTGAAAATCATGAAAAAAATCATCTCTCAATAGATCATGCATCAGGTAATTCCTATCATGTGGTGTTGGTTACTAGGACCCATAAACCATGCATCTACCCCAGGGCATAATTACTACTCCAATCCCAATACATAATTTGTAAATATATAAAGATTATATCATTATTTATGCTAATAAAAATTCAACTATTTTTTATTTAAATAACCCTATAATCCAATAAAATTTAAACTCGCAGTAACATGTCCATATAAATTTCACATTCGAAATAGTCAAGAACATCAAAAGTCGAGAAGCATGGGAAGTACTATATAGAATTAATGTAATATATATATTCCACAAAGATAATTTGTATGTCAAAATAAATTATTCGGATTATCATAGGATGTTATAGTTCTCACCTTATCTACGTCAATTGATACTACTATATCTAAGAAAATATCACCCAAGAAGTGAATCTAATCTATCTAGATGTTCAACATTGTGAGAATAACATATAACTGATTCTATCTCAGTTTATACAAAATATCCTCGAGGTGATTTCATGGCCATGTTGATGGTGGGAATACACAATGATATCTTCCAGGGTAACCACCGCAAACACATCCAGAAAATTATTGAAAACAAATTTCACGAGTTCCATGAAAACTAATGGTGTGTACATGAGACAGAATATAATAAAAAAATAATAATATATACCATACCAGACAACAATTTGTATAATATGTATTTTTATAGGTCGAACATGTACCTGGTGATAACGAGAAATCATGAATATTTTCAAGAACACTTGAGGTTCTTGAGGATGATTAAACATGTCATATATTCAAGTAAAAGGATCATAGTTCTCAACCATTAGGCAAATCAATTTTTGATAATAAAAAAAAGAATAATGATATCGTCTTCTTGTTTTGTCAAAAAGGGCCATATATCCCCAATGATAAGTAGTGGGTTAAAAAATACTTCTATTCCATGTTGTCCAGCTATCTCTTGAGCTCATGTAACTTCGTCGTAGCTATCCTATAAAGAGTAATGGATATAGATGTATCTCATGGGACATTTTTGATGCATAAATCCACCACTCTCCAAGGAGTTAAACTAAAAATATAATTTTGGAAAACATAAAAGAAATTATAAAGCACTTGATTAAGGTTATATTAATGTGATTAGTGATCATCTAGATACCAATTAGAAATCTTTGCATCCATCCCACAGGTACCACTATGATGTAATAAATCATTTATATCTTTAACATATGATTCAAACATGTGAGTATTACCTAATACCTACTGTTAATTGATGGTCACTCACTTGGGATTTTAGTCAAAAATATCTATATAAGACACTAGCCATCCATCTTGAGTATGATGTAAAATTGTGTCATATCAATGACATATAGACTACAGATGATATGACACCCACCAAACACAAGGGGGGAACTCTATACACTTGATTAAATTGTCCTTTATGATCTCCAGTGGATAGTCAAGTCTCAAATCTTCCTTAGAAAACTATTCCTTGGTCCCAAGGATCTCTACAATAGGTAAAAATATAATTATATTTAATAAACCTATGTCAAATAATAAGATATAAGAAACGAGGCATATATTATTGCACCTCTAACCATAGACTATATGAAACCCTTCACATTCGGGTTAGTCTACACAAAATTGATCTAGCCTAAACTATGGCCCTTTAACACAACCTCAATACCCAGAGATGAAATACTATAATGGCATTGTGTGACCACTATCTGGTTTCCTTATTCATGATCACCACCATCCCATCATGTTTGAGAAATACTTCTATATCATACTAATATACATGAATCTTTGAAACCTTATCTTGAACTAGGTGTCAGTGGTGATACCCTAACAATATTTTCTTGAGGGATGTCACCATATAAATTTCATGAGATCCATCCTACTGCATGCACGCCACTTTATTGGGATATAATTTTACTAATTATTCTTGTGTCCCCATGTACCACACTAATGATAGAAAACTGCACTACCAGCAGTAATGGCCTTATTGGTACTCCTCTCCCTGGAATCCTCAAAATTGTGATTCCGTCTTGAATACACATTACCATTGTGCAGAGAGACTAAATTGAACTTCTCTATTCCCCCAACATCCCTTAGGATAAACTATATAATCAATACAAAATTTATGATTTATCTAATATTCGTTAACCTGAACCTGATTACATGAGATCTAAAAGCATCTCAAAGACCATCCTCAAAGAATCTCTCTCATTATAGTTCATAATCTTGCTATGTCAGTGAAAAATAGTCAATCTCTATAAATTGTTCAAATAACTCCATAATAGTAATCATGCCAAATTTTGGATGAACTAACTCACTATATTGATGAGCACTCACTGTCTCACGATATAAGTTGTCATAAAACATGGTTTCGAAATAACCACAAACAGTACCTCATATCATTTCATCTTAGTATAGAATATCGCACCATAACATTGCTTATCTTTGGAGAATGTAAGTCACAATATTCACATTTCAGTCATTATGTGTCTCTAAGAACTCATATATATATATATATATAATAGTCTCAATCCATAACTTAGTAGAATGCAGACTACAATCCTACGAAAACTTTGGAGGATTTAAATATATGAAATCAAGTTTCATCTCATATATTGATAAGAAAGGGCTCACTCTTCCCTGAATAGTCTGAATTAAGTGATAAACAACCCCACATAAATTTTCCTCAGAACATGTGTCTAAAACACAAAAGGTTCCACCTATGACACTAATGTAGGATCCAAAAGTTCTTTATGTCCAACTTCCTATTGATAATTGTCATCAGAACACTCCATTCATTATAGTGGACGTCACCATGGTGGCATGCTTTTCCAAATCCCAAAAGACCCTAAATATAAAAATATTAATCTTTACAACATAACAACATAGAAAATTACAAAGAAAATTTATAAATAGATAATACAACACAATATTTTACTATTTACAGAACTATATTAAAATAAATAGTCATAAGAATCACTAGAGACACTACCACTTTACCAAAAAGAACACAAATCATGTTTGAGTTATCTAATTACCATTTCAATTATCCATTTTAATTTCATATTTACTTTACATAAAATTTAATTTAATAAAGCATATGGTTTAGAAAATTATGATCCAAAGGTTCTCATAATCCTCTTTAACTAAAATATAGAGTCTACATTCTACACACCAAAAAAAAGCATGTCTGTGCAACACATCGTCCATGACTCAACATGTCTTAATTAGTTTCTCATTATATTTTATATAGCCTAATAATGAAATCACCACATAGATAATGACATTAGCTCATAGTACCAACCATGATACTCAATTCCCCGTATA
This sequence comes from Viscum album, assembly GCA_963277665.1. Taxonomy (NCBI): domain Eukaryota; kingdom Viridiplantae; phylum Streptophyta; class Magnoliopsida; order Santalales; family Viscaceae; genus Viscum; species Viscum album. The sequence goes on from OY728163.1 coordinate 1,882,113,666, forward strand.
TATGTCTCTCACAATAGTATAAATATATATCATGGAACCTATCAAAACATCATGATAACATGGAATGAATCCAATATAGATTAGTATAATGCGTGGAATATTAAATCTAATAATGACTAAAATAATTCCAAAAATCGTATACCCTCGTATCATCTTTTTGAAACGTAATATAACACACAATTGACTCAATAAAAATATCACAATTCATGTTCATCACCAAATAGTGGAATCAAAACAATTTTAACTATCTAAATCCTTAAAATTAAAACTTCCATTTGAGTAATTTTTTATTTTTATTATATGTGTGTTAGTTATGCATAGACACAAATCATTATAGTATTCAAATTACCTTCTAAAACTTTCTTTTATCTCCCAATAATGATAAACCAAAAAAACAAGGCTTTGATTCCACATTTAAAAATCCCAGACATTGATTTAAATCAAAAGTTCCCCAATGCTAGTTGGTTACAAGACGTCAAACACATCTTCCCAAATATCAGAGGTTTTTGACTAGCCGTGAGGGCCTATGGTGTGTTTGTGTCTATAATATTTCTTCTTACCAAAGTTTAACACAGTAGTGGTAAACATACAAATCAAATTGAGGATTCATTATAATATAAATACAATATAAAAACTAATGGAATATATAAAAGCAGAATAAAGGAACGTCATACATGAATCTGGTGGTACATGTATCTGCATTGTATCCAATATTGGTCGGAAACAATACAATACAATAAATGTATCAACATATCAAAAAGACCAAAAATCACTATCTATTAATAGAATCATGAGCCTTGTCTTGGTATCGTACACTCCTAATACTAATCAACAAAAAAACACCCATCAAAAAATGTTTGCATCCCTTGATCCCTTCCTAAATCCAAATAATCTATTTGAGTAACTAATTGTAGCTTTGATAGATGCTTACATATATTCCTAGACACTTAACATCCATTGTAGAATGAAATTCCTGGATATGAAATAATATATGCATAGTGAAATGTAAAATAGGTAAGGAATTGTAAAAAGTGAAGCACCTATGGTATGTGTCAAGTGATATTGTATAGCCGAAAAAGGCTCTATGAACAACTCAATTATGAACCTATAAGATTGAAGCTAAAAAATCCGAAATATATAAAATGGACTATCCATACAACCAGAAATATTATTTCTTTCATGAAAATTCCTTATATATAGTAGCATCATACCAACAATAGTCAGGCCATATCATCATTCATGCCACATTTACCCTATTCATGTCATATAATCAAATGTTTTTCACCATGAAGGGTCATATTTGAGGTGCATAAAACTAAGGAATCGTTGTCAATTCCCTATATCATATCAATTGAAACTCGTTTTGGATTGATATGGGTTCAAAGGTGCATGTCGACCGACCATGTACATTGTGAGACTAAAAATAACCAAATCAATGGGGTAGAATGTCCAAATGAATCCCATATAAGCAATACTGAAGGAGAAAATCTTTCAAGGGAATCTGTTACCATGTTTAAGACTTAGGGGAGAAATGTAAATGTTATTTAATTGAATCAATATCCCTGGTATACAAATCATGTAATCTACTTCCACAAAATTAATGAGAATCAACTAATCAATTCACAATCATTTAGGATCTATTAATTTACCATCTCAGTTTCAAAATTTCTTAACTAACAATTTACATTTTTAATGTTCAATATAATGTGTTTGAAAATGAAGTAACATGAAATGGTGGAAAAAAATTTCAAAACAATCAATTTAATTTATTTCATGTCAATACGAACTTCAAAAAATTCAGAAATCTCAAATAAAACCCATTAAGTGGTTAAATAATATCTATTTTTAATAGAGAAATTGCATGGAATACCTAATTGGTGGCCTTGTTCAGGGGAATAACCATCAAAATGTCTCATTGATGATTTTAAGAATCCCTTAAAGATTCCATTTTGTTTAATTCAGTTAATATATAAAATTATATGCACATTGCATAACTTCTAGAATACATCACAATGAAAACTAGAATAATAAATCATCAAACCTCAATGTAATATTATAGGCTAACTACCATTGGTTAGTATTAGAGTTATCATCTATTATTACCATCTTCTTAAACTACTTTCAGACTAAAATTGAATAATTAATGAAGAAACATTAATTAAGGAAAAATATTTTGAACCTAAATACATTAAAGAACCCCATGAAAAATAAATAATGGAAGATAATGAAACGAGTACTCAGTTATATGGATCCAATCAGACCGATTCAGATCTATGTCAATATAAGGAAGAGATCACTCAAATTCAAACATTTGGATCAATGTGGAGCTCCAAATCCCATGGGTGTTCTTTATAGAAGAATAATACATTTTATGTTTGAAAGAACATATTAATTTTGTTAATTTCATAATTTCACTAAAAATCCATAAAGAACTGGTTTGGCTACATGGTTGACAAAATATTGAACGAAATGTTCACCATTTGATTTAGGAATGGTCAAACCACATTTTCAGTAAGCATGGATTGCCATACTATTTATAAATTTGGAAAACCCGATATGTCAAAAACTATAGAGATCCCACATATGCATGAATCTAAAACTGCATAGTTTATCTGAATTGTGTGGGATTCTCCTGCACATTTCCATTGTCCTTCATGTGTTTTAGTAATTATGTTCATACACTACATGGTTTCTATGAAACATTGTTTCATGCCTATTTATCTCCAAATGTGGGATTTCAATCTCGGAACAAGCCCCATACACCCCAATACCTCCATGAACTCATAGGGTATTCATATTAGTCCGTATTTATGAATAGAAACCAAAATATATATATACCTCTTATGAAAATCCATGTTCCCAAAGAGGATGACCACCACGAATCACACATTGGTGAATGACACTACAAACATTCTAATAGTGATTATGTGAATAAGAAGACATTATTTCAATTTTAGGAAACAAAAATTGAAAATATTTGGGTCCCTACATTGGATCCATGTTCATTCATTAATATCGATGTAAATGGTCACTTGAATCATTACATGGTCCTAAATATATTTCATGGATAGTTGGACGAGACCATATACACTCATGGAATAATTTCGGAATGATTTATTTTCTCACATATATAGATGATGTATACATATCAAACATCAATTTTCAATGACTAATATATTATAGTTCTTTTTTAAATGAGTCCTGGATGATAATGATTATTTTATTTTTACATCATGAAACATGTTCACAGAGGACATGTTTCATTACGTCTTCATGTAATGACTTGGGTGTTATATAGTTTACAATCTTTTGATGAGGACCTTATATTTATCAATTTTACATTATATATTAAGGAATTGGTGGGGGGAATTTATATCAATTGGATATGGTTTTGGGTATCTAGAAATAATTTGGGTCCCATAAAATAATTTTATCTCTTAAGTAAGCAATAAAAGTATCCAATACGACGCATATTATGAGAAAATTATGTTATTTCATGGTAAAGAATTTATCCATCACATATTTCATCATTATCAACTTAGTCATCCCAATTGTTAAATCAGACAATATCTCTGAGCTTGTGTGAGTCATTATTAGTAGTAGAAATAAGATGGGGAAAGAGAACAACCAATAAAATTCCTTATAAGGGTGTACAATAAATGATTTATAATTATGGGGGATTCCAAAATATATATAATGCATCAACCAATGAGAAAACCAATATTATTTACACTTAAAAATATTTTTAAAATTTAGAGAATGAGTCATTACGCATTGTTCTGATTTTTACATGATCGTATATGTGTTTCGGAAATAGATACATGACATAGATATGAAAATGAAGTGGTCCTTCTCTTGATGATAGGTGATTTAATAAGGAGTTAAGATGATTTTCTAGATTTTATAATTTATACGGATATCCCTACTATGGGTTTTTTAGTAATCATATATTTAAATTAATCATCCCAAAATATATTTTTACCAATAACCCATATGGGTATATATGGATCATATGATGATAGGGTGGAATATTTAATTAGTAATTATAAATGAACATATGATATATAATATCATATCAACATATATCATTTAAATATATTGATCAACCTACACTATGTTCTTATGTATCTACTTATATAGATATATCTCACATATAGGGCAACGTTAAATTTTATAAATCAATACAAAATATTTATAAGGCATATCTATATAGATCTTCCTAATGTGAAATTTTAAAAAATTATTTCATACCTTCTTGGAAGATTATATTTTAATTGATGTAACATGTAAATGGTTCAAACACAATTATGGGAGGGGATTATTTAATAAATTTATTGTTAGGCTCAGAATATGAGATATCATCAACAGTGTGTATCATATTGTGAATGGACTAAAGAATCAATTTTGTAAAATGATGAATGGTTCCCTTCATAGATCTAGATTATAATTAAGAAATTTTTTTCACCAAATACTATAAACATATATATGTGTGATGGTTTTTGACACACTAGGGTGAAAAGGAACATTACTATATAGTATTATTATAAAAATTTCAAACATGATTAGAAAAAAGTAACCATTTTTCTATGTACAATTATTGTTCATATGTTGGGAAAAGTTGTAGGTATCTTCTTTTGGTCTATTTTTTTTGTCTCCTGATCAAGAATCATAGCATCCCTAGACATCATATATTTATAAATAAATTTATGCACACATAGTTCTAAATGAAAAGTTCATCTATATATATATTAATATGTATGAAATAAGGGATATTTTTTGTTTACATGAAAAGTTATTTGCGCTATATTTTGTTATTGGTATCTATTTATTTTTAAATTTAAGGGAATCCATGTTGTGAGATTCTTTGATCTATTTTTATGTTTTCACAATATTATTTCCCTAAAAAGTTGCCTGATTTTGGTATAGACCAAACACCTTGGATGGGTATGATGGGAATAAACATGTATCTTATACCAATATATTGTATCTCAACATCTATATAAATCTTAGTATTTTAGTAATCAACCCAAGCATATGTCATATATATAAAGTCCTTGATATTCATCATAATTATTTTACAGGTACTATATTATTATCTATATGGATGGTCTTACAACAAAATATATACAGATAACTACATATTCAAAAACTTTATTAATTAAAACATACATTGTTCTCGATGAAAATTGGATCCACTACATAGATATGAATCATATATATGGGAACTAGATTATTGTTTAATTAATATTTTTGATATATTCCTTTGTCATATTATTATGAGGTATATTAACATGTACATATCATGTATCGATTAGAACTAAACCATATAGATTTTACATGAAGAAAATTCCATGAACAATCATTCAAATATATAGAGAGGTATAATTATTAATATTGATCAAATTCCTATGATATTGGATCTAAACATCACTTTTTATCATATATAGACATTAATCAAGCTACATATAGTTCAATTTAAAGAAGGTCTACAATATAGATATGACTCATATATATGGTAAAGGAAATTTAACTTCATGTAATTGATTATAAATGCAAGGACCCTTGCTGAAATCTATGATATTGATCTGGATCATCCAAGGGAGGGGTGAATTTTAAAAAAATTGTATTTAATGTTGGTTTAGTGGATGATACTAAACATGGATGACCGTACATACCCCATAGTGATGGGAATATATAATTCATGGTATTCATCAAGTGTTTTATTCCTTGCATATATATACCTCATATTAACAGAATATGGGTGTTAATGATCTACAATATAGGCTGAATGTGTTATGCTTTGTTCTAAAATGATTGATCTCCTATTACTAGAAGAAAAGTAATAGAAATATTATATCACATTTTTAATTTTAGTGTAATGTATTCTTATTTTATTATTGGTTCAGATGTCAAAATTTATATGTGAAACATGAGATCCATATATTTTCAGAAATGAATACATCATATAAAAATAACATTATCAAAGGGTCAAGTACTATTAATGTGTCAGTGAATAATACATTCTAATGTGAATAGGGATAAATTTATTATATATCCTTTGAAACAAAATTGAATGCGTTAGAGTAAAGGATCTTGGAATAATATCATATCCCAATGTAATGATAATTAAGAAAAATTTAGTCAATTGAAAAAAAAATCATAATCTAATCAATCTATATTATGGGGAAAATGAATTTCTTTTTCATTGATCTGTATCTCCCAAATGTAGTGGGTCAACTAAGATAGTGCACTCAAATTTTTATAGGGTAATTTTATATAGACCATATGTCAATAATTTTAGTTTCATATTAAGAATATGTTTAATTAATGATGATAAATTTATTTCTATGGGGACATGAATGTTTTACATTTTTTTGTATTATTAAAAGGTCATGGTTACAGTTTAGATACATTTTACATGGATTTGGTTGTTGTTATTTTTAATGTCTTGTCATATGGACATGGATTCTATAAAGTTCAATATTTTGAAAAAGGCATGGGTGTTGTGTAGTTTAGAGTATTTCGTCAATGACATGGGAATTGTTTAATATAATTACTTTATAATATGAGTTTTATTTCCATACATCTGTGATGAAATATATTTCCTTAGAATTAAATTTTCACCAGGGAGATTTGTGTATGCCCTCCCATTGTGGTTATGGAGTCTAATATGATGGAATAGACCTTCAGTATGCTCATGGTGCTACGAACATGGGTTATAGAAAATGAGGACTCTTTTATGGCATCATTATGTTTTTGAGCACCAACACATGCTCAACATAATATAATGGTTAGAGCTATAGCTTCTTATTGAAGTCCTATAGAAATAAAATTAGATTGAATTCAAGGTTATCCAATGTATGAAACCACATATCATCGAGTAATTCAAATTTTTCTTATCACTTATGTGATTGTCAGTCTTATGATATCTAGATACAGATAAGGATATTATGTGACATAATATATTCATCAATATGAAAAGATACCTTTTTCCATAATGAAGGGATTATAGGTCCACATCGGTGGAAATGGTGGTTATGGTTCGTAAAGACCCATAGGCATGTAAGAATTTTCCAAACCATTACTTTTTTAATTAGCCAGATAATATTTGATATATTTTTATTAAATCATATTCCGTTAAATAATACTATTTTTATGGTTTTATCAATATTGTTCCCATGGTAGTTTCTTCTAATATTTTATGGACATATATTGGTGTCATCATCTATAAATATGTTATGAGAAAAAAATATTGTTATTTTATTGAAGTTTATTATATTTTTAAATTTTTTATTCCTATCATACATGAGGGGAATGTACTCATAATATTTATATATAGAGCTAGTAGTGGTAATAATATTCATGAAATTTTTGTGTGTAAATGGGGGATATTTCCACATGAAATCAATTACCCACATGAAAAATACATGGATTATATTTAAATGTGTATCATATCCAAGGGTAGAAGAAAATTTTTAATTTATATTAATGGTATGAAACATCTTAGTGAAATATACAATTCCTTCTTCCATTTTCAATCAGATATATCAATAAATTCAAATTTTTTAGGGGATTCTATTTCCTAACAAGTGTTCTTGGGAAGAGCTCAATTTTAATTCCTATATTTCAATAGATTATTCTCTTTTTTAAATGGATTGAAAGAGGAATCAATTAAACCTTTGTTTTTAGAGTATTATTTATTATTATAGTATGTCATAATGGGTGATGTATGATGTTAAAAATAAGATATATTCCTTATCGTCTTGGACAGATTGGACTGCCCTATTTTTTAGGTAACACAATTTGAAGTTCACTCATCAAATAAAAGATAATATCTTGTCACATATCTATTGTATTGTCCCATATTGGGAGTCTTACATTTCAAATAACCTAATATATTATGAATATGATGAATATTTAATCCATGGAATAGTTTGTGATTTAAATGACTCTATCATCTTTGTCAAGAATGGCTATGGTTGTATCTGCATTAGCTAGCTCATTTTCATGGGAATTATTTGAAAACTCTATGTGATATACTATAGGATAAATATGTAATGTTGATATGAGACCCCTCAAATAATACATGATAAGGGTATATACTTTTGTCATTGTAGAATATTTACTTCAGATCTATTTGATATATCTATAAAAATAAACATTAACATTCTTTTGGGATATTTATATTTTCATGGTTAGTATCCTTAAAAAAACAATTTCAATTCCTCATCATTACTATTATAAAAGATATATATTAAGAATGAAAAGGGAAGAACCATTTTTTAGGGACACAATGAAAATCCATATTCAGACAAATATTATCATTAGTCTCTATATTATTTCCCATTTGGATAGTTACATGACCCATTAAAATAGTCCAAACATTTTTTGATGTTTCCTAGGGATAGAAAACGTCTTCGTCTAGGGTCCTGGTTTTTACCATAGAACATTTCAAATGCGATGTGTTGTGTGGAAATCATATAATCTATTCCCTTTTAATTTATATTTGGAACATGTATCAAATGTCATATTATTATTATATTACTAGGCATCAAGAAAGAGGCCATGTTTCTATATAGTGGATGAGTATAAAAATTAGTGAGTTCTTATGTGAGAAAATGTGGAATTTTTGGTGCAGAACATAGGTCCTCATCCTTATTCAATTAAAAATAACTGTAAGGAATTTGTACCAAATGTAGAAATAACATGTCAAATTATGTAGAATTGTTCAGTTGATATAGTAGATAATCTATAGTGAACTACATATTAGTTCAATGTTACAATGACACCTAGATATTACTATATTGTTCTCTCATATAAAATGATTCAATACCAAATTTTTAGTGGACTATTTTCAGGTTGTTGAATTCGATTTCAAATGATGTTATTTAATTTTTTTTCAAAATAATCATCTCTTTCATAGAAAACACCCTTCATTATCAAAATTCTGTTGGGGAAGAATATTCTATTTTGTAAGGATATGTAAAGAATAATATAATCATGGATTCATCGAATCACTATCAAATATTTATTTTATTTATGTTGATGAATTGTGAGAATAAAATTAATCTACTTAGGGTAAAAAGTGAAGTGGTAGTGGTATAAAAAAACCACAAGTATAATACCTTGTATTACCCTAAAAGAATAGATTTGAGGATACACATTCATGTTGCACCATTTATTTTTTATGAATCTTTTTTGATAGTTATAATGATAGTTACAAAAAATCCAATATATTATTAAATCGAAATTAATATACACATATTATATAATTTCTAAGAATGCTGTGAAGATATTATATATAAGGATTGGTATGTGAAATCAGTTTTTCTCATGTTGGAGGAAATGTATCAGTGGTTTAATATATATTGAGGTACCATGAATGATTTTGATTCCCCATATTCAGGGTCTAGTGTGATATGTTAGTACCCTAAATACCGATTCATAATGGAATGAACGCTAAATACAATAGTTTCACCAAATATGATATATGTAATTAGAAATAGGATAATGTGATTTAGTTAGAGTCGGTTTAAATCATTGAAATTGATGTACAACCTAGTATTCTTAGACATAATCATAATTTGAATGATTTTCAAAATATATTTAATGTATTTAATATTTCTAATGAATCCTACATTGACAACAAATTAAAATTAAGATTATACCCTAAATTTTTCTGATAGGGAATTTCCCTATAAAACTATATGAATTCTCATTTTTTTGGCAGGCCTATGTGATGGGTCTCCACATCAGTGTCTCATCCTAGAATCTATGTATGATTAAACCTGAACATATATAAATTATCCTACTATATTATTAAATTTTTATTTTACCCTTCTAATTGTTTACTAGTTATTTTTAATTTGTATTTAATTTTATTCATACATTTACCCTCAAGAAATCATAAATAACTATTGTAATCCTCAATTACTATAGTTATATCATTACAGTAATACCATTATTCCTTAAAATTAGTGTTGATTGATGTTTTTATTATAGTTTTGAATTATATAGATTAATATAGTCCCAATAATAAAGATGAATGTTCATTTGTAAAAAAACTATAAATTTTATGTGATAATGTTACTTTATTTTCAATTAGGGTTGCTGGTTCAGTTGATATATGTCTTGAATTCAGTTCATTGATTTAAATTCATTTTGATTGGATTAGTGAATCCATATATTTAATGGGTAGTCCATAATGACTACTGAGATAAATCCAAATGTAGGAAGGGGTGGTTCCCAAAATATTGTTATCAGTATCCTTTATATCAATCACATACTATTTTTAATTACAATCCATGTTGTAGAAACCCACCTTATAATATTAGGATTGAAAAGGATGGCATGGGTATAATAATAACACAACATTGAATCATTTAATTTAATTGGTTATTTAAATTCTTTATGGAATGAAAATGTATCCAATTAATGAATATTAATACATTTTTTCCCTACGATAATATTCTACGTTATGTCATACTAGATGATTGTAAAATTTTCATAAGAAATAGTGTACTTAAAATAGGGATTTTTTGTAGTCTTTTATCCTATGAATGGTCAATATAATGGGAGACAAATCTCACTCATTGTTTTCGTAATTTAAAATGGATTTGTAATCTATAGGATCAATCATGTAGTTTAATGAAATAGACTCCATTGAGTGTTGAAAATGATAATATTTCCTAAAATTATCATGATTATAATATTTCCAAGACTAGATTAACTGACATCATTCTCTATATAAAATATTGTCATGAAATTCCTCTAGATATTTTTCTTCTCAATGAACCTCAAACACTATGAGTTATAATTTAAATTCCATCCTAAAGTATTGGTAATTTACTATGACACATGTAGTTTTTATGATAGATAATTATCATCCATTATTAAGATCCTAGAGTATTTATATTAAAAAATTAATATGTTTCACATCATAATTAGAGGTCTCTAATTCCCAATATTGGGATGTTATTAAGAATACACTATTATGGATTATTTCATTTAGGTTGATGGACTAGGAAAAAATATTAATTAAGGTAATATACATTTATAATGGTGTGGGATAAGGTAGTCTACACACACGTATTGTATTATTTGATATTTTCATACAAGACATCCGGTTATATAAAAAAATTATATTTTGAAGACTCATGGAAGACTTGTGGAAGCCAAAAAATTCACATTGGTACCATTGATGTTTATTTCTATGGGACTAAATTATATAAATGGATATAGTGAAAATGATTCTAGGATACTTGTGTCATATATAAATGATTCCTCCCAAATTCCCATTTATTACAATTTAAAATGAGCTATTCATTACATGAAAATGCAATATATATTAAAATATTCATATTACTTATATAATATTATGAACTTCACCGTAAACATAATGATTTATTGTACATGTATATTATATTTATAATCTTATAACACAATGAAGAATAATAATCATTTCCCATAATGATATTCCCAAGTAGTATTCTTCTCTTTCATACCCATTATAAAACCATTCATCATAACAAGTGGATATGAATATTATGAAAGGGTATTAATAGATGAAAAATAAGGGTCAATACGGTATACATCAATGATTAATATATCGTTATATGATAATAATTGTATGTGAACATGTGGTTAATATTATAAACATTATACCCATCATATCAGATATCATAATACTATATCAAGGATGAATGAATTATTATTGCTAAGAATGAATCATAATGGAATAAAATTACATTATCCATGAGTTAATAAAATATTAATAATACATATGTTTTATTTATAAAAAAAATATTTTAAAATCATTTCCTTATTCAATGATCATTTTATAACATCCCAGATAAATAACGAGTAAGAAATTATAATATTTTTTTAATTTTTTTAATTGAATTTTAATTTTACTTTATATGGGATGATATTTTCAATGGTGAACCCAAAATACAAAAATGGGTTTCTCCAAAGTCTTATGTTGCAAAAAAGGCTCGGTGATACTAAAAAAAGTATAATATATTATTATTTTAAATGGTAGTTAAGGCCTAGTCGTTCTATTATATAGAATGAAAAAAATAACTAAATTATGATTATACATGTTTATTAAATGTCTTTACATTTATCATATAAATATTGGAGGCTTAAAATAATAATGGGTCAACTTTTAAGCATGAAATATGCTAAAATTCTTTAAAATGGTCAATTTACCGCCTTTTGATGGCGATGAATTTTTAAATATACATTATGTCACTTTTATATGTTTTATTTGACAAAATAGAATTATTCTTTAGACTTAGGAAATCAAAATTTACATTGGATTAAATTTTGGTATTTTTTTGATAATGTTCAATTTTTTTTGAATAGTGAAAACAACTGCATTTTAATTCAAATCATCCTTTTAATATAATTTATTTATATAGATAAATTGTACTTTTTATTGGTTTTAATGCATAATGGGATTATATTTTTATCATTTAAACCTATTTTGGTCATTTTAATTTATTTCACATTGAAATTGGACATAAAAAAGTGTCAATCATTTAAAAGTTATTATTTCTTAAAAACACAGTTTCTAGTTTGGAAAACAGAAATTAATTTTAAATTAATTAATGAAAATTATATTTTTTTAATTTGTTAAAATAGAAATCATTTCTGAATTTAGAACATCATAATTTTCTTTGGGAATATTTTTTGTGTTTTTTTTAAAACGTTCGATTTTTGATGAATAGTGAAAAAACACTACATAGTAGTTAAAAAATGATTTTATCATATAAATGAAATATCATCACTTCTGTGAATTTAAATTCAAAAATCAGACAGTTATTGTTGTCATAATTATGTAAAATTTGGTTCAATAAGATTAAAATAACTTTTTGGGAATAATAACTTTTGTTTTTATTTACCACTTTTAATGGTAAACAGGGTAATACAAAGTACAAATAATATATGAATAATATTAAACTACCATAAAACGATTCCTAACATTATTATATGAATAATTACAGACCAATAAAATCAATGGGTGAGGATTTTGGCCATTTAATGCCACCAAGATAAGATAATGACATTAATAACTTGTTTTTATGTAATAATAAAAATATCAAACACATGAATCTTTTTAGTAATTTTTTTTATATTTTGTAATATAAGTGATATATTAGAATATAAAAATTATTTGAAAAGATATAAATATTTACTAAATCGTGGTATTTTAATTATAATTTTTAGACATTACATAAATTAATGTAATTATTACATAATGGTGATGCATTAATTACTTCATTTATAAAGGATTCAAATAATTGATTTTATAAATATTAAAATAAATTTATATTGAAACATGTTAGGCCATACAAGAATTTTATTAATTATTATTACTTGTTATATTTAAATTAATGAAGTTATTCCGAAAGAATCTTGTTGGTTTGGTCTTTTTAAAAATCATGTTATGAATAATATTAAAATTGACATATAAGAGTTTTTAAATCAATAAATATTTTATTAAATTTCAAAATACTCATAAAAATATAAATTTCTTCCAAATTACATATATGATGTTAAATATGTCATTAAATATCCATTTTGGGACTCTTGTAATTTTATTGTAAATATATTATCCATATAGTAAGAATATATAAGCATACATGGTAAAAGTTAAATAAGTTAACAATGTTTTAAATAAGAAAGATAAGGATTAATAAATATCTAAAACATATCCAATTAATATTTTTTTATTTTAAATAGACATATATTTACCTTAACTCTAGATTAAATAGGTTTTGGACCTTATTAAACTGATAATCATTTTACAATAAAATAATATTTCCCAACATTCTTAAAGAGCCCCTCCTCTATCATATAAAAGGCCACCACCTCTATCCCATTAAAAACACCTCTCAAGCCCCTTGGATTGTAAAAAATATGCAAAACTAATCTCCAAAGATCAATCTATTCCCCCTATAACCCTTACCATAGAATGAAGACACTTCAAGGAAGAAGTTTGGTGCAATCCAAAGGGATTTACCCGATTTAAATGTAACGTCTTTCCCCAAATTGTCATCTTTTAATTTAATTATTCCCTCCCTATGCTCTTATTATTCTTTTTTAACATAAAAACACCATTATATATAATATACCCGGTTGTTTTTATGATATTGAATCAAACTATAGTTACAAATACCTCCATTTAATGGATATGAACATACTATTTCTGTCTACGGTGAACTACTGCGTCACAATACGATGATTAATCAATTATCTCCTACCTCCTCTCATAGTAGACATTACGATGAAACTATATTTTTATGTGATTTATATTATATATTTATTTTCTATATGTATATGTATTTTTCATTTATAGCATACCTTTATGGCCCCATAATTGGAAAATACGATAATTTCATATGAGGAAGTGGGGACTACCGCCTCTCAAAGTGATATGACTCGTTAATGCCATATGTGGAACATATAAATGATGGGGTTTGTGAAATTATATATGATAATATTCTGGAATTATAATATACCTATGTTTCATTTTTTTTATCATTCCATTAAATATGAAATAGTAATGAAAGTAGCGTTTATGCAGGTGTACGACTTACCATCTCAATGAATGATGCATTTCATTTATTATCTCTAAATGTTATGTAAAATTATAAATACATATATATAATAGATATTTATGATATATATGACATATAATTCATAAATATCATTTTGATGATAATTTATTTTTGACCACATGGATGACTTTTAATTATAAGAAGTTCATTTTTGACTCTGGTGTCAAATATTGACAAAAATACCTTTATTAAAATAAATTGTTTTTTAATGTTTATTACTTGGTAATAAGTAACATATATTTAATAATAATCTTTAAAAGGTTCTTAATAAAGTAGAAATTAACCTTTTTTATTATTTAGGAGATTATAGAATGAACGAGTCAACTCGGACACAAGGTAAGGGATTTATTCTCAACATCCTTTCATTGAGGAATATTTTGATTTATATATGACATTAATTTATACAGTGTATAAAACCCTTGACATTTCATTTAATTAAAATGTAATTGTTTTTTATATAGGGTTTAACTAAACAAAAAATGGAATTATTTCTTAATGTACACGGTGACAACAACCTTTCCGCCGCTGCGAGCGTTATTTGATATTTGGATTCATTAAAAAGTCATAATGTTTTAAAAAGGAAAATAAATACCATATAATATTTTATTTATTTTGGTATAGAAAATTATGTTGATAATGGATTGGGTATGTCAATATATTTAAATGATATATTTTTATTGATATTTGAAAATGTTATCTTTCCTTTATGTTTGTTTTACGAGTTATGAATATGTAATGGTTTGTGGGAATATTTTACATATATTGGGGGTTCTGTGATAATCCTAGGGAGGGTGAGCCCGAGATTTCTCTCTAATGCATTCGGGAAAATGATTGTTGTAAAATATAATGTTTCTCAATAGATATTAGGGAATATATTATGATGGGTTTTCCATCTTTAAGACACTACATAGCTGTGAAAGATACAATGTAATAATGTTATGGATACCCCAAGATAACTTTATGATTAATTATTTTTAATTTCAATTTATAAATCTTTTGACTTTGTGTGGTATATCAAATATAGAACATTATGATTTCATTGATTTGTATGTTTTGTTTGATTAATGATTTATTTTCTTTTTTATAACCCCTACTATGCTTTTTATGCTCATCCCATGGTTTTGAAATTGTTTTCACAGGATATAAGGAAGGGTAATTGAAAGGAAGAATTCAAGAAGTTTTTTATCATGAAAAGAACTTTTCTTTTTTATTAAGTGTTTTTTTATTTTACAAAAAATGTATACTAAGTAGAAGTGTCTAATTTGTATCAATTGATATGTAACTTAATAGTTATTTCCTAATTCTCTAAAACTATAATCTTGAAATGCTAATCAATTTGAATAATTATCATAATTCAAGATTGCATAATGTTTAAGGTTGGGGCCTTAATGTTGGATTCAGAGGTTGGTTTAGATAAATTTATGAGATAATGTCCTGTTTAATGAATATCCAAAAATTAATTCATGTTATGATTGAAATGATATAGGATTTATTGATTAAAATATTGTTTCACTGAAGATATTTCTTTGTTTAGAATGGTTATCCATAGAGGAATCATGTCAGCTATGATTAGATGACATCAGGTGGAAAACATCCTTCCAAATCTGTAACCTGAGATGGTCAGAATCAGAACTGAACTGTTTGTTGCAGTTATGTAATAGTTGACTGAGGCTATAAATGGTGGTGGTATCTGTGCATGATATCTTCTAGATCAACCAAAAATCATTTTTTCAGTAGTGAAGCATTTCACGAGACAACATCCCCCATCATTCAAAGGATCATCTGACCTTCTGTAAGATGAAGGGTGGATTAAAGAACAACAGAATATTTTTTATGTCATGGGGTGTTTAGAACATCAAAAGGATAGTCATGATGTTTACCATTTTTAAGGTGAAACCAATCAGTGGTGGAAAATTGTGAAAAATATCAAGGATAATGAGATGATTTATGCTATTTATTATGATGAATTCAAATGTATGTTTCATGAGAAATATTTTCCTATATTGGTTCGTCATAGGATGGAAAACAATTCTTGTAATTGAGGTAGGAAGTTGACCCAATGGCTATTTACGAATCCAAATTCAATCGACTGGCAAGGTATACCCCAAATTTCATACGACATTCTGATAGAAAAATCAAAAAAAATTACACAAGGTTAAAGCCCACGTATCGAAGGGTTTTAAATTATTCGTAGTTCTAATGTTTTTAAAAACATGTCTGATGTGTGGAGAAGGTGGAAATTTAGATGTTCAATGATAAAGTGTTCTTTAAAAAACAATTGAATAAGATGTCGAGGTGGTAGACCAAAGTGAATAAATCATCAAAAAAGTCGGAGAGTAAGAAAAATAATTTTACAGTATGAGAAAATAGTTGTAAAAAGAACACCCGGGATTCTAATATTTAATTCTGTTAAGTGCTGCTAATGTGGTAAAATGGTACATAAGGCTTGTAATTACACTAAAAATGATCAGGGTGATTGTAAGACAAAATTAGATTTACAGTCTCTAAAATGTATTAATTAAAATGAAATGGGTCATTATAGAAATTAGTATCCAATGAAGAACTCAACTGAGGGAAATCAGTTCGACTATAAGCTTAAAGGGGTCGTGAAATCCTTTATAACTACTTCATCAGATGTTGGTCCCTCAAATAAGGTAGTATTAGGTACATTGATGGTTTCTTTAAATTATGACATTGTGTTGTTGGATTAAGGGTCTACACATTCCTTCATTTCTAAATTGTTTTATTTTAAATGGGGAATTCCATCTCGTAATATGAATCCTGAACTAATGGTACAAACAATGGGAAAAATTTTTAAGACAAAAAGAAATTAAAATAACATTAATGTCCTTGTGTACAGAAAGAATGTACCTATAACCCTTATTTTTTTCCTCTATAAGAGTTTGATGTTATTTTCAGTATTGATTGGCTTTCTGTTTATTATTCTAAGATTCACTAAAGAGCTAAAGGGGTTTAATTTCAGAAATAATTTCATTTTGTATAAAATAATGAAATCTTACTTTTGATAACATATCATGAAGATGAGAAACTAGTATATGTTGGAAATTAATGTTACCTTTCACATATTTTTTGAAAACAATGGATCCAATCAGATTAATGATGTTCTAGTGGTATATTAGTATATTTTTGTTTTTCCTAATGTGTTTTCTAGTATAATAATAGATCAAAAAGTAGAATTTACAATTGACTTAGTTCTTGATGTTAACCCAATTTCAGAACCTGTTATCAAATGGCTCAAATATAACATTTAGAGTTAAAGTAAAAAACTCATTATTTACTATATAAATGTTTCTTTTGACCTAGCACATCACCCCGGGGTCCTATAGTGTTGTTTGTTAAAAAGAAATATGGTTCTATTAGACTTTTCATTGATTATAGAGCATTGAATATCATTTCTATTAAGAAAAAGAATCATTTTTCTTATATCAATGATTTGTTGGATCCTCTCCTGGGAGCTCATCAATTTTCAAAGATAGGATTGAGTTTGGGGAAACATCAGTTGAAAGTATAGGAATAATACATTCTGATAACCGAGGTTCATACTAGATATGGCCATTGTGAATTCACAGTTATGCCTTTTGGGTTATCCAATTCTAATGATATATTCATTGATCTTATGAAATGAATTTTCCTTGAGTTCCATGATAAGTTTGTAGTAGTCTTTGTTGACGATATTTAAATTTATTCTAAAAGTAAAGTTGAACAATATTGTCATTTATAGGTTCTCTTTTGAACCATAAATGGAACGAAATGGTATTGTAAATATAGCATCTAGGATTATTGGTTAAAAAAAATTTCATTCCTGGGCCATATTGTTTTAAAATATCAACTAATTGTTGATAGTGCTGAAGCAAATGGTGTAGAATAATGGACATGTCCTACCAATATCATAGAGATTCATAGTTTTCTTTCATTATAAGGTTATTACTGAAGGGTTGTTAAATATTTTTCATTGTTATCTAGGAAAATTACAATTTTATCTTGAAAAGGATTAAATTTCATTTGGACAATAGAATGTGCTGGATATTTTCAGAAATTGAAATGAAGATTGGTGAATGCTCCAGCTTTTGAACAACCATCCAGAGATGGTGAAATTGTTATTTACAGTGATGTTTTGTTGAAAGGACTAGGTTGTTTCCAAATGCATAATTATCAGGTAATTTCATATGCATTACATTAGTTGAAAACTCATGAGTTAAATTACCCAACACATGATTTGTAATTAGCTTCTAATGTTTTTACTTAAAAAATTTGGAGGAATCACTTTTACTAAGTATAATGTGAAATATATACTGAAAATAAAAAATTTATTTATATATTTTCTCAGAAAGAATTGAACATGAGACAAATGAGATGGAAGGAATTAATCATGGATTATGAATCCACGATCCATTATCATCTGGGAATGAAAAATAAATTGTTCGATGCTTTGAGTCGGAAAAGTAACAATACATTAATCATTCTATTTTTGGAACAATATACATAGATTAAATATTTTATTAACATTCGAATAGAAATTATTGGTGCATGATAATCCTATATTTCGTTTCAGGTGTTAGTGAAATCATCTCTATCAGACAGAATTAAGCTAGCACCGAATGAAGACTGTATGTTGTAAAAAAATATAGAGTTGGTTCAGAAGGGTATTTTTCCTGATTCTAACATTGATAATGATTGTATTTTGTTATTTGTAAAGATAATATGTGTGACATGTGATTCAAAGTTGAATAAAGATATATTATGTGAAGTTAAAAGTTCTCCATTTTCAGTTCAAACTACCAGTACTATGATGTAAAAGGATCTTCACGAGTATTACTGATGAGATGGAAGTAAAAGGGATATTGATGGCATTAATGTGATGTGTTTGACTTGTCAATGGGTTAAAGTAGAGTTATAGATTCCAAAAGATATGATTAATTATTTAGCAATGCTATATTAGAAATGGAAAAATATATTCATGGAAATTGTTGTCGGATTACGAAAACATCTTGATGTAACAATGAAATCATGGTTATTATTGATCGATTGACAAAATCTTCTCATTTTCGGCATGTTCAATATAGTTTGTCTCTAGATTAACTCTCTCAGATGTATGTTAAAGTGATATTTAGCTTTCATGGAGGTCTCATCTCCATTATATCTATCCATGATACCAAGTTCACTTTTAACTTTTGTAAAATCCTTCCGACATCACTGGGTACAAAATTAAATTTTAGTACAACTTTTCATCCTCAATTATATGGTCAATCAGATCAAACAGTTCAGACATTGGAGGATATTCTACATTCATTATCAATGGATTAACCGGGAAGCTGGGACCACCATATTTCTTTGGTTAAATTTTCTTATAATAACAGTTTTCATTATAGTATATAGATGGAATAGCCATACAACAGACTTCTATACCCAATGCAATGGAGGTTATAACGTAACCACCCGTCCTGGTATTCACGGCACCACCCGTCATATGGTTTATAACGTAACCACCCGTAAAATGCCCAAGTACAATCATTATACATAAAATATTGAAAATATAAACATTTCAATAACAAAATTTCATTTGCAATCACAATAAGTAATTCCTAGATATTGAATTAATCAATCCATTTTCAAAAACCATTTAAAAGACATTTTTGAATCAAAGTGTCCCATACCACTTTGAAGCTTTTAATGGAATTATATTTTTAAAACATTAATTCCATATAAATAAATACTGAAAACCATTTTGAAAACATGGACATTAAAGATAAAGATTTAGAATAATAAATCTTTAAAACATTTAAAAGGATATTTTTGTTAAAGAGTTTTTAACAAAATGAGAGACTCTTGAATACAAATAATAGCAGCATAAAATTTAATCCGAACTTTATAATATCATGAAAATAAAGGGATTCATGATATAATATGTCAAAGGACAGTATACACGCCATATAAGAGTGAATTGGTTCATAACAACAATGAAGTCTCAAAAGAAATGAAAAATGAGATGAAATCCATTATAAATAAGGTATCCTTAAATTAAGGATAAATCAATCACATAATTATGTGTGAAAAATATAAATACACAAAATATAAGTGGATATTATGTGCAAAACAATCAAAGGTTATTCACACATATTCAAAGTATTAAATATTCAATAACTACATGTTGAACCCAAAGAAATCGAAAATGGGTTAAGAAGTTCCCTTGGTAAAATTCGACAGCCTAACGGCGTCACATAAAATTTTACAAAAAGTGTTGATGAGAGAGATAAAGGGGATCTCATCACATGGACATAAAATTTACATAAATAAGTATATAGAATAACATATCCCAACATAATAGTATTTGAATTAAAATACGTATGAAAAGAAGTCTTTTAAAAAAATGAGGGTGAAAGGTCCCCTTACTAAGTTGGGTAACATTCGAAAAGTACACCCCATGGAAGAAGGGTCACACAATGAAGATGTAAATACCCATAAATGAAATTATACTACACAATGTGCATAATAATGGGCATTAAATACACCACTCAGAATAAATAGTGGCAAACGTAGCATAAATGTCCCGGGAATCAAAGTGAGATGAAAAATCCCTTACGAAAACTCGGCAGCCTAACGACGCCACTTAAACTTCCAAAAATGGATGTGTGAGATCCAATAGGGTCACTAATAATATGACCATAAAAATTATAGTATGAGGAATATAAAATAACATCATCAAACATAAGAAATATGAGCTTAAAATAAATTACATAAAAGAGAGTACTTAAAAAGAAAGAGAGAGGTGGGATCCCTTACGAAAATTCGGCAGCCTAACGGTGCCACTCAAAACATCCAAAATGGATTGATGAGAGATAATAGGGTCTCTCATTATATGAACATAAAAATTACAGTAATATTAATATAAAAGAACATCCCAATAACAAGAAAGATGATCTTTAAAAGGAATGACATAAAAGAGTGTACTTAAAAAGAAAGAGAGGAGTAGGATCCCTTACCTCGGGTCCGACATGACTCCATCATTCTTTAACGTCCTGAATAATAAACATGAGTTAATTTCTACTTTCTTAAGAACCTTTTTCAAGTTCATTATTACTTTTATATCACATATTATCATGTTATAAACATTATGTAATCATTTAAGTTAATAATGTTTGTTTTGTCGACATTTGGTTCTTAAGTCGAAAGTGGACTTCTTAGAAATACATGTTGTTCATGTGGTCAGATGTTCATTATATCCAGAATTATATTCATAATTTTGGAACCATATATATCATATATATCCAGAATATACAAGAATTTATAATATTACATAATCATTTAGGGGTAAGAAATGAAATGCACCGTTCATGGAGACGGTAAGCCGTACGTACGCATGAACGCTCCTTACATTTCTATTTCGTATTTTATAGAATGGAATCATAATGATATATAGGTATATTATAATTCAATTATAATATCATATATAATACCATTAATTACATCCTTTATACTTCCCACATATGGCATTAACGAATCAAATCACTTTGAGGGGGCGGTAGTCCTCACTTTCTAAAATGAAGATATCGCGTTTACTCATAATGGTAACCATAAAGGATATTCCATAAATGAAAAATTCAGAAGCATAAGTAAAACATAAAAATATTATATATAATATATAAATATATTGACATCTCAATGGCCATCTTTTATGGTGTTAAAAGAATATGGAACAATCATCAATTCGTGAGGCAGAAAATCGCCAATCACAGAACCATTATGTTTTTTAACCATTAGACGAAGGTGTGTGTAAGTGTATCTTGAATACTTCTTATAAAATCATCATAGTATATTTGAGATACTGGATTTGTTACAAAATAAATGAATTAAAAGAGTTTATGGGGTTGGAGAAGCAAAATAAAACAAAAGGACTCAAGTGAAGACATTACATTAAAATCTGGTAACACCCATTGGTTTGAGCTCAAAGGCTTCCTTGGGAAGACTTCATCCCAAAGTGAGGCTTAATGGAGTTACAAAGGGATGTGGAGAGACAAAATTGGCTGGGGTTTGCCATGACAAAGGCTTTGGAAGTGTGGGTAAGGAGGTAGAGTTGGGGGCCTTTTATAAGAGGAGAGGATGGGCACTCTTGGAAAGTAAATAAATGTTACCTTATTTTAGAATGAGTTTCGGATTTTAATGGTCCAATGTTGATGTGTTTAGAGGATAAGATGATAAGGGTTCGAAATCCACGCATATAATAGGATTTTTATATGTGTAGTTCTTAGATTTTACATTATCATTTCATTTTATTTAAATCGTTAAATAATGAGGTCATCGCTGCATCATCATGATGCCATAAATAATTTAATTTATATAATGCCGAAAAATTATAAAAAAATACTATGATGTAGGGAATCGGTTTATAATTCTAATGAATATTTATAGTCAAAAATATGACTTGTATAACCCCATGTAAAAATTGTATTAGTAAAACATCTCATGTTTGTTTCATTTTTACTTTAACATTAAATAAAAAGTTATTTATGTAATTTTCCAACCAAAGTGGCTCCATGGGGTCCCCAAGTTGACCCATGGATTTTCTTGGTCGGCCATGACACATCCAATGAGGGTAGGACATGTGTCTAGTTCATTTCATTTTATTAAATCATTATTCTTATCTTAAACTACACTAATTACCTCTAATTGCGATTAAAAACTTAATAAGTTACTATTCACCAAAAAAATTAATTTCTTCCCATTGAACCACATTTTGTTTTTTAATGACAAACATGTATGTTGGATTTTTGAAATTCAAAACACAAAAATGGAAAATTTTTATTTAAACGGAAAATCAGTCTTTATAAGTACCACATAGTGGTTTCACTATTCATCAATAATTGTAGTTTTTCAAAAAATTAACAAAAATTCACCCTAAGCTATATTTGATATTCCAAATTCAAAAATGATTTCTACTTTAAAAAATTCAAAACATATAAGTTGCGTTAATTATCTTAATAATTAATTCATGCTGTCAAAACAAATAGCGTGTTTTTATGAAACAAAATGAATCAAAAGATTGACAATAGTTTAAGTCTGATTTCAAAGTGAAAATAATTCCAATGACCACTATTGGAATTAATTTTAAAAATATATTCTAATTTCACGTTAAAACCAATTCAAAAGATAATATAATCATATAAATAAATTATATTAAAAAGAGGTTTTGAATTAAAATACTACATTTTTCACTTTTCATTAAAAACTGAACTTTTTTCGGAAAAATACCAAAATTTACACAAAGTAAATTTTGATGTCCCGATTCTAATGAAGAATTTTATATTGTCAAATATTACATGTAAAATTGTCAAAAATAGGATTTAAAAGAGGTTCGCCATCAAAAAGCGGTTAATCGACCTTTAAAAGAATATTAGAATGTTTACGCTTAAAATAGGATTCATTCGCATTTTTAATCCTCTAACATTTATTGTAAAAAGTAAAAATATTTGAAAAACAGATATAATCATTTTTTAGTTAGTTCTATTCATTCATTCCATCACAACAGCTAGGCATTAACTACCATTTAAAATAATATTATTTTATCATTAGAGTGCAACATAAGATTCCCAAGAAACTCGTTGTTGCGTGTTGGGTATGCCATCGAGCATAGCGTCCCCTTTAAAGTTATATTAATATTTTATTCACAAATATGGATAAATGTGAAAATGTAATACTCTTTATTTACCTGGGGTGTTACATCCTTCCCCCCTTTTGGGAATTCCGTCCTCGCAATTTTAAAATTGGGCTTAGAAACTTCATTGGAAATCCCACATCGGAACAAGAGTCAGTAAAACAATCACTTTAAAAAATAATTAAAGATAAGTACAAAGGTCACCCGAGTTAACCCATACTAGGATTTCAAGTATGAAAATATGTACATGGAAGAAAAAAACAAAGGGTCATATTCTGATGGAGAGTGATAGTAAACATATCTAGGAGAAAGTTAACCAAAAGAAAATCACAAACTTGTGATGGGTTAAACGATATTCGATTCCCCAGTAAGAAAAGTTAATAGACAACATTTTTGTTTTAAGTTACTTTTTATTGAGGAATTTATTCATAAGGAAACATAATCACTTATCATGTTGACATTCAACTTTTACTAGATTCCTTAATCAAACTCATATTTTCACCAAAAGGCGAGTATTTAGGAAGACTTGTTCGCATTAAGAGTACTATAATCAATTTCTAGAGAATCACCAAATCCACAATATAGAACTATATACTTACCATGTCTTTATAATATAACAAAAACCAAAACCAAAAATGTTAGTACATGATAAGATAAACCAGAAAAGGATAACCCTTAATAAAAAGAAAATCTATTCATAATCTCCAAAATTTGTCCAAAAAACCCAAAGATCAAAGAGGACCATTCGATAAACAAATTGTCCATAAACATTCTTCAAAGTAAACCAAACTACTATTGAAACCCAAATATTTGAAGGATTTAGTCACATAGTCTTCCATGTTAAATCATAACATTTATCTCCTAACAAAATTAGTTTCTCTTAATGTCTCTTATTGAAAAGTAATTAACCTAATCACATATCCTCCATGATTGGTTAATAAATTTACGTAGATAACCCAAAATCAACTTACTCTTAATTCATAAAATAATCTAACTAAAAAGAATCAGTCAAACCAACCAGGTACTTCACGTAGTCCAGTGGTAGGCGATAAATACCAGTCACACATTGGTTGTGGGTTCGATTCCCACAACTTTTTCCAATGCGACGGGTTGTCACACGGTCTGCGTGTTGTACTCTTTCCAAAACTATATAATTCTAAAAGCATTCCAAAAAAGAGATAAAATCATAAAAAATTTCCATCACATAATTTAACCTCAATTTAATATCATGCCTTTCACTTCTATCATAACATATAGTAACCCATAATTACCTCAAAAGTAAGGATCATATAAACCCAAATGGTTCTTTATAACTATGTCCACAAAAGAACAGATATCTATTCCTTGAATAAAGTTTTCATATATTAATCATCTGGGTTACACATACTATAAAAATTATTCTAATGTAACCCCATCATCAAAAGAGACTTAATACTCTTAAGAATTTCACCATAACTCTTGAAGCCCTTATATGTTGACTTCTTACTCATTCAACATGCTGCATGATCTATTAACCATTCCATTCCAACTTATTCTAAAATACTTCATTCCTACAAACAAAATCAGGAATCATATCCTAATATTCCAAACTAGGAAAACAATATTTCTGAAATCATTCATACCTTTGATTGGTCATTGTCAGTTTCTTCATCCTCAATCGGAATGGCATTAGGTATTGGTAAATGAATATTTGTATGAATTTGGTGATCCCATTCATGAAACTTATTCATATGACATGTGTTTTCATAATGACCATGCACACAACATTTAAAACATTCAATTGATCCCTCAGAAAGAACTTCTTTCCCTTTTCTCAAGTCAACTGGATGATTCCTTTTTCCATGGCAGGTTATTGCTTTATGACCTTCATTTCCACATCTATAGAATATTTCTATCCCATTGAAACATTTTCCTAGGTGTTTCATTCCACATCTTTGA
This sequence comes from Viscum album, assembly GCA_963277665.1. Taxonomy (NCBI): domain Eukaryota; kingdom Viridiplantae; phylum Streptophyta; class Magnoliopsida; order Santalales; family Viscaceae; genus Viscum; species Viscum album. Next base: position 1,882,139,898 of record OY728163.1, read on the forward strand.
CACACAGGTTTTTGAACATACTTACATTTATGATTATTACTCGTAGTTCCATAGGGATTTGTTTCTCCCATATATGATGCCTTATAGAAATAACCAAGGTTTAGGTGGTCAATCATGACTCCAAATAGTTGGATGAGGATAAACACATGAGTTCTCATTGAACCTCCCATATCATTCATTTGCTTGCTCAAAAAACTGTCCCAGTTTCCTTCACATCCACTGTTACTTTAGTGCCTGCTAGATCCAGCCATTTACTAAAACCAAAAAGGTCAATGTGAGTATATCAACAATACCATCATGTACTAATGAGGAAGATAAACACTAAGATATAATTACTTATTCACTTTATCTAAAACTAGGACTCTTTATGAATTCGTAACCATTATGGTAATGTCACTTATGCTTAAAGAATACCCTAACCTCTAAAGTTATCTAAACCGACCTTTGATACCAACTATAAGGCCACAGCCTTAAACCATACATAATCTTTGAGTTATTACATGGTTACACATTAAGGTTATTTTTAGGTTTAGAGTTTTAGAGAATTAGATCATGAAACTGGCATTACGTTCCACATTTTAAAAAAGTGGTTACATAAAAGATAGAATTCATTCTTCCCATCAATGGAAAAATATTTGAAATAAAACATGGATTCTTTCTTGACACATCCTTAACACTATCATCACATCATGAACCTTTCACTTCACCTGTGAAAAACAATCTAAAATAAATTGGGATGAGCATAAAAAGCCTAGTAAAGGATACACAAATAAGGAAAACTATTAGTTTTTCAAAAACAACAAGTAAACCATGAGTACTTTACCAAAGTAATTATTTTCACCTTTATGATGCTGTAAAAATCTTCACTGAATAAAAGATCATTACTTACCCTTGTGTAACCAAAAAATTACCATAAAACCCATATAAAGAACACATAATATATAAAGGTAACTTGGGACATAAACATACATAAATGGAATAACCATACGGTTGACTTCCACACATACTTATTGGAATAGCCATACGGTCGACTTCCATACCCAATGCATTGGAGGTTATAACGTAACCACTCGTCCTGGTATTCACGACATCACCCGTCATATGGTTTATAATGTAACCACCCATAAAATTTCCAAGTACCATCATTACACATGAAATACTGAAAATATAAACATTTCAATAACAACATTTCATTTTCAATCACAATATGTAATTCCAAGATATTGAATTAATCAATCCATTTTAAAAACCATTTAAAATAGATTTTTGAATCAAAGTGCCCCATACCACTTTGATGCTTTTAATGGAATTATTATTTTAAAACATTAATGTCCATATAAATAAATACTAAAAACCATTTTGAAAACATGGACATTAAAGATAAAGATTTAGAATAATAACTCTTTATAACATTTAAAAGGATATTTTTGTTAAAGAGTTTTTAACAAAATGAGAGACTCTTGAATACAAATAATAGCGGAATATCATTTAATCAGAACATTATAATATCATGAGAATAAAGGGATTCATGATATAATATGTCAAATGACAGTATACACAACATATAAGAGTGAATTGGTTCATAACAACAATGAAGTCTCAAATAAAATGTAAAATGAGATGAAATCCATTATAAAGAAGGTATCCTTAAATTAAGGATAATTCAATCTCATAATTATGTGTGACAAATATAAATACACCCAATATAAGTGGATAATAAGTGTAAAACAATCAAAGGTTATTCACACATATTCAAAGGATGAAATATCCAATAACTACATGTTGAACCCAAAGAAATCGAAATTGGGTTAAGAAGTTCCCTTGGTAAAATTCGACAGCCTAACGGCGTCACATACAATTTTACAAAAAGGGTTGATGAGAGAGATAAAGGGGATCTCATCACTTGGACATAAAATTTACATAAAGAAGGATATATAAGAACATATCCCAACATAATAATATGTGAATTAAAAGACACAGGAAAAGTAGTCTTTAAAAAAAATTAGGGTGAAAGGTCCCCCTACTGAGTTGGGTAACTTTCAAAAAGTACACCCCATGGAAGAAGTGTCATACAATGAAGATGTAAATACCCATAAATGAAATTATACTACAAAAAGTGCATAATAATGGGCATTAAATACACCAATCAAATGAAATAGTGGCAAACGTAGCATAAATGTCCCGATAATAAAAGTGAGATGAAAAATCCCTTACGAAAACTCAGCAGCCTAACGACGCCACTTAAACTTCCAAAAATGGATTTATGAGATAAAATAGGGTCTCTCATAATATTACCATAAAAATTAAATTATGAGGAATATAAAATAACTTACCCAAACATAAGAAAGATGCGCTTAAAAGAAATTACATAAAAGAGAGTACTTAAAAAGAAAGAGAGAGGTGGGATCCCTCACGAAAATTCGGCAGCCTAACGGTGCCACTCAAAACATCCAAAATGGATTGATGAGAGAGAGTAGGGTCTCTCATTATATGAACATAAAAATTACAGTAATATTAATATAAAAGAACATCCAAATAACAAGAAATATGATCTTTAAAAGGAATGACATAAAAGAGTGTACTTAAAAAGAAAGAGAGGAGTAGGATCCCTTACCTCGGGTCTGACATGACTCGATCGTTCTTTAACGTCCTGAATAATAAACATGAGTTAATTTTACTTTCATAAGAACATTTTTCAAGTTAATTATTACTTTTATATCACTTATTACGATTTGATAAACATTATTTAATCATTTAAGTTAATAATGTTTGTTTTGTCGACATTTGGTTCTTATGTCGAAAGTGGAATTCTTACAAAGACCTGTTGTTCATGTGGTCAAAGGTTCATTATATCCATAATGATATTCATAATTTGGGTATCATATATATAATATATATCCAGAATATACACGTATTTATAATATTACATAATCATTTAGGGGTATGAAATGAAATGCACCGTTCATGGAGACAGTAAGCCGTACGTACGCATGAACACTACTTTCATTTCTATTTCTTATTTTATAGAATGGAATAATAAATATATAAAGGTATATTATAATTCCAGTATAATATCATATATAATACCATTAATTACATCCTTTATACGTCCCACATATGGCATTAACGAATCAAATCACTTTTAGGGGGTGGTAGTCTACACTTCCTAAAATGAAGATATCGCATTTACTCATAATGGTAACCATAAAGGATATACCATAAATGAAAAATTAAGAAGATTAAGTAAAACATAAACAGATTATATATTAGACATAAATATAGTGACATCTTAATGTCTACCTTTGAAGGTGTTAAAAGAATATGGAACAATCATCGTTTTGTGAGGCATAAAACCGCCAATCACAGAAATGGTATGTTCTTTAACCATTAGAAAAAGGTGTCTGTAAGTGTATCTAGAATACTTATTATAACAACATCCTTGTATATTTAAGATACTGTATTTGTTACAAAATAAATTAATAAAAATAGTTTAGGGTTTGGAGAAGCAAAATAAAACAAAAGGACTCAAGTAAAGACATTACCTTAAAATCGGGTAACACCCTTTGGTTTGAGCTCAAAGGATTCCTTGGGAAGACTTCTGCCCAATGTTAGGCTTCAAGGAGTTATAGAGGGATGTGGAGAGACACAATTTTCAGGTTTTGGCCGAGACAAGGGCTTTGTTAGTGTGGGTATGGAGGTAGAGGTGGGGGCCTTTTATAAAAGGAGAGGAGGGGCACTCTTGGAACGTAAATAAATGTTACTTTATTTTAGAATGAGTTTCGGATTTTAATGGTCCCACATTGAACTGTTTAGAGGGTAAGGTGATAAGGGATATAAATCCACCCATACAATTGGTTTTTTACATGTGTAGGTCTTATATTTTACATTATATTTCCATTTTATTTAAATCGTTAAATAATGAGGTCATCGCTGCATCATCATGATGTTATAAATAATTTATTTTATTTTATGTCTAAAAATTATAAAAAAAACTACTATGATTTAAGAAACCTTTTTATCTTTCCAATTAATATTTATAGTCAAAAATATGACTTGTATAACCCCATGTAAAAATTGTTTTAGTAAAACATCTCATGTTTGTGTCATTTTTACTTTAACATTAAATAAAAAGTTATTTATGTCATTTTCCAACCAAAGTGGCTCCATGGGGTCCCCAAGTTGACCCATGGATTGTCTTGGTCGGACATGACACATCTAATGAGGGTAGGACATGTTTCTAGGTAATTTAATTTTATTAAAACATTATTCTTACCTTAAACTTTACTAATTAACTTTAATCGCGATTAAAAACATAATTAGTTACTATTAACCAAAAAATTATTTTCATCCCATTGAACAACATTTTACTTCTTAATGAAAACCATGTATGTCGGATTTTTGAAATTCAAAACACAAAAATGGAAAAATTATCATTTAAATGAAAAATCAGTTTTTATAAGTATCACTTAGTGGTTTCACTATTCATCAAAAATTGTAGTTTTTCAGAAAATTACCAAAAATTCACAATAAGCTATATTTGATATTATAAATTCAAAAATGATGACTATTTTAAAAAATTAAAAAAATTTAAGTTTCATTAATTAATTTAATAATTAATTCCCACTGTCAAATCAAATAGTGTGTTTTTATGAAACAAAATGTATCAAAAGATAGACACTAGTTTAAATCCGATTTCAAAGTGAAATTAATTACAATGAACACTATTGGATTAAATGGTAAAAATATATTCTAATTTCACTTTAAAACCAATTCAAAATATAATCTAATCATATAAATAAATTAGATTAAATTGAGGTTTTGAATTAAAATACATTATTTTACACTATTCATTAAAAATTGAACTTTTTTGGAAAAATACCAAAAATTTACACAAAGTAAATTTTGATGTCCCGATTCTATAGAAGAATTTTATATTGTCAAAAAGTGTATTTAAAAGAAGTTTCGCAATCAAAAGGCAGTTAATCGACATTTTAAATAATATTAGAATGTTTACGCTTAAAATTGGATTCATTCGCATTTTTAATCCTCTAACATTTATTGTAAAAAGTAAAAATATTTGACAAACAAATATAATAATTTTTTAGTTAGTTCTATTAATTTGCTTCATCAAAACAGCTAGGCATTAACTAACATTTAAAATAATATTATTTTGTCATTAGAGTGAAACGTAAGATTCCCAAGAAACTCGTTGTTGCGTGTTTGGTAAGCCATCAAGCATAGCGTCCCTTTTAAAGTTATATTTATATTTTATTCACAAATATGGATAAATGTGAAAATGTCATACTCTTTATTTACCTGGGGTGTTACAAATTATGTTGGTATTGATTTATTAAATGTCATGATATGAATAGTATTAAAATTGATATAAAACCATTTTTAATTCAATTTATATATAATTATATTATAAAATAGTCATAAATACCTCATATTCAGAAATATGAAATATATGTTGTTAAGAATGCAATTAAGCATCTTTTTAGGGACTGCTGAAATTTTATAGTAAATATATTAACCATATAGTTTGAATATATTAGAGGACACGATAAAAGTTAAATAAGATAACAAAGTGTTAAACAAGAAAGATAAGGATTAAAAAATATCCAAAGCATGTCCAATTCTTATTGGATAATTTTTTTACATATATGTTCCATATATTTAAATTAAATATGTTTTTGACCTATTGAAACCGAAAATAATTTTATAATAAAATAATATTTTAAAAATATCATAAAGAGCACCTAATATCTCTTATTCAATGCCATCACCTATAAACCATTAAACACAACTCCCATGCCCCTTGTCAGGTACAATATTATCCCAAATATTCTCCCAATATCCCTCGCTTCCTCCTAAAATCCTTACCATATGTAGAAGGTACATCAAGGAAGTCTTTTGGTTCAAACCAAATGGTGTTACTTGATTTTAAGATAACGTCTTCCCACACTGTTATCTTCTTTTATTTTACTTCTTTACTCCCTATGCCCTTATTAGTTTTTGTTTACATAAAAATACCATTATCCTCAATATTATACATTTTTTTTGAGATGGATTCAAATTTCACTTACACACACCTCTATCATATAGATACGAACATTATGTTTCTACACACGGTGAACTAATGCCTCACAAAATGAGGATTGTTCGATAATCTCATACTACCTCTCATGGTAAAAAAATATAATGGAAATATATTTATATTAGATATATATTATATTTATATTATATCTATTATTATGAATTTTTTATTTAAAACATACCTTTATGGTTTCCACAATTGTTAATTACGATAATTTCATTTGAGGAAGTGCAGACTACCTCCCCCTCAAAGTGATATGACTCATTCATGCCATACATGGAATGTATAAAGGATAAAGTTTCTGAAATTATATATGATATTATACTGGAATAATAGTATATATATATTTATATATTTATGTATGTATCATAATGATTCCATTACATGAAATATGAAATATAAATGAAAGTAGCTTTCATGTGTACATATGGCTAACCATCTCCATGAATGGTGAAATACATTTATTATTTTCAAATGTTAGGTAATATTATAAATATATATATATATATATATACTGGATATATATGATATATATGATATCTAATTCATTAACATTATTCTGGAGATAATGGACAACTGACCACATGAACAACTATTAATTATAAGAAGTTTATTTTTTACTCGAGTACCAAATATTAACAAAACAACTATTAATAATTTATATGATTATTTAATGTTTATAACATGGTAATAAGTAATATAAAATGAATAAAAAACTTTAAAAAGGTTCTTAACTAAGTAGAAATTAACATTACTTTATTATTCAGAAGATGAAAGAATGAACGAGTGAAGACTAACATCAGATAAGGGACTTTATCTCAATATCCTTTTGTTGAGGAATATTTTGATTTATAAACGACATTATTTTATATGATGTATATGACCTTTTGAATTTTAATTTGATTAAAATGGAATATTTTTATACATAGCGTTTAAATAAATGAAAAATGGAATATTTCATTATAACATGTATGGTGAAAAATACCCTTTCGCCGCCAGGAGCATTGTTTGACATTTGGATTTCCTAACATGTCTTAATGTTTCTAAAAGAAAAATAAATAACATATAATATTTTACATGTATTGGTATTGAAAATGTTTTTTATAATGTATTGGTTATTTCAATATATTTAAAATAAATATTTCGATTGAAATGTGGAAATTTTAACTTTCCTTTATGTTTATTTTAGGTGTTATGAATATGTTATCGTACTTGGGAATTGTTTATGTATAAAGGTGGTTCTGTGATAAACCTAGGGAAGGTGAGCCTGATATATCACACCAATTAATTGGGTAATGTTATGGGGTAACCATTAATGTTTCTACAAATATATTTATGGAATATTCTATGATGGGTATTCAAATATAACTCCATACATAGTTGTTAAAGCTACAATGTATGTATGTTATAGATGCCACATTTGACCTTTATGATTTATGATATCAATTTTTATTCATAAATATTATGATTTTGTGTGGTAAGATAATAAATTAAAAGTATGATTTCACTTATTTGTATGTATTGATGGACTAATGTTTTCTTTCCTTGTTTTATAACCCTTATTGAGCTATTTATTGTCATCCAATGGTTGTGAAATGTATCTCATAGGATATAAGGAATTCTAAGAGAAAGGAAAAATTCATGAATAATTTTATCACGAAAATAACTCTTGTTTTCATTTAAGTGTATTGTATTTTATGAAAAAAAATTGATACTGAGTAGAAGTTTAAACTTTTTAACATTTGAGATGTAATGTAATAGTTATGCCCAAATTATATATAACTCCAAAACTTAAATGTTATTTAATGTGAATTATTAGCCTAATTCAATACTACTAAATGTTTAAGGATGGTGCCTTACACACTTCTTTGACTATCATAGATAATTCGGTTTAATCATTATACATTTCTCTCTTTTTTTGGATGATTATTCTGTACAATATTGTCGTGGATATAATCATAAAATTGGTTTAGATCACTCTCCAACACTATAATTTTCATCTAATTAGACAACTATAATTAAACATTTCACTTTGGGGAAATATAATTCTTATCCCTTCTATCACATTATCATATTTCATCCAAATTTATTCCACAAGACCTTATAAATTTAACAGAAAATAATATCCATTTAAATTGAAAGATATTTCATTAACATTTCAATATTTCATTGTAACATAAACAATGGAAAATAAATGGATTTCATAAGAATCCATTAATCTTAATGATTAATCCAATAGATAAAAAATAATCAAATTATATTTGGATCATATTCCTAGTAATGATAAATTATAATCAATGGATGGTAGGATATTTGTTAATCTCCATTAATTGATTTTGAGAATATTTATGCATAAAATATTATTTTACACATAAAAACACATATATATAAAAATAAAATATCCGTAAAATTTAGGAAAATAGATTTCTCTATAATAACTATAGAGACATTTGAAATATTATAAATTGATTTGATCAGTAATGATGATGTAAATTTTTATTCATAATATATATATTAAAAAAATAACATAGTCGCATTTTAATTAATTTTTAAATTTACTTTTTCATAAAACTAACATGAAAATTTATTTTCTACAATTTTATAAAAAGTAAAACATGGGTTAATCATACATTAAATTATGAAATGGGAATATTAGAACCACTATTTAATTTTTCAAATAAAACAATGAATTGGAATAAAAATATTCCATAAGTTAGAGGAAATAATGAATATTTTCATAAAAATATTTTACGAATAATTTAATGTACAATAAAGAGTAAAATTTTGTTATTAAATAGAAATTCTATGAATAAAAATATGTGATTTATATTCTAGAGCTTATTCTGATGTATGTTAAGAAATTTAATCATTATAAACATAAGTACAAAAATACAGTTGAATAATGAGAATAATCCTAAAATTACTGCTTGGGATGTATATACATTACATAAAATAAATAGTTTGGGAATATCTCATGTGTATTATAGAATAAAAAACTGAGAATAAATTTAATTAACTCGTGTTCAACATGCTTCAAATGGGAGATAACAAGTTTTTATAATAAATATACATTCAATATAATTATATAATAGAATCATTTAAATACATATAATATAATATATGATCTATATATAACTATTCAATGACGTTTTTTAATAATTCCTTTCTAAATTTTTCATTTCTAGTTGTTAATTATTCTATTTTTCATAACAGTTTCAGTTATGATATTCTAGTACATGAATTATGATCATGGTATCAAAATAATCGGAACAATAATCATTATATAAATATAAAAAATATTCAATATATATAAGTATATGATATCATCCATGAAGGACCCCGAAACACCCTAAGAGGGGATGGGTGAATCTGGATGTCAACATTTTTTTTAAAGTTGTGGATCTTGTTTCCACATTAGTAGGAACTTGTTTGATCTGTCAAAAAAATGAACGACGAAAGTTGACACTACACTTTTACTTGGATCACCAAAAAGGGCAATGTCCAGGGAGTATACACCATCAGCATGTCGGTTGTACCAAAATCCACTAATCTTCACTAGTTTATGGATTACAATTTTTTTTTCATAGTCACTATGTGCTAGGCTTAATAGCTTTACAAAATTTCAAGTATAGAACCCGGTGTCCTTTGGGTCACTCCCATTGACTACCCATGGATCACTGCCATTGGTGAAGTCCCAATTAGTTTATAGACATGAAGGTATCAGCTATCGATTCGCATTGAAGTCATTTCCTCTACATAGGACGAGACTCATCATACATCAATGTATGGAATTGATGCACTTGAACGCACTGAACCACTAAACCAGATATTCCAAACATGGAAACAAGTTTCACTGACAATAGCACACAACACCTACCCTTTTCTCGAAAGACCTCACTTTTTCATGAAATCTTTTCTTTTCTCGTGGAAAAATATTTCTTGTAACAACACCCTTTTACGAGAAACCTCGTGTTTTTTGCACAACTTCTCTTTTTTTCGTGCACCTTCCACAATTTCGCGCAACCTCTCCTTTTCTGCACAACTCGGACTTTTTCCGTGCAACTTTGATTTTTTCGCGCATCATGAAATTTTTTTCCCAACTCCCTTTACATGAATATTTTAAATGCATCAGCACTCGGATCTTCTCTATGTCATCAGTTGTACTAAATGATGGGGTCACCTCTTATTTATAGGTGTCTTTGACCCATACGTGTAAAACCGATCATGGCACAAAAAACATTCATTCGACACTCAATAAATTTTTCATAGGAACTTTTCTCTACACACATCATCATTTATTTCATACAGCCCATGCGTTTTACATCTTTCAATGTTCTGATTCTGAAACACATCTTCTGCGAAAATCCATTGATCCACTATTTAACACACCATGCTCTTTTTCATGCACAGCCATCCTAAAATGTATGATCACTTTCCTAGGGATCATTATGAACTTCCAATGAGGATTGATAACAAACACAAAATATAATCCAATTATTTCATAGATCATCCATGGTTACAAAAATCCCCACTCTGGGTTAGTTGTTAATCATCAAATAAATTCAATAGACCACCACCCACATGCAAACCTAAAATGAATGAATCAACTTAGCCAACAATCTATGTTACGTTGGCCAGGCTGAGTGTAGAAAACAATAGGGGAAACATGAATTGGGATCCTATGATTTATAAATCTTAATGATGCTTGGGCTATTCTCTTACTGTTTCACATAAGAATTACATTCTCTAAAATAATTCCTTCTCCTATTGACATCAAATTCTCATAATGTCATAAAAAACATCCTGAATTTATTCCATCTCCCCCATTTACAATAAATCCAATGATTGGTATTTTTTCATTGAGTAGCTGAGAAACACACTCCCCCTAGAAAGAATCTCCCCTACAAAACGGCATTTCTCCAAAAATAGATTAAAAAAAGTAAACATAACTAGGGATAGGAGTATTTCAAAACCTCTTTATGCACAAGGAGGTTGATGAAAACTGAGGTTCAACAGATGTTTCTCTAACACAGCCACTAACAGAGGATTGTTAAAGATATCACAGTAAATCATCGTTGGTTATTTCACCTCATCACCAATATCAATCTGTTATTGCTTTATCCACAGTAGTCGAGTGCATGAATTTTTAGGATAGATATATTCAGCATTAGTGGTATTAAGAGAAGTACATTCTTGTTTCTTGTTCAACCAACCTACACATTTCTACCCAATATAGAAATCTCCACCAAATTTTGACATTATTTCATCCACATATCTAGCCTATTAAACATTAGAAAATGTTGATATCTCACTGTACCTTCCTACAGAAAAGTATAATCCACAATTGTGAGTACATTGAATATACCTCATGATTATGTTTAGTGCTTCCATATGTTGTTCAATCAGATTACTCTAAAACCGGGATGCTAAGAACATTGCAAAGGCAATGTCTGGCTGTGTTGCTATCAGGTAAAATAAGATCCCAATGATTCTTCTGTACAATGTGGGATCTACATAGGTCCCATCCTCAAGCTTTCAATGTTCGGTTCTAATTTCAATTGGAGTTTACGTTGGTTTCGAGTCATGAATGTTAATTTTCTTCAGCAGTTCTTTTGAAATCTTTTTCTGAGAAATGAACGTGTAATAGTTCTATTGAATCACTTGTTTCCCCAAGAAATATGTGTGCTCTCTAATCATAGACATTTCAAATTCTAATTTCTTGTTACTTGTGATTTCTTCTACTGATTTCTGCCTTCTAACACTAAATATAATGTCATCAACATAAACTAGAACCATGCACTAATATTTAGGAGAATTCCTCACATAGAGAATGTGAATTACTCCTCCTATATTGAATTATAGCTTCTTGAGGTAAGAATCCATTCAGTAGTACCATGCATGTGGTGCCTGTTTCCATCCATATATCTCTTTCTTTAGTTTGTTGAAGTTTGTTTCATCAGAACAAAGAGAAAACCCCAGTAGTTGTTAAATGTAGACATTTTCTTTGATTACACCATTCTAGAATGATATCTTGACATCCATTTGGCATAAATTATATAATATTTGGATATTCATGGAAAGGGAAAGCCTGATTGACTCTAGTCTATCCACTGGTGCAAAGATTTCTTCCCCATCAACACCTTAATTCTGTAAATATCCTTTACATACCAGATGTGCCTTGTTTATAATAACACATCCATGGACATAAAACTTGTTCTTGAAGATCCGTTTTATACCGTGCACATTGTGACCTTTGATTCTCTTGACTATAACTCAGGTCTGATTCTTTTCTATCTGATCTAACTCTCCATTAATGGCTTTCACCCATGATTCATCCTATACACCTTCTTTAAATGAGGATGGCTCCACAACTTATAGAAATGCATATTGTGTGTTTTTCATCATCCACCTTGTTTGTGTGGGTGCAATCATGCCCCCAATTATGTTATATGGATTAATCTTAGATCTTCGATTTCTCCTATGTGGTTCAAACACATTCTATCCAGTTAAGGATTTCTCTTCAAATTCTTCTCCTGAGTCAACATCATAATGTGACTCTTGAGTGTTTTGTATGACTTCCACTACTTATGTTTTCATATTTATTCCTTGTTAACTTTCTTCATCACTTTCTATCATATCAATATATGAAATCCTTGAAGACGTTGTGTTTTTCTCTTCCATGATCTTAACATTACTTATTTCTATAATACTTCCTACTATCTTGTGAAACACTTGATGGTTTTTTTGTTCATTGAGTATCAAAGGAAAATTCTTTCATCAAAATTATTTCAATATTTCACATGATTTACTTCTTTGTTTCTAATGAAGAACCTACTTCAAAAAACACAAAATTATTTCAAAGAGGGATTTCTTCCATGCCACAATTCATAATGTGTCTTCCTCTCACCCATATAAAGTCATGTTCTATTTTGAATATACACTACCGATTTAACGGCCTTTTTCCAGTAATGTTGTTGAATATGACTCTCAATCTACATAGTTATTTCCATGTTGTTCACCTGTCAATTTTTTTTCTCAACAACTCCATTTTTTGTAGAGTTCTCATGGTAGCTACCCCATGTTGTATTCCATTCTTCTCTAGGTAGTTTTCATAATTAATGGATGTGTATTCCAATCTGTTGTCTGATCGCAAAACTATGATTGTTTATCCAGTATCATTCTCGATGATTCGAAGATATGTTTTCATGCAATCAAGAACTTGTCGTTTCATAGGTATAACAATTATACATTCCATTATACTGCAAGAATCTATGAAAAGAATGAAGTACCATTCACCTTGAGTTCTGGAAACATTTATCGGGTGACATACATCTGTATGAATGAGATGAATAGTATGTGATTCCCTTTTATACATTGGCTAATATAAACTACAAACTAGCTTACCATGAATGCAAGCATCACATAACGTTTCATGTTCACTCTTTAGGATGGAAATTTCCTTAACAATCCTCAATTTGGTATTTTCTCCATGTGTTGTTGATTGATGTGGCGTAGTCTCTGATGAAAAAAATTGTTTTCATCTTCAAAATTAACGTAACAAACGTTTTATTTACTATCATCCTGATACATGTTTCCTTCTGTTCTACATCCCTTCATAAGTGAATTTTTTATCTGTCGCTTGATAGTGCAACCTTTCTGATTAAAATTTACTATATGTCTTGAGTCATTGAGTTGACTCACGCTGAGGAGATTATGACGTAGGGTATCTACTTAAAGGGCTTCAGATTTCTTTACCTCACAATAAGCTAATTCAATACTTCCAATACCATTGATTTTTAGAGCACCATAATTACAAAACCGTACTATTCCATCAACGCTCCTTTTGATATCATTTAATAGTCCTATATTAACTGTCGTATAAGACAAACAATCGCTATCTAGAATCAAGGTACTGTTGTTTTTTAGATTTTAGGGCCACCTCTACAAGGTTGGATTTGACAATTTTATTCTTGTCATTCCATGAGACATTGGATTGAGTGTAGAACACTGATTTCCTTTAAATTATCTCCTCCATGTACATTGGTTCTTCATAGTATAAATCTTCATCAAGAGGGAAAAAACTATTTGTATGAGAAATACTATCTTGTTGATGAGATTTGACATGTCTTGAACTCTGGTATGATGTGTCCATGTCCCTCCTCTACCTGTAATTAACCGCCTTATGACCAATGTTAGAACAACTAAAACAATATCCATAGAAACAGTTTCGTTTGAATGAATTAGGACATGAATTTGTTCTCCTATGTTGAACTCTAATATCTTCTCCATTCATATAGCTTCTTGCCTCATTGAAATAAGACTTGGTATGGACCATGTATCCATAGAACTGACACTTCATGAGAGTAAATTTCTTCCTACTTCTATTTATTCTCATTCCTTCTTCTGTGGGATAATAGTTTGAGGGATACCTTTTCTAGGAGGCTCAAGGATATTCTTATTTTCTTCTATTAGATTGAATTGGGGGTTTCTGTTTCAGCACTTCAGATGACTTTTCCACATCACCCGCTTTTATCATGCCATTATTTTGGTCACCTTTTTTTGCAATATTTGATGACTTTACCTCACAACTGATTCCACTATTTCCCATGCAAGATGGTCTTTGATCATTCCAAATCTTTTCATCTCCATTGGAACCACATTTTTCTCTCTCCAACAACATAGCATCTGAGAACCTTCCAAACTGTATTTTTTCTCTTCATTATTTTGAAATTGATTCACTCTCTAGTTTTCTTCTGAGAGTAACAAATTCTTCTTCAAGACACTCAATAGTCTTGGTCTTTTCTTATAGTCATGTTGTGAGGACTATGATGACATTTTCTTGCTCTTCAATTCTCATCTTTAGATCCACTGCATCATCAGTGCATTGAAGAACTTTACACTGCACTTTCACAAATTCTTCTAATCGTTCAATTTCATCTTCGAGATGATCAACATAATCATATGATTCTTCTATAATTTATTTCCACTTATTGAACTCTTACATTTTATCATATGATTACAAAAAAAATCTTTAAGTTGCTACTCGTAATTGGTATTAGTTTTCAACTGATTTTCTCGATCATTATCTTTTGATGGTTTTGATTTTTCAATTGTTTCAATCATGGAAGCATGGTTTTCGGTTTTAAATTCTGCTTCTTCTTCTTCACATAATTCATTATCATCATCTTTCTTTTCACAAAGAAAAATTTTCTTCGGAACATTATTTCTTGATTTTCAGTCTCCCTTTTGGAGAAACCTTTTCTGAGGCTTCTCAATGTTTTCATCTTCACTATATTCATCATTGATTTTTCTTAAGCACTTAGAGGAAATGTGCCCAATTTTTCCACAACGAAAGCAATCAAGATATAACTTCACTTAGAATTTCTCTTTTCCTTTATGGAACTTCTTTGCAATGAGAGAAAGAATTTATTTTTCCCCACCATCTTCTCCACTAATATATTTTTGATATTGTTAGTTTATCCATGAACATGAATTCCATTTCCTTGATCACTCGATTCGTAGTATCATCTGGTTTGACTCTCATTTCATATACTACCAAACTACTAAATTGATCATTCTGTGAATGTTTGGAAAGATCTATTTCCTCAAGGGATGACACCATTGCATTGTACAGGGGTGAAAGTGTTCTTAATATTTCCTTTACAATATCAATTCCTAGGATTTCTTCGCCTAATCCCCGAATTTCTCCAAACAAATTAGTAATTCGATTGAAGAACGTGTCTATATTCTCATCTGGATTCATCTTTAGATCATCAAAGCTATTTTGTAAGACTTGAAGTTTTTCCTCCATCACTTTTCTATCTCATTCATAAATATTTTAAATTTTATCCCACATTGATTATGATGATGTGCAACTCATCACCATTAAATAGATATTTTCAGAAAGGGATACAGTGAGTGGATTTGGTTCTTTAGCATCTGTATCAAGAACATTCATATATTCATTAGTCATTGACATGACTATTTGATCAGTGACTCGTATTCCTTGCACAGTAGAAAAAACATTCATTCTAAGAGATCTAAGATGATATCTTATTCTATTCTTCCATTTCTTGAAATTACTTCCATCATGGAGAGGGAAACCCATGTTGTTTGATGAATTATCGATAATAGTAAATGAAAAATTAATCACTAGTTAACCTTCCTCTGATACCAATTGAAGGATCCTAGAACACCCTGATAGGGAAGGGGTGAATCAGGGTGTCATGTTTTTCTTTCGAAATTATTTGATCTTATTCCCACATAGGTAGGAACTTGTTTTATCTATCAAACAAATGAATGTAGGATGTTGACATAACACTTTTACATGGTTTAACACAGAGGGATATATCCATGGAGAATACACTGACAGTAGGTCGGTCATAACAAAATACACTAATCTTCACTAGTTTATGGATTACATGTTTTAGTCACAGTTACTCTGTTCCTGGCTCACTGCCTTTATAAATGTTCAATGATAGCTCATTGTGTCACTTGGCTCACTCCCGTTGACTCCCCCTGGCTCACTACCTTATGTAAAGTCCCAATCAGTTTATAGTCATGAAGGAATATTCAGTACATTCTCATTGAAGTCTTTTCCTTTGCATAACATGAGACTTTGATTGCTTCGAAGTTCGGAATTGATGCACTTGAATGAACTGAACCACTGAACCAGATAATCAGAACATGAAAACAGGTTTAATTGACAGTAGCATGAAACACCGACCCTTTGCGCAGAAGACGTCACACATTCATGAAATATTTTGTTTTTGCACCAAAATATATTTTGTGCAACAACACCCTTTTCACCCAACTCCACATTTTACGCGCAACATCATCCTTTTACAGGAAACTCCTCCTTTTTTATGCAACATCAACTTTTACATGCACCCTCACGTTTTACGTGCTACTTCTCATTTTTCACACACCTTCCACTTTTTCATACAACCTCTCCTTTTTCGTGCAACTCAGACTTTGTTCGCACAACATGGAATTTTTCGTGCAACTTGGAATTTTTCACGTAACTCCATTTACGTGAACCTTTTAGACACATCAGCACGAGGATCATCTCTAAGTCTTCATCCATACAGAATGAGGGGTCCCACCTCTTATTTATAGGCATTTTCGACCCACACGCAAAAAACCCATAGTGGAGTAAAAAACATTCATTCGGCGAGCAATACATTTCACGCATGAACCATTTTCTTTGCACATATCCTTTTTATTCGTGCATCCCATTCCATTTCCTTATTTCGACATTCTAATTCCAAAACAATTCTTACATGAAATCCTCGATCCTCTATTTCACACACCACAATATTTTTCGCGTAAAAACCAACTATTTCGTGAGCAACTCACTTATTTCGTACACCACTTCCTTTTTGCTTACACAAACTTTTGACAACAACCCTTGACTTCACTTTCTGATATTCTGGCCCAAAAAATTGGAAAACACTGGGAAACAGCACCACCTTCAATACAATTGTCTGCATGAACTATATGGTCACTTTACTAGGAAACATTATAAACATCCATTGAGGATTGACAAAAAACTCAAACCATACACCAATTCTTTCATAGAACAACCATTTTTCATAAAATACATAAATTTTATAGATTGAAAAATTAATTACACCTTTTTATTATTATGGTAGGTTTCACATATGATTGAACAATCATCCTAATATTACATGGATAAAAGGAAAGAATGTTTATTAATAATCAAAATATATAGATTAATTTATATATAATATATATAATATATATTAAATATGTATATATACATAATAAAATACATGAATGTAGTAAATGAAAAATGCATCACATCACTTATGGATGTGGAAGTCCGCATGTATGCACATGCAATGTAATAATTTTATAGACGACTGCAATGTTATAAGTCATATATTATATTATAATTATAGACACAATATTATGTCAAAAAATACCATATATGAACATTTAAATAATCATTATAATCAACATTGTGTGATTCTACTCAATAATAAATTTTATATCTATGTCAGCGTGGTAGTACACATATTCACACAAAAGATACATTCACATCCCATTTGAAGGAAACATGTCTTAATAATTTTTTACATATTCCTAATTACATTTCAATGTATTGAGGATACTAATGAAGTACTATTATGATGAAAAATGAGGATTAATAAGATTTAAATGTAAAAATAAATTTATAGTGGCTTGGTAATATAAATAAATCTTTTTCAATAGGGATTTTATAGATCCATCCAAAAGATACCTTTTAATGATATAAATCGAAGACCAAAAAATTAAAATCATAACTGGATTTTTTGTGAAAATAAATAGGTGTGTTTTGGTTGAGAAATAGGGATTGATTTTCTATAAATAAGATAGATGGGAGATATCAATTATTAAGTGGGAGAGAGGGAAGACATGTAATTTCTTAAATAATTAAAATATAATAGTGTAAAAATCATTCCAAATGATTCTTAATTAAAAATGATTAGATATTTTTATATTATTAGATGTAAATATATTAATATAATATTATTCATATATTTTAATCAAAAAATATACACTAATTAAGTGGTTAAAATATTGGTAATCATGTATTTCACCTTAACTATAGTAAAAAAAATTTAATACATTATCTATTAATTTGAAAAAAAAACTATGTTGATCATACAAACATATATTAATCATTATGACTCCAAATATATAAAAATATTATCAACTTAAGTTCCTAAATTTGGTGCAATAAAATTCAAATATAAACTCACTATACATGATGAATTATTTTATTCAAAAAACAAATATTTTTTTATTTCCAAAAAGATTTTAGATTAAAATACAACTTAACATTATTTCTAATAACCATAATTGGATTTTTCTTAATCTAATTTAACAAATATTATATTGAAAATATAAAAAATCCAAATGAATCATTGTAATATGGATCTAATAAATTGTATTCAATTAAAATCATATTTTTCTTGTATTCATGGAAAAATTAATATTTTAATAAGGAAATTAATATTTCACTCTAAGAAACATTTGACATAATTATATGGAAAAAAATTCAAATTTAATTGTAAATTATATATTGATGAAAATTTAATTATTTTTAATTATTAAAAATATAAATATAATATTTTTTAATAAAAACTTATTTTTGATGCATATATAGTCCTCTCAATATATTTTCTAATTAATTATGAAGAAATCATCCATATATAAAACCATTATATATATAATTTTAATAATAGGTCTATTTATATTAACTAATCTAGAATATTATATTAGTTATAATGTTATATTATATTATGAAACAAAAATTCATGAGGTTTCGTGTATAAATTGTTTTCGAAGAAATTAAATTTTCATAATGGAAAATTTAACATAAAATTTTACGATTTAACATTATACCCGACAAAAACTAATATTTTTTATTTAAATTGTATCCCTCATATAATAAAAATGTTGATATAACTATTCCATCATATTCTCATCTTCCCAATAATCTTCTTCAAATATAGGATTCATGTATAGAAGATTATCCAAGTGAGTTATCAGGTTCCCTATCACATTATCTATATGATCCATGTTATCCATTGGGTTTTCTTAATAAAAAAATTCAGTCTCTAGTGGTACTACAATTAATTTTGATACACATAATGGAATATATATATACATAATCATGATAGATACATGTAAAACATTTTGAATATGATATAGTTTTACGGGAATGATAATTTGATAAGCTTCCATCCCAACCTGATCAATAATTTCAATGAGGAAATTAATCATGGGGATAAAATTTCAATTAACTCAAAATCTAATAAACTTCATCCATTAAGATATCCCCGTGAATTCATTTTTGGAAGAACTAATTTCAATATTACATAGATGATCATCATTATACATTTTTCAACTCTCAACATCCTATATGTGATGATGAATAGATATATCCTTCTCTAAAATTTCCCATTTAACTTAAATATGAAGATATTTAAGCAAAAAAGTCATCTCGTCTTGTCTTATAAGTACACATCATTACATAAATGGATTTATAAGGATTCATTAAAATGAAAAATTTGATATATTATTATTATTTGATGATATGAGAAGGGGAAGGAGATGACCATGAAGACCATTGAATAACATAAAATAAAAACTCTATATAACCACTAGTGTTTGAATGGTTATCAAAGAATGAACATCATTATGAGGATGATAAGTACATATAGAAATCCATGTTTAAATAAATACAATGCTAAAACATCATGATTGTTCTAGAATACCAATTATATGTAATATAATATGTTGAATAATTAATCTTTAAAACATCTTTGATACATATTTCAGAAGGAAGTTCAACATATTAATATTATATAATAGAAATAATGTGTTATGAAATTGAAAAGAGAAGAAAAATAATGCATACATGATTATATCCATTATTTGTTTTTTGTAGTTTAATGGAATAATCCATTGTGATTTATTCCCATTTTCATTATATTGTAGATAATGGTAAGAGCATTGCCTTATACTTAGTAATATCACACTTAACATTTTAAGGTTCTATGAACATAGCTACACGATTTTTAATCACTACTATCATTTTACATTATTATAATTAGTAATCCAGGTCACTATACATATTCATACACCATGGATGAATAATGAATGATGAACTATGAGATTCATCTAACATATCCTTCATCACTTTGGATATGGACGTGTAACATATATAGTTACCAAACCTTATCATTCCATAATAAAAATATTAAAACTCATGTTTATTTCTTGAATTATTATTCTATTATAATTCTATATTTTTGTCCTTTTCAATTAGAAATTTTATAAATGGTTAAACGTTAATTGAAGAATAAAATATTCACCTCTCAATTTGACATTTATAAATATATTCTTCTAAAATAAAAAAATTAATTTAACTTTTTTTATCCTCAACAAATATAATCTATTATCATCCTTTCTACTTGAATAATATTCCACCATAATGTTTTTCTCAGGATGTTAATATATTTACATTTTACAATATCAAATATGCTCTAACCATATTTTCTTGTCTATATTCAACTATCTCTAACTGAATTTATACATTAAACATTTAGGATATATATATATAATTTCTCAATAATTATAATTATTCAATGTGATTCATGAAAAATTTATCATTGAATAATTCTAGAAATGTTTCTTTTAATTTACAACTATAAAAATTATTTATCATGATGATCATGACAAAAATACATCACTCGGTATGAGGGATCATCTCGTTCCCTTAATTGATGAATCATAATAGACCAAAAACTGATCTTGAAATTATTGTCGTTTAATCACATGTGTGTTTACTTATGTTCTCTTTAATTACAACAAAATTCTCACCAACTTCACATATTTAGAGGATTATTTCTCCATTCTAAGATAACTTGGTTAGTAGAATAGAAATAAAATAAATATTCTATAAATTTAATCTATAATATTAATCCAAACTATGAAAAATGTTTATATAAACTATAGTTTTTGAAAAATAAATTATTTTAATAATATAAATCATTGATGTTTTCACTTATATACCCTCAAATAATTTTATATGTCTTAAAAAAGAAACTTTTTCTATCCAAAATTCACTCTATGTAAATTTTACACATAACATCTCCTTCTTATGATAATTGATACAATCTTCTAGTGATGCTCATAAACTTAATTGGACATCAAATATATTACAATGTCATCAATAATGACAACCACATTATGACCAAGGAAATCTCAAAATTCAATATTCACTAAATTACTGAAGATAAATGTGTTATTAATAAGTCTAAATTCTATTGATATAAATTCATATTGTTGATAACATTCATTGATGTTTTCCATCTATAATTAATTTCATTTAAATAACAACAAGTAGTATTTATATCATAAATAAATATTATAAAAAAATAAATCCATATAAAGTATCAAATAAGTTCACTATATGTGTTAGATATATTTGATACTAATTGAATTTTTTTTATGAAATCAATATTAAAATCATAGAAACATTTATCCATATTTATAAAAAAAATAAAATTACTGTTTCATCAAATTTTAAGACAATTGTATGACTGAATCCATCATCAATTTTCAATTTTATGAAATTATTAATTTATTACAAAAGAATCTAGTCAATTATATATAGACTAATGTAAATTTATGTATTTTTTTTATAAGATTTATAATGAAAAAATTTCTTCATGATTTTGTGGAATAATGAGAATATATTTTTTAATAAATAAATTGTGTTATACAATATGAAAATAAAGTTTATTGAATTTATAACAAAAAATATTGGAAAAATACCCATTTTAATTATAAGAATGAATCATAAAATATATTTATTTTCTATTAGATATTCATATTTATCATGAGTGTGATAGATAATCATGAGTTATTTAGGGATATTAATGCTTAATTCCCTTTTTTGGAAATTTTATATCTGATTTATATAATTAATGAAAATAATAGAAAATTGTAACCAAAAATTTTTCTATATGAAAAATAAGTATATTTGAAGAAAGAATAATACTATGAAATTTATTTTGAAGAGAATAATAAAAAATAGGTGTGATCATCAAAGAATATGGTGTTTTAAACTTTTATTCTCAATATAATTATTGAGGATATAAATTTATATTCAAATATAAAATTTATGGTATAATTGAAGTCACATTAAAAATATAAAAAAGAATACTTCACAATTTATTAATACCTATCAGCACTTCAAAATAATTTTCCCATATTTAATCCCTTAGACAAAAAATGAAAAGAATGACTATTTGGAATCATTAATCATAGTGATAAATCATGGAAATATGTCCATAGTATACCAAAACCGTGACACATTTTGTTCAATTTATGTTACATTATAATAAACAACAGTTATATTTGTTTTTATATATTAAATTATTTTTTAATAGAGAAATAGGAAAATTTTAATTAACCAAATAATATCCCCTATCAGTTCTAAACTAGAGGTAATATAAGGTGTCACTAACCATGAACTAGAAAAGTAGTTGATAAATAGCCGACCAATAATTTTTAGGGATAATAAAACTATATTTTCCCACATAATGGATAAATAAAAGTTTATAGGGTAGAAATGAGTTATATATAAAATGAAAAAAACTCAATATTCATGTATTTTAGTGAAAATATTTTATTTAATGTGAATTATTAGGTGAAATATAAATTTGTAAAAGATATAGATTGAACCCAATGGATTTATCATTGTTCAAGGATCGAAAATATCCTAGCCCACTCCACAAAAACATTACTCCCTGGGTTTGGTTTTATTCACTATAACATTTAATTTTATAGGGGTTGAAAAATTAATACTATAAAATTTCAGATAATAAAATGTTCTATGATATTATAACATTCATGTCCTTTTATAAGTCTTCTCCACACTATTGACACATTCACTTTCAATGAAATTAAATAATATATGAATATTATTTTAGGAAAATATTTTCTTCATAGAGTTTCATGTAACAACTGATTATTATTGAATATACATCCTTGGATTTTAATAATATCCAATATACTTCATTGGAAGATCTTTATTATAATTGATATAACTATAAGAATGGAAAAAGTTATTATGTTTTACCCTATCTAGGTAGAATTATTCAATGTAATGTGCAGATTCATATGTACATGTGTTCTATATATTTTTCATATCTATACATTCATTATTACATGTATTTTCTAACATGTATGTTTATTTGTACGATCCTTAATTTAGAACATATGATGTGTAATAATTAATATTTTTTAGTTCATAATCTGATGTTAGTTGATATGATGGCATATTAATAACCCAATTCCATTCTATCAAAATATGGAATAAAATTATACAACAACACTATGAGAGACCTAATTATTTAGATATTTTATATCAGGGAAACATAAAAATTGTAGGAATAATTTCTTCCATCAATGGAAAATCCATATTATTATATGGTAAAAAATCTGAAAATTTAATATACAGGGATTTGAAAGGTAATAATGAAATTTTTTATAACATCTAATTATTCATAATATATTCAAAAATAAGTATTTTTAACTTATGGTAATCATATGGGAGTCTCTGTAAAATAAAACAGATCTTTTTCTTCATCAATGTGTAAGATAAACTAAATTCTATTCTGATTTAGAGAATTATTTATTTTAATATAAAATATGTTATTTAGTTGAGATATATCTCATTCATGACATGTTCCGATGTTCATATGGTATTATTTTATGATTACCCTTTTCATAATGTAAAAAATTCTCAACAATTAATTGTGTTTAATATATCTGACATTGATCATAATTTAAATAAATCACTCTCCTCGTAATATAGTATCATATATTATAATATGAACAAAAAATAATAGATTTTTTTAATTATTTGTAAATGATACATAATCATTTATTCAAAAAATATGAAATAAATTTTCATAAAATAGATACTTAAACAATCATATGATAATAACATATATAATTAGTATAAGAAAATTTACTTTGATGATTATAATATTATACATATAAGATAAAATAAATTTAATAAAAATATTTTTTTGAATCATAAAAACTGATAAGAACAAATATATGTTGGAACATGATTAGTATGTCAAACAATTTCCCCATTTTTGATGATCACAAATCCCATTTACAAGAAAAATTGAAATCTGGAAATGGATAGTTCATAATTCAATATCTTATCCCCTTAGAAAAGAGCTTGTAAGAAATATATTAATCATGTTTCTTCAACCACATTAAATTAAATACTGATTTTAAGCAAACTTATTTAAAAAATAATTCTATTAAATATTTGTTCTATGTATTTTCTCTTTATTATTATGAAAATAAAATTTTAAAATCAAAATTTGATTAATTCTGGTTAATATCTCAAAAAAATAAAAAATGGGAAAACATTATATTTTTTACTATTTTTATATTCCCATGTTTTTTATAATATCATAAATAATATGATAAAAAAATACACTAATATTTCTAAAATAATTTTCAGTTGTTAATGATTCTAAATTTGAATAGAATTTGGAATGAATTTCCTTTAAAGATAATAATCCTTATACATTATTTAATAAACATAACGAATATTTAATATGATTAAAATTGAAAGAAGTCTAAAAATATTTCAAAATGGATTCCACAAAACACTACAATTTAATTGAAGAAATATATCATACAAAACTACAGTGAAAACAAATTTAAAATAAGATATAACACAACTAGAAAAAATTACAAACAGATTAACTGAAAAAGAAATGTAGTAAATTCTTGAAGAATAACAATTTAATGGTTTTTATGGAATCATTAATTTTTTTTAAAAAAAATTACATTTTAAATGATTAAAAAATAGAAATCAAATTACTAAAATATCATTTGACAAATTCAATATTCAATTGATTATAAACTGCCCATCCAATCTGGAAACTGTGAATACTAGAAAGTAATATAAAATATATAATGTGAACTGATTCTTTTGTAGTGGTTTTATATAGTCAACTTACATATAGATATTAAATTGGATATAGGTAGTGTAGTGGAAACCATTTTTCTTATAATGTCACATTATATTGGTAAAGGTGCTCCAAGAATTTCATAATCACTCCAAGGAATCCATATAGATCAATATTATGTGTTGAGAGAAACTTACTGAGCTATCTTCTAGGGAATTTTATCTATAGATATAATTTATATTTGATAAAAATATTCATGCAACCAAAATTATACTTTATTATAAAATTTTCAAATTTATCGTTCATTAATATCAGAGGGATCAATTATTTCATTTCTCATTTTCAATGAAAAAGAATAAAGGTCAATAATAGGTAGTCCTATATAATATTTCCCTTGAATGTGAAATAAATAAATGACACATGTATCTATACATTTTACCGTGTCATTAATTAAATAGTCATATAGTGTTGTAAATCTATTATTGGTCATTTTATAGAAATTCTCAAATTTGTTATAAATATATTTAGTATTAACACATCTAATGAAAAACATCTTTAATACATCATACAAATTATTTTAAATACCAGTAAAAAGATTATATTAAATAAACTTTTTTATTTTATAGTCATTTGTCTTCCCTGTGGAAAATAATATAATCAACCTTTAGTTATTCATCATATTTTAAGGAAGATGTCTTCAAACTGAATATAAATTCTCCATGTTCTAGTTAAATATTTTTATCTTACAAGACCATAATATTAGATATGTATCTACACATATTTTTTAATTCAATGATAATGATACTTACATTAGTTTTCACTAGTGATGTTAAATAATGAATCTATAGAACATTTTATTATAATAGAGTGCCAATTTTTATCTTATACTGATCAATTGAAAAAATATAATTTTTAGGAAACACATGATTACTTATGAATAAATTTATTAATTCCATTTATGATCCATAGTTAGTTACATTGATAGAAAGGTCATGTTGTATAGAGGAAATATTATTTTTCATTATTTCTATCATGAAGGAAAATCATTCTAACCATGATCAAAAATTCAAATGATTAATGAATTTCATAGAGGGTTATGATGAATAACAATCAACCATATGTATATCTAAAAACATCACTTCTCTAATATTATATCTTTAAATAAATTGATCTTTAAGAATACTATCATTATATCTATAATGTGAAAACTGATGTCTCAAAGATTCAACTTCTGAAATAAAATTTCAGTTTATCTCTCTATCCCTATAATCAGCTATATCAAACATTTCAAAAATAATCACTATCTTTTATCCTAAAAACGAATTATATGGAATTTTTTTGATGAACATCAGTTCATATCATGTCATCCACATTCTGATTATTGTCAATGTTGGGTATCTTATATCGGGACCATTATATATAAAATATTATTTGACATTCATTTCCATGTAATCTAGTTTCATATTATTCTATTTATTATATATGTTACCTAAAAATAGTTTGACTATTTTGTTCAAAATAATCATGTTTTATCCTGAAACATGTCTCACTGGATAGAGAAATTTTCACCAAGGGAGTTGAAAAAACACATTTGATATGACCCTTCCATGAAAAACACATTCAATACATATGATTGTTGATTATAAATATTATATTAAAATTAAATCTTGGTAACATTCATATAGTATATATTCATAAATAGGGATGATAAACAATTTATAAATTATTTTCTCCTAGACTAAAGTAACAATCTTACCTGACATCTTCTTTTGGGAAAGTGTATCATTATTGAGAAGATAATTTATATAAATTGATTAGACTGACCATTCAAATGAAACATGAACAAATAATATACCATCAATAAAATATTATAAAACCATATAAGGTGGAACCCCATGATTTTAGGAATGTTTTTATCATATATCATTTAGGTAACGCACAGGTAGAACGTATTCAAAAAAATATTCCATGAATCCAATTCGTATAAAAATAGGTGCGAACATGGTTTTCAATCCACAATAATGGTGGGAAACATTATCATCCAAATAGATACAAATTTCATATAAATTGATGTTATAATTAAATCAAATTACTAAAAATATAATGATATATTCTATACATCCCAAACATATATCAGAACATATCCTTTTATATTATCTATATTATCAATTGTAAAAAATATAATAACGGAACTTTGTGAATTAAAAAAAATCAAACACACCTTTTAACTAGGAAAATGCTATTTAGATGAAATTTATAAGGACATTTATTTCTTCTTCAAGATTTCTACATACTTATTCTCAAGGAATCAAGATCTGTACATATAATTCATCACCATAGTTTGGTAGACATCATATATGGTGTGAAAAAAACTACTGGAATTAATGTTTTCTTCATGATGTCACATTAACTATTGATCTATTACTGATGAGGTAAATGAGAAACATTTATAATTCATGGATTCAATTACATGGTCCCCATTATCATCAAAATGTAGAACTTTCATCTCATAAAACACATTAACATAGTCTTTAAAACGAACCATTTTTTTAAAAAAATATTCCCATCCCTAACGACTGATAACCATCATGAAAAACCTATATGTTCCACCCATCAAGGTGAAAAATATTTCTCATCCAATGAGAAAATTCCATTGTTTTAATTTATTGATAAATATTATTTTTGAAGATCAATCAGTTATCATATATTTTTATAAAAGTGACAAAATTAAGAATGTTGGATGGGTATTGGAGAAATGTTTCTATAGTTGTGAATATGCATGGGTTTGAATGATGGTTAACATTTTAATGTCGATCTATCAAAAACCCATTTTTTTATTAATTCAGGGGTCACATTGTTATGTAATAATTAATAATTACCAAACCTAGGAAGTTTGTAATATTTATGTAAATCATAATCAAAATTGAAAACCCAAATTATATATTAAATATGGTAAATATATATTTTAATAAAATTAGAAATTATAAACTTTAAAAAATATAAGATAAAATCAGGGAATATTAATAAAACAAAAATATGATTTTTTAAAATCATTAAACCAGATAAATAATAGTTTAATTTTTTCTAATTTATTTTCTATGAAAAATAATACTGAAAAAATATATTTTTTATGTGCATTAGCTTTTATGAAATGAGGTCTCAAATCAATATTTTTTTTCATATTACTATAATTATATTTTTATATATATTAATAGTAATTGTGCTATAAAATTTTGTTAGAACCCAATTATAATTAAATGAAAATTACATTAACATGTTTTCAGCCAAAACACATGTGCATAAAAACATTCTTCTACAATGTATTCTACATTCTCTACTTGGAATTCTATATAGTGTTTTTTCTAACATGACCATGATACGATATATTCTCTATGAAAATGGAATTTTCTAAATTTTCAACACTATAATATCTATTTCAATAAAAAACATCAACTTATTATAAAGTTAAAATAATTATAATTATTTTTTGAAATGTAATATAATGAATTTCTAGATAATATATATTTTCTAAAATAATATGACCATAATTTAAATGAAGTTCTTTTGGATTAGATTGAAATTTTGTATAAATAATTATTGAAAACACAATATAAGTTCTTCATGGAGTATTATATAATAAAAAAACAATGATTACTCAATATAATATGTTGTCTTCTATATTTTCAGTCTCATTGATGTCATGTTCAATATTGGAGCTCATGTGAGTCGAATTACTTTTTCTGTTATTATGTCCAAACATTTTATGTATTTCAAGTATATTTTTCACTGATTAGAAAAATTAAAAAAATTATTTTGATAAATTTTGGGTCTTGTAAAATTATTTTACTCACCCTTTATACCCATTTCCTTTTAATTTAATATATTTGAAGATAAATAATTTAACAATATTGGATTTTTTGATACAAAAATACAATCATCGACATTTATTTTTACTGAAAAGTATTGGAGGTTGAGGTTTTCATAAAAAATATATGATATAACATTCATATATTAATAAAATTTGATAAAATAAGTTATCATTATAATTGAAATAATTAACAATGTTTATGTTTATGTTCATATAGAGAATTAATATGTTTAAAAATATAATTTCGAATATGTGGATAATAAAAACAAGAAGGTTATTCTACAAAAATTTAAAAAATGAAAAATTATTTTGGAAAAGAATATTTAACAATAATATTATATAATTTAATATTCATAAAAAAATTATATGATTGGAGGATCATAATTGATATTATCCAAGCAATAGAATAATATTTTTTTATAACCAAATCAGTATTCAAGATTATAACCCTTTGAAAATAATTTAGCATTCATTATATTGATTAGACCATAATCATATTGTTTATTTGTAAATAATGATTTCTTTCTAATTATAATATTAAAATTGCTTCTATCAATAAGATACAATGAATATTTCTTTTTTTAACTGAATTAAGATCTTCTTTCAAAGGTAAAAATATGTATTCATTAGATAAATCATCTTCTATATATATTGGATTTTGATTTGATAAAAAGAAAAATAATTGAACTAGGTTACCAATATTTAATATATTTATATCTAATTATTCTAATATTTTTTAATATTTATAATTTATTATAATTAATATTTTTATTTAATATAGGAATGTAGCTTTTTGGTTCACTAGAATAAACCCGTACTGAATGAATATCATGATTAGAATCATTATCCTTATTATCATTAATCTTTGTTCATGGCATGATATCCTTCAAAAAATCATTAAAAAAACATTTTGACTCATAATAAGATCAATAGGGTCACATTGAGCATTATTCATTTTATTTTATTCTTCCAAAATTCACAATCTTTTATTGGAATCATTGTCAGTTTTAGAATTAGTATACTGACCTAGTAAAATTCCATCATCATCTTTTGGGTAAAACGTACCAAGATTATCTTATGTGTTCAAGATATATTTCATTTCTTCCAAATACATTGAAGTACCATCCCTTTATTTGCTTCATAATATCAAAACTAATAGGGTTCATTATATAATATAGGCCTTGTTAAAACATTATTAGCCAAAGAACATGTTGTGTTAAAAACAACATCCCAAAAATGTCTTGTCATATTATTTTCACATAACTAGACTATAGAAATTTTTATATTTTCATATTGGTCCAATAAACATCACCATTCTATTATGGTGTCCTCGTGGAAAAGAATTTATTTTTAATTCCAATATTTGATAAATAATAATTAAATTCATGGTTCTCAAATTAACCTCTATGATCACATATCAATGTCAAAAATTTTGAACCTTTCTAATTTTCCATATTTGTAAAAAAATTTAAAATTAGAGATAGCTTCACATTTTAGTCATAAGAAAAGAAAAATCATGTAAATCATGATAAATAATAAACCACCACATTAAAAAAGACATATTAGAAAGACATGAAGTTCTCATAGGTCTAAAAAACCGTTATGTATAAAACAAATAGGTCTAGATATAGAAACCCCATTGTTTTGGTTACTAGAGGACTTTTGTAGGTTTCCCATATGACATGCATCACATATCATCGTTTTATTTAGCTTTTGGTCAGGTAAATCATAAATCAAATTAATTATTTAAAACATTTTCCAAGATAAAACATTTAACATCCTATGTATTCTATCCAAATATATGATTCACTATTTTTAACATTACAAGAAATGAGTATCTTATTCCACTTAAATATTTATGTTCTATTTTCTTCATATTATCATCTCTATACTCATTGAATTTTAGAGAATTAACATTATAAATTTTAAATATATTTTCATAAAAATAAAATGAATAACCATCATAATAATTTTTACAAATTCATATGTGATTTTTCACTAAGACATTAGAAAAAAGTAAATTTTTGATGAATAGTAATTGATTATTTTAAAAATATGCAATACCAAAAATATTATTTTTTCATTATCACTAAATTTAACTTATCGCCTGATATTTTTTCACAGTGGGAGAACTTTTGAGAAATATTGAATCATATGTCTTGTAAACCCACATTCAATAAACCAATATTAACTTCAATTTGTATTTCATTATCCCGAAAATGATAAATCTATAAATAGAATTATTTCATGCCCATATATTTAAGGGTCAAAATATGTTATCTATAAGATACAATGGGACCAAAATTTGATTTTGTCTTCTGAATTTTTTTTAAAAAAAATTGAGAATCTTTTTGTAAGAAATAGATTTATAATTCCACACAATTTACCATTTAATAGATTATAAATTATATAATAATTTCCAATTTGTCCAAAAAAATAATACATAAATTAAGAAAATGTTATGTTTTTTGAATGTGAAAAAATAATTCATATAAATATCGGATTTTTCACTTTTAATACTTAATCAAAATATTTATTTTTTAGGAATAATCAAGAAAATATTTGTGTTAGAATAGTCTCCGCCTTTAGTGAAAAAAAATAATGCATTATTTTTTTTAATTATTCCATTAGATTCCCTATTATCTTCTCATTTTCATTATATGAGATAATAACGTTTTTCTTTTAATATTTAAAATATTAAATTTTTTATTTTTGGTCTTCAAAATTATTAATAATATTATAATAGGAGATCCTAATAATTTTTTTCTTTATTATTTCATAGTTAATTATAACATGATACAGTATTCGTTGAATTCTTTATATGAAAAATATTGATCTTTAAAATAATACTTGTGATAAAGGTCAAATGAATACTAAGAATGACTCTCATCCTAAATTTCCATAAACCATATGGTTTCATTTAGAATAATATCTTATTTCTCTGATTTTCAAGAATTAAATTCGTATGAATATTTAGATGAACTCTAGGTTACCTTTATAGATTTATTTTATTTCATATAAAAAATATTTTTATGAAATTTTTTCTAGGATTCTTATCATTAGTCAATTGTACACAATATATCTTGATGTTTCTTATATTATTTCACTCATAATTCTATAAATATTTAGTTATTTTACAATACATTTTATATTTTTTTAATGGTTGTCAGAAACCACTTCTTCTATTATAGTATTTTTAAACCTTATTAAAAACATTACATGTTCATAATTTGATCGATAATATCATTACAAATATTATTCTTCAGATATTTTATATATTTGTATTTCTTCCTCCTTCCTGTAAACCATATAATTATAAAACATCCGAAAATCATTTTCTTTCTTAAGGATTTTATATTCTAAATAATAATATTAAATTTCTTGTTCTTCTATCATAATATTTCCAATGAAATATTTTATTTTTATCCATTAAACATCTTAAAAAATTATTGTAATAGTTGATATTTCACATCATAATGGTGGTAAAACTATGACAATATTTAGTACTTGTTCTAGATAAATCATTGGTTATCCTAAAGAGGGTATGTTATTTACAATATTAATAAAAATTCCAGTTATTTGATTATTTCTTTCACCTTCACGATGTGTTATGTATACAATTGATGAATTCAATGCAACATGTGTGAAATTCTTCCCCATATATCACATGTCATGTAAATGTTTCACGACATTAAAAATTAGTATGGATCCCATCTCGTACCATTTTTTCCAATGGGATTCTAGGATCATTAACTTTAATTTGGTCAACCATGTTGACCAAAATTCGGGGAATATTGCGTGCTCATAAGTATGAACTAGATATCATATCAACTTTCTAGGAAGCTACCATGCCGCTCCGCGAGATTTTTCATGATCCCCAATCATGTAAGATGCCTACGACATGGCTGTATCATTTGACATTCCTGCAGCCGAAGTACCGGAATGTAATGACCCAACTGTGCAACTAGTTCACAGCCTCTCTTCCCTAGTGGCACCTTGTCTTCTCTATCGCTGCCCAGGTTACACATATGAAACATTGAGCTTCCGAAATCACTTCCGCGAGAGCTCCTCAGGATATACCACCACCAATTATTCGACATACATTGTTGACAGGCCAATATAAAATCTAGTGGGGGTAAAAGTAATTATCTCACCAGAGCTTTATGTTTTAAACCTTATCCACATTTGAATAAATAAAAGGACATTTTCCTCCATAGAAATATATAAAACCCTTTTTCAGAATTTGTAGGATCCACCCAAAATGCTGGGAAAAACATGATGGCACGTAGGGTTTGTAAAGGGTCTGCCCATCAACCTAGGCCACAAGCACCCCCCCTATAATTCATTGCAAGTATTACATTTTCCCTATAGATCCTTTCTCATAATCTATCATCTAGCCAACAATTGTGGGGAAAAGGCTAATGGTAATGTTGGAATTATTACTAATCATGACTCTTATTCAATATTCATTAAACATCAATGCCATTTTCACAATAATATTTAGAAAATAAGTTTGCACACTGTTACCCAGAGGATGTATAGAATTTGGAAAATCATACACACCATAGTATGGTGTATTGTCGGGAATAGATGAGGACCCCTAGATTAATCCTCTAATAGGATGACACGATGTCATCTATCACTAATGTCATTGGCTGGAGTCACATCCTAGTATCTCATACTTGATGTAGCCACCCAATCTAGATTATGTCATCAAATCTAGCATACCGAACATTCAGGTCATAGTTTTTATCCACACGAAATCCCAAGGATTTATTTTCCCCTATTTCCTAGATCCTCCAATATGACCCGCTCTTGATCCATTGTCCCACAAGAGAACACTGCATTCCTCATACCGACATCATTTTATTTGGGTCTTTTTTCAAAAATAGGTTGAAACACATTCAATGGACAATGTCATTCATGAATTTCCTGGACCCCCAGCCTCTCCTCGAAAAATTCTAATATATTCCATGTCAGGATGGGAGGTTGTGACCTTTCCCCTAGATATTCTCTCTCAGAAGAAACTCTTCGTACTGGTGCCCATCCAAAGTGATACCCTCGATTCATTAAACCTCCCAATGACTGATGAAAACCTCCCCTGATGGAGATGAAAGGTTTTTGAATCATGGGTCTACCACCTGAACATCTCCGACCAATGTTCTTATTGGTAGTAGAAATTGAACTCCAACATCCACACCGCCTTGAATAGTCTAATGTGCCACATTATTTCTCTGAACTAATCATATTATTGGAATCCCCAATACACCCAGGCCCAATATTTTCTGTAATTTCCTATGGAACTCAGGTACCAATCTTGTAGACATCCCTTGGGATCATTATAGAAGATTTGTTGGGAGGTATTCGAATAATGGACGAGAGAATCGTTGTTGACTGGTTTGCCTCTCATGATGGTTATGGTCCATGGATTCATGACATAAATGGACTTGTTCTGAGTTTCTCTGGTAGGATCTTCATTGATTTCAATGTTGTATTGGGGTAGATCATCCTAGAGAATCACCCACTACTATTGTGTAACGATGTCATATCCTGACATTGGTACCTCCTATAAAATACCGAAATCCCATATCGGTAGGATTTTAGAAAGAACATAATCCTTTTGTGCTTGGGTCATCATATTAAAGTGATCCTGGTTATTGTATACAACATTCATGACACTGTATTCCTCATTGTTAGCAATCCTCTCAGCCCTCAGAGTGGAATACATAGCTTCTCTCCTAGCTTCACACTGATCCGTAGCTAGTTGTTCACAATGTTTGTAAAACATTGGAAGGATGCCTGAAAAACCAAAAATCTCTACAAAAAACCAGAAGAGTGGAACAAAAAATGGATGTTACGCACAAAATTGTGACCACTTTCACAAAATTCCATATAAAAAAGAAAAGATTCCATGCCATGGTAGGCCAGATTTACGCACATGAGAGCTCTGAAGCTTATCGCATAAAAACTCTTGTGCAAACTATGGGACCCTTGATGGGTTTATTGGTTCAAATTGAGAATTACGCACACGTGAAAATTATTGTGCGTCATATATTCCAGTTTTTTGCACACCAACCTCAAAGGGGCTAGGCACATAGGGGTTTCTATCGAAATCTGACCTCTATGCCTCCTCTTAGTTACGATTGTGTGGGGAGAATTTCTAGATGAAGAAATCCACCGACAGCCTTGGGAAGGTATCCATGGGAAAATCGAAGGCATATTTCAACTCAACCACCAATTAGAAGATATTCTAAAAGTTTGTGCAAAAAATCTGACAGGTGCAGGTAAAACCGCATCTCCATGCATAAAATTGACAAGGCCTGGATGAGTTTTGTGTGCCTGTGCAAAAATTCATGTGTGTCTGATAACTAGGCCAGGATTCCCAACTGGCTGAATTCCATGAACACGCACTACCACCAATCGTCACTAAATTAAAGGGAACCCCCAAACGTCAAGAAGCTGATGAATTTGAACCATCAACCCTTTATGTAATACTCCTCTTCCACCCACTGAAGATGAATTTCAAGTTAAGTATTTTCTGTTATAGGTCTCCCCAGGGTCCCCCTTCACGCAGGACCATTAGTGCTTGACTATCACCCTTTTTTTATTAATAAGTCAATTTCATGAAAAACTCATCCAATTATGTGTAAAAATATTCCACTTTAAGGAAAATATCATCCAATTTGAGTGGCATCCTCCCTTATCATCGCAATCGCATATTATTATAGGAAAAAACTCTTATAACAACGCATATGCCCCTATTTCCTCTTTGGGATACTTACCACAAGTAATACTCACTTCATTCACTGGGTACGCAACATTCACAACAAGATCTTTAGGTCTTTCCTACAACGAGTTTTCTCACACTGAGCATTAATCACATGCGATTAGAGTAAGCATTGACCATGGAATTATTCTTGGGACACCCTTGACCGTATGTACAAAATCCATCATCCGAACTAAATAGACATTGATCCTTGATTCGAAATCATTGTACGTAGGAAGCCTCCCCGAGGTTCGAGCCCCACACCTAACTATTCCGACCCCTTCACCTCAGTTCACCTTCATCCCTCGTGAAGTTAAACTATATCCCTCATCATAAATATATGAAATTTTATCCATATCTCCTACAAATTGTATGTAAGAAACCTCCATGAGGTTCATGACCAAAACATACCTATCCCAACCCCTTCGTGATGGTTCACCTTCGTTCTACATGACGTTAAACTGTATTCCCTCTTTTTGTTCAACATGGTGTTAAATTGTATACTTTCAAAATATGTGGTTTTTGATCCCTATCTCTTATATAGGATAAGTAGGAAGCCTCATGATGATCAACCAATAACTAGTGGTATGTAATTTTTCATATAAATTATGGGGGTTTGATCCCTATATCCTTGTAATGGAACGTATGAAGCCTCCCAGAGGTTCAACCACAATAATTTTTTAACATTAGTGTGATTTTTTCTTGGGACCCACATCTCCAGCATTCCCCAGTACCTCCAGACCAACTTGGGATAATATCCATGCATAATCCCCAGTATGTTTTTTTTGTCTTTGTCCTATATGTACACCTGAATTCCATGCCCCATCCTAAACTATAAAGAAATTTATTCCCCTCCACCGGGATATGTTGGAGGCCTACCTGATGTTATTGCTCATCACTCATTTCCCATTCAAGTATCTCCTTATAGACTTTGTGTTTTGGGAAGGACGCACCCCATCCCGGGATTACACTTTTTTTGGGTATCATCCATGCATCCGTACTCACGGTCTGCTTCCTATGGTGTCCAATCGTCCCACCGAACTATGTGGACACATATTACCTAACACGTGGATACATAAGAGGTCTCTTTGAGGTTCAATGCTGATATCATTGTCTCCCTCATGTCGTATCCATCTCATTCTCCATCCACTTTCAACCATCCATATCCAAACTGATTCCTACTCGGGCCACCACATCACATTGAGATTATGTCAGCCATATTATCACTAATCCTAATAGTAATCAGTTAACTAGCCATGTTTTATCCCTAACCGCATTGTTCCCTCATGGGTTCAAACCCATATGATCCACTCTTATCAGGGTTATGATTAGTCTAATTCATATTTGATAGACATTTAACACACATCATACCCTGTGTAAAACATGGGAAGCTAAAGAAATCCTCATATATGTAACTATGTCAAATAATTCCATACACTCAATGTGAGATTCCATGTGCTTCTTTAGCCTCAGGATTCCCTATCATTGGGGGAGGAAACCCAAACACATCAGTGTTCCATCATCCAGACATGATAGAGATTTCCAATATCACTACTCCCCCGACTGAAGGTTTCTACTAGGACATGAACCCTTGGAATGTATATACTGGAGAAGCATAAATAACTAGCATCCATGAAGGCTTGTCACTGGGAAGAGGTTTATGAACAACATATTATGTCAATGATGGAGACCCAGACTTTGTAACGAGATCTGAGGAGGAATCCATTGTCGGAGGATCCAACATCCC
The DNA here is from genome assembly GCA_963277665.1 of Viscum album. Taxonomy (NCBI): domain Eukaryota; kingdom Viridiplantae; phylum Streptophyta; class Magnoliopsida; order Santalales; family Viscaceae; genus Viscum; species Viscum album. The sequence goes on from OY728163.1 coordinate 1,882,177,899, forward strand.
ATCATTCTATTTCGATCAAGGAGAAAAAATCCATTAATAAGTGATGGATGAAGCTAACCTTTGGAAAGAGAGAATAAATGGAAACTAAATAGTGTCCTCCATAGATAGATGCACACCCCGAAAAAAGAATAAGGAACATACATATTATGGTGTTTTATGTATTTTATTACTATCATTAAATTATTATTCATGACAATTTTATAATGGTTTAAATTTTTTTTGGTAGGATACAGAAGTTAATTTAGAAATGAGAAAAGATACTTCATTTCTAGTGCTTCACTCATATTTTGACAACATTTTTTTGGATTATCATGGAACACATCTAAGGGAAAAAATAGAAGTATTGTGGAAAACGAAGGTTTCAGTATTCAAAACATGACATTACCCATTGTTTAATCTTTACACATCAAAATCTACTAAATTTTATGTATTGGAGTTTCATTTTTACATGATTAATGTGGGAAAAATTACATTTGTGGTAAATTGTTATGACTTTATTTATGTGACCCGATTTTATTTATCGTTAATTTTGTACTAAATTTAACAAATACGACCCACCCACGATCACATTTGGAGAAAAAACATAATGTATATAATTAATACCAATTCTCATAGGGATCCTATAATTTGGGTAGTATCCTATAGCTGTTGAGTTATTTAGGAGTGAAAATTATGGAGAGTAAGTATGTGTTGTGTAGGGACCACCTCAATGTAATATCTATTTTCATTTTGCATTATTTTTTTCATATTCCCCTTATTATAACATCACTAGGATAATGGGGGAAACACCTTATTATTATTTTATTTCATATAAGGGAAAATGTTACATTGTGATGATTTCTTTTTTTTTGTAGTCACATATTTTCATTTCGGTAATTTAATCAAAATTTCAAAATTGGTTTCTTATTAATTTATCATGACCAATAAATTTTGAATCTAAAAAAATTAAAATTATGCAACTAAAATCCCTAAATAAGGCATAAACATTTTACAATTCAGGGTAAATCTTGTTGAATAAATATTTTTATTCGAACATGATTCAATGAAACCCTAATTTAATGGATAAAGATAAATATGGTATTTTCATGTCATAGAGAGCATACCATCACCCATGAATCTTCCTTATCTCGACTCCAACACCAAACATGGTTTAATAAACCTATTTTTATAATCCAATTTCCCTTGATCCATGATATTTAAAAAACTAGTAACACTTTTCATAATATATTAAAAAGAAATCAATCATCTTGATATTATTATTTTACTTTATCAAAACCAATGAATCCAATAATTTATCACCACATTCATGAATTTTATAAAATATAATCTTTATAAAACCTAATAAAATGTATTTCATGGTCTATGTGGGATACATGTTAACCTTCACCAGTAATCATTTTAAATAATTATTTATGTCTTTCTAATTTTTATAAATTTTTTATTTTACTTACTCTCTTGAGTAATAGCGATTTCTATTACTCACATCACATAGGATAATAAGTTCCCTTATATTCTTTTTTCTCTACCACATATTCTATTGAATAAAATGATATTATTTCTATTTATGTGGTGTCAATATTATTAAATAATATATATCATATATATTCATTAAATAAATCATTATCATTATCCATTAAACCTATAAATAGAATAGAATAAAATTTTATTGTGGAGATGGTAGTCCACACATACACATGATAGAAGTTATTATTTACTAATAGATTAGAAGGTATGAATATAGATATGATAATATAATTACTGAATAATATTTATTTTAAACAAAAAATACTTAAACCTAAAACCAATAGTAATGATAATATTCAATGAATTAGAACCATAAATATTAAATGCATTGCGGAATGGAGGTGGAAATCCACACATAAGAACAAACACGATTTTCAATTTCCATTAAAGGTAAAAGTTGGTGAATAATAGTGTTTCGAAAATCATAATAACATTTATATCTATTTAGGATACTAATTTTTATTTTGTTAGCAAAGATATACAGTGATTTAGTTGAGTTATAATATTAAAATAATTGAAAGTGTTTAGGTAGGATGATTATCATTTCTTCATTAAACATTTATTGGTGACATTGTTAATTACACTTAGAATGAACTTTGGGGAATATAAATTCATCTCCATATTTGATAGAGATGTGGAGAATATAATTGTGAATTGTTTGTCTATGCTAGAAGCTTTAATTTATTTAATTTGAGAGAATTTAGTGGTGTCCAATAATAAGTGGGGTAGATGACACACCTAGAATTCTATAAAATATTAATTTATAATAATGTATATATCCTGAAAAATTCCACAAAAAGGTAATATGTTCAAATTTTGTATAGTATTAAGTATCAATATGGAATTAAAATAATATTTTGACATAATTTATTCACAATTTTATCATCTTCCCTTGGATTAACGCCCGATAAACTCATTCGACTCTAAATGTGGAAAATATATCTTATTTTTTTACAAATTTTATTAAAAAATTATTTCAACCATATTACTAAATATTAATTATGAATATTAATATTATTGAATCCATTTTAGTATAATTAAATCACATAAGTTAAATAATTTTATTATAAATTAATCTCCCAAAATAGTATTAAATGTTGTTTTCTAAAAAACTATTTTATTATATATAAGGATATTTTAAAACCAAATCCAACATACAAAATATCAAATTTTAATAATTAACTTTTTTATATTATTTAATAATATTACATTAAAATAATTTTTAAATAAAATGAATCTTTTTATATTTATCAAAATAAATGACATTGTTCATTATGAATCATTATTTCTTGGTATTCATTAAAAAAATCAGTGTTTTTAGAAAATTATAATAATATGTGTGTATATAAAATACTATATTCTTATATAAAAAATGATATCAATTCTTCCAAATAAAATTTAGAAAATATGAATACATAATAATAAGATTTTATAAAAAACTAAATAAAAATAAATTTATAGGATATTTTTATGATGCATATAAATAAATTAGTAAAAAAATGTTTTCTAATTTCTAAATATATATTTCTTACATAAAACAATTATACATAATTTTTAATTATTTTAATTACTACTCACTCCACAATTTTTTTTTAATTACTTATAACTATATGATATATTATGTTTCATCTGTAATAACGATTGAGTATATCAAAAGCTATTATGAAATTTTATTTTTAAGAGAACTGTATCTGAAAATTCCACTGTGTTGAAATAAATCTACCCCTAGATCATTTATTAGGAGTAAATAATTGGTGTTATTTTTAATATTTTCCATCATATAAGGGATCTAATAAGTTAATACCATTGTTAGGGTTAGATAGTAGATCATCATATAATGATCATTCTAAATTATGAGGGAACAAATCGATAAGTGTCATGGAGAGTAATGGAGTTATATGAGAATGTTATTTCATTTTGATATTCATCAGATTATTTGTACATATGACTCTAGAGAATATTTCTAATTGGGTTCCCATGGGTGATGTAGGTAGTGGTGGAGACATGATCATTTGACAAAGATATTCTATGAGAATGATGGGAGCCCAAAATAGTATATTTATATTCATCCAATTATTAAAATTTAATTATGACCTTGCTCAATGATATTTTTAATAACCTTATTCTAATGATTAGTTGGTGGACAATTGTTCTACATGTGATAGGGATATTATTTATGTCACATATTTATAAAACATTTTATAATGTAGTATATTCATTATAAAAATGTAGTCATTTATAGTGTGTATCAACCTATATTGATAATGAAAATAGTTATGAAAATTACTAAGGCTAACCTAACTATGTTTCTGCATCTCCAAAATCATCAATATATTATTCTCCATAACTGTTTGATAATATATTTGAACCAATTAATTTCAGATTGGATAGATACATTTTTACTAATAAAATCAAAAAAACATGTATAGCATTTTTTCTTTTTCTTAAGGATGATTTATCATAAATTACAACTATGGATTGTTTTGGGTGATGTGGATCCAACATGTGTTCTCAAGTATTCACTAACACAATTTTAGTGTGGAAGAAGTTGTATCTACATTTACATACTATTTACCTGGTGCTACGTGAACGAGACTATAAATGCTACATTTAACTCCAATGATGTTCTCTATAAGATGGGTAGTGTCTGAAAATGCATAAAACCCACAAATAATTTTCAATTGGATTACAAGTGTATGAATTTTGTGATAATTTGATTACATATATTGAACAATGTATCCAATATAAGTGGGAGGTTGGGTGAGTATTTTAGGATTATAAATCTTTTAATTATGAAAAAAAACCATTATGTTAAATGATATGAGTATTTTTTATGTAAAAAATATAAATACTTTAGATCATATAGCAAATTTTTTAGAAAATGATCCAAAAATTCATACCACCCTATGATAGGCCTTACTGAATGAATATTGTACCATAGGAAAGTTTCCCCCTCTATAGTTTGTTTGAAATATCATAGAATTTTAATTCCATCCTAGTATTCTGGGTGATTTGTATTGATGAATCATGGTATAATTTGTTTGAGATACTTATCTATATCCCCCATTCCATAAATTTTTTATAACATAATATTATATAAATTACTTGTGGGTTTTTTGACGTCTATGCAATAAAGATAATCCATCAATAATTAATAATATAGGGGGGAGAATTTTATGACGTCCATTTTTATTGAAATATACATGATGGTGTAAATTTGTTTTGGTGTAACTCACTCAACACCACTTATTATGCATAGAGCTGTGTGCAGTGGGATTCAGCTTCCCTACATTCCATGTTTGATGATTAATATTTTGTGCTACGAACCAATTATTATCTCGAAATTTAGGGAATCTTTTGAAACAATTTCAATTTTATTTCATCCTCAATTTCAGTTTTCTTGTTGACTACTATTCCAGATCCAATCCCTTTATGATTTTAATATTCAACTCTAGTTGGATAATTAACTCCCCTATGATTCATTTGATTTGGGATGAAAATTTATTCTTATTATAGGTAACCGTTATAAATATTACTCCTAAAAAATTCCTCAATGAGAAAAATAAGATTGTAGATCCTGGAAAGATAAATTTAAACATTCACATCCATCGAAAGCACTTCGTACGTTCATGGTGGTTTTGATTGTGTATCACTGCTGTTTAAACTATCCTTTGTATAATATTGTCATGTGGGATAAACTTATTATTTGCAGAATCCATGGTCAATTTCCTTATACTATTCTGAATATGTCTCACCTTGGTCTATTCATCAATATAGATCACTATTATATTATTGATTCTAAATTACATCCCATATTGTTAGTATCATAGTCTATATATTCTATATTTGCAATGAAAATGGTCATCGAGTGATATCACCCAACATTAATCATTTCAATCATTTCAGAATACTTTATTTACATTGCACATCACAATTCCCCATTGATGGTTATAACAACATATCATAATTCAAAAATTCTATCACTATTCCATTTTGGGATGGGAGGCATTGGGTGTTGATCATTAATGTATAATATTACTCTTGTTATATTCTATGAATAATGAATATTATTGATAATCAATTCATGATCAATAATAGAGCCACAAAATATAGTGGTTTTTCACATTAATGTAGGAATGGAAGTTGATGAATTTGGTGGGAACAAATTACCAATATAGATAAGACTAATCTCCGTAGATGAGATGGTAATAATTCCCCCTCCCCAAGGGATTATAAAATTATGTGTTCACCAAATGAATCTATAGAACCAATTTATGATTTTTTGTCACCTACTATAGAATTAATATTAGAAATACCCCCATGATATGGGTTAGGTAATATCTACCCTTAACATTATCTATAACATCCAAGGATCTAATTTCCCAGGGTAGAGATTAATATAAAAATTATCCTTTCCTAGTAGGGTATATATTATCTTAAATGTAACCCATTAGAACACATAAAAAATTATAATACTTTTTTCTAGTCATTACTGTGTTGGGTTTAGTGTCGACCAATACTTTATGCTATGTAGAATATGGAGGTATCTCACTACATCAGATCTCATTTTTCTTATCTGACATTTGTTTTTCAACATGTATATGGGAAATTACCAAGATCTTATTGACGACCCACATTATCCACTAATTTCTGTTTCATATCATAGACAATAATTTGTTTTTTTTGGATTCTCCATTTTGTGAGCATGATTTATATAAGTGTGATCTATCCCTTGGAAACGTTGTTTCATCATTTAATCTATATGTATCATCGACTTCATATGGATAGGGAAAAGTGAATTTATCTATAGATTATGCTTAAATATGTGTTCCTAATATTTGATTCAATTTTCATTTTTAACAATGGTTTATTGTATTGTAAATATACTCATTTAATAAGATTTCATAGTGCTTTTCTATCCTTGGATCAAAAAAACAATAATGAAAAATGTTTTACAATGAAATGTGGAACTTTTATGAAATGAATATGATACTAATAATCCTAATTAGGAAGTTTTTTTTCATGCCTCACTTGAATGATTTCTAATAAAATCATTCCTAATAAATCATTCAATCCTTTTTAGATAATCATCCATATCTTATCTAAAAGTATTGATTAGCGATAAATGTTTTAAGAGGTAGTTTCTAATTGAATCCATCCATATATCTAGGTTATATTATTAGTAAATAGTGTCCCATTTCTAAACTTAGTGTGAGTGAAATGATCTATTTTTCACTGATAATTAATCATGGCATGTATAATGCAGGGATGGTGGTTGCTACTCTAAAATTATTATTTTTTGAGGTGACAAATTTTTTGAAAATTCTGTTGTACTATATGGCCTATACTAGTTATTAATGTACTATACTAAAAAATTAAAAATTATGATTAATTAATTTCATTTTAGAGATTTTAATCTATGGAGGTTTTCTATGGTAGATATGAGGGGTTGGATCCCCATAATCCATCTCCTAGAAACCCTAAGAAAATTCATGATATATACTGTCTTATTCTATAGATAACAATTGATTTTTTTATAGTGAAACCCATGTTATGGTTTTATGATTCTTCATTTGGGGATAACAAAAATATAATTTGAATCATTGTATATGGTCATATGATTCCTAGTTTTCATTTATGATTGAGAGGTAATATAATCCTTCCACGTAGTATGTAAGAATGTTTCAGGTTTTTTAGATGAAATAAGCTCCCATAATTCACTTGTTTTCATAACATGCTAATCAAACCTAGTCGAATATGAAATATGAGGTCAATTTTAATTTTGATTCATCACTTCAATATAATGAAAAGCCACATTAATGAGATAATTTATATGACCATACTCTTATAAGTCCACACAATGATGCTGATGTAGTCATATAATGGTTGGAGTAGGAATATATGTTTGGCTCATGATAGCTACGATAATATTCTATATAGATAAAAATATCTCATAAGTATATGGTCCTTCTCTAAGGGGACTACAATTATATGTCTATTAACCTATGTGGTAGAATGAAGATGATTGAATTAATATTTTTCATTTTGAATACGATGTCAAACTAGTTCTCCATAAATATAATCCTATCTTGTTGTGACTTCCAATTGGAATTGATGAACGTCATCCAAAATGGGAAATGATAACAATATCAGGACATATTCAACATCAAAATATGATGATGAACCTCCTTAATACGAGAAATAATATTTATTATAACATAACTAAATATATTATAGTGATTATAAAACCATTACACATAGTTGGTAGTGTGAGTAGGCATATATAAATGTCCATTGTTTCATCACAAGAATATGTGGTGAATATCCTCATCCACAGTTGGGATATGTTTCCACAAATCAATGATTATTTGAGGATAAAGATAATATATTTCTAATTATAAACATATAATGGATGAATGATTTAATTGAAATATTGATATATTTTCATTCATTGCATTAATTTTCTAAAAGGATTTTATCATCAACATTATACAATTGTTTGTAAGGATACCGAAACCCCCATGTGGGATATCCTAATATGTTTTGACATATAATATCGGATATGGTGGATAAGAGCCTCCCCCAGGATTCTAATAATATATATCAGTAGGATTCATCGGTATAAAATGGTGTATTTAAATATTATCAATGGTATTCATCCCGTATCACATTAAGACATCTCATAATCTATCATATCATATTTTCCATAGTGTAAATGCTCCATCATGTTCCCTCAGTACGAAACATGAGGGGTTGTTGTCTTAATTCAGTTCCATATTCTTATAAATTGATCCATATTTGGATAATCATAAAACTTATTGATGTAAATGATAAAATCCCAATAATCCATCATATAATATAAATGGGGTTCATTTTTTTGTATGGAAGGTAAAAAATGTGATAAAATGTCGTGACGGGGTATCACTGATATTTTCTTGTCTTTACTCTATTTAGTTAGGATGGTATTTTAAGGTTCCGAAAGACTATTTGATGTAGTATATTTGTACATAATGTTTAATGAGTGAGATATTACTGGACCATCATTGTCACCACATGATGATATAGATTCTGAGTAGGAAATGTCACTCTTTGGTTAGTATAGTTCATTAAAAAATTTAATGATGCAGTATTATAATATTTTCCTCATGATGATTCCAATAGAATGAAAATTAGGATCATTTATAGTAGAAGGAATCTTCTATAAAAAATATATTAAAAATGTACTCCAATTAGTAAAGCATCAATTGAATGAATCCTGTATAAATATCATTTCTTGATAAATATATATTTTTTATTTCAATATGTGGATGATGCATGTCAGGGTTAATTCTTTGCAAATGATAAACAAAAAAACATTATTCATGGAAGCCAAATTATTATACTTTTTATTATCATAATATTTTTGTTAGTTTCATCATCATTGTTTCATATCATTTTGTGGTGTCCTAAAATTCCTATTTGACAAGGGATGTAGCATCACTTCATAGTAATTATTAGGGGTTTTGGATCCTTTAATGAAAATTTCCCTATATGGTATAATCATGAATCCAGATAAATAAAATGGTTCATAAAAACATTTCATGTTATGGGATTTATATCAAATGGAATATAGACACATGGGAACCTTACCAATAATTCTGAAAAACTACCATTATTGATGAGTATGGTAGTTTTGGATAATCACAACATTATTGGCGAATTTTTCAAACTATGGGACAATATTATAGAGTTATTTCTATATCCTTTATTATTATTAGTCGCCAATGATGGAATGGTTTCAAAAATATTTAATAATAAATTGAATAATATAATTATGAGTATCTATACATGTTAGAGGAGCCCCATAGATTTTAAAATCTATATGTTTCAATGGATCTCCATCATGTTAACCATATATTATTTTCTTTGAAATTTTTTTTCCACTTATGTAAATGTATTCATTTCATATCTATTATTTTTTTCTCTATCTAATAATGTAATGTGGGTTTTTTTGTTAGTTTGGATCATATGTTGGTGTATACTCAATATCATTATGAATGAAATTTGATCAAATATATTTTAGTTTATCATAAAGGGATGATTCACACATTTTATAGTGTAGTGAAAATGAGAGATTCATATAGAATGATTTACTATTATATGAATGAACAGGTGAATGGTGACTATAAATGGTTGGGTTTGTGATTGCACCATATATATATTTTCTAGATGATTTAAAATAGAATATATCTCATCAAGGATGAATTGGGTTATATCGCATGGAATATATCCTATTTGAATATAGTCTCCATTGAGGATATTCCATAATGAGGATGGACGATTATCATATGGGATATAACATTATAATAATGAAACCTATAAGGATTTATCTATGAGGATAGTGTGAGGAGATCCATATGTAATATTTCCCTTTGCAAAAGAGAATGATGTTATCTGGAAAATAGTATTTTGAGAAATTTTGAATGTTGTGTATGGACTAGATGGACTAAAAATCTCGAACCATGAGAGTATATTATGTTAGGTAATGGTATAAATGATCTCATTTCGGATACGATCAGTCGAGACTGATGATGGAAGTATAATAATCTCAATCCAAATTATCACAAAAAAAATCCTATATATATCATAGATCATATAAAAAAGGACCATAAAATTGAAACATAAAATTTTACCTTTATTTGATTTTACAATAATGTACACATTAATTTATTAAAATAATGAAATATATATGATAATATTATGATGTGATATCGGGTCTCAGACCTTAGACATGTTCCTGACACATTTTGGTGATGATTAGTATACTATTTTATGTAAATATTTTAGGACCTTTATTCTTTAAAAGTTAAACAATTGAGTTTTAATCAAGGAATACGAATTTCAGTGTAGCCTTAAGATGTTATATGGGTAGTATAAGCAATTTTAAGAAAGGATTCTATTGTTAAGTATATATGGCTATGGTGGATACTGGGAAATTCAATCATTCCAATGGAATAACCATTTAAATTCTCAAATAACATTTAAGTCATTATCACTATTATAAAAAAATTAAAGAGTACAAGATATGAACAATTCAGTGATACAATAAAATTCGATGATTATAGTGATTATAAAGTCCAACTACTATGTGATGATTCATCAGGAGTATATGAATTTAATGAAAATAATTATGATGTTGGTACATACACATATACAGGATGCCAATAATGGGAGTATTTTTTGTATATTTACTTAATCATTGAAAATATCTCAACTCATTTGATTCTTTATCGATATGGAAAACAAGAGATATCAATAGAAGAAATTCATTCAATATGGATATAATTTTATCAACATTCCTAATTCACTGAGTGTACCCCATTTTGATGACTACCATAATTAATATAGATCTATGAAAAATAATTTATGTCACTCCAAACATAAAACAAAAATACGGAACTCTACACGGGGGATATTGATAGTATCTGAATAATGTTACTATAGACAATACATGTAATATGATTTTATATAATGGAATTTAGTTATTATTTTTAATGAACATTGCGGTCAATCACTTAATGGTGAATCCTTTTAATGATTTTTATAAATATAATTAAAATCCTCGTATATCAAACAGTTTATCCCCTTCTGGTGAGAATGAAAATGTCGGAAAATGTGATATTTTTCTTTGGTAAATAAATATTGTAATAATATTAATGGTTTTGGAAAAATGGAAGAATAATATAATAGATAATAATATATTTTTTGGAATACTAAAAATAAAAAAAATTATTTTAATTTCATTGTTTTAACTAATTAGTAAAAAAAATATGCTGGTTAGGCTATTCCATTAAGGACAACAAGTCACATGATCATGTAAAAAATGTGTCAATATAAGAAATTTGATGAGGGTTGTTCTATTTGTTTTTGGGAAGTGTGTTAGGAAATATTTTGGTAAATTTCCATTTCTAATATTGGATTAAGTGATATATTGAATTATATGTAATCAAATGATATAATTAATAATGGATCATTATGTTATTATACCTTGCATCAGTTTTTTTGTAACCAATCCTTGCGGAGAAATATTATTAAATTTTTTAATAAACATCAATTTTTTTATTTTTTATAAATAAAAATAAGGAAAATCACATGACCCTCTACCTTTATGTATTTTTATCTATCAGCATATTTGTTATTTTCGTTGTTAATGAAATTTTATAGAAACCTCACAAAATATATATTTTACTATTCAATGTTTATATACCATATACGTAGGATGAGGTCAAAGAAAGATTATTTAAATATGTTAGAATGTGATCATGTGATGTGTGTGACCATGTCACATGTCATTGACGATGTATTAAAAAATAATTCACAAGAGAAACCTAAATAATTATTCACCCCTTCTTAAGAAATCACACTAGAGTCGATTGTTGAATTATATTATTGATGTGATCTTTCATGCCTCCAACCATGTATTGTTTAATGAATATAAATTGTGTGAGAAAATTTTCATGATTAAAATATGTCCTCTAATACCCATGAGATTAAATAATCATGTAATTGGGTGATCACATAATAAATAAAGATCACATATGTGATATTCTTCAAAAATATTTCTCAAATGAATTTCATAGTGCATAATGACCACATATCGATGAAACTATCGATGTATAACCTTCAAAAAAGCCTGATTGGTATTTCTCAATAATGTAATTACATTTGGTCTAATATGATTTTTCTTATTATCATGGATAATGTATGTATTTAATTATCAATTTTAAAATTTAGGTGTATGTACTACAGATATATGTGTTCTTCATAAAACTATTATTTATATGGATCATGTTAACCATTTTAAATTATGTTATCCTCATTAATTGTGAAAAAAATATCAATGAATCTTCCTTCCATTTAAGGTCATATATCATGAATAATTTTCCTTACAAAAAATAAGATAAAAATTAATTAGTTTCCCCTTGATTCATGTTAGGGAGTTTCACATAAATATATTAATACACTATAAAATAATAAATTTATTATATTTTTATGATCATATATCATGGGAGTGTCATGTTAGAGTTAATTAAAACCAGGTGGTTTGTCAATGATAGCCTCCTCTGACAATTTTACCTGACTCAATGATGGGTATGTGATCTAGTATATCCATTGAGTAAATATATTTCATGTATCAGCCTCATGAAAAAATATTCTTATCTAAATTCCTTATTTTTCTCATTTGACTCGATGTATATATTTTTGTATCAATTTTAGGAACTTGTGCATCTTTTATACATAAAATGTGTTTGAGTCAAACATATGATATATGATATTTAAGAAGAGTTGAAAAAATGTGGAATGAATTACCAAAAAATGTATATAATTTTATGATAAGAGTTATATCAAAAAACAACAAACATGTTTTTTTATTTGAGTTATTTTCTCCATCAAACTGATAAAAAGACACAACTCTATCTCTATTTTGGTTACTATATAGTGAAAATTTTATATTATTTTTATAATAATATTATATGTTTTGTCTTTACATCCTTTGATATAATATCAATGGTTTAACCATTTTTCTAATGGAGATAAGAGTGCATCATAGAACAACTGATATCCTATTATTAATTATAAATGTGGTTCCTCAATTATTTAACGTTAATTATACATTATGGGTTGTCTAATTTTTTAAAATAGATATAGATGAAATCATGAATATATAAACACTACAAAATTATTCATTAAAAAGGATATAATTTTTTGAATTGTTAATAAGATATAATGAACATGATTTGTTCTCCCCATTATGTGAATTAATTCATGAATATGGTCATATGGTTATTCATATAATCCATGTGAGGTCTCACAAATGTATAATCATATATCCTTTGTGGCTTTTGATTCTTTATTTAGAGATGTCTCAATACATAATGGTTGAATTCCTGATGCTAGATACATCCCCTATATATATTAACCTAGCCCTACAAACTATTTATCTTATTTATATTGAAAATCATTATAAATTTATAGTTCCAAATATAATGATGATTATCAAATAATTATATTCTTTTAAAAATGGTCACATAAATGATTTTTATAACCAAAACCAGTTCATCGGGGCACATATCATGGAACCAGTATATAAAGTTTTGTTATATTATCATATAGAAATTATTATACACCTACCTTTTATGCTTGAGAACAATTTAATCATGTTTTCTTCACTCTTTGAGGACTATCAGTTATTAACATATACATTCTATATAAACGGTTTTCCATTGTAAACTATAAGCATGATATCCAACATGATGGAACATATTTTTTAAATGTTTTTAGATTTTCATATAATGACATTTAATATGGTATTATTGGAATTAAATAATGTGGTATGGTGTAAGAGTGATCAAGTCCTCATGATTCTTCAGGTGCACAGTTATTACTGTAGGAATAATAAACAAGATGATACAGCAAAAATACAATGATTAATAAGAATTAATGTGACGTCAGAAATCCGTCACATTATATAACCAATTTTATGAATATAAATAGTTACATTGTTTTATTTTGTTAATTATTATTATTATTCCAATGAAAAGGTTATAAAAATAATTACCATATATAGGAATGTAGGTTAATAAGGCACTATAAAAAGTATATACTCCTCTTAAACATAGTGGGACTGCATTAAAGTTATTATATAAATTATAATTTAATATACTATTCTTTAAAAAATTCTTATCATGATATATTATTGATGAATTTTTTAAAAAAAATTACTTTAAACTCTAAATATGTCTTATGTGACATATTATTTTCTTCACTTATTGTAAAATACAAGATAAACCTTATCCTTTTTTAACTTGGGATATTGATTTTTAATAATCCTAATAATATTCAAATTTATTATTCATCTTCAATGATCATGAAACAAAATAAGTATTACAATCCCAATAATTGATGAAATATTTTATCGTCATTGGGGATGTCAAAATTTCTCAATGATCAATCATTTTATGTGTTTCAAATAATTAAGCGTGAATAAGGATGATATACCAAATTCATCATTTTATATGATATATGTATATTATGATATTATAGTCATTTTCATTTGATTGAATAAATCACTAAATATGTTTAATGATATGTTATACATATTATTTAAATATTATGTTGACGGTTTATTATTGGTATTCACTAATAGTAATAAGAAAAACATTTAAGATATGTATCATGATAATCATTAGTGATTCATTCTTAAGACTCTCTGATATATAGAATTGTATGAGATTTTCAACATGTAAAAATTCAATCTCTAATACATTATATATCATATACATTATGTCTTTTTGGATGTAATATGTATTTATGAATCAATGGAATAGGAATTCACAATTTTTTTTCATTAATTAACATAACAAGGATATATATTTCCCTTTCTATATTACATTACATATAAAAATTGTTATATAAAAATTTAAATATCAATCCCACTAACATATTTGTCTTGTAATGGTGAATAATTAACACAAATAATGGAATTAATATATATTTTTTAGATAAAAAATAATAGGATTATAATAGAAGCATATTTGAATAAAAACTTATAAAAATGGTTTTTTTATATCGAGTGACTCATTAAATAATATATTAGGATTCATCCAAATAAAAAATTATATAGTTGTCTGTTATGGATGATAGAAAATAAGGATCCATTAATACCTCTACTGAACTCATTATCCTTAATTGGAATATAAAATTATTTCATTAATGATATGGATAAACTATCATAATAATGAGGTATTATAGATATGTATGGATCATAAGTGCTTGAAGTAAATATTTTCAAAAATGAAAATCAGACTAAAACATTTCATTAGTTAAGATTATAAAGGTGATAATATTACATGATATACATAAAACCTTCAAAAGTAATCAAGATTCCTTATGATGGAATAATCTTCCTATTATGACTTAAATGGGGATATAAAAAGATCCCATATTCATAATATTTGAAATGATCGATATATGAATAATTATAAAATCGAAAAAATCCCATTGTTTCCAAAAAAATATCCAAACTATCCTTACTAGTAATGAAAAATAAATAATAATATGAATGTAATATATTTTAAAAGATAAACAAATCCATGACTTATTCAAGATTAATAGTCCCAACATATAATTTAGAAGATACCTTTGGAGGATCAAAGGATTGAGATATATTAAAGAACTCTCTATCATCCATAAAATTGATTATGGGATCTATGTAATCCTTTTCTAGAACAATAATTTATATTTAGTTTTCATTTGACCATCCAAGTGAAATTGTATGAGGTATTGTATCGGAAGAGATATCATACTCTATATTATTATGAGAAATATGGAAAATACAATTACGTATGGAAAAAAAATATTTGGGAGAAAATAAAGATGTACAAACTGTTCAAAACCATAACAAATAATCTCAATGAAGAAAAACAAAGTTATACCGATAATCAATATAAATCCATTGAATTTTATTTATGAGAAATTGTGTTCTTTAATTTATATTAATGGATTCTAGATGTTAGATATATTTTAAAATCAATGAAAATCCATATTTATATTTATCTAATAAAATTTTAAAAAATAATTTAACCTATAACATATTAATTGATTATTACATATAACCATGAAAAAGTGTAGAATAATTTTATTAATTCATTTATGAGGGAATATATGTTACATTCTACTCATGTATAAAATGATGTAGGAATAAGGATTGAAGAAAACATTCCTTATAATGATGAGAAAATCCAGATCCACTACACTATAGAGCATATATTGCATTAACAAAACACTAATCTGTTAAAAGTATGTTGGAAAAATAATTTGTTACGAAACATGGGAGCAATAAGGGGATATAAAAAGAAATACCCATAATTTTTAGTATCAAACAAGTATCAAAATTTTGAGTATGGAATTATTTATGGTGGTAGTATAATACTTGAAACCTTACTCTATCACACAAATAATACATCTTAAAAACAATTCGACAAGAAAACATTAAAATGAATTTATTCAAAATTAAATTCAAAAGAATAATTCATAAAATAATGGATTTATAATTGAATATTTTATTTAATTTTTGGATTAATTTTTCCAAAATTAGAATATGTTGAATTTTTGGGATTTTTTCGGAATAGATCATTTATAGATTAACAGTTAAATGTATTTTTTTAATAAAACTATAAATTCATATAATAATGAACATTATGTTTTTTAATACCAATTATATCATGAATTATTTACCATGTAATATTATATAATTTGACAATACTATGATAAAATTAGAAATCCACTGATTGTTATTTTTTTTATATAAAAAAAATTCAGTAAAAACTACTTTTCATATATTATTTTAATTAAATAATATTTTAGAAAAATTAATTTTATAATTAATTATGAACCAAAGAAGTATTATGCATTTTATAAAAAACCAATAAATTTTGAAACATTAAATGTATTGGTTATTTAATTGTGCATGTGTATTTTAATAACAATGATACATGTCTGTTAAAAATAAATTTTTATGCATTAAATACTAGAAAAATAAGAAGACATTTTTCCACTATAATTTTAATAAAATAAAGATATTTTTGTTACTAATAGTCAATAGTTTCACATTATATAATAATATAAATTCATTTTTCACAATTAAATTATATTACTAAAGTAAATATTAGCTCTTATGATATAATGGTTATTTTTTAATGAATAAAATAATTATATATGTTGTATATTTTTTAAGGGGTATAATTTTTAATTAAAAAATTAATATAATTTATATATATTAATATAAATTAAATTATATAATTTTATAATTAATATTAAATAATATTAGTACTGATTTAGAACTAAAACAAAAAATTATTCATTAAAATATATTTTACACATTATATGAATCAATTTAAATGTAAATTTAACATATTTATTAATTAAATAAAATTTAATGGGTACCAAATTATGATTCATCATGTCTAATTTTATTAAAAAGGGTATTATTATTTTTTATGGATCAAATTATATCCACTATTGAAATGTATTCAAGATTAAGATTTATTAAAATGAGTATTTAAAGGTGGCTTAATTTTTACTAAATCGGTTTGACACATAGATTATATTGATTTCATATTTTATGATAACTATTCACACCTAGATTCATTAATAGTATATCTATAACTAACTCACGAAACCAATCTAAAATCATTTTGATTTTTACCATTTACCTAACTATTATTTTTATAAAAATACACCATTTATCAATAATAAAATTGTATCACTCGTACTGATTGTCTCATTTTCCTCCACCCAAAGGAATTAACTATTATGTCCCCTTACCTATCCCTCTAAGAAGTACTCCTAAAGAGTTCTTAAACATCTAATGTGTACTCATAAACATTAATAATGTACTTTTTAATGAACGTTAAGGCAATGTTATTCTCTAATATATAATTCAAATTATTTTGTTGTTATACTATTATAAAATATTTTATTGATTTAGATTTAATGGTTTTTTCTACTTTTTTTATATTTTATATGAGAGAGTAATTGTCCCCATTAATTATTTAATTTTTATTATGTGGTTATTTTTCCAATGTAAGGGTTATCAACCCACTCCTTCTATTTTCAATTAAAATCCATTATTATAATATTACCTGGTCTAGAAATCATTCTCATAATTAGATATTACTTAAATTCACAATGATCATTCCTCTATTTAAATTTATTCCTTGTGATGTTATAATTCTAAAAAATCTGAATCTTTTATGTCAATTAGTTTGTTGTTAACTTATAAATTATATCTAAATCAATAAAACAATTATATAAAATAGTTTATAGTAAAATCATGGATATTTGTGTCAACTATATACTAGATTTTGAAAAAACATTATTAGTTTTGATGCAAGTTTATTGTAACAGTTAACTTCATTTTGTTTTATTGTGTATGTTCTATAGTATTATTTACATTCAATGACTATAAAATTCCATCATATATTGGGAAAATAATTTCTCTCTATAAGTTAACATATATAAATATTTTAATTGTATAATGTCTATTTTCTTATTTTCAAAATATATATATTATAAAAAACATATAAATAAAAAATGTAGTAATGAAGCGGTAAATTGTTGGGTGTTCAAAAGTGGATGTGTGGGGTTAAAATCCAACCACTAACAGTTTATTGAAAGTATATGGCCACTATTTCAGTTTCTATAGCCACTATTTTAGTCTGTGAATACCTAAAATCTAATGGAAACATTTGGTGAAAACTATCACTATAGGATAACGTAGATATAGTTTCCCCAAATTTGGGTTATAAGGATATTATGGATAAATATATATTAAAAGTTACTATGATCCATTTTTGAAATATAGAGACATGTTTTTTGTAATATATCGTGGTTTTTTCCATGTCTATTCGATTATTTGTAGTTTTTATCTCTATTGAGATAAATACCAGTTGATGTAGTTGTGTTATACATACAAAAAGGGATAATCAACAAAAAATTATGGTTATGTTTCAAATCAATAATAAATTTTTTTTCATTGATTACTCAATGTTACATTGTACAGAAGGAAAGAAAATAATATAGGATATGATGATGATAATTTATATTCTCTTTTAAATCATTAATGAAGAAATTTTCAATAAATAATAATTTTCAATAATAGGGAAAACTATTGAAGAAAATCCATTTCATATATAGATAACCCAAAAATATAATAGATCCCTTAAGAACATGTTTATCATCGATTAATTAGAAATGGTATATACATTTACATTGAGATACCACATTGTATATATGTTTGTTTTTCATTTTCTATTCACCTTATTTTAATATTTTTATGTCTTGTGTTCTTGTAAACCCCTTGATTAAATTTGACTGTATTGATGTTTCCTACTTTTGTAGATCGTAAAAAAATTACTGATTACAATAGAATATATATAATTTGCAATATTTATATTCATATATTTTATATGGTGAATTAATTCGGCCTAAACAATTGATATGTTCATCCCATTGTTAGGTATCCCCTCGAAGCATTATTTTTCATTTGAGAAAAAATTGTTTGATAATTATTTAACACATACCAAATATAAGGACTATGTCTTAGATATGACTATATTGACATGAAAGATGCATTTATTTCAAAATTTATGAGATGAATAATAACCTTTATGAGTTCATCAATGTAAATTACGTGATATCATGAATTATTAATTCCAATACCATGAGTTTAATTTTTATTATTCATAATTTTTTCATTATTGTTCTTCCCAATGATTCTTTTCATTCACAATATTTCTAAAATTATCATATACTATGGGATATTATCTCTTCCATCAGGTTTATCCATGTTAAGAATGAATCCATTATAAATTTGAAATTTTTTGGAATATTTGGTTAAAATTAATATTATTCTATTTCCTATGGTATCCAATAAGTTATCATTGAATAAATTTCATTATGTAACAAATGGTATATGAAATTTTAGATAGGTCTTCTTCAAAAATTTGAAGTTTCAATATAATAAAAAAATTATGTATTTATCTAGAGTCCCAGAAAATCTAAATTGTTCTATAATATTTTATTTTATCCTTATATGTTTTATAGATGTAATAATGTATCATCTGACACTGAGTTATAATAGTTTGGTCATTATAAGGATTTAGATTTATTTATTTATAATTGATTTATATATTGAGAATGTTTAATGTTGTATTAGATAAACTGAAGTCCATCATATATATATACATGAAGAAAATTATTATCTTAAAATTATATATTGAAATTATTTTATAATTCCCATTGTAGTTTGAGGTATTTCCATGAAACAAAATGGGAAATATTTTTAATCTTAAAAGTGGATTATATATTATGTTTTTTTATTGATTAGTTATTTTTGGTATTAAAACAATAACTACATATATTTTTTTATAAAATATTTTATTTTTTTCTAGATTAATGTTTATAAATATATTCACCGTTACAAAATCTGGAATTATTTTAGATATAATTTAATCATAATAATTAAAAATTAATTTATCCAGTGAAAAAATTAGCATTTTTCTTGTATTATAAATAAATAAATTTTATTGTTAATTTATTTCAATATTATATTACTCATGTTTATAATTAAATTATTTCTATTATTCTTAATTTGTGAAATGGTTATTATTTTAAATTTTTTAGTTTCTTAAGATGGAATTCCATTTTATGATCGACCATTTTACCAACTATGGAAATTTAAATACCTTTTCAAATAAATTTTGCCACCTAACGAAACAATGATTAATCTATAAGGTAAATGCTTTTGGGTTAATAATGTTATATATTGAGATGAAATAGAAAGAACTCATCCATATAAAACATCATGACTCACATGGCTAAAATGTGGGCTATCAGGGAGAAAATAAAATATTCATACAGAAAACTAATAATATATAATTATCCATTTTTAGTAATTACAAAAGTGTAATAAACTTATGGAGAGTTGAAATGGAGATCGTTATTCAGAAGATTGATGTATATCATGGATTTAATTTCATAGTCAAAGATAATCATCAATGTAATATAATTTCAACCGTATAATTTTATATATAAAACAATCCAAGAATGAAATATATGTAAAGGATATGGATCACCATCTATTATTTAAAGAGAACATATTATATGGTCCAATATATAACTTAAAATTGAGTCTAATTTGAAGGAAGATATAAAAAAATTCCTGAGGTTATTTGAAGCAGTGAACATCAGTTGATGGAGATCATCAAAATCATGTTAGAGGATTAATTTAATTATTAAAAATGTATTTTATATTTTTTACTATGATTTTTTAAATATTTTACTTAAATATATAGTATAATGAGTACTCCATCCAGATTTAATTGTGTTTCTTATTGATGTTTAATTTACTACTACTTCATTTCATTATATTTTCGTCACTCATTATTAATTCTTGCTCAGGGTAAAAATGTGTAAATGATAATAGTTTTTAGTATGTAATTAAATTATTAAATTCATTAATATGATATAGGGTGTAATATAATGTAATTATATATTGATTAATTAGTCATAAAAACCCACCCTTTTGGTAATGTATGAATTGATATGATGTTATCTATGATTAAATATTGAAATCACACATTTTGGTGTTGGATAGTTTTTATTGGAAAAATATATTATATTCTTAAATTTAATGTTAATCAAGAAAATTAATTTATTAATGAAAATTGTAAACTATAACAATGTATATAAAATATTTACTATTATTTTTTGAAAATATGGGAGAAAATATTTATTGTATGAAAATATATTAATAAATGAATTATATTTATATTCTTATATGTTTTTTGATTTTCCATTACTACTTCAATTCCCTTCATATTAATAATCACCTCCGGATGTCCCTATAATTTTAATTCTATTAGTTACATATTATAGAAATATAAATAAAAACATAAAATTTTCAAAACATTTGTTGTGTTGGTATACCATGCCACAACGAAAAATGGGGTATGTGGATATCCATATATTAAATATATAATATGGAATGGAATATAAATTTAATAAAAAAATTTAAAGTATGAATTATATAAAAATATATAAAATTTTGTTAAATTTATTTTAGGTGTACTAAAAAATAGAATACCATTTTTTAATCAATATAATTTCTAAACTTTATGACATTATATATCAATATAATAAAATTATTATTGGTGTCTAGAAATTAATTCAATTTTGAAAATGATATGTTTTATTCTTTTTGAAATCTAAGGATAATGTGTGGGGGTATGTGATATTTTAATTTTGTAGTAATCAGTAATATATCATTATTGATTATTTTTTAATTATTATTACTAGAAAAATTATATTAGTCTACATTTATTTATTTTGTAAGAAATCAATTTTTATAAAGAAACATAAATTATAAATTTGATAACTTTTAAAATATAATTAACTTAATAATTATCACCATAATTTTTCATATTAAAAACATTAGATTATATAATTTTATTTTGTGTTTTAGTGATTATTGAATTTTTTAAACATAATTATTAAACATAATATTTTATTTTCCATATTTAATATTTTATATATGATTTATTAACATATTTATTGTTTAAATGTTTGTGTCATCTAATGCAATATTTTAGGTGAAAAACTAATTTTACATTTGGATCTAGAGGAATGCATGTTCATAAACATTTTTCTTCCCAAAGAACCAATTATAAATACAGATATTAGATGATGTTTGATGAATAATCGGACTATTTGAGAATCACTATAGAGATATCAGTAATTGAAAAAAAAATGTTGATCCGTAGAGAAAAGTTTAATGTACTAAAGGAGAAGATGAAATAAGAATTCAAAATAAAACTAAGAAAATGTTGTTATACAATAATTAAAATACCACAAAGAAGATTAAATTTGTAGGATATGATATAATGATCAGGGAATATAAATTTATTCTCATTATGTAATATGGATGTGGAGAGACATGTTTTTCATATATAGATATTAAATTTTTTTAAATTAATATTCACTATAATACATTTGAACACGATTAATTATCCTAAAGGTGTAGTACATTTAGAGTTTAGGAAAAAAAATCATTCTATGTATTAAATTATATATATAATCTCATAGAAATATCATCCAATATAGAAACATTCTTATAAATACTATACAAATATCCACTCTTCATAAACACTGTAAAGGAACCATAATAATGTATGAGCGCATATTCTTAGTACGTGAAAAGGGAGATACATAAGTACTGTATGAGCTTATGTTTTCGAGAAAATTTTCATAACATTTTAATACCATACCATACATGTGAAAAATCATAATCCCAAGTCATGTCATTATGATTTTCAATTAATAATAAATTAATCATAGGGAAGTAAAAGAACCAAAGTCATGAGATCATACTACTGGAATAATACAATGATTTTTGGAATACACATCAGAATATAAAATCATTTACATAGAGGTGAATGCTCACTATCGATGTTATCATATAATAATGAATTTAATCCCTATTTCATCATATCAGACATGGTTCACTCCAAATACCATTAAATTTTACAATAAACATTACAAAACATGGTGCACTATACATTTCAATCATGTATATCACATATGATATGCATCATAGCCAATTAATTAGAGGTAGATATTGATATATCTCATCATTGTTATAACAAAACCACTATCATTAGTTATAATTTCAATAAATTCATTAGTTCGATTGAAAACACAATCACATAATGAAAATCTTAAATTTTTATTGCTCAATATTACGTAAAATTCATCATATCATAACCCTTGAAATGAAAAGGGTTTCATAAACTTGTAATCATTTAAGAAATTTTGAAAAAGAAATATGCTTCATAATCATTTCATAATATCGTAAGTTGTAAAAAGCTGTGTACTTTATAATAGATTTATCATAAAATAACATATAAAAGAGAAATTGGTTATAATATATTGTAAAAATAAATAATCTAGATAAATGTATATATATTATTCCTTGTATCATATCTCCAGGGAAAAAAAGAATCACCAAAATATTTCATCTTATATAGAAAATGATTTTAAAAGATCAGAGGGAACATTATATAGGGAAAATTAATTTTCAATAATATTAATTTTTTAATATGAGTATTTTATATAATATTTTTGAAATCAATTTATTAAATTATATTGAATGATAAAAAATGTAATATTAAAAAATCATGAAAACCAACTCTTGAAAAAAAAAATTATTTCCACATTTAAAACAAATTTTTTATGTTATGAATAATTTTCAAAATCCATATATTCATAAATAATATTGGAATAATATAATTATTGATTCAATTAATATAATTTGAATGACATAAAAAATTTACAATCATGTCTTTAATTTTAAAATATTGATTCCATCCAAAATTATCATAGAAAACAAATGAGTCTTGTTTTTGAAAAATAACTTAAGTTTATTATTAATTTTTTTATATGTATAATCATATATAAAAATTTATTTAATAAATCATTTAGAAAATGATAAAAACATATTTTACTTTTTTAAACATTGTTTTGCAAGTAATATATTTTTGATCAGAGAGAGAAATAAGGAAAAAATTTCCAAATATAATTATTTTAAAATCAAGACTACATAAAGGTATTAAAATGAATCAAAAACATGTTTTATCAATAAATAGCTATAGTAGAATAATATAAATTACATTTTTTAGAGTTATAATATAAGATATCATTATTTGAAAATAAAATAAAAAATTCATAAAAAATTTGGGATTGTATCAAGAAACCATGACAACTTTGGTAAAATTTGTAATGAAAACACCATGATTAAGAAAACATAATAATTGATATATAGAAAAATAATATTCTGCATAATAATCGTAAAATATAATCTTGTAAAATATATTTACCCAATAAAATAATCAAATGGTGAATATCACATTTGGTACATAGAAAAACTGAGATGAAAATCTATTACTGTAATTGGTGACATAAATCGTAAAATTTTATAAAAAAATTTAAAAAAATATTATAAATATTTTATAGGCGAATATTATATATATATAATAAAATATATAATATTATTATGACCTTTTATTATTCATACATTAACAATTCAATTTTAATGTCATGTTTCAGATAATAAGTGTTCTTTTTTCCTTGAGTGTTTTAGTATATTTTGATTTCTCCATCATACAATGAGAATGGTTCCATAATATAAATAATAATAAAATTGAATCAATATCATATATATTTATAATATATGATTTATATTAATCCCTAATATATTGTGAGATATATCAAATACGCCATTCATATAGTTGGTATGATGTGTGTATGCATGAACAATGTTCTGAAAATAATGATTCATTGAAATTATGAAAGTAAAATTATATATATTGAAATTAGGGAATATTTTTTATGTAATATAAAAAATATAATCATAAATATAATCTATATTACCATCCATGTATAGTTTTAAAGAATCACATCACTTTGTGGGGCTGTTTTCTGTCGTACAGACGAGTGATGTTATCATTTTTCCACAAACTGATATGTAAAAATATATATGTAGTATAAGTTTATATATATATAATATTAGAACAAATATCACATATATTAACATATTCAGTAATTATATCCTTATATGGGATGGGGAAATAGGGATAAAAATGACATCAGTTCATGAGGCAGTAGTTTTTTTTTACACACAAATGAAGATTTTGTAACCAATTTGATTGATGTTATGATTGTTATAGGAGTTGAACATAAAATAAAAACATAAAAGTGAATGAATAAAATTATGGTTATTATATAATCATGGTTTGATAATATATCATTTAGGTGTTGGAATAAATATAGTAATATCTCACATTGAGGAATATTACATCTTCTTCAGGTGACATTCTTAAGATTTCCCGAAAAGCCTTCAAAGAGTAACATTCTAAAAAAATCAATGATTCTATGATGATTTTAAGATATTAATGAATTTAATTTTTTTTAGTATTTTATGAATGAAATATTTTTTATTTTATTAATTAGATAAAATAATTGGTTTTCTTTTATATGTAAGGTGAATGGAAAAATGTAATTTTTTAAACGAAATTGATGTCCAACACTTTTCAAAATAATAAATAATAAAAAATAGAAAATTACCTAAGAAATATGTTATATGTTCTAAATATTTCGTGAAAATGTGATTTAAAAAAAATCATTTTTAACCCCTCTCAATTTTTATTTAACCTATGGTAATATCATTTTTACCATAATCACAAAAAATAATTTTTATTTTTGTTGTAGTTAATTATTATCAAGATTATTGTTCATTTTATTATAAAATATAAATTATCCTAATTAAAAAAATTAATTCCATTTAGAAAATTATATTCATATTTTTTTCAATGTAAAATTAAAAAGTAAAGAAAAATATAAATGAGGGGAAATTGAGTTTCAAAAGAAAACTTTTCAAAATATTAAATTTTTTATTAAACTTAATTATCAATTTGTTTAAAATGACCTCAATATTATTAAATTATTTATATATAAACTTATTAAAATTTTAAAACTATATTTTTTTAATGTACAAAATTATTCTTAATATACATATATATATATACATAATTTTATTCCTTCTCATAAAAACAATTGCATAAATTACATATTACCTGATCAATTTCCACTTAATATCTTACGTTAAGATATGATTTTTTTTGATGTACTAGTGTATCTTATGATTATTAAATAAATGAGAAGTCTTAATTTCATTCAAGGTTATTTTATAGCAAATTGTTTTTTCATAGGTAATCTAATAAAATATAGTGATCAACTTAATCCATTTCATGATTCCATATACTTTATGAACCTCCATGTTCGAACATAATTTAATCCTAAAAATTTATAAATAATGTCACAAAATAACAAAAATCAATTTATCATTAAGCGCCAATACTATAAGAAGTGTCTCTTAATTTCCCATACCAAATATATGAATACATTTATCTTAAAATATCCATATTCATGGTAAAAACCCTAATTACAAAAAAATGAAATCGTACATTCTATCAAAGACTAACTATTTTTTTTTCTATCAAAAAAATAAATGACAATTGAATATATATTTTACAAATATAAAAATGTTATATGCTGTATAATTGATAACGTAAATCACATTTTCATCAAATTATTATTTAGTTTTAAGGTACTCTATAATATAAATTTTACATTACAAATATCAAACACCTTATTTTCCAAATTAATCATCATTTCCTCAACATTATAAACACATTGATTTCAATATTTTCGTAGTAAAAATATCTCATTTCCATCAAATTAATTTTTTATTTCACCAGTACAATTAAATATATTCTTGCAAATACATAGGGAAAAGCTCTAGTGGAACTATCTATTGATGTTAAATGATTCTAATAACATAAATAAAACTTATAAAAATTTAATTCATTGAGTCCAAATACAAAAAAAAACCAATCATTACAAACTATTTATAAACCATCAATCGAGCTTCATCGTCCTATTCTATAACACTTAATATAATTCATATTTTATATGTATTATATTCATCATTAATAATATAACTATTACTAATTCATACTTTGGATTATCATCATGATATTTACCATTAGTAAATTAAAATGAAATTTAACATACTCTCCAATATTGATCTATTGAAATAAATATTATATATTATTTGCTCTATTATTTTAATCCATTTGGATAACTGAAATTTTCATTTATACTCTATAATTATATGATTTCTGTACAAATTTTCCACAATTAAAACATATTTATGTTCTTCTATGACATATAATGGGGTTATTCTTCTCACATTCACAATATATAAAAAATAGAATATTCATTTCTCGATTGTATCTACCTCATGAACAATCAATAAAGACTATTATAATATTCATTGGTTAGTCTATGGGTTGGTTAATATCCATATAGTTTATTATATTTTGTGATAATTTATTATGAATGATAATGATATCATTTTCTATTATAATCATAATATTTTGGTTCTAATGAATACATTACAGATGAAATTAAAATTTAATCTAGTTTATTCGATTTTTATCCATTGACTGACTAAATTGAAAATTCATACTTTGACCAACAATAATGATATATTAATACAACATAATCCAGGAAATAAATTATTTTCATATTAATTTATTAATCATTATGTTATAACTAGGACACCTTAGTTTTAACTATGTCCATTCATAGTGGTATTCTATATCAATCCATCCTGATGATTTATAAAGAGTTACTGAATTTCAAAATAATAAACCTAAAGATGGTAAAAGTAGGTTTTCATCAATAGAAATTGATATGAAACAAGCAGTAATAGGTATTTCAGAATGTTTTATTTTTAATTTACTATTCCTAGGTGGCTTTGTGCTGGTTCCAACTCAAGATATATTTTTTAGAATGGGTTTTATTTTCAAGGAAACCAATCTCCCTAACCTTTATCAAAATTCAATGTAATTTTCCTATAATTTCATTTATCCACATACATTAACATAGAGGTATCCCAATACATATTATAATAAATATCCTCAGTGATCTCACCAATGTTTTTAATCCTATTTTAATAGTTAACTCATATTATCATATATTACCAAATATATCCACCCAATAATTTATCACATTGATATTAAATAAATTTATTAGAATATTAATTACAATAATCAAACAAACACCCAGGGATCATACTTAAATAGTACCATTGGATAATTGAAAAAGTAATTTTTTTCCATGAATCGTCTTCAACAACGTTCAAAGTGAAATTCCCATGTAGAACTCATTTTTTTCAAACCATACGTAAAACCATTCATCATATCCGTGGGAATTGAAACACATGAAGGGATTATTTTACATGCTAATTAATGTTATGTGACTAATATACATAATAATAACAAAAGAATTATTATATTAAAATAATAGAATAATATTTGAATATTTTACCAAGAATATCGGTGATCAAAATCATTAGTCATGTAATAAATATTGGAAGTTCATAATATGTGAATCATATATAATTATGTTATCTTTTTCCATGAGAGAATAATATTTTAATAAGACATGGAACTGTTTTATACACATATTCATGGTAAATATTTTATAGTACTTTTCAATTATTTTCGTGGCTATAAATATGCAATGGGGTTACTCTACAAACAATCATAGTAGTGAAGGTTCATTCTTAGTACCATCATAGATGATAATGTCTTGTACTGTACCATGTTCACTATAAATTTCAATCATTTATATCTCATTAAATATAAAACTTTTGGTAATCAATTAGAGGGAGATATAGGTCCAACCATTCTTCATATCAGGACCCATGAAATGAAATGTGATTCAATATCATTTCATTATATTAATAGATATTGATAATATATAAGTATCATAATCACATTATCTTATCATAACCCATTAGTAAAAGATTGTTTCTTAAAAATATTATCTTGTAATAACCTATTCAATATATGTGGCACTTCATAAACATATTTTAATCTTTTAAACAATATAGAGAAAGAAAAATAATGGTATCTAAGGATTATAACCTCATTAAGGCATATGAAACATCTAAGGATGTAATATTAAATGCAAAATCACATTGATATATCACATGGAATACTTAGTAAGGATAATAAATTCCAATTTAAAATTATTTTCTAAAACTAATAATTCATTCAATATTTTTTTCAAAACATTTCATTTAATATAAATATATAAAAATCTAATAGATGCTTTAAATTTATTTAAAAAATATTTTAAGAAAATATTTTTGTTCACCTAAAAATATTATTAATTAAATACAATTCCATATGAAAACAATCCTGTTATCTTAAAATGTAAAAAATAATGCAAATAGTGATCATGATGTGAAATTTTCATTTAAAACATATTAAAAAAATTCATTTAAGATTTTTGTGTAAAATCCAAATGTGGCTTATTTTGGAAACTGACATATGAAATTAGTTCAACATATTTTTTAAAAAGAAAAAAATTTTAAATGAATTAATAAATAAAACATTTTAATAATTTTAAAATTAGTTTTCAAAACACTTTTTAGAATACGTGGTTTTCAGGGAAAAGTGTTTTTTTAATAATGACAAATATAAAGATGGAA
The DNA here is from genome assembly GCA_963277665.1 of Viscum album. NCBI lineage: Eukaryota > Viridiplantae > Streptophyta > Magnoliopsida > Santalales > Viscaceae > Viscum > Viscum album. The sequence goes on from OY728163.1 coordinate 1,882,208,143, forward strand.
TTTCCTCAAAGATATTATTATGATCTCATGAGTACATAAGATGAGAAAAATTAATGGGAAAATGAATTATATATAAATGATCAGAGGATAAGAAAATTGATGAGATTTTGGGGATATAGATCTTTATATTTCATAATCATAAATGTAATCATAAACAAGTTGATAAATGATGAGAACATATAATAAAACATAAGAAACACTGCTAACTTATATATGATAAACCTCATGATAGATATAATCATAAATAGATAATAAAATAACAATGATTTTTATGATTGGAATTATAAAAAAACTCTTTTGAATAATATATACAACATAAAATAAGCTCGTGTAGAAAATGGGATATCTCTCATAGAAAAACAATGTGAAACTGAAATCACTTAACTTATCAATCAGATTTTTGCATACAATCACATACCATATATGTAATAAATATACATTTATTATAAATATAATAACGTAAAAATTTATATATATAATACCATAAATGTTATTGTTATTTCATTTTTTTATTAACCAATACATTTTAAAGTTACCAATCAAAAAATACATCATGTGTTTTTTATGTATGGTTTGGTTTATTATTTTTTGTATAACTTAATTTTATCATGTCCCAGTCAACCCAATTATATTTATAATTATATAAATATCAAATATATTTAGGATATATGTACTTATAGTAGTATATAATATATATATATATATATTCAAAATGAAACAAATCATTCCTATAGATGGTTAGTTTTACGTATGAATGGATGTTATTTCCATTTAATAAAATTTTGGAGTGAAAGTATGTAATATTATATATGTTAATATAATAAAATTATTTTGATTTTATATATATATCAAATATTTTCATTAAATTAATATTTATTACAATCCATGTAAATCATAATCTAATGACATAACTTCATGAGGCGGTAGTCTGCTATACCCATGAGCGGCGCTATCATATTCCCATTGAATATAATGTTAGAATGTATACATGATATAATATATAAAAATATATTAAATTATCATATTTATATTGGGTAATTATTTAATAAATCATTATATCAAGCCTTTTTGGTGGTAATCTAAAAATAAAGGCATTGGAATGAGTGGCTATAAGCTATTGTAGAAACAATTAATGATTTTAACACATTGATTGATGTTTATATTGTTGTATCTTCTGAAATGAACATACAAAATTTTAATATATTTAATCAATTGGGATTATTATATAATCAATTTTTAATATAAATTGATGTTTGTGGAGGATGAATAAAATACAAATGCTCGTTGATGAATCTGACCACTTCTTCGAGTGACATCTTAATATTTTCACCAAATACATTGCAAGGATGTATTTATCTAAAAATAAGGATAATATTATGAGATAATATTAAAATGGTTTTGATTTTTGGTTTTATTTGATGAAATATTGTTTTATTCAATTTTTTTAAGAAGGTAGTGGCATGAATAGGTTTCCCAATTCATGCCCACAAAAGAATTTATTAAAAAACAAGAGTAACAATACAGACCTAAGGTGTAAATAACATACACCAGCAGGGAGTTACAGGGATAAAAAGAAAACAAACTCAAACAAACCCAAAGCAAATTCCAGCAAGCCAAAGTATGTTCACCATAGAAGCAGCAATCATTAGGTGTTAATCTCTTCAAAACCATCCTTCACCATAGACAATTCTGAATCTTCATGAGGATGGAAAAAAATTGAAAGAAGTAGCATTGCATCCGAACTCTTCCCCAAACGACAATCCAGCAAAACAGAGAGGTATTAAACGTGTTTCAATTCAAACTCAATCCAGAAAAATAGTGAAAGAAAACAGATTCAATTCAGTTTCAGAAAAAGCCCAACTTGAAACTGGATAGTAGGAAACAGAAGCTATGATGAGCAGAACGATATCAAGAAGAATTCCACACTGAAATCCACCAAACATCACTGAAAAACAGCCCCGTAGACCAGCATAAATATAGAATAGAAGAGCCAAACCAACACATCAAAAGCCAGTAAGAACCAGAAACCATTAACAGATATAGCAATGTCAAATCACCTCATTGGCCTTCATCCAAAAAGTTTCTATTAAATGTTTCCAACAACTAGACAAAAATGGCTACCAAACCAGTGGCATAAAAATTTCATGTAAAAAACGTCATAACCTCCAAAGTCTCATTCTCAAATAAAGAGACTGTAAGAGAAGTCAAAAGATTCTGCTAGAGAGTTACAGTAGTAAACCAGGTTTCCAGAGAGGAATATCATAAATATCTAGAGATCATACAGATGTAAATAGCATGATCGATAGGAAAAAATGATATAATGCATAATCAGAATAGCCAATACCAGAAAACCCTCAATGAAACAGAAGCCAAAGATCATTTCCATGGTATGTCTTTAAAATTGAAGTTCGGATCTTCTTTAAATTCCTCAGTCACTCTAATAAACATACTTTTCCTAATATCAGGATAATCATCGGCAATCATTTCACCATTTTTATATTTTCGAAAGGCAGTTTTTTCATTTTCCTCAAACCATTAATCATGTTCCTTTTAGAAATCTAGTTTCTCTTCATATTGATAGGCATCCCTATAGGCAATATCATTTTCATCATCCTCACTTGAGGAATCTTCTGCGTCAGTAAAATCAGAAGATTTTGAGGATTCAGGTAAGGGTTCAAGAGGTACATGTTATGGAGGGACTTCATTATCAATAATCATGGTAGCTAATGATCTTGTGATAATAGTCCTATCCCTATTGGAATTGTCCCTATGTTTTTTAGTTTTCCATGATTTCGGGGTGACTGCCACAATGATACTTTTTAAATAGATAAATGAGATCCAACTATTTTCACATTAATTAATGATAAAAAATAGACCATTATAGATTATATGAAATATAGTGTTGAAATACATCCATGAAAAAGATATGGTAAAGGATATTTGATATTTCTAACCCTTACCTTTTTATTTTCAAAAAATATTAATCACATGTTTACTTAACCATGTTAAATAATATTTACAAGGTTTACATATTATTATTGAAAAACATTATGATGAAATTATATGATAATATAAATCATTTTATTTCCAAATATGGAATCCATTTTTACAAATTTTATTACTAGAATTGTAATATTATAATTAATCAATAATCCTTCAAACATGATGAGAATGATGTTTCCAAAAACAATGCGTTCAAATGTTTAACTATTTTTTATATATAAGTTAAAATTTATATTCATTAAATGTATAAAAAATATTTATATAAATTTAATTTAACTATTTTTAATTCTAAAACCATATTATTGTAAAAATATTTGTTTTTATTTTATAATGTAAATGATAATTTTTAATAAAACATGATATTTTTTAATATCAATGAAAAAATGTATATTTAGATCATTCTCATAAATTCAACAAAAGATATATTTTGAAATATTTATATAAACATAATATTTATTTATTTTAAATAATGATTTTATTATTGAAAAAGTTATTATATAAATAATTTAAAAAATGATGACAAAAGTTCTTTTATTAATATCTATTTAACTTTAATGTTTGATATATTATTATCAATTTTCTATAAAACTTATATGGTAAATTTTAAACAATTAATTTATTATATTATACATAAATTTATATAATACCAATCCCCAATTAATTTTTTTCTATAAAAAAATCATATATGAATAATAATACTTTTTTAAAATATTATAATTCTTACAATGGTTCATTTTTGAAATAATAATTAAAAAGTAACTAGAAAATTTCTTTTATATAAATGTGTAAATCATAAATTTTCATAATTTATTTAACAATATTTATAACCACCATTCCAATAGCATTGAGATAACTTTTATATTAATAAAATATGTTAGTACTATATCATATATTATTTAAACTAGATGTTTCATGTGACAAAAGAAAAACTATGTATTGTGAGTATCAAAAAAAATTTAAATGAATTGATTTATTTGGAATGATATATCGTAATATCTCAATGTTTAAAAAATTATTGATGTAAAATATCCCAATATAGGATGAATAATCAAAAAAATGTGTTTTTATGTGGATGGATCCATGCAACATTTATTACGAAAATAATATAGGATAATTATTTATAATATTTGGGAAAATTGATATAGAATATCTATATTTTATAAAATATAATATTAATTGATGGACTAATTTATAAAATTATGTAGAATATATCTAAGGGTAAACTAAAACAATAGGACCATATACATTTTTGTTAATAGGTTTGAAGTAATTTTTATTAAATATTGAATTTGATCATATAGAAATTATTTTACCATTTATAATTTTTTATTTAGTGTATCAAGCTATTAAAAAAACATATGGAATCAGATGAATTTAAAATTTATCATTATATATTAATATACTTGAAATGTTTTTTATTATTTATTCTAACCAATTTTCATGTTACCAACAAATGGTGGATTTGGATAGATGAATTTTTTGTGTGTGTGTGGTAATAATTGATGAAACACATACTCATATACAAGGGTTTATAATGATGTTATTATATATAAATTATAGTATCATGATATGAAAAACATGGGTGGCTTGATTACATATATATTGGGTAAAATGTATTTTCAAAATAGAAACATACTACCCCACTATTAAGAAAAAACATAAATATCTAGTATAATCCTTGATAGAAAACTTTAGCAAGGAATCATGATTAATTGAGCACCCTTTTTGGTAGTCTATGAATGTATCCATATATAATAAAATTTGGTTTCATATTGAATTTTATTAACCAATATGTTTTATTAATGTAATTTGTGGGGTTATTTTTATCTTAAAATATGTAATACTCATGAAATGTTGGGTTTATAAGTGATAAACTTGAGATAAGGAAAATTCATCCATTCCATCTTATAAATTTATGTTTCACTCAAAAATAATTTCATTAAAACATTTAGTCTAAATAAAACAATAATTCATCCAATAAATCATGTAGTAAAAACTACTTCCGGTAGTTTGTCATGGTAAAATAATACAAATTTAAATAATTTTCAAAAACTTGTTGCGCTATAGGATAAAAATTGAGTATATTTGATTGATATATTGGTCATGGTATCATTATTGAATGTAAAATGAATGGGAATAAAAGATTTCACAAAAAAACTATTTCGTAGTTGTTAATGGGTAAATTATTATTTTTAATAAAAATGAAAATCTGAAGGGGAATTTTGATGAGTTATAAAACACATGATATGGTATAAAACATTGTTTCTAAAGAATATTTTCTATTATTACATATTTTATAAAAATGGAATTATAACAACTCTCTTAATGAATTCATAATTTTATGTTATAAAACCGTGTAACACCCTCAATATTTCCGATGGATGGAATTATTTTTGTATATATTCACTAGTAAATAAAAAATCATAATGAATTTTTCTTTTCATGGATTCTTGGAAAGAAAAAAATATACAACTTTTGTGTGAGAATAATATTACGTTATAGTAATAGTCATTAATGTGATATGAATTTAACATATATTTTAATTAAATTAACAAATGGATTGGACAATGATGTATTGAATTATCAATTTATTAGATAAGATGAAATTTTTATTGTAATGTTTTTCATGGGAACCCATGTAATCATATATGTAATAATTTCATGCTGTAAATAAAATAATATAATAATTTATATGTTTTTAATTCGAATTTATTGGTTAACAATTCTATTTTTTCATAACCATGTTTACTAGATGATGATTGCATATTGTAATGTATTAATTAATAATGTTCGGTGACATTTTATGTACTTATAAATTTACCTTCTCTCATAGAAATATATTATCTAGTTTTATTTTAGAAATTTTATAATTATATGTAAAGACCCGAAAATTATGTATAATTTTTTTTATTAAATGGAACCTTTACAAGTCCGTGAAAATTAATGGCGCATGATTCTGAGGACTTGTTTGCCCAAAACGAATTTCTTCACATTTTTTCGAGTATGTTCTATAATCGTACGAGAGAGTTTCTGTAACATTTGAACCGATGCTCGACTTGAAATATGGGGGCACCGTTGAACTCGAAGTGTCATTTTCGCTTATGGGTAACTCCACCTCGACCATAGTGGGTCGAGGGTGAATGAAAGTATTTGGGGTTTTTGTGGAAATAAAAATAAAATAAAATGAAATAATTTTATTTTTCCTTTTTGTTAAAACCTCTCATGTGTATGGTTTAATGGTGGGGACCACCTGAACTAAAATCTCCCACATGTGTGTTATACAGTTGGCGGACACTGATCCTTAAATCCCCATTTTGAATTTAGAGGCAGGGACCAACCAATCCCCTTTAATGGGAGAGAACCTCTTACCTCCCTTAATTTAAATTTTCCAACACCATTCATTAATTGGGCCAATAAATCATTCTAATGTGGTATTATTAAATGAGCAAATTAATTATTCCATCGTTCAAAAATTATTAATATACTTAATTTATTTATTCTAGCACCTCTTAGTTTGGGGAGGATTTTTGGTTGGAAACGAAGTTCCTTGGTGGGAAAAAGTTATACAACGAATAACCCCATCAAAGATCGTTAATCTGAAATCAAGGAAGTGGACGATGTATGAGCTCGACATCGAAGCATGGTTTTGGAAATGACGATCGTTAGAACCCTCTTCACCTTCTTTGACTTCTATCTCACGCCAACGACAATGAACCTTCGCCGTAGGGTGGTTGTTTGAATTTCCTTCCCTTACCTGTTCTTGATAATTCATCGTAAAATCAGTAAGAGGTTATAGCCGCTTGTAATTGCTCTAATGTGGAGGGTGCAGAAAAAAAACATGGCTCTCAGCGGTTCTTCATTATTGGTGTGTTCTTCGAGATGGAAAAAGAGGGATTCGTTACATGGTGACGAACGAAGAGCGACCGACGGAACCGGATGAGCTGGCCACAAAATATTGTGTGGTGCGCGACCGTGCCGAGCGAAGAGGAAGGCTGGCCATCTGGCCAGCCGCGTCGTGCCGCACCGTGGCCTCCAACGCCCCCACCTCCTCCATGGACCCATGTTTCCCATGGACGCTACGGCCAATGCCACATCTGTGGCCTCTCGGCCTTTGCGGACTGTCGTCTCCCTACTCCATCGCGTCCCCACGACCTCTATGTTGCCCTCATGGACCCCCAGTGGCCTCACTCCCCCCAAGAGGCCCTGCATCACTAAAGCCACCCTCGTGGCTCTGCGGCCTTCACGCCACCCTCACAGCTCGTGGCCTCTGCACCACCCTCATGGCCTTTCGTATCCTTGGGCCTCCCTCATGGCCTCGTGGCCTACGCACCGCCCTTGAGGGCCCACAACCTCCGTGCCATCCTTGTGGCCCCCTACAGACTTCGTGCCGACCTCACGGGCTCGCTACCTCTGCTCCACCCTCGAGGCCCCCCGCGGCCTCACACCACCCTCTTTGTCTCGCGACCCCCGCACCACACCGTGGGCCACAGACCAGGCCGTGCCTCCCAGCAGGGTCCGGCCTGAACCCAGTGGACCGGGTCGATCCGAATCTGGTCGGGTCGATCGATGCCGGGTCGGACTAGACTCGAGCCAACTTCAACCAATTATCGCTATTTTGGCCATAAAATTTTTACCACACGTCCGTTTAATGAACCGTATATGGCACCGAAAACCCTGGAGTGAAATGGTCCCAATGTTATATCCCACTTGAGATTTGGATAGTGTTGGAATATGGTTGAGTTGGATCGAGGACAAATCCAATCGGGACCTTGGCACTAAAAGACAAATAACATACAGACCGAGGGTCCGATTGACGCACCGCCTGTTGCATTGAGACCCCTAGGACATGGAGGTCCATTGAGATTCTTCATCGAGGGAAATCCTATAAATTGAAGTATCGACCAGTGGCTTGAGGAGCGGACCATCTCGGATACGAGAAGGCCTGGTGTGGGAACATAGTAGCTTGCTATGATGTGAAGAATGATTAGCGATCCTGTGTGGGTAAGCAATGGGTTATCCTATATGGTTTAGAACCGATCGATCCTATGTGGGTAATCACCGAGTGAACCTATGTGGGTCAGAACCTAGAGTTCGTGTGTGGGTCATAACCGAGCGATCATGTGTGGGTCAACATCTAGATAACCATTGTGGTTCTACCTCTGAACAGTGTATGATAATTCAGTAGTTACATATAATCATCTCTAGTACTATACATAATTTATACTTGTTGTGATATGAGTTCGTACCTCAGTGGTACTTTCCTTTGTGTTAATACCTTGGTGTAATTCTTCTGTGTGGCATACCTATGTGGTACTTACCTTCGAGGTATTCTTTTTTTGTCGAACAGTTGAGCTTTGGGATTTTGAGTTGGACTCTGTGTTTCTTCATGATTGATATGGGTATACTTGATAAATTAGGTATATATTGCGGCATATAAATAAGTAGGATTGTTAGTTGATTTCATATATTGTGGTTTATCCTTTGTGGATTTTGTGAGACGTTGAGGGTGTCGAGGTCTCTACTGTGTATCGTTATTCGAACCCCTTCACGTTCTATACCAGCACCTCATTCTCTTTGGTGTAGAAGAAGGATAACGCTGACTCAGGATGAGAGTACCAGAACTAGAGGTAGCTCAGAGGTAGACCTAAGATGAGGTGTACCATAGAGATGACCATTCGAGAGCTGTGCCTATCCTTCATGTAGGATCCTTTGAAGGTGATCACATGAGTTGTTCCAGTTTACTTGTAATTTCTACTTGGGCTTGTATTCTTGCCCCTTTGAATTACTGTACTCACTCTACTTACTATTCAGTTTACATGAGTTTGTATCTTTCTGTGTGCTTTGTTGCGTGTGTTTACATGTTATATTGGCAATTACTTCCCAGTTTTAGCTAATACGCCTTTGGTGCTAGTCAGCAGCACCTAGCCTATGGATATCGAGCTTCATATTGTCACGACACAAGAACTAGGGGACTGGTCGTGACAATTTGGTATCATAGGAGTTGGTTCTACCACAGAACATATGATTCCTATCATTATTTTTAATGACAACAGTGTTAAATGTAGTGAGTGTGGTTATCAGTTTATGGAATCCAATATTGGTGCGGCAGCCGACATATCCATACACCAGGACCATGACTTCGGATTTCTGACTCCGTGAACAAAAAAACTAATTGTGTCTTTGCTTTGAAAAGTTTTCTTTTTGTTCTATTTAAGACATCTCACATGGTATAACTTTTTGACCATGTCACACCTATTTATTTTTCAGGATGCCTCCACGTAGAATGCCAGCTAGGGTTTCAGATATTGCACATATGATAGCCCACCAAGCGATGAGGCCTCAGCAAAGAGACCTCTACCCGTGGGGGCACCAGCGGTACCAATACTCATTGGGAAACTAATGCCACTTGTCTCAATGGTAGTCGGTGCACGCTGTTTGAGCGTGTTTCACGAGTTCCAATGCCAGCGGGCACCCAGGTTCAGGGGAGAGATGAACCCACAGGTGGCTGAGGATTAGATGGAGGTCGTAGTGAGAGTCTTCCTACTTGTAGGGACACAATCTGATCTCATGGTGATCCTTGCAGCTAGCCTTCTATAGGGAGAAGAAGGTAGATGGTGGAGCTTGATGCTATAGGTTTAGGACACGGTGACACTTCTTTAGGCATACTTTGAGAGTCTGTTTTGGGCAGAGTTCACTCCACGAATCTCCACACAATGCACATACAAGAGCCACTTCATCTGCAGTATGGTAGCAAGACTATGGCTCTATACTAGGAGAGGTTCACTGAACTCTCATGCTACTCCACTGATATTGTGTGGGACCCATTCTTTAGGGCCCGAACCTTTGAGCAGGGGATCAGGTGAGAGATCAGGGATTCAATTATTTATCTTATCATACCGATGTAGGTTTGGGTGTTAGAGAGAGCCCTCTTAGTGGATATTTTTCTTACTGGGAAGTCACCAATAGTGAGACAGACCACCAACCTTCATGCAGCAGAGTCTTTAATAGATTGCAACAGACTAATTTCATAGAGGTCCAAGAGGACCGTACCTACAGGTGGAAAACTGCAGGTTTCAGGGACAGTTGTGCAAGGTAACAGAGGCAGAGCCATTCATTCCACGAGTGGGTAGTGTTACACATGCTATGGGTCGGGTCATATGGATTGGTACTGTCAGACCCACCATACGGATGATTAGAAGACCATCAAGGGACCACCTAGGCAAGGACATAGGTTTGATCAAGGAAGTCCATAGGGAGTAGGTGGACGTGGAAGAGGAGCTAGTCGTGCAACTGGCGGTTGGCGACGATTCGAGATGTTACCGCCACCACCACTAGATGGTCCATGCCGACCACAGGGAGGTGGAGGACAAGGGAGAGCTATCCTACATATAGATGAGCCCAACGACCATGGCGCTTCAGATATGATATGAGGTATGATCTATTTCTTCTCCACATTAGCTGCAATACTTATATACACAGGTTCTAGTCATTATATTATTGCCACTTCCCATGTTTGGATCTCGGGGATTAAGATGGAGCCATTGGCTCGATCCTTACGGCTGGATACTCAAATGGTAGTAGATTCGGTTATTACGCACTAGTTTCGGGAGTGAGAGCTTACTCTAGGTGGTGAGATCTTCATCTGGGATCTCCTAGTAGCAGTGTTGAGGCCTTACAATGTCATATTGGTAATGGACTAGTTATCTACAGTCCATGATTATATTTGATATATTAGGCACAAAGTGCAGTGTGTCCGCACGGATGGGACCAGGATTACCTTCACTGGAGAGAAGGGGACCTTTGTAGCACATGATGGACTTACCCAGAGGGAAGTGAAGCTGATCACTACTCAGTTGGCTAGACTTACCCTCAGAGTTGTTTATGTGGAGAGTCCGAATTATCAGGTAGTGGTGGACCATAACGTGGATGTCTTATGTGATGATGTTTTGATTCTAACTCATTACAGAGAGGGGGACTTTTTACATTGACATATACACCAAGACGACACTGATATCTACACCAGTGTATTGGATGGCTCCCGCGGAGCTTTGTGAGCTGCAGGTACAACTTGAGGACATATAGAGGAAATGTTTCATTCGACCTAATGTTTCTCCATGGGCAGCCCAATGTTTTTCACCAAGAATGTGGATGGGAGCTGGAGACATTGTGTGGACTTTTAGCGCCTGAACCATGTGACCATGAAAATAAAATACCCACTTCAGTGGATTGATGACCTCTATGATCAGCTGAAGGGAGAATGATGGTTCTCTTAAATAGACCTCAGATCAGGCTATCACCAGCTTAGAGTACGAGACGAGAAAGTGAAAAAGATGGATTTCAGATTTTGGTAGGGCCATTAAGAGTTCTTACTTATGCCATTAGGTGTATCCAACACTCTATTAGTGTTCATGGGACTCATAAAGAAGATCTTTCAGCCATCCCATGAATGCGTTGTAGTAGTCATCATCGATGACATTCTGATCTACTTGGCTACTAAGGAGGAGCATGCCTACAAATTAAGGTAGTACTGGACACACTTTTATAACACCACCCTTATGGTAAGCTCTAGAAGTTCCATTTTTGGATCTAAGAGTTTCACTTTCTGGGACACGTTATCTCAGAGGCTGGAGTTATAGTGGATCCAGCGAATATTGAGGTGGAAACTATTTGGGAGCCACCAAGGAGTGTGATAGAGATACAGAGGTTCTTGGGTTTGGCTAGATACTACCAGATATTTGTGCCAGATTTCTCCACAGTTGCAGCACCTTTATCAGAGTTGATGAATAAGGGGAAACACTCCATGTGGTTGTAGAGATTCTAGTGGAGTTTTCAGCAGATGAGGCAGAGGCTGATTATTTCCCCCCATCATGAGGCTAACATAAGATGGCATAGGGTATGTAGTCTACTACGACACATCAAGGAATGAAATCAGAGGTGTCCTACTGCAGGAGCGAGCAGTGATGGCATATGGTTCTGGGCATCTGAGATAGCATGAGAAGATCTATGATACCAATGACCTGGAGTTAACAGTAGTGGTCTTCGCCTTGAAGATTTGGCATCATTACATGTTGGGGAATGTTTTACAGTGTACTCTAATCATAAGAGTCTCATATATATCATCTCTCATATGGACCTGAACATGAGACAACAACGTTGGTTTGAGTTCCTCCTGGACTATGACCTCGAGATAGTCTATACTACTTGGAGGAGGAACATTGTAGTAGATTTACTCAGCAGAAGATCTGTTATACAACTCCTAGGTGAGGCGACTGAGCCATTGGCCACTTTGAATATATCTTTTGTAGATCGGGATGGTGTAATTTTTATTCAGTATCTTAAAACCACTACCCCTCTTCTTAAGAGAGTTTTGGTGGTGCAACCTGGGGACGTTGACTGTGAGGATCGATGTGCTCAGATATCTACAGGGCAGGAACCGGGTGGATTTTCTGAAGGTTGGGACCACGTAATTTTCTTTAGAGGACGTACCATGGGAACAGTGTCACATTGGGAGGATGTTATGAGGGTGTTCCACACATCCCCTCTAGCGGTACATCCAGGAGTGGTGAAGATGTACAAGGATCTCCGACGACAGCCCTGGTGGTCGGGAATGAAGAATGCAGTAGCTGAGTTTGTCCCTTGGTGCCTCACTTGTCAGTAAGTGAAGGTGGTGCATTAGGTACCAATAGGCTTTTTTCTGTCTTTAGAGGACCCAGAGTTGACGTGGGATGGGAAATCCTTGGACTTTGTGATAGGACTTCCATGTACGTCTATAAGCTGTAAATCTACATGGGTGATCGTCGACTGACTCACCAAGTCAGCCGACTTTCTACTGATCAGAGAGTTATTACTAGTGAGAGCTTGAGACGCCTCTATGTGTAGGAGATTGTGTGACTACATGGAGTTACCTCCATTATTGACTCTGATTGTGATACATGTTTTTTCCAGATCTGGAAGCTCTTGAAGGAGGCTTTAAGGATGTTGCTTTGTTTGAGCACCGCCTTCCATCCTCAAACGGATGGTTCAACTGAGCAGATCATTTAGTCTATTGAGGACATGATTCGAGCTTTCTTCCTCACCTTTGTTCATAGCTGGGAAGATCACTTTCCTTTGGTGAAGTTAGAATACAACAACATCTATCACTCTACCATTGGGATGACACCTTTTGAGGAATTGTACGTGCAACCTTGTAGATCATCTTTGTGTTGGACTGAACCTGGGGAGTCAGCACTTGTGGGATCACAGATGGTTTAGGCTACTATAGAGAAAGTGCAGATAATCCAGAGAGGATGAAGACTGCATAGAGCAGGAAGAAGTATTATGTCGATAGGAAAAAGAGACCTCTAGAGTTTGAGGATGGTGACCACATTTTTCCATGGGTATCACCCTGACGAGGTTTATTGTGATTTTACCAAGGTGACAAGTTATATCTGAGGTTCATCAGACCCTTCCATATCATCAATTGAGTTGGCAAGGGGTCTTACCGCTTAGCTCTTCCTCCTAAGTTACACCGGGTGCACGATGTCTTCCACATATCCAAGACGAGGAGATATGTGCACGTCCCTTCCCCGGTCATCAACCACGGAAACCTGGACATCGACGATGGAGATACATTTTCACAGGTTCCAGTTGAGATTAAGGATCGACAGGAGTGGGTCCTTCGTGGCCGGTAGATACCTCTGGTGTGCATCCATTGGTAGCACATGAACCTTTATGAGAGCTCATGGGAGTGGGAGGTTCATATATGTGCTTAGTACCCCCACTTTTTTCCATTGTTTTGAATTGTGAATTATGGGGATGTAAAACCCTCAGGTGGAGAAAATGTAATGACCTGGAAATTCAATGTATTTTTTTAAATTATAACGGAATTTTATGAGTCTGGAAAAAATTAGGGCGCATGATTCTGAGGCCCAGTTCTCTTGAATTAATTTCTGATCTTTTTTTGTAAAATTCAGTAAATGTACGAGCAAGTTTTTGTAACATTTGAACTGGGTCGTAGAATTGAAATTTGATGGCACTATTGAACTTGTAATGCTTTCATTCACATAATAATACCTTCACCTTGACCGCAACATGTGGAGGGTGAAAGATAGAATTTGGGTTTCTCATAGAAATATAAATAAAATAAAATAAAATATTATTTTATTTCTCTATTTTTTTGAAAACTCCATTGTAGATTGTTTAAAAGTGGGGAGCACATGAACTAAAACCTCCCACATGTGTGTTATGGAGGTGGGGACCACTGAGCCAGAACCCCTATTTTGAATTTAAAGGTGGGGACCTCCCGAACCCCTCTAATGATATAAAACCTCTCAAATCCCCTACTTTAAATTTTTTCAAAACCACTCATTAATTGGGCCAATTAATATTTCCAATGTTCTACCATTAAATGAGCCAATTAATAATTCCAACATGCCAACATAATTAATCGACTTACTTTAATTATATTTTAACCTCCTAGTTTGGGGAGGATTATTGGTTGGAAAAGAAGTTGTTGGTGGGAGAAATTTCTCAAACAATGAATACCATTGAAGAATTTTGTTAGAAAATTACAGAAGAGGATGACATACAAGCCCGAAATCGAAGTGTGGTTTCGAAATCCATGATCATTGGCAACATCTTTGACTTCATTGACTTATTTCTCCCACCAACATTAATAAACTTTTGAGGTAGGGTGGTTGTTTTAATTTCATTCCCTTTCCCATTATTGACAATTCATCGTAAAATACAGAGGAGGTTATATCTACTTTCTACCACTCTAACGGATAGGGTGTGTGCCAAACAAACATGGCCCGACCTCTTTGTTGTTCTTCTATATTTTTGTGTTATTCACGATGGAATAAGGAAACTATGTGCCACGATGAAAAACAAAGAGCGGCTGGCTGAAATGGCTTCTAGAGAAGGTGAGGTGCATGTCGCGCCACACGGAGAGGACGTCTGTCCACCTTTCCATCCATGGTGGACCGCCTCACCGAAGCCGCACCACCCCACCACGGCTACCCCACCAGACTGTAGCCTCCACGCCACCTCACACCGCCCAGTGACCTCCACGGAAATGCGCCGCCCGTGACCTCCACAACCCTCGCGACCACTCGCCACCATGAACCTTTATAGCCCTGTAGCCTTTGTGCTTCCCTAATGTACCATTGTGTCCTCACACCACCCTTGTGGCCCTCACGGCCTCCCCGCCGCCCTCGGGGCCCCCCGCGGCCTCATGCTGCCCTCACAGCCCCATGGAACTTACGACGCCCATGTGGCCCCATGACCTACGTGCCACCCTTTCGTCCCCACACCATCTGCAATTCCCTCGCGGCCCCCTGCAACATCACGCAACCCTTGTGGCCCCGCGGCCTCCTCGTCTCCCTCAAGGAACCATGGCCTCCTCGTCTCCCTCATGGCCACAAATCCTTCGCTCCTCCCTCATACACCCACGACCTCAACGCCGCCCCCGCGGACACCAGAAGACTCGCGTCGTCCTTATCTTCCTCTAGCACCCACACCGCACCACAAGCTGCTGCCTAGGTCAGGCCACCCAATGCAGGTCGGGCTGGTCCGACCGGGTCAGACCGGAATCGGGACAACTACAACCTATTTTCGTTCTTTGGGCCATTACTTTGGCACTGGACATCCATTTGATGAACCATCTCTATTGCAGAAAACCCTACAGCGAGATAGTCCTTTTGGTATACCCAACATGATATTTGGATAGAGGTGGGATATTGTCGGGTTGGACCGAGCACGAATCCAACCGGGCCCTTTTCACTAAATGGATAATAACTTATAGATCGGGCGTTCGATTGACGCACCATCTATTTCGTTGTGACCCCTATGATGTGGCCGCCCTTTTAGATACATCTTTGTTGGACTTAATTGTAGTTGGAGTATGACTAGTGGATTGAGTAGCGGAACCTCCCAGAGATGAGAAAGCCTTGTGCGGGAACCCAATTGTTGGTTGTGACGTGACGAATCAATAAATATCCTTTGTGGGTCAGCACCGAGCGATCCTCTGTAGGTCAGCACCGATTGATCCTATATGGGTCAACACAAAGTGATCCTGTGTGGGTAAGCACCAAGAGATCATCTTTGGGTCATCATCTAGATAACCTTCGCGGGTCTTCCTCTTTATAGAGTAATATGATTCAGTAGTTACATATAATCATCTCTACTATTGTACCTAAGTTATACCTGGTGTGATCTGAGTTCATTCTTAGGCATTACATTCTTTTGTGGTAATACCTTGGTGGTATTTTTCTATATGGCATACCTGTGTGGTACTTATCATTGAGGTATTCTTTCCTTTGTGGGACAGTTGAGCTTTTGGATTTTGGGTTGGACTCTATGATTCCTCAGGATTGAGATGGTAATATTTGATAACTTATGTATATGTATGGTATTATACATAAGTCGGTTTCTATTTTGATTTCATACCTTGTGGTTTATCCTATTTTGATAATTTTTGACCTTGAGGGTTTTGGGATCCCTACTGAGTATTGCTATACTCACCCTTGTATAGGCTATGCCCGCAACTCGTTGTGTTTGGTGCAGACGATATAGAGTGTTGACTGAGAATGAGAGTACCAGGACTAGAGGTAGATTGGAGGTGGACCTTATATGAGGTGTACCACAGAGACGACCGTTTGTGAGATGTACATACCCATTAGGTTGGATCATTGGCGGGTGATCATAGGAGTTGTTCCAGTTTACTCGTACTTTTAGTTTCTAGTACTTTCCAGGTGGGCTTGTATTTTGTCCCCTTTTACTTACAGTACTCTCTATGTTTACTACTCAGATTACCTGAGTTTGTATCTTGTTGCGTGCTTGGTTGTATGTGTTTGTAGGTTATAAAGGCAATGCCTTCCAAGTTTTAGGTAATACACCTTCTGTGCTAGTCCCTATCCCCTAGCCTATGGAATGTGGGCTTGGGGTAGTCATAGCACGGGCCCTAGGGGATGGGTCATGGTATTATAGATCCCAAATTTATAAATTTTTTTATTTATGTACATCTTATATTAATATTGGATGTCTGTGAATTTCTAAAATTCATATTTAAAGAGAATTATTTGGAAGTATGAGATTTATAATATTAAATAATGATTGGTAATTATATTTATGCTGGAAAAGAATATGTGAGTTGATGTGTTATTATTATTTTGTAATCATATTCTGATTGCAATGATTTCATATCTCTTTATAATATCAATGAAAGGTGTTGAATCATTATATTTTGTTCATATTAATCTATATAAATTATGAATAATTATGTATTGATAAATAATAATTTTTATTTGTGAATGAACAAATATTTGATGAAGATTTGTAGATAATTGTTTTTAGTTATTATAACAACATTCAAGGATTGTTAATTACTGTAATTTGTTTACTGAGTAAATAATGGAAATGAAGAATTGATTTACACTTTTACATAGTATTTAACTATTTAATTTATGTATGTTATTCAAAAAATATACAATATTATATAATTTATTAGGCTCTGTAATATTTCTAGAGTTCTATTTAGATTCAAGTGTGCATGCTGGTGTATCGGTATAATAGGACCATTGTGAATCTGAATAATTGGTGTGTGGAATATTTATGGTGGTTTATATAGTGTCAATGTCTATTCAGTGAACCATAGTTGATCCAATTTCTAGAATAACGACTCATTCGTCTATCATATTAATGTTATGAAAAGTGATATCCTAATAAAATTTTATTTTTAATTAAGAAAATATCACAATATTAATTTTTATATTTAATATATATATATAACATATTCCATTAAATATGATCTATTCATATTTTTTCAAATAATATAAAAATTTGATTTTTATCTATTAATGTAGTCTTCCTCTTTTACTAATCATTAATAAAACGGCATATTGTCCATTGTATGTCAAAGGATTATGTCAAGACTATCCAGATGCCATTCCATTCTTGTGACGGTGTCATTCATTGATTATATAATATCATGAGGTTCCTAAATCACAACATAAAATAGTTATGTAATTAAAAAATTAATTTAGTAATTACAAATATTATTCAATAATTCATGATGGAATGATGCAATAATTTCATTTATATTCACCTATTGAAGGTGCAGTATAATCTATGATGATGCACAAACTACATAGAGAAATACCTAATTGTTTCTTGATTACATGTTATATAGTTAAAATTAGTCTCAAATCACATTTCAAAACTCTATAGAATTAAGGTGGTTTTCATTCTATGATGAGGGGTTGGATAGTGAAATTTTAATGAGGTGTATATCTCGAATTTTGGATTCCATAGGTTGGGTAATAATGTTTACAAATTCTATTGATGATATTTATTATTCATATTGAACTAAATAATAATTTAAAGAACTATGTGATACTGCTAAAGTGATGAATTTGTTTTTTTGGGGATGTACTATTATCTTGACTCATGTGTTGGCTAGTCATATAAGAAAATTAAATTATTGAATTATATGCGATGTTTTTTTAATTTTATTATGTTTAATACTCATACTGTTGAAATTATTAACAATAATGTGTTTCAGGTATAATAATATTGTGATTAATGTTTTCCATGAAACTATATTTTTTATAAAAAATGTATTATGAAAAAATCAAGTGAACTATATTGTTAGTATATAATATTTTGAGATCAAATTTTGAATGTGATTAGTGATAGTGGTGTATAATAGAGAATGTGATTTTAAAAACTATATATAAATTTATGTAGAAATAATAGACAATATATTGAATTATTCCTAAACATTTATAATCCAATGAACATGAGGCTACATGATGATATATTAATGAAATACTAGGTAGTGGTGTCCATTACATGTTCATTCATCAGAAAACTATAATTAATATCATTAAATGATAAAATCATTTAATATTATACAAACAAGAAAAAAATATATGAGAATAATATGCATTAACATTTTTATATATAATGGTTGGAAAAAAATTAAATCATGTAGGATATGATAAAATTAGGGAATAGGTACCAATGTCATTTTCTTGTTTGTAAATAATATTTAAATATTACACGTTTGTAACATTAAAAATACATTGATGATATAAATTAATTGAAATTAAATTGGGGGGGGGGGATATTTATTGAATTTTTCATGGATGAGGTGTTGAGTTTTCCATGAAACAATATAAAATTTACGATCAATTTTCAATGTGAAGAAATGGTATTGATTTAGGATGTTATTGTTATTAATGTTGATTCTATTGATAAATAGTTATTTATATGGGGATAGTGAGATAACCAATGTTGTAAATTACAAAAAATTAATGTGTTGAAGGACATAAGGTAATATAATTAATAATTTACCTATTGGTCATCAAGATGAGAAATTCGAACATGCAGACTACATCATTATGTATAATAATTTTAGGACTTGTTCAATAGTATTATAAGAAGAAAATTAAAGAAAATATGGATTAATAATATAAAAAACCATATGTTATCATGGGATATCATATGATTTAGGACATTAGTATATTGACCACATTGAAATATGTACCACTATAATCATTGTGAAAATGAATTATAGGATTTATAATGCAGTCAATTATAGAAGATTTTTTTTTAATTTTAATAAAAATATATTACTAGTGGAGGGTAGTTTTTTGATGATCAGAAACATTGAAATGATTTAGTTCTCCACATTTTGGGATAACCTCGTAAAATAATGTTGTAATGTAATTTATTTTCATTTTTTATGAGGTGTACCATTTGAAAAATGGATAGATCGACAAATCATACATAGTATTTTAATTGAAAAAACATATCAATGTAAATAAATGAGTATGAAAATACTTGTGAACCCTAATTCACCCTATAAAAGGATTTCTACATGGCCCACAAAGCATCTCATTTTATATTGGAGAAAACAGTCCACATATGATATTATCTACGTGAAAATCATAATTATTTTTCAGAAACATGTATTAAATGTAGATTAGAATACCAAAAATGTTTTATAGTTTCTTTATATATAAAATAATTTTCCCTTATATGTCATTTCCAACAAGGGTGATTCTATAAAAATGATGACATTAAACAAAATAATTTTTTTATAATGTTGAGATAGAGTTTTACGATTATTATGGAAAAAAATAAATTCAATCATAATGGAAATTTATTATGAATATATAAAAAATTATTTTATAATTTCCCACTTGAAAATAAAAGTTTAATTTGTAATGAACATGAGTAAATTGAAATATTCAATATTGTTATAGTGATGTTTTTGATTCTTAGAAGAAACATCAAACAAAATTTGTCATATACATATTGGATATTATCAATGAACTATATAATGAAAAATAAAAATTTCAAGAAGATTATGATGACCTAAATATGAATAAATATATATGAACATCCAATGATGTAAACCTCTCACAAAAATATTTTATGACCCTGATGTAATTATCAAAAATGGAATAAAAAATGCTATTATATTTAAGTAGAGATGAAAATAAATGAACACGATAATGAAGTGATTTATATTTGTTTTAAAGTTGATCTACGCATTAAGATAATGACATCAATCAATATGTATTTCAAGAATAAATAGATTAAACAAATTTCTAGAATGGTGAATAAATATGAAAACAAAAAAACTATGTGGAATAGTGTCATGATTTTTATATTCATATGATATAGATCCTAAGGGATGAAATATTAAATGATATTTATGATGAGAAAAATTATAGCGACATATAGATCATAGAATGAGAATTAAAAATGAGAAATCATGAAATTTCTTATGTTGAGGCTTAATGATCAATTATGAATGGAAATGTTACGTTTATTACTTTAAAACTAATATTTTCACTAAAAAAAGTCAAAATAATATAAATTAGAGATCTATGTTTTCTATGTATACATTTATAGTCAGATTGTTAAATTAGGTAACTCATTTCCATGGTAAATATGGATATACACATCTTTCTTTGATGTATGGTGATAACCTTTCTCTTCTATATTGATAAATATGTTTTAAAAAATATATGAAATTCACATAAAAATTAATAGTGGATGTAATGTCTGTTAATAATTCATATCCATCCCAAAAATATAAAAATAAGAACCATTATGTCCATAAATAAAATTATATTAAATCATTCCATATTATTTCATACATGATGAAACAAATATTATTTTATTAGATTTTTTGATTTTGAAAGTTTTTACATCATGTTTTTTAGTTTGGGAAAAATTTATTACATCAAGATAAATATATAAGGCTTGTATTCAGTTTGTTCAAAATTTATTTTATAATAAAAAATCATATATAACTGGAGAAGGATAAAGAGTTGGTTAATAAAAATGTCTATCAGAAACATGATTCAGTTTCTTGATGCCATTTATTATTATTCCAAAAAAAAATTCATAATTATTAAGAGTATTAGTATGTAAAAATCATTCAAAATTAAAATTATATTAAAGATACCATTTTGAGGAATATTATGAATAAAATAAGAACTATATATTATTTTTCAATGTCGTATAATTAGTGGAACACTATCATTGAAATATTTTAAATTGTCTCCTCCAATAAAATATTTATTTGTATCAGGAAAATAAACTTTTTATATAATAAGATATTATAGGAAATATCATTGATATTAAATAAAATTCTATGAAAATCATTGATTGTGAAATAATTTTTTCATAAAAAATTAAATATGACCTTGATAGATATAAATGAACTTGTTTAGCTTAATACATCCATAGGGAATAAAAAAATTTAATATATTTTCTAAAATATACACCCAAAATGATTCCGATGATTATTTTTTCAAATATGAACAATTTATATCCCATATAAAATATCTACATGTCATGGATTTCATGACAAAAAGAATTATTGAATAATAAACACAAATTAAAACTTAATTATTATGATATTCATGCTATTGAAAAAATTATAATTATAGTCAAGAAGATGATTGAATTTTTACAAATTGAAGATGTACTAATATGTAAATATTAATTGGAAAATTAAAAAAAATTAGAACACTCAAAAAATGAATGTTCTTTGCATGCTTTGTCACCAATATTATTCAAACTAAGATGATATCGTTAGAGATTAGTTACTCTATGGTTTTGTGGAATGTTGATATTTGGAATCTCAATGGATTACAAACCAATAAAAGTTTTCAAAAATAATTTGTATAGATAAATAGTGTTTCAAGAATGATAAAAAATATCCTCCCTACCCCTCTAGCTAAAAATAATTTACAAACCACCTTATTACCATGTATATTTTATTTTTCATTTTACTTTTCTAGGAACTAAAGTTAAGGAATATATTTATGGGGAGACATAAGTAAATTAATATTCCCTAAAATATTTAACATCCATAAATCCAATGATAATGTAATACTTAATTGAAATTTTTGTATTTTTGTTTCCTTAAAAACATCAATTAATATCATATTTTATGATTATAGGTCATGAATGATGATTTTATTCCATGATGATGAAGATGGATTTCTTTATCTATATAAGGAAATAGTGACTAAATGAAAAAAACTACATGTAAATATATAAATTTGTCTTTATATACCTCAGTTGGAATTACATGAATATTTAAAGATATTATATTTTTTTATATCTATTTAGATATCTGAAATTATTGAAATTGAAGCTACTCATAAGAAAATAATAAATTTTAATACTCATTTAAATTAACCAAATATTAATTTTTACTGTTCAAATCAGGTGTTTAAAATTAATTGATAGCTTTCTGTCAAATTTGATAAAAACATTATTACTACATTTACTCTCGTCACATGTACTATTAATTTATTCTTTACATTTAAAAAATATAACACATTTCTCTTCTTACGATCCATATTTATCCATATCAAGTGTTAGATCCTATAAAATGTGAAAGCATAAATAATTGGGATAATAAATAAACAAGATGAAAATATCATTTTTTGAATAATTAGATTGCAAAAACATTCCGATTTCCGTATACATTTGAATTTATAATCAGTAAGGGTTAGAATAAAATATAGATTAATTATTAAATTTTTATTTACAACAAGTCAGATAAGGGGATTTATGAACCCAAATAATTGGACTATAATTTAATGTTCTCTTATAGATTTATTCTTCCAGTGATATTATATTATGGAGATTCAATGTTAAGAAGAATTTATTATGAAGTGCCTACAACTAAATCATGTCTTAAAATCATACCATTATGATCTAGGATCCAAGAGATTCAATGAATTTTTTTAATTAAATAGTAAACAAATGTATAGGCATTGAAATGGATATTAGAAACATAAGAGGTAACGAGCCTTCCCATATCATCATCCACCATTGACGGACATTATTCAAGAGCTCTATAGGCCCACATTATAATTTTTTGGTGAATCATTCTCTTTCAAAAAGAGTCATCCACATTGTTTTCTTATCTATCTACATGTGAGAAATCTAATTTAAGATGAGTGAAAATATTTATGCACCTAATATAATGTGGTAAATGTTTCCTTGAGACAATTCTTGTTTTACCCGTTAATACAATGACAAAATTTTCAATGTCTTATTTAATACATAGGGAAGTCCACCAGTATTGAACTGTTGGTTTGATATCAGACTTCATCATCATTACTAACCTTTGTAAGTAGATCCAATTCCAATATTGTGATAAATGAACCCATTAAATAATCAATGATGGGTTTGTAATATACCTTCACTACATGAGGTACTTCCCTTGCCGGATGTCAGACCATAAATAATGTAATTGACTCGTGAATCAATTGAATGAATCGATCTGTTATATTTGAGTATATTGGGATACCAAGATCATCATGAAACACCTAGAACCATTATAGTATTCATATAACTCATGCAGTTGTGCATTTCTCCTACTTTATCCATTATCAAAACTTATACCTCATTGTGCATGGACATTATTCAATCTTTAAAAGATGAATCATGGTAATAAAATAATAACCCATTCTTATTCATCTTGTACAAGGTAAACATGGAGGCAACTATTATAAAAAAAATGTATTGAATGTCATCACATTTCCTAGTGTTAGTGAAAGAGGCCATTGAATTAACCACCTACCATCCATCATCAAGATCAAGGATAAATATTTTAACTTCAAAAATACAAATATTCCTTTCTTACATAATGATCATGAACCTTTGTTTCACATTTTTGTCAGACCATAAAAATTAGTGGCTAATCTGTAAAGTACACTATTCATCCTTCTTAGTTTAGTTATATATTGGAAAAGTATTTCTCTAAATTCTTTGTAGAAGAATATATCTGAATGGTAAGTTGATGTGTACCGTTAAATATAATAGTTATAATGGTGAAATTCTATATCTATCAATTTCCATCATTTAGTACTCTTTCACATGGACCTTCTCATTACTATTCATATTTTTGAATATGTTGTTTGTGTCCAGAAATATGTGTTTTTGAATTTCTATGACATCATATTTGGTATCAATGTAAAATATGTTGTATTGTATCGATGATTCACCAATGTCCATTTGGATTATATATGGATGAATGATAGGGTTTTCCTTGAGTTGACTTTGATGCCCACATGTGTTCCAGCAATTGAGATCATATAGATTATTTGTCATCCATTAGTATTTGTATATATAATCTTTAAATAATTTCATGACTAAGGGATAGAAATATGACATAAGTATGTTTGAATACCACTAAAATAGACTTCCCTTGAATCTTAATGATATGAAATTTTATGAAGGATCATTAATACATAATAGGATTAATTGTAATTTTACTATGAGACCATCAATAGAAATTTGATGCTCCATTATTCCAAGTCAGCCCATTTCAATGGTCTTGATTCATTCCTTCTATGAGATATTTATAAATATTGTTTCATAAAAAACAAATTCCATATAATGATCATAATCATACACTATAAATCATTTATTATAATTCTTCTCCACATGAAAATAGGAAAATAATAAACTAATTGTATATTGATACTAGAGATTACAAGGAACCCCCTCCATGAATTAGAGATTGATCTACCATACTATATATGAAATTCATTGATGTTAGAAGATATTATTCCTCTATGGTATTGGTTCATCATATTTACCCATAAGATTTTCACACCAATATAGATAAAAGGGAGAGATACCCTTTCCCACTTCATGTATTATATAGATACTATTCTATTCAACCATAGATATAAAATCAGAAAATATAATAAACGATTAAACCTAAATGATTTCATGCCCATCCATATCCTCAATTTTAGTATAGATATTATGTTTAGATGCTATGTTCCTCTCAATTCCTATAAAAATTAGAGGATTCCATCTTCATATAACATATGTAAAATAATGGGGTCACCCTCCTAGGAATATGATTCTTGTAAATTCCAACAAGACCAAGTTAATTGGCTCATATACTTATGTGATCATCATCAAATGAAATTATCAATGGTTATTGCATATCTCCGTACAATAATACATTGTAAACTGAGAAATAACATATTTGGACCAATTTATTATGATAGGAAACCTTGTTGATGATATAATGAATCTTATCAATCTAAAAAAAGTTCTTGATGAGCTATATCTCTATATTATATTGATACTAAAAAATTATTCTGAGTAATAATAATTCTTGAATATATAAATCCTAAAGTAAAATATTTCTTCTTTCACAGTTCTCTTGATTATGTTGATAATTTATGAGGATTTGAAAAAAAAATTCTGAATTAATTTTTCATGAACTAATCCATTTTTATTGAAGGTAATGATATATTTTATAATTCCCCCCTCCAGGTCATTATGATTTTGAAGGCGACTTTATGAACAATATTCCTATTGGAAACTAGACGAAATTCATTGATATCAACATCATTATCCTTTTTATAAATCATGAAAATGAAATTTGAATTTATTCATAAAGGAAAAGAAAATAGTTTGAAAAAATCCCTTAAAACATATACCATGTCATCAAATATAATTCACCAATAGAACATGAAGAATTTTGTTGAATCCATATTGTCCAATAAAACTCTCTATATTGATAACAAAGAAATATTTTGTGACATCATTATTTTTTGGATCCCTGAATTGGATATGATTATGCTTTTATTCAATGTGTGGAATAATATTGTCTATATTATTGGATTTTTTTTCCATTCCTACCAATTTAATTTAGACCACTAATTTATTCAAACACTTCCTTAAAAACATCATTCTCAGAGTTCTATAGTTTTTTGTTAATGACAATCCAATCAGTCCCTCAATTAGATCACTTCTCCCTAAATAGTATCTGGAATAATATTTAGTTAATATACCATTCCATAAACCATTTCAAATTAATGATACTAATTTCTAGGCATTATTTGACAGTAATAAGATCATCCATCATTGTTTGATCATTAAACTTCTCCCTAGAGGGGATATTCTGGTTTCGATTTTTAGCTTGAATACTGGATATATATTTTTTGTCCTCCTTAATTTCATGAACATACATTGATGATGATTTTTACTCCATAACCATAAGAATCTATTAGTATTTGTTAATTTCACAGAAATATGTAATATTGGGCTTCCCATAATCAAAGGAATCTAAGCCTTCAATATAGTTTCTCTAAATCACTAAATCATAACACATCCATTACTGAAATGAAAAGGGAGTGGGTATAGCTTTGATATGATGGAGACCTACACAATTACAACATTTTTGTCATAATGTTGTTTAATGAGGGTGGGAACTATAAAACCATTGTAATCACTTGTGTAATCCATTTTTTTTTAAAAAAATATCATGTTATCTTTCATTACCCCCAATCAATGATTAAATGCTCCATGTCAAATTATATCAAAAAATTGTATCCACTAAAGTGCTTCACTGATCAATACAATATAAAATTGAATGGTTCATATCTGATTAATTATGGATGTACTTTTTTATGTGTTGATACAGTATAGAAATCATAAGAAATCACCCACTTTCTGATAACATTCCCTGAGGATTCCTCAAGCTTGATCTAGATATTTTTTTCTAATAATTATGATGTTGTTTCATACACCAAAGAGATATAGGTAATGTGGTATGAGGTGGTGAGAGTGGTTGTTATGATCTGATGTTTATTTTTTAATCATGGATGTTTTAATTCTTTCATTACTAATAAAACATTGATGATTAATTTTGAAACTCCTAAGGTTCTAAGAAACAAAATTACAACCCATCGAAGCACATTTGATGTTCTTCTAATTATCAGACAACATTTTTAGTTATATTTTACCATCAAGTGCTGGTTTCATGTACATAATAAATTATCTAATGTATTTGGTCATTATAGGGGTACCTTTCCCTTTGAAATTCTTATAGAATAGAATCAATTCATGAGGGCCTTTTCCCATTTCATAGATCCTCAATCAATTTCAATATTATCATCGATTATCCATTTAATCTTTTTATTATTATTCTTTCTACCATATGGGGTTTCAACCATCAATGATCCCTCCTTACATTCAGCCCAAACTATGTTGATTTGCTTATACTTTTTTTGAAAACTGTCAATCTGTACAAGGGGTTGTTAATCATTAACCTCGTCCTCCCAAAATAAGCCACTCAATGTAGGGAATGTGTTTTTTAGTATATATGATAAATTAATTTTTTTATGAATACTTGACTCCTAGAAGTATTAGAAGGAGGAACTTGTGAACAAGGAAAACCTCTTGTTATTTATACAAGATTGATGAGAGAATTGAGTTGTAGTCTGGTCAGTCATGGGTGATGGTTAAACTGGGAATTCATATTTTTCATTAGCATTGTCTGGTGTGATATTTCATCTTGATTCCATATACTACTAATGATATTCTATAGACATAATTTTGGGATTTACCTTTTCATTTAAATTGGTTCTGACCTCTATAAGTCCATCTATGCAATTATGTTCAAAGTAAGTGTCATCCTTCTTCTTAGATGATAGTGATAGGCATTCACGTGCATTTATTATGTGATCATGTCTGTACACAAATATCACATTCTGATTTGTATGTATCCATATTGATATAGCCATAAAAATTCCATCAATTTGTTTTCCCACAAATGAATGATCATGGGAATGAGATCACCCCTTTATAATACCATCTGTTTCCGACGCTTTCGCCGGGGCACGCGCATCCGTCCGTGGGGGACGCGTGGCTTTGTTGCCCTGCATTCCCTCTTTCCAAAGGCGGGCGGCATTCGCTCCTTATTCAGGGACGTCTGCTCCTTGATCGAAACGGGATGATGGGATGTCGATTCTTCCTCCTGTGGATTCCTCCTCAGAACTCATCACCTAGTCCGGGTCTCCCTCATAGATTTAATACGTTGTTCATGAATCTCATTCCCGGTTCCATATCATCATGGATGCCGGTTAATTACACTACTTCCGTCAAGGCTTTCCATAGTGTCTTGACATGGTAGAGACCTTCGGTCGGAGTAGACGGCAACATCAGGAATGTCGGGGCATCTCTAGGTGCGTGGACACATGGGAACCTGTATTCTTCCTCATGAGAGGGCATCTCAAAGGTGCATAACCCGAGTCATGTATCTGAGGTTTTCCTCAGATTCCCGTGTTTAACACAGGGTATGTCGCAAGATTAACGTCTAGAAGAGACGGTTACACCAAAGGCGTGTCATCCGAGGTTTTCCTCAGGCATCTCATGTTTATCACGAGGTAGGCCGTGAGTTTAACATCTTGCGGAGACGGAATGAGGGTGATCAGAAAATCCCATAGAGACGGATCAGATTGGTATATCCCTAGGAGGGAACACCTGGAAGGATTAACAAGGGGATGGATCAGAACGCCCAATGAGGAAGGATCCGAGGTGGTGCACTCCCTAGAGGGGAGATGTCACACCGTAATGGCTGATCTGAACACCACTGATGGCGGATCAAGGGAAGTTCACCCAAGGATGGGGGACACCATGGATTACCACTGGTTGGGATTGATCCTCTTGGGGGTTTCCTACGTACCCTGTGTAGAGGAAAGGGATCAAAAACCCACGTAGTTCGAAGGGGTGATGAATCGGGGTGTACGCAGAGGACAACGACCCGGAGATATGATGGGGCTTACACGTGGAAAGCGGCCCATGCGCTGCTATGAGCAGCAAGGAGGTGGATGGCATGATCCCACCGGGATGTGGTGGCCCGGGTGAGAATCAAGATGGTTGATGGATGGATGAATGAAGTGGAGGGGGAGTGAAATGAGACCATCGCAGGGGCGATGGTGAAGTTGGGCTTGAGCCTTGAAGAGGCTTCCTACATATCCCCGGGGCAGGGAATGAAAGTCCGCATAGTTCGGGATGGTCACAACGGCTTGCCATCGGACGAGAATTGCAGTTTAGCGTCGTGTTGGACGTGGGTGAAACTCGACGTGAATGAACGACCGAGCGATGTGACTTGAACCTCGTGGAGGCTTCCTACGTACCATGCCTTGACATGGATCAAAGACCTCGTAGTTTGGGAGGTGGGTCGCAATGGCTTACCACTAGACTGGAATGGGACCCGACGTGAAGAAACGACGGGTGGGTGTGTCGGTGAACCGACGTGAAAGTAGACCTTGGTCCACTATTGGTGGGCTTGAACCTCATAAAGGCTTCCTACGTATCATGCCTTGACATGGATCAAAGACCTCGTAGTTCAAACGGGGTTGGGTCGCAATGGCTTACCACTGGACCAGAATGTAGTTTAACGTCATGCTGGACGTAGGTAGAACACGACGTGAATTGGGTGATGGGTGGGCTTGAACCTCGTGGAGGCTTCCTACGTACCATGCCTTGACATGGATCAAAGAACTCGTAGTTCAAAAGGGGTTTCTCCGGTGAACCGACGTGAAAGTAGACCTTGGTCCAATATTGGTGGGCTTGAACCTCATGGAGGCTTCCTACGTACCATGCCTTGACATGGATCAAAGACCTCGTAGTTCAAAAGGGGTTTCGCCGGTGAACCGACGTGAAAGTAGACCTTGGTCCACTATTGGTGGGCTTGAACCTCGTGGAGGCTTCCTACGTACCATGCCTTGACATGGATCAAAGACCTCGTAGTTCAGGTGGGGTTTCGCCAGTGAACCGACGTGAAAGTAGACCTTGGTCCACTATTGGTGGGCTTGAACCTCGTGGAGGCTTCATACGTACCATGCCTTGGCATGGATCAAAGACCTCGTAGTTCAGGTGGGTTTCGCCGGTGAACCAACGTGAATGGGTCTTCGCGGCGCATCGCAAACGTCAAACGGGTTCGCGGAGCCTCTCGCCTCATTACTTCGCGGCGGCGCTCCGCGACCACGGAGGGGGCTTCGCGAATGGGCTTCGCGAACCCGATTTCCAGCCCAACTTCAAACGTCCATAACTCCTAATCTGTAACTCCGTTCGGGCCCTACGACCTACCAAATCGAAGCTTGCGAAATGGACTATGATCTTGGATCATGTATGGAAGCATTTGGAAAATATTGGGGACGCGTTTTCCGGGGTCTACAAAAGCCACCCCTAAGAACGGGGTCCCACGAGGATGAGAAGGGCGAGGCGGACCGCGTTCTGAGGAAACGACTGAGGAAAACGTGTGCATTGGGGTCCATTGTACCTCGATCTAATTGAGGATAAAATCAACTAAATCTCTAATCATGTGTGAGCTATGCTCGGTGCAGGAAACAAGAGATAATAGGAGCTCCTATACGAGAGTGTAAAACAACGGAAGGTGCGAGGGGATCGACATGGGACATCAATCACCATTTGGGGGAATCCTAAAAGAGAGAGGGGTCACGGATGGAGAGTATGTCTCTCTGAACAGCCAACCTGCTTTTCCCACCCTGCTCTGGTGCACGAGCGGGATAACGCTAGGGGCATTAGAATCAATCCAAACAGAGGGAAGTGGGAGGTGTGAATCACAACACCCAAAATCCGGAACACTGTGGGGATGGCGTGACAATAAAGGACAAACGTTAACCGTGGCGGACAAATGGTATCCTTACTGCGTTAGCCTGATGTGGGGACAACAAATGAGCATCGACCGCTGACCATATTCGCAACGCGGGATTTTATCAATTTTTCGTCGATCAATCCTTCGGGACATTGACCCGTAACGGTAGGAGAGCCCTTGGGCGTAGCATCCAGGCCGTTATTGGGGGTCCCTCCAAACTTGACCAGTCTTCCGGAACGTTTCCCCAGGACGGTAGGTGAGCCGATGCGGCATGAGACCAGGCCGTTAGGGGGTTCCTTCAGACATGAAAGAGGACGAGGGTCCGAATAAGGGGAACGCAAAGCGTGGAACATGGAGTGGTGGTTTGTTCAAACAGAATCCAACACTTCGGTAGTTGCACCACCGTGGTGGGAGTACGCCAGATGGGCGCATCGGCCTGATCACGGATCATTCTTTCTTCCAGATAGGGCCTCTCTGGCGGGGGCTGGAAATGGGGAGGAACAAGATTTCGTGATTCCAGGGGCTGAACCCTAGACAAGACGCATGGGTGTCTCTACGTATCCCACGTGAGGATGGGAATCAAGCCACACGTAGTTATAGAAGTGAAGATTAACGTCATACTGGACGAGGAGCAGCCTGACCGTGTTGGTACACATCCAGCCAAAACTGCTAAGCTCACGTGAGTCGCACTCGGTGTGGGAAACAAGTAGTAGTGGTGGGAATTTTCCGACGCTGAGAGGGCCAGGTTAGGGCAAAGGGATGCTCGGTGACTACCGGCCCGATGACACAAACACGATCATTTAGCGCACCTAGATGCACGAAGAGAAAGAGCCGAGTATGATGGAGTTCCACTTGAACATAAGGAAGTGGAAACGTGTGAATCATGACGCTCGAGATTCGGATCACGATGATGGCGGCGTGGCGATGGAGGATTACTGCTGACCATGTTCGCAACACAGCATCCTATCGTGTTAGCTTAAAATGGGGACAAACAAATGAGGGTCGACCATTGACCACGTTCGAAACACGGGACCATGTCACAAATGTTGTCAAATATCCGTAGGGACGTTGGCCCGAAACGATTGAAGGTCCCTTAGGTCCAGCATTCATGAAGAGCTCTTAAGCTTAGTATACACGTTGTCCTAGGGTCCTTTTGGATGAGGAAGAGGATGTGGATCCAAATAGCGAGCTCACGAAGTTTGGTCATGAGATGAGAAGAATTTCCCTGTGAAAATCCCACGCTTCGGGCTCTTTTTCAGAACACACCTGAATACGGCAACGAAATGAATTAGAGAGAGGGAGCGGATTCCTTTCCCTTGGGGAGATCTTAGTTTATGGTCATAGAATTCGGACCATGGATGGAAAAAGGGATCAGGGGACGCATGACATCAAAACCTGACGTGAATGAGGACATAGTCCTGCTTACCAAGCGTTCTCCGAGGAAATGCTCGAGTCGAGGGACCGAACACAAGGGTTAGGCTGGGCCCGCGGGGAAGTACCCGGGCGCTCCTATGTATCTCATAAGGATGAGAATCAAGCCATACGTAGTTCTGGAAGGTGGCACGGTAAGGTACCAGTTCCAGGGGAAAAGGGAAGTGTGGTCATTGACCTTGCACTAAGAGAAGCGGAATTTGATGTATCTTGTTTGTTCTTTAAGGTGAATGGTTTTTTTTGTGAAGCGACCGGCCTAGAACAGTAGGTCGTGATGTCACCACAAGAATCAAGCCGTGATGGGCGTTGACAAATGGCATGGCATGTGACCAATACCCAATGTGATGTCCTCTACAATGAGGTTACCACAATGCAGTGCCGTTTTTCGTCGTGCGGCCAGGACGATAATGTCACAGTTTAGGGTCGTATGATAGGACCAAGCATGCATTTTATCGTCATGCAGCGCAGACGTAGCAGGGACGATGCTAGGAGGGAAATGTGCACAGTGTTATAAAACACAATTGACAGAGACATAATCCCACATCAAATTGTACGCCATCCGGGGAGGGAAACCTTAGGCCGAGGGGCCTACACAGAGGTGAAACAGAAAGAGAGACTGGCTTCCCGAATAGTTTGTACCCGGAGACAGGGCGTATGGGCGGTCCTACGTATCCCATGAGGATGGTAATTAAGTTTGACATGGTCCCGAATGGATCTTAGTTTATGGTCTTAGATCTCGGACCATGGGAGCCCCAAAGGACGCCAAATTGCAGCTTTTGTCCCCCTAGCATGCAAAGGTGCACTGAGGGATAGCGCCAAAAGTGTCGAGATTCCACCTGGACATGATGGGGTGGAAAACGATGTGAATCATGCAACCAAAATTCAAGGACTGAAGGAGCTGGCGTGACGACAGAGAATTACTTCTGACCATGTTCGCAACACAGCATCTTGTCGCGTTAGCCTTAAATGAGGACTAACAAAACGAGCATCGACTGCAGACCATATTCGCAACGCGGGATTTTATCGATTTGTTGTCCGAAACCCTGGGGGGCGTTGGCCTGTATCGGTAGGATATCCCTTAGGCGTAGTATCCAGGCCGTTCTTGGGGGTCCCTCCAGGTGTGAAAGATGATGGAAGTCCGAATAGAGGGGAACACGAAGCTTGACAAGTGGAAGGAACTTGATCAAGTTGAATCTAACACTCTTGGTCCTAGACTAGAGTGCTCTTAATACATGGGTGAACCACTGCAGGGAGTCAAGGGACTCAACCTTGAAGGTGATCGAGAGATGGAAGATTCCCAGGGGAAGGGGGCATGGTTCCCAAAACCTTGTATCATACCTACACATCCCCCTTCTAGAGAGGGATAAACCAAGTGGCCTAGGTGACTGGGAGATCAGGAGATCACCCGGAGGTGGGGCTGGACCCAAATCATAAACATCCAGGTGGTCCTACATATCCCATTAGGATCGGAATCAAGCCACACGTAGTTCTGAAGGGTGCCTTTTAACGTCATGCAGGACAGAGAATAGGAGGACTGAACCTCAGAATGGGGGCGTGCGTGGTGCAGTTGTTGCAAACCCGACGTGAATGAGGACGTAGTCCTACAATGCGCCATGCAGCCCTGTGATCAGGGTCCTGAAGGCAGGATTAGAGAGGTAAATTTGCTGAACTCAAGCTGGGTCCGAAGACAAGGGGTCTTGAACGTAGTTCCAGATGAGAGTCTTAGTTTATGGTCTTAGAGCTCGGACCGTGGGTGGTGACAACTCCCGAGTAAGCACAGATGACAACCCAATCCCTAAGCCCACGTGAGGTAAACTTGGTGTGGGAAACAAGGGGGTATCCTCATTGCAGTACTTGGGGCGTCCATCAAAGGGGAGTCAGCAGAGAGTTTCGAAGGACACCTTTGATGTAGCTGGTTCTCCCAATGCGCGGACGTGCACGGAGGAAAAGTACCGGGGGTTCTGAGATTCTACTCAGACATGGTGAAATGACGAAGGGTGTGAATCGTGTACCAGGCATTTGGGATTAATGGTTTGGCGTGACGATAGAGGAAAACTGTTATCCATGACGGAAACACAGCGTCTGTATCGCGTTAGCCTGAGGTGGGAACAACAAACGAGCATCGACCGCTGACCATATTCGCAACGCGGGATTTTATCGATTTGTTGTCCGAAACCCTAGGGGCGTTGGCCTGTATCGGTAGGAGAGACCTTGGGCATTGTATCCAGGACGTTCTTGGGGGTCCCTCCGGGTGTGAAAGATGGTGAAATCCCTGATGTGGGGATACGCAAAGCCTGGAAAGCGGGTGCGGACGTGTCCGAGTAAAGCGTGCCATTCCAGGTAATGAACCAGAGTACTCTTAAGTACATTGGTGAACCGCCGAAAAAAGGGATCGACGAAACAGCTCAGTAGGGGGTGGGAGCA
The DNA here is from genome assembly GCA_963277665.1 of Viscum album. Lineage (NCBI taxonomy): Eukaryota > Viridiplantae > Streptophyta > Magnoliopsida > Santalales > Viscaceae > Viscum > Viscum album. Next base: position 1,882,242,950 of record OY728163.1, read on the forward strand.
TGGCGTGGTCATCACGAGACCGTCGTGAATGAGGACATAATCCCACACCACACCATATTATCCCCTCATGGAGGAAGGATGGGCCAAGGGGCCAAGATTGGATGGGGATTCCCGAGAGATAGGGCTGGACCCGAAGCCTAGACATTCAGGTGGTCCTACGTATCCCATTAAGATGGGAATCAAGCCACACATAGTTCTTGAAATGCAGTTTAACGTCATAATGGACGAGGAGGGGAGTAATATACCCCTAAACAAGGGAGGTGTATGGCATGTTAAAGAAGCCGTCGTGAATAAAGACGTAGTCCTACGTCACACCATACGATCTTATAAGATAGGTCCTGGACCGCGGCCCGGAAAGGCCTGACTGGTTTGTAGTTTAACGTCTTACATGAGGACGGGGGGCCAGGGGCCCATGGAGGCCAAGGGGCCTGAGGATGGGCCTCGTAAAGGGAGTTGCACGGCATGGCACATGATCCTAACATGAATGAGGACGTAGTCCCACACCACACCGTACACTCCGGGTAAGAGGGGACCTAGGCTGTGACCTGTAATGGCCAAGGGGCCTAAGGTCAAGCAGCAAACAGGAAGACCTGACTGGCTTGCAGTTTAACGTCTTACATGAGGACGGGGGGCCACGGGCCCATGGAGGCCAAGGGCCTGAGGCTGGGCCTCGTAAGGGGAGTCGTATGACATGGTACATGATCCCGACGTGAATGAGGACGTAGTCCTACATCACATCGTACACTCCAGGTGAGGAATCCTGGACCGCGGCCCGGAGAAAAGGGGAAGTTATCAGTCAGGAAGGCCAGACTGGTTCGTAGTTTAACGTCTTACATGAGGACGAGGGTCGGGGACCCGAAAAGGCCAAGGGGCCTGAGGCTGAGCCTTGTAAAGGGAGGGCGTACGGCATGGTACATGATCCCGAAGTGAATGAGGACGTAGTCCTACATCACACCGTACACCCTTATAAGGAATCCTGGGCTTTGGCCTGGATCGCTAGCACCACATGGGGGAAGTTTGTCACCTCAGGATGGGGCAGAGGGTATCACTGTTCTTGATGCCTGGGGCATCTCGGGGAGGACCCGAAGATCCAGGACACTGTTGACCATGTTCGAAACACAAAGTTCCTATGGTGACCCATATGGGGGCAACAAATGAGCTTCGACCGTTGACCAAATTTGCAATGCGGGACTTGTATCGATTTGTTGCTTGAAAACCCTCGGGGACGTTGGCCCGTATCGGTAGGAGAGCCCTTGGGCATTGTATCGAGGCCGTTATCGGGGGTCCCTCCGGGTGTGAAAGGTGACAGAATCCCAGTCATTGAGTGGGTGAAGCTCAGTTGCATTCATCCACAAAAGGGGCAAACACCTCCAGGGGGGAATGTGCAGCCGGGTCGAGGCTTGCTCGATGTGGGTCGGGGCAAAAGTGTGCACACTGCCATGTCTTGACCCGAGGGGAAGATTTTGTCTTTTGGGATGGGCCAACGGACGAAATGTCCGGGCGTTCCTATGTATCTCATAAGGATGAGAATCAAGCCATATGTAGTTCTTGAAGGCCATGCAGTTTAGCGTCATGCAGTGAGGACGTGGGAGGGTAGAAGAACGGGAGTGGGCGCATGGTGCGACCTTTACAATCATTGCGCGAGTGGGGTTGCATGAGCGGGGTCAAGAAAGCCCACTCCCTTCTACACAAAGATCCTCCAAGGAGACTATTCCCAGGGGGGATATCGGAAGAGAAAAGCTTGGGGCTGGGCTCAAGACGAGGCGTCCGAGCGTTCCTACGTATCCCATGAAGATGGGAATCAAGCCATACGTAGTTCTCGACATGCAGTTTAACGTCATGCGGGACGAGGGGCATCTCATTCGGGGATGTGTGCGGTATGGTACATGATCCCAACGTGAGGACGTAGTCCTACACTGTATCGTTCAACCCCGTAAGAGGGTAAGTCGGAGAGAAACGAGGGGGCCTGGGGCCAGACCGTGGTGGAGACGGGGCCAGGGGCCCAAAGAGGCCGAGGGGCCTGAGGCTGAGCCTCGGTCAGGAAGACCTGACGGACTTGCAGTTTAACGTCTTGCAGTGAGGACGGAGATGCAGTTTAGGGTCATGCGGGACCAAGTCGCAGTTTAGGGTCGTGCAAGACCCTCTCGCAGTTTAGGGTCGTGCAGGACCATACAGTTTAAGGTCATGTAGGACGTAGGTACAGTTTAAAGTCTTGTTGGACGATAATGTGCAGTTTAACGTCATGACGGATGAAGATGAACAGTTTTACGTCATGCAGGATGACTGTGCAGTGTAATGTCCTGCAGGACGATAATGATCAGTTTTACATCATGACGGACGAAGATGAACAGTTTTACGTCATGCAGGACGACTGTGCAGTTTAATGTCATGCAGGACGACAATGATCAGTTTTACGTCATGACGGACGAAGATGAACAGTTTTACGTCATGCAAGACAACTGTGCAGTTTATTGACATGCAGGACGATAATGATCAGTTTTACGTCATGACGGACGAAGATGAACGGTTTTACGTCATGCAGGACGACTGTGCAGTTTAATGTCATGCAGGATGATAATGATCAGTTTTACGTCATGACGGACGAAGATGAACAGTTTTACGTCATGCAGGATGACTGTGCAGTTTAATGTCATGCAGGACGATAATGATCAGTTTTACGTCATGACGGATGAAGATGAACAGTTTTACGTCATGCAGGACGATGATGCAGTTTAATGTCGTGCAGGACGATAATTTGTAGTTTTACCTCACGACGGACGAAGATGAATAGTTTAACGTCATGCAGGACGATGATGCAGTTTAATGTCGTGTAGGACGATAATGATCAGTTTTACGTCATGACGGACGAAGATGAACAGTTTAACGTCATGCAGGACGATGATGCACAGTTTTACGTCATGTAGGACTAAGATGAACAGTTTTACGTCATGCAGGACGATGATGAACAATTTTAGGTCATGCAGGACGATGATGAACAGTTTTACGTCATGCAGGACGATAATGATCAGTTTTACGTAATGATGGATGAAGATGAGCAGTTTTACGTCATGCAGGATGGTGATGCAGTTTAATGTCATGTAGGACGATAATGATCAGTTTTACGTCATGACGGATGAAGATGGGCAGTTTTACGTCATGCAGGACTATGATGCAGTTTAATGTCATGCAGGACGATAATGATCAGTTTTACATCATGACGGACGAAGATGAGCAGTTTTACGTCATGCAGGAAGGTGATGCAGTTTAATGTCATGCAGGATGATAATGATCAGTTTTACGTCATGACGGACGAAGATGAGCAGTTTTACGTCATGCAGGACAGTGATGCAGTTTAATGTCATGCAGGACGATAATGATCAGTTTTACGTCATGACGGACGAAGATGAGTAGTTTTACATCATGCAGGACGATGATGCAGTTTAATGTCATGCAGGACGATAATGATCAGTTTTACGTCATGACGGACGAAGATGAGCTGTTTTACATCATGCAGGACGGTGATGTAGTTTAATGTAATGCAGGACGATAATGATCAGTTTTACGTCATGACGGACGAAGATGAGCAGTTTTACGTCATGCAGGACGGTGATGCAGTTTAATGTCATGTAGGACGATAATGATCATTTTTACGTCATGACGGATGAAGATGAGCAGTTTAACGTCACACAGGACGGTGATGCAGTTTAATGTCATGCAGGATGATAATGATCAGTTTTACGTCATGACGGACGAAGATGAGCAGTTTAACGTCATGCAGGACGATGATGCAGTTTAATGTCGTACCGGACGATAATTTGCAGTTTTACGTCACGACGGACGAAGATGAACAGTTTAACGTCATGCAGGACGATGATGCAGTTTAATGTCGTGCAGGATGATAATGATCAGTTTTACGTCATGACGGACGAAGATGAGCAGTTTTACGTCATGCAGGACGATGATGCAGTTTAATGTCATGCAGGACGATAATGATCGGTTTTACGTCATGACGGACGAAGATGAGCAGTTTTACGTCATGCAGGACGATGATGCAGTTTAATGTCGTGCAGGATGATAATGATCTGTTTTACGTCATGACGGATGAAGAATGTTATGCAGTTTAATGTCGTGCAACTAGGACATGGTTGTTACGCAGTTTAACGTCATGCAACTTGGACGGTAATGATCAGTTTTACGTCATGACGGATGAAGAATGTTATGCAGTTTAATGTCGTGCAACTAGGACATGGTTGTTACGCAGTTTAACGTCATGCAACTGGGACGGTAAACCACACGAATTGTGTCGGTAGAGGAATGGTCATTTCTACCCCATTTTCGAGGTCTGGGATGACACAGAGTGTCGCAAGGGTAGTAGGGATGACTACATTACCTCGAACTATAGGGGCGAAGAAGCCAGGAGCATCGGTACGACGGGGCGATGGAGCTTGCAAGGCGTGGAAGCCTAGACGTCGGCACGATGGGGCGATGGAGCCCGGAAGGGGTGGATGCCTGGACGTCGGCACGACGGGGCGATGGAGCCCGAAAGGCGTGGAATCCTGGACGTCTGCTCGATGGGGCGATTGAGCCCGGAAGGCGTGGAAGCCTCGAATGTCGGCTCGACGGGGCGATGGAGCCCGGAAGGCATGGAATCCTGTACATCGGCTCGATGGGGCGATGGAGCCCGGAAGGCGTGGAAGCCTCGAATGTCGGCTCGACGGGGCGATAGAGCCTGGAAGGCGTGGAAGCCTCGAATGTCGAACAGTGGTGGTTGGAGGAGCATCTCCATAGTTGCCGGTGAAAATAGAGCGGGGTCGACAAAGTGCCGATAGATTTGGGGAAGGATTTCCCATACGCAGCCTCTTAAGGCTACGGAGTCGGCGAGGAGCCGATGGAGTCGGGTGGTGGAGCCACCTGCGCGGCCTCTTGAGGCGGCGGAGTCGGCGAGGAGCCGATGGAGTCGGGTGGCGGAGCCACCTGCGCGGCCTCTTGAGGAGGCGGAGTCGGCGAGGAGCCGATGGAGTCGGGTGGCGGAGCCACCTGCGCGGCCTCTTGAGGCGGCGGAGTCGGCGAGGAGCCGATGGAGTGGGGAGGCGGAGCCACCTGCGTGGCCTCTTGAGGCGGTGGAGTCGGTGAGGAGCCGATGGATTGGGGTGGCGGAGCCACATGCGTAGCCTCTTGAGGTGGCGGAGTCGGCGAGGAGCCGATGGGGTCGGGTGGCGGAGCCACCTACGCGGCCTCTTGAGGCGGCGTAGTCGGCGAGGAGCCGATGGAGTGGGGTGGCGGAGCCACCTGCGCGGCCTCTTGAGGCGGCGGAGTCGGCGAGGAGCCGATGGAGTCGGGTGGCGGAGCAACCTGTGCGGCCTCATGAGGTGGCGGAGTCGGCGAGGAGCCGATGGAGTCAGGTGGCGGAGCCACCTGCACGGCCTCTTGAGGCGGCGGAGTCGGCGAGGAGCCGATGGAGTCGGGTGGCGGAGCCACCTGCACGGCCTCTTGAGGCGGCGGAGTCGGCGAGGAGCCGATGGAGTCGGGTGGCGGATCCACCTGCGCGGCCTCTTGAGGTGGAGGAGTCGGCGAGGAGCTAATGGAGTGGGGTGGCAGAGCCACCTGCGCGGCCTCTTGAGGCGGCGGAGTCGGCGAGGAGCCGATGGAGTTGGGTGGCGGAGCCACCTGCGCGGCCTCTTGAGGCGGCGGAGTCGGCGAGGAGCCGATGGAGTCGGGTGGCGGAGCCACCTGCGCGGCCTCTTGAGGCGGCGGAGTCGGCGAGGAGCCGATGGAGTCGGGTGGCGGAGCCACCTGCACGGCCTCATGAGGCGGCGGAGTCGGCGAGGAGCCGATGGAGTGGGGGTGGCAGAGCCACCTGCGCGGCCTCTTGAGGCGGCGGGGTCGGCGAGGAGCCGATGGAGTCGGGTGGCGGAGCCACCTGCGCGGCCTATTGAGGCGGCGGAGTCGGAGAGGAGCCAATGGAGTTGGGTGGCGGAGCCACCTGCGCGGCCTCTTGAGGCGGCGGAGTCGCTGAGGAGCCGATGGAGTCGGGTGGCGAAGCCACCTACGCGGCCTCTTGAGGCGGCGGAGTCGGCGAGGAGCCGATGGAGTGGGGTGGCGGAGCCACCTGCGAAGCCTCTTGAGGCGGCGGAGTCCGCGAGGAGCCGATGGAGTTGGGTGGCGGAGCCACCTGCGCGGCCTCTTGAGGCGGCGGAGTCGGCGAGGAGCCGATGGACCGTTATCTTCAAACACCAAACGTTACTCATCCTCTCACTTATAATGGAGAGGGAATTCACATGGATGATGCCTCGAGTTCCCAACACATTTGGTCTACTGGCTATTGAAGGAGAAGAGATTCACGTCGGGTTCACCATTTCTGTTTCCGACGCTTTCGCCGGGGCACGCGCATCCGTCCGGGGGGACGCGCGGCTTTGTTGCCCCGCATTCCCGCTTTCCAAAGGCGGGCGGCATTCGCTCCTTATTCAGGGACGTCTGCTCCTTGATCGAAACGGGATGATGGGATGTCAGTTCTTCCTCCTGTGGATTCCTCCTCAGAACTCATCACCTAGTCCGAGTCTCCCTCATAGATTTAATACGTTGTTCGTGAATCTCATTCACGGTGCCATATCATCATGGATGCCGGTTAATTACACTACTTCCGTCAATTCTTTCCATAGGGTCTTGACATGGTAGCGACCTTCGGTCGGAGTAGACGACAACATCAGGAATGTCGGGGCATCTCTGGGTGTGTGGACACAGGGGAACCTGTATTCTTCCTCATGAGAGGGAATCTCATGGGTGCATAACCCGAGGCATGTATCTGAGGTTTTCCTCAGCTTCCCGTGTTTAACACAGGGTATGTCGCAAGATTAATGTCTAGCAGAGACGGTTACACCAAAGGTGTGTCATCCGAGGTTTTCCTCAGGCGTCTCATGTTTATCACGAGGTAGGCCGCGAGTTTAACGACTTGAGGAGATGGAATGAGGGTGATCAGAATGTCCCATAGAGATGGATCAGATTGGTATATCCCTAGGAGGGAACACCTGGAAGGATTACCAAGGGGATAGATCAGAACGCCCATGAGGAAGGATCAGAGGTGGTGCACTCCCTAGAGGGGAGATGTCACACCGTAATGGCTGATATGAACACCACTGAGGGCGGATCAAGGGACGTGCACCCCAGGATGGGGGACACCATGGATTACAACTGGTTGGGATTGATCCTCTTGGGGGTTTCCTACGTACCCTGTGTAGAGGAAATTGATCAAAAACCCACGTAGTTCGAAGGGGTGATGAATCAGGGTGTACGCAGAGGACAACGACCCGGAGATATGATGGGGCTTACAAGTGGAAAGTGGCCCATGCGCTGCTATGTGTAGCAAGGAGGTGGATGGCATGATCCCACCGGGATGTGGTGGCCCGGGTGAGAATCAGGATGGTTGATGGATGGATGAATGAAGTGGAGGGGGAGTGAAATGGGACCATCGCAGGGGCGACGATGAAGTTGGGCTTGAGCCTTGAAGAGGCTTCCTACGTATCCCCGTGGCAGGGAATGAAAGTCCGCGTAGTTCGGGATGGTCACAACGGCTTGCCATCGGACGAGAATTGCAGTTTAGCGTCGTGTTGGACGTGGGTGAAACTCGACGTGAATGAACGACCGAGCGATGTGACTTGAACCTCATGGAGGCTTCCTACGTACCATGCCTTGACATGGATTAAAGACCTCGTAGTTCGGGAGGTGGCTCTCAATGGCTTACCACTGGACTGGAATGGGACCCGATGTGAAGAAACGACGGGTGGGTGTGTCGGTGAACCGACGTGAAAGTAGACCTTGGTCCACTATTGGTGGGCTTGAACCTCATAAAGTCTTCCTACGTACCATGCCTTGACATGGATCAAAGACCTCGTAGTTCAAATGGGGTTGGGTCGCAATGGCTTACCACTGGACCAGAATGTAGTTTAACGTCATGCTGGACGTAGGTAGAACACGACGTGAATTGGGTGATGGGTGGGCTTGAACCTCGTGGAGGCTTCCTACGTACCATGCCTTGACATGGATCAAAGACCTCGTAGTTCAAAAGGGGTTTCGCCGGTGAACCGACGTGAAAGTAGACCGTGGTCCACTATTGGTGGGCTTGAACCTCATGGAGGCTTCCTACGTACCATGCCTTGACATGGATCAAAGACCTCGTAGTTCAAAAGGGGTTTCGCCGGTGAACCGACGTGAAAGTAGACCTTGGTCCACTATTGGTGGGCTTGAACCTCGTGGAGGCTTCCTACGTACCATGCCTTGACATGGATCAAAGACCTCATAGTTCAGGTGGGGTATCGTCGGTGAACCGACGTGAAAGTAGACCTTGGACCACTCTTGGTGGGCTTGAACCTCGTGGAGGCTTCCTACTTACCATGCCTTGGCATGGATCAAAGACCTCGTAGTTCAGGTGGGTTTCGCCGGTGAACCGACGTGAAAGTAGACCTTGGTCCACTATTGGTGGGCTTGAACCTCGTGGAGGCTTCCTACGTACCATGCCTTGACATGGATCAAAGACCTCGTAGTTCAGGTGGGGTTTCGCCGGTGAACCAACGTGAAAGTAGACCTTGGTCCACTATTGGTGGGCTTGAACCTCATGGAGGCTTCCTACGTACCATGCCTTGACATGGATCAAAGACCTCGTAGTTCAGGTGGGGTTTGTCAGTGAACCGACGTGAAAGTAGACCTTGGTCCACTATTGGTGGGTTTGAACCTCATGGAGGCTTCCTACGTACCATGCCTTGGCATGGATCAAAGACCTCGTAGTTCAGGTGGGTTTCGCTGGAGAACCGACGTGAAAGTAGACCTTGGTCCACTATTGGTGGGCTTGAACCTCGTGGAGGCTTCCTACGTACCATGCCTTGACATGGATCAAAGACCTCGTAGTTCAGGTGGGGTTTGTCGGTGAACCGACGTGAAAGTAGACCTTGGTCCACTATTGGTGAGCTTGAACCTTGTGGAGGCTTCCTACGTACCATGCCTTGAAATGGATCAGAGACCTCGTAGTTCAAACGGGGTTGGGTCGCAATGGCTTACCACTGGACCAGAATGTAGTTTAACGTCATGTTGGATGTAGGTAGAACACGACGTGAATTGGGTGATGGGTGGGCTTGAACCTCGTGGAGGCTTCCTACGTACCATGCCTTGACATGGATCAAAGACCTCGTAGTTCAAAAGGGGTTTCACCAGTGAACTGACGTGAAAGTAGACCTTGGTCCACTATTGGTGGGCTTGAACCTCGTGGAGGCTTCCTACGTACCATGCCTTGACATGGATCAAAGACCTCGTAGTTCAAAAGGGGTTTCGCCGGTGAACCGACGTGAAAGTAGACCTTGGTCCACTATTGGTGGGCTTGAACCTCGTTGAGGCTTCCTACGTACCATGCCTTGACATGGATCAAAGACCTCGTAGTTCAGGTGGGGTTTCTCCGGTGAACCGACGTGAAAGTAGACCTTGGTCCACTATTGGTGGTCTTGAACCTCGTGGAGGCTTCCTACGTACCATGCCTTGGCCTGGATCAAAGACCTCGTAGTTCAGGTGGGTTTCGCCGGTGAACCGACATGAAAGTAGACCTTGGTCCACTATTGGTGGGCTTGAACCTCGTGGAGGCTTCCTACGTACCATGCTATGACATGGATCAAAGACCTCGTAGTTCAGGTGGGGTTTGTCGGTGAACCGACGTGAAAGTAGACCTTGGTCCACTATTGGTGGGCTTGAACCTCGTGGAGGCTTCCTACGTACCATGCCTTGACATGGATCAAAGACCTCGTAGTTCAAATGGATGGGTCAGGGTCGGTGCTCACTCTAAGCCCACGTGAGTCATGCTCGGTGTGAGAAACAAGAAGTTGCAAGGACCTGACGATCACGTCGCGAAGGGTGCGTCCGTGAGAAGCGAAGAGGGGCTTACGCGTTGGGCGGCCCATGGTGTTGGGACTTACTTTAGGATGGAGGCCCAGAGGGGGGTGATGATGATTTCAGGCTTGAGCCTTGAAGAGGCTTCCTACGTTCGATGCCTTGACATGGATCAAAGACCACATAGTTCTTCTGATGACGGCTTACCGCCAATTGGTTGGTTTCAACGGCTTACCGCTGGATTGGGTGTGAACGGCTTACCGCTAAATGGGGTCGCAACGGCTTACCGCTAAGTGGGGTCGCAACGGCTTACCGCTGCATAGGGAGCGACACTGGAGAATGGGGCTTATGCAAGAAGTTGCCTGAGTGCCGCTATGGAGCGGCACTGGTGAATGGGGCTTATGCAAAAGGCTACCCGGGTGCCGCTATGGAGCGGCACTGGTGAATGGGGATTATGCTAGGAAGCTGCCCGGGTGCCGCTATAGAGCGGCACTGGTGAATGGGGCTTATGCAAGAAGCTGCCTGGGTGCCACTAAGGAGTGGCAATGGTGAATGGATCTTATGCTAGGAAGCTGCCCGGGTGCCACTAAGGAGTGGAACTAGTGAGTGGGGCTTACGCTAGGAAGCTGCCCGGGTGCCACTAAGGAGCGGCACTGGTAAATGGGGCTTATGCTAGGAAGCTGCCCGGGTGCCACTAAGGAGTGGCACTGGTGAATGAGGCTTATGCTAGGATGATGCCCGTAATGTCTTCTTCATGTATGGCCATGAGGGCATCCCAACTCACTAGTGGGTTGAGGTATGTGCCTATGTGCAAGTGCACAAGCGGGATAACGCCAAGGGTGTTGGAATCAGCCCAAACAAAGGGAGTTGAAAAGTGTGAATCACATGCCCAATATTCAGAACATCGTGAGATTGGCGTGGTGATGGAGGATAACTGCTGACCATGTTCGCAACGCAGCATCCATATCACGTTAGCCAGAAATGAGGACAACAAATGAGGGTCGACCGTTGACCATGTTCGAAACACGAGACCATGTCACAAGTGTTGTCAATCGATCCTTCGAGACGTTGGCCCAGGACAGCAGGCGGACCATGGGTCGAGCATCCATACAGTTAGGGGGTCCCTCCAGATGTGATCAGTCTTCCGGGGCATTGGCCCAGGACAGCAGGCGGACCATAGGTCGAGCATCCATACTGTTAGGGGGTCCCTCCAGACTTGGAAGTGAATGACGATCCAAACGAAGGACACGCAAAGCGTGAGGTGGAGTGATGGAATGTTTGAATGGATTCCAACGCTCTTGATGTTACGCCACTGTGATCAGGGCGTTAGGAATCTTATGCTTGGCACACAAGGTATCTCTTGTATAGGGCAAGAGTCATCCTATGTGTGGACCATAGGGAGAATACTACAGTTTAGAGTCATGTAGGTAGGACTGTTAGCTTCTTATACTAGGAGCATAAGGCATCTCTTTCTTGGAGCAAGGGGCAACCTATCATTTGTTAGATAGGGACAATACTACAGTTTAGAGTCGTGTAGGTAGGACTCTTGGCATCTCATGCTAGGAGCAGGAGGCATCTCTCGGGTAGGGCAAGAGGCATCCTATGTTTGGAACATAATGATTACTACAGTTTAGAGTCATGTAGGTAGGACTGTTGGCTTCTTATACTAGAAGCATAAGGCATCTCTCGTATAGGGAATGAGGCATCCTATGTTTGGAACATAGGGATTTCTACAGTTTAGAGTCATTTAGGTAGGACTATTGGCTTCTTATACTAGAAGCATAAGGCATCTCTCGTATAGGGCAAGAGGCATCCTATGTTTGGAACATAGGGACTACTACAGTTTAGAGTCATGTAGGTAGGACTGTTAGGCAGAAGGTGCCTAGAAATGGTTGATGTCGGGACTTACGCAAGGGGATGCCCTTTCTGGTTCAACCTGGCATATGAGCCAAGTGATCGGGTTTGGAGGAGTTGCCTGAGGGATGGTTCGACTCGAGGTACTCGGGGAATTGATGATGAGAATCTCGACTCACGACATGGAATGAAACCCAAAGGAATATTTCAACACTAGGTGTGCCACGGTGTGCGGAGGAGTGTATCAAATCATGGTATTCCATAGGTGGAAGGTGGGAGCGCATAAGGCCACAATGGAAAATCCAGGCATCCCGGCCCGAAGAGTTCGCGGTGCGACTCTCGTGGAGCAAAGGGGTCTCGCGGAGCTTGGTCTCACGGAGCAGCATCGCAGAGCTTGGTCTCGCGGAGCAGCATCGCGGAGCAGCATCGCGGAGCAAAGGGCTCTCGCGGAGCTTGGTCTCACGGAGCAGCATCGCGGAGCATAGGCTCGCGAAGCATGAACTCCTGGAGTCTCGGCTCGCGGAGCAGCAACGCGAATGAAGCTTCTCGCGGAGCATGGCTTCGCAGAGCTGCAATGCGGAGCACCGCTCGGCCGCCCAAGGGGCGAAGTGGTCGTGATCGTCCTCCCAAGAAGGGGGTGAGCTGGGTATTTATAGGAAGGGGCACCGTGAAGAAGAACTTCCGCGCCGCCTCAGGAGCTTCGCGGCGCGCTCACGAACGTCAAATGCGTCCGTGGAGCATCACCGCCTTTGGAGCTTCGCGGCGGCTCGCGAACGTCAAATGCATTCGCGGAGCATCACTGCCTCTGGAGCTTCGCGAGGCCGCGATGGTCGGGACGCTTCGCGGCAGGGCTTCGCGGGACCGCGTTGCACGGGTTCTTCGCATCGGTGCTTCACATTCGTGCTTCGCGAGGGGTCTTCGCGGCGCATCGCAAACGTCAAACGGGTTCGCGGAGCCTCTTGCCTCATTACTTCGCGGCGGAGCTCCGCGACCACGGAGGGGGCTTTGCGAATGGGCTTCGCGAACCAGATTTGCAGCCCAACTTCAAACGTCCATAACTCCTAATCCGTAACTCCGTTCGGGCCCTACGACCTACCAAATCGAATCTTGCGAAATGGACTACGATCTTGGATCATGTATGGAAGCATTTGGAAAATTTTGGGGACGCGTTTTCCGGGGTCTACACCATCAAAATAAACATTTTATTTGACTTATCATGTTTAAAGTGCCACATGAATGTATACATATTAGATATAGTAACATCCTTTATAAACATATCCTCTATTCATGAAGGCTAGTTTTTCAGAATATTCACCACATATATATACTCTATGGTATCTGTTTGGTTGTAATCAGAGGTGGGTAGTGGGGATTAATATTGAAATAAGCTTTTATATATAGAGGCATTCCCCATAATGACAATAGAATATTTTTGCTTCACATCTTTCAAATCATTAATGTTACCAATGTGAGATTAATCAGTGGATGAAGGAATCTAACCATAATTCTCCCATTTTCCTTCCATGTGGTTGATCATCAAAATTCCATTTACAATCGAGTCAACCTTGGAGGGTCTATAGGAGATGTTTTCAGTTGTTTTATGAGGTGGAATTTTATCCTTTCTTATAAACTTACCAAAATTACTAAAATATTTCCCCTTCATTTGTATATGTTACACTATGTGTCTGTATTATATTAAGATAAATTATATAAAAATAACATGAAACTAGTATAGAACATTATCTTATTCTAATATTGAATCTATTAATTGATGTTATCATACATTATGGTTATAAACACATCATCTATAAGGGAATTAAACATATCATCTTCCACCTTAATACAAGCATAGTGATTATGTTATTGATTTTCACATTTTCTATCCATCCTAAATGGATTACCCACAATAGATTCAATATAATAATGAATGTAATAATATGATTATAACTATTTCAATTTAATAAATGTAATCTATATATTTGTATTAGGTTTCATTAATGTATGTGCATAATTTTTTTCCCAGACTTAAATTTGAAGGAATCCAGACCACATTGATAATGACCCAAATTTCTCGGCCTTTCACGAGTTTTCATAAGAAATAAAGAATACGATGTAATACCCTCAACCCATTTTTTCATCTTTCAATTTATTTTACATGAGTTATCCAACCAGTATTAGTATCAATTAATAGATAATATATATTAAAATCTATTATGGATGGGTTGGTAGTTGATTTAGTAACTTCTATAAAAGATGTCTGCATACCTGCAACATATTGAGGGGAATGACCTCACATAAAATGAAACAATTTCTTTTCTCCAATAGTAATATCTAACAATTGACCACCTTATTTTTCATTACTAGTATACTTCATGTGACAATCATGATATTTGGGTTTTGGGTTTTCCTCATTCCAATTTTTTTTCATCGTCTCCCATTAAAGATCATTATTCTGATTATAATGAAGATAGCAGTAATTGTGATGATTTATTGAGTTAAATATAAAATAATTATGATAATCTAAAGGGTTTTTAAATGTTTACAATATGTTATAATTTTATTTAGTGTGTGGTAATTTCACACTATAGTTGATAAAAAAATATTTTTTGCAAATTTTTAAAAAATATTATTTAATAGTAATATATTCTATAATTATTTTTTTATTAATTATTGTGGATTTTATATAAATAAATTCCATGATTATAAAATATACGAATAATTATTAGGGGTAATAAATATGGAAATGAAACATTTTATTGTAAATTTACTTAGAAATTTTGTTTGTAATTTTTTGATGTAGTTAGAAAAATGGGAAAACAATGATACCAATGTTTAATTATAATTTTACAATAATTCTAGTTACATGAAGGTGTGAATATAGATGCATTTTTGAATCTAGATGATAGTTCATTAATATTGTGATTTCATGACCTACATGCGGTGATTCAATTTGTGACAATATTTGTGGAGCAATTCCGAGTAGACCTAGTTATATGAATTCAAGGATATATATGGTGAATTATTTTATTAAAAATATATATTTCACCCAAAACATCATTTTACATCAATATTTCAACATGCACTTTTTATCTCAGAAATATATATATATATATTTACATATGTGACATGTGTAATTTGATTTAATTTATACATGTCATCCCACAATGTACTGTACGAATTTAAACATATGAAACATCATCTACTCTAATATAACTTTATCCTATTAAATAAAAGTATAATATAAATTAGAAATGTATTTAATAACCATTATGATATCATTCCATGACTATAAAGGTACCGATGTTAATCATATAATATTATGAGGTTCTTTAAGATATAATGCTAAAAAACAATGTTTCATCTTATTTAGGTATATGTTTGAGTAGGAAATTAGTGATCAATCCATTAATTAACATGTGATTCATTGAGATCTTGAATAAATAGTTTCTGAAGTAATATTATTAGATTTTATATTGGAAAAATGTCAAAAATGATTCCATAACTAAATACATTACACTTTTTTGACATGAAAATGATTTAAAACTTACTGTGTTGTTAAAATACGAACTCATGTGATATAATATTATTTTAATATTATGTTGAGATAGTGGATAAAGTCAGTTCAATGATTAATTAAGAAATATTTTTACAGGATATTGTCAATGGATTCGTTTTTATAAATTCACACAATTATTATTATTTGATATCATTATCAAAACATTAATATGGAGCACTAAAATAATAATAAAAATTTATATCTCTAGTTTCCAATAAATAGAGAAATATATTCTCATATTTGTGTCAAAATATTATGTGTAATAGGATTATAATGATCAAAGATATGTTTTCTTTGAAATTAAAACAATCTTCATTCTCATACTATATATATATATAAACAAAAGATAGTTATACAAACTATAAAAAAGATGAATGTTTTCTTTATCGTAATTAGATATATGAGGAAGATTAATGAGAAGATATATATCATGATGTATTAAATGAGAATCATTTATACTATAATATTAATATATGAATTTTAGTGAGTGGAGTTTTTATATTAGCACTAAATGAATTGTGGGGAGAAAATTGTAAACCAATCAATTATATGTTATTTAATGGATTAGTATGTAACTATTTAAGGATTTTTTTGGTTTCATATTAGTAATCCAAAAATCCTAATGCTTTGTGATGAAAATTTAAGGATATACTTGGGATATTTGTGATACATGAAGGTGTATCATGGGAAGATTATAAAAATAAAAATCATGTGTGTCAAGATGATGTAATTGAAAAAAGGAGTCAAATAAATTAATGGAAAAAATATTCAACATAATAAATAAGGGAAATTATTAAAAAAATAGAACATGTACTATATGATTCATATGAGGGATTAGGTATCCATGAATTTGAATTTTTTTAGAAGTTATAATGAAAAATAAATTCCATGAAATTTATTAAATAAATTCATGGGAAAAATTATAGGAGTACACAAGAGAGGAGGGAATATAATATATTATTCATTGATTATTAAATGAGGATTCCATTATGTAATTATTATGTTATATATATAGTGTAAGTGAGAAGAAAACACATATTGTTATTAAATAGTATATTAAGATGTTATGGATCAAAAATGATAGTTTCATAGATATTATCTATGAGATATTAGAAGGATAACTTCTTTTATAATTAAGAGTGAACAAGGAAAACATTTAACCATGAAATGATTTGGTTTTGTAGACAAGAATAGTAACAAGTATATTATTTACACTACATTAGTATGTAGAGGAATATGATGACATTTTTGGGAATTCGATGGGAAGAACATATATGAAATATTGTTATATGAGTATAAACAACCTCATATTTTTGGGATATAACAAAACCATTTTAATCCAAGTAAAAATATATTTCAAATTGATGTCCCAACATAATAAGTTTTCATTAAAAATTTCATGATTTTTCAATTGGGGATTTTAGGATATTTTATGTATTTATAATTCTTTTTCTTTAAAAATAGATTCTCTATGACTTGGATCACAAAAAACTAAATAAGGAAATAGTCACCAACATTTTTTTGATCCTAGTAAATATAATTCTTGTTGTATTTTATTATTCCTATATCATGTAGGTTGTGTCATTGTGAGTGATAACATTCCATATCACTTAATAATAAAAACTACAGATATTCAACTATAAAGATGGTTTAAAATTAATGTACTGAAAATGATAATACATGAGTAAATTGAATCACTTTATGTCAACATAGTTCTTTGATCCATTATATATCTCAATTGGATTAATAAAAAAATAGTAAGAAGAACCATTAAATGCATCATTCTATTATGTAACCAATCTTGTTAACATGAGGCATTAGAAATACAAATAGACATATAGAAAGAGATAATATTTTTTATGGTTCTTACTGTGAATTGTGAAATAATATGCATTGAGTCTCTTCAGTAACTATTATTGATGATTAATGATAAAAAAATTATAAATATCATTAATTGAATAGTACAGATGATTTTTTTGAAAAATAAAAAAACATTTGGGATATAATTAATAATATGGAATAAGTATCTATGATTATTTATTGGGGTATAATAATGATTTTGGAATCATAATCTTGTGACATATAAATTACATGAATGATATGAAATAAGTATATTTAGATTCTATGATTCCATGTAATGAATTTTTATTGAATGAAGAAGGGAGTTTATGAGAAGAACAATATTTTTATTAATTGATATTTCACATGATAAGACCCACTATTGTATATGGAAACAACAATTTATTAAGATAATTATATATAAAAAAAGTGTTTTGGATTGTGGTAGTGTTAAAATAGAAGCTGAAAGGTGAAGAAAGTTGTTGATGGTCATGTTTAGGTGAAATTTAAAAGGTTTTTTTATTGATTGGACAACACGGGGGAAATGTCAATGAGCACACTGATTCAGTTGGTATGAGAAATTCAGTCCACGAATGAGAGTTTGTTCGGAAGACCATTGGATTAATAATATGAGGACAATATAAAAAATAAAATATTTTATGGGCATATACGAACATAGGAGAGACCATTATAAATATATGATCGAATTGAGAATCAATTTAATCATTAGTGATAATGAAATATGTGATGTTTTTTTAATATTTTTGGAGAATTTATATATATTAACAAACATTTATATATTCCTAGATAAATAATATATTAGATCATCTAAAAAAATCTATGATTTAGACAATAACATTGTTGTTATACCATATAAAAATTCAATGTGGCGTGCTTAATTTACATTCAACCATTCATGTGGTGTGATTGATTTTATTGAATTTATATATCATTTCATCTAAACATGTGTAGATGTTCAAAAATCAAACGTTTACATTTTATAGAAATTAATTTAATATAATGTTTATACTTTGGATAAATCATATCATATTGTACCTAAAATATCCAGTTTACATCTTCAATATTATCTTTAAATTTAATGATTTTTTGAGAAAATAGATTCCCATAAATAATCATTATAGGATATATGAGACAGAGATATAATGATGTAAAATATTCTTTTCAAAAATGTATTGTTTTTTTTGTATTAATCAATGGAAATAGAAATATATCCAAAAATGAAATATGTGCATTTATTAAATGAATAACATTACTTAAAGACTATATGATATAATAGTAAAAATGAATTATAAAATATTTGATGGATAAATATATTTTACTATTAATCTATATTAATTATGTTTCAATCATTTTTATAATTTCTTGTAATTTTATATTGGATATGATATATATATATATATTGTTAAAAATTATTTGTATATGTAATTTTCTAATAAATAATGATTAATAATAATTAAAATTTTATAGTTATTGATATTTTTTATTAACATACAAAATATAGTGAGTTATTTTTATCCATCCATCGTCCATTATAGTGGATGTGAATCAGGTAATTATTTTTATTTTATGTGATTTATTTAATATATTTTAAAATTTTGGTGAGTTTCATAGAAACCCATGTATAATTAAATATTTGAAATATTTTTTTATGATATAACAATGTTACATGTTACTTAATATTTAAAAATTAAAATAACAATAACCGTGATGATATCTATTCCACTTTATGTAAAATATAGTCAATATATCTTCACACCATAAACATATGAAACTTCAATCAATTATTTAATAGAGAAACAATTACCTAAAACTGATTTAGGATTTTTCCACTAATGATTTAACTTTAAAATATATGTAAAAAAAATTCTAGAAAAATTATATCACCAACTCATCACTTTCTATATAGAATATACATATATTTTATTCATAAAGAAACAATAAATATTTATATCATTAAAATGAATATAAAAACTAAATTATGTATCATTGAATCAAAAAAATTAATCATTTAGTCCTTTAAGCCATTCAATGAACATAATGAATCAAGAATATGTCATGTTTTACCATATTAAGTAATCCAATTATATTACAATTAACGAATAAAATTTTATATCCATTTAAAATATTTTATATTCATAAATATTTTCCCTGAGGAATGAAAAAGGGATATATCTTATATTTTTATAATATAAAATATTCTTTTATTTTTAAAAATAAAATAAATATAGTTTATTAATTTTCCATCTTGTATATACTTATGAAGATAATTTAAATTATAAATTTTGGTTTTGGTTAAAAAATATAATATGAAAAATAATTATCTTATAACATCAATTAGATTAAGTTAGTAAAAAAATATTATTATATGTACAACTTCTCTCATATTA
Source organism: Viscum album (assembly GCA_963277665.1). NCBI lineage: Eukaryota > Viridiplantae > Streptophyta > Magnoliopsida > Santalales > Viscaceae > Viscum > Viscum album. The sequence goes on from OY728163.1 coordinate 1,882,262,471, forward strand.
AAAAAATATATAACTGTTTATATGAAATATTACTATTAGAGGAAATGTGGAAAAAAATTCCATCATATATAAACTCAAATGAATCATCATTTTACAAGAGAGTAAAATTATCCATAAGGTTCGTAAGCGATCAGAAAATATAATTTGATTATTGTATACATTAAAATAAGTATATATTTTATAAACATTTATGAGAAAAAATAATATTACCCATCAAAAAAATTATTTATTTAATTCAATAAAATTTATTATGTACATTTTTTTCTATCAAATAATCTACAAAAAATAATCCATTTTCAAAAATGAATCATGTTAAAAAAAGAAATTAATTTCTATTAGATGGGTTTTCAAATTATTAATAAATTATGTCTTTGATATATTATTAAATAGTGAATTTATTAGATTTATAAATTTTTATAAAAACATAGACACTAAATTTATATTTTACAACCAAAATAATCATTAATGGTATGGTTTTATTTAATAATGTCTAAATTTTGTATGGTATATTTCATATTAATTATATTTGAAATGGTTTTGACCCCCCTGTAATTATTCTATAATATAACCATATAATAAAAAATGGGGGCTTATTTATTTCATTATAAATAAAATAATTTATATTAATTATTCGTTACATTGTTATAACTAACTATTTATTTGAGTCACTATGACATGGGTGTTTTTTGAAATAATTCCACTATAACCTATATGGTTTATAATTTCATAGATTATATTTTCAACATTTTTATTAAATTTATAATCATAGACCTAATAACATGTTGATAATGAAAATTAATTTGGAAATTTTTGTTATTATTAATGATTAAATCATTTCCATCAGAAAAGAATCAAAAAAATACAAAATTTTTTAGGAAATAAATGTTATATAGTGTTAATATAATCAGAAAATATGTTATCATTACATAAAAAATTAATATTACTTATTTTCAATAAATCACTAGATATAGAATAATTTTATACTAAAAACCCAGTTATGGAATTTATAATTATTTCTGTTAATAAGTATTGAATGATTCAGGATTGAATGATAATAATAATCTATGCTTTTAGATTACATAGTTATTGTTGTTTTTATATGATAAATAAATCATTAAAAATGTAAAAGATTATAATCTAAATAAAATATGAATTATAATTTATTTTTATTATATTATTGATATATTTAATATATAAATACCATTAAATTTGTATTATATTATTTTGTGAAGATAATAAACATATGTAATATGTATCTTAGTCTTAAACACTACATAATAACCCTTTATTTCTTAAAATATAATATAAATAACATCATTTCTTACGAAATTGAGTAATTTGTTTCTAATAAAAAATTGAATCCAAGAATTTAATAAATTTTATTTTCATATATTTAATAAATTATGACAATATCGATTAACGATATGAATTTTTTTTCTATATTAAAAAACTCTTTCTTATTATTTAGCCTTCCAATAACATATTAACAGTAGTCTATGTAAATTACTATCCAACTATATATTTTAATGTTCTATTGTGTAATTCACACATTTGATAAGATGCTGACAAGTTTTAAGGGATGAAAATAATCATTGGGAGACCATTCAAATAAAAAAACATCTAATAGTCATGACTTAACCTTCCAAAATCTACTAACTCATATCTACAAAACAAAAAATTTAAAACCCAAAAAATAAACCTATAAACATTAATATTGAGGATTATTTTAGAATTTAATTGTAAATATATTAAATATACATCATTATTCAAGGATATATGATATTTATATATATAATAATTAATACAACAATGTATGAACAACTTCATTGTGGTTAATAAAAATATAGAACAGTATGTAAATTATAAAAACCAAACCTATAGAAGAAGAGTGACATGATACTCTACTAAATAATCAAATTAATTATTATTTCTCATCTAAATCATTAGAAAAACTCAATTAATTTTACATACTTATTTTTTAATAACAAATTATTTCCATAAAGAATGAAATACATTTCAATCATATGGGTATGGGTGAGTCAAAACCATTTAAAGGATTCCTACAATATACATGAATATCTACTATAATTTAATATATATAATTATTTATAAGAACTTTTATTTTTATAAGGAATAGGGTTGGGATAAAAATCATTAATTATCCCAAAAATATTTCATTATTATCAATCTTTTATGGAGAATATAAAATGCGTACACTAATTATACATATCTAGAAAACTAATCTCTTTTAAAGATATATCTAACATTTTAGTAATGTAACATATAAAAACATTATTTGAATCTATGTAGTGGTGGATACATAATCTCCCCATATTTTTACTAGTTTTTTCAAAATAAAAATATGTAGAAAATTTCCTATATTTTTTGGATTTGGATAATAAATAATATATTACAAAATGAGATTATAGATTGTAGAAAGTTCATATATTATGGGGTATGTAGTAATCATGTGGTTATCAATCAATTGAAATTGAGTGGTTGAAATATACTTATTTATGATATGTAATTAAGATAAATAGTTATTTATTTTTTTATAAATTTTAAATAATAGTGGGGTTTTTCAGATTAGCCCATTAGATTATATTACCATATGTTGAATTCATCATCTTTTATATAGCAACATCACTCTTTTCTTCCATAGAAGATCCCATTTTTTAATTCAATATCTCAACATATTTGAAACTCATCATATGGGATTATAAGATAACTATAATTTTATATTTATTAATCCAATTATATATGTTTCTGTTCACCATATTTTATTTAGATACAAATATTTTTAAAAATATTTACCTCTACCAATTGAAGGGGTTGAATTACACCATTTTGATCCTCTTAAAATCATCTTCATTAAATTATAATGTAACCAGTAAAAGGGAATTGGTTTTGAAAAATAAATAAGATAAATCAATTTGGTTTAAACAATTTAAAAAAATTATTTACAAAAACACTTCATCAAAAAAAATATCGATAAATATTTATATAGAATCATTTATATGTACATCCTCTAACTATTTATGATCACTCCATGATATTATAAATTAATAAAATTTATTTACAATGGTATCATATTTTACACCACCTCAATTAATATCCACTCTAATTAACTACTAAATTTGAATATCTCATTCATATATCTGATTCCATTTTTTTATTTTTATTTAATTACATTATTATTGTGTCTAAATTTTTATATAGAATACTTTGGTCCCCAATTAATAACCATTAGACTATGTGCCAAGATCTGGTTGTAAAATAGAATCTATGTATATTTCATTTACTACCAACTGATGTGTTTTAATTTTGAACATATATTATTTAATTATCAATAACAAACATTTATTCACTTAAAAACATATATCTATTTTTATATGTGTCTTGGATAATTTTTATAACCCTTTATTTCATTAAACATATTCCATTTCCCTTATATTTGTCTATTTCTTAATAAAAATATATTTTCATGAGAAAAAATAAATATATATTTCCCACATTATTATTTAAACATTATAACATTATAGACCAATCATATTATGTATCATTCTTCATAACATGGGTAAAATAGAAATATATTAATTTCTATGTTCATACACCTTAAAATAGTGAATATTCTCGATATCTATCATGACTGATGATAAGATGATCATAATGAAATGATAAAAAAACTAGTCCATGATGTAAATATATATGATTTATACCTATAATAGATTATATCACAGAATTAATTATCATGTAATATCTGTACACTTGATTAATAAGTGTGTAAATATAGAGATCATTATTCAACATTCATTACATATGAATATGGTATTATAAAAATAATATAACTTAAAATGGTGAAAATTTTAATTTTCTCTAATTTCCATGAAAACAATTATTAACATTAAAATATGAAATCATATTTACACGTTATTGTGTCAACATCTCTATTTGAAATCATTCGAAAACATATCCATTGATGAATATATATATAAATCATTCCAAATAATGAAATTATTATTATAGTTATTTATTAATTTTCACACCTCTCTATATCGTCTCTTTAGATATCTATATCACATTAAACAATGTATTTGTGGGAAAGAATTGACCTTTTTTCCCATTATATTTATTAATTTTTATGTACAACCACACATTATAAAATAATTAATCATTTCACTATAAAATACCCCATTAAATGAAATTTCAATCATTAATAATCCATTATCCCAATTTAAAACCTTCTATAGAATTAAAATAGATTGAATAATATGATAATATCTATAAAAAATCATCAATAACATTGGAATCTCTTATCATATATGAAATTAAAATTTTATGATCACTCAATCATTTCATGAGAAACATTCCTATTAAATATTGAAATAAACGATTTAAAAACAAATAAAATTATTGAATAATATCAAAAATAACTTCTTTGAAATTATCCATAGAAAATAATAAATGATTATTCAATGAAAATATTAATCATGATGAATGTATATGTTTTTCATGATATACATATTAAAAATGATTTTTTTCACAACATTTTCACAAATTAACATATTCATATAATGAAATAATGATTATTTATAATCCATTATATTGAATTTAATATATGGGTAAAAATTAATATAATATTTACAAGGAGGATATTAAAAAAACTATTGATATCATAAAAAATAAAATATGGACATGGATGAATAATTTCATCCGCAAAATTTAATATAAACCATTGTTCCATAAAAAAATATTTCTCTATTGTTTTATATACCTAAGAGATACGAAATAAAGAAAAGAAAAAAACCATGTTAAAAACAGAAGTAGAATAAAATATATTTTGTTAAACATAAATATATTATAAAATTTCACTCAATGAAATATTAGTATAGATTATTGTTAACAAGAATGATATTTTAGCATAAATCCATTACCGTATTGAAAATATCCAAATAAAAACATCATGAAATATAGATTATATGTTGAATTTTTAAATCTATTTTTTTATCAGAATTATAAAATATTATTCATTGGTATATGATATCTCTATTTTGTTTACATATTTATCTGTGTTTTTATATATGAATTGATTTCATATAATTGATATAATATAATATTTTTTCCTGATATTAATGTATTGTGAAATTGTTTTCTGGATTGAAATTTTTAGATATATGAAGCAAAAGTTGGGAATATATTGACAAAAAAGGCTTCACTGTGTGAGTGATGCTTGTAGGGGCACCCTATTTTTAGAGTTATCATCGAACACTTTTGGAGGGACAATACTGATGACATAGGATGAAACAAATATTCTTGTGCTGAAATAAAATTTTACACGTCGTGTAATGTCATTTCATGGTGTGAAAGTATATTACATGAAATATTTGAGAAGAAGATAATAATACAAAGTATTACATGACATGTAAGCAAATTACATGACATTTAAAAATTAGATACAAAAAAATGAAAATTTCCAGTATATCAACAGACAAAATTTCATCTAATATATTGAATCTGATGGATACAAAATGAATTTTTTTATGTGATCAAACCCTATAGATGACCATAGGGATTATAAAAGGTGGATTCCATCAAATATAAATCAATTTCATTTTAAATTGGATGTGTGACCATCAGGAGGCTATCATATATTTGATTTTCATTCAGTTTTTTTCCTTTATAACATATTACTCCACAAAACTTTGAATCCTATTAATTTTAATTCCATTTCATTTATTTTCTAAATTTCGTCTCTGTAATATATTTTATAATCTATCAGATATGAGTATTGTTTTATTCATCATTAGTGACCTCATGATGATGATGGGCTTTAGCCCACAGTGGAGAGCAAGGTTGGTTAAATGTGGTTCATATTAATATAGTTTGATTTGATTCCACCCATAAAATTGATTGTAATAAATTGTATCATGTTGTTCATGAACACCCATTTCATTCATCATTGAATCATTAAACATATGATTTCAATAATGAATGAACCCAATATTTTTTTATATGATTTAATCATAAAGATTCATTGTAATTATTCTTATGTTGTGGAAAATAACAACATTGAGAAATTTAGATATATTAATTCATCCAATAATGATGAATTATGATTCTATGTTTTTTATATATGTAATGACTATATATTTTTTTGATAATTTTTTTGTGCATCTATATGATATAATTTTTTTTAGTGAAACTGAATTAATTTGTTTGAAAAAACTACCCCTAGAAATTGATTCCCCTATCTCCTTCCTTTAAATTTTACTTCATTTGTTTTATATATGTCATTAGTTTTATTAGATCAATTGGAAATTTAATTGACCTTACTACTAGTCTAGTTTTGTAATTGATGTATTCCCTGCTCTTTCAATGTTAGACCCCTCACTTATACTATAATAAACTATTTTAGTTAGTATGGTTAGGGTTAATATAATTTCCTAATTTGACACAAACCCATTTAAATAAACAACTCCTTTTGACGAAATCAATTTTTTGGCATTATTGTCGGGGAGAAGGGTAGAATTGGGGATGAATTGAGCTCTATAACTTATGTTATGGACTTTTCATGTCCCATTTTTGTGGAGTGATTTTAGTCTATGATTTTATTTTCAATTTTTTTTATTTATATTTATTTTGATATATTATATACCAGTTAGTTTTTTTGGGTTGTGTATGTTGGATTACATTTCATATCACACATATTCTACTACACCATCAGAAGAAAATGAATATCAAGAGTATCTGACAAAATGGGAAGGAAAAATATAGATGGTGTAAAAAATATATAAATTGTTAGAATGGTTCTTAATCAATTTAGTACGATTAATTGCAACTTTCACAGTGGAACAAAACATAATATCTTCCCGATGGAGGAGATCTCAGCCATTATAGATACCAAGGCAACTAAAAGGGTGATAATTAAATGCAAAAAACTCCTCCATTTAAAAAATCATTCGAATCATAAGAATAAACACTTACTTGATTTCTCTCCCAATTAATTTATGAAATGGTTAATAGCGTGGAATTTAATGAGGATGAACATGACGAGCAGGTAGAATTGACTAATAATCTTTCATATATAATTAATAAGTTTAACTATATCTAATAAATGGTTTTTGATGTAGATTCAAGTTAGTTTAAAGATTATTCTAGTAAATTGTTGGGTAAGTTCATGCTATTGACATAAAACAACCTCATAAGTAGTATATTCTTAGATACCATTCCTTACAACAAACTCATGAGTAAAATTTTGATGAAAGACTTGCCTCATTGCTCAAGAATTTCATTCTAGTGATTGATAAGGGGATGGATGATCCCGAATCGAAATATAGTGAAGATGGTGACATTAATAGTCACTTATTTATTGTTATTTAAAATTTAAATTCCCATTAATGAAAAATATCAATAATTTATAATATAAATATTTATCAGGTTGGAGAAGATGAATATCAAAATGTAGAGGTATCTAATATATTGCAAATGAAAAGGAAGAAAAAACAGGCGTATATAAAAAATAACATTACCAAGAGCATGTTTGAAACAATAAAATAGAAGAATATCAAGATTATAAGAACTATTACATCATGATGAATCACTTCTATACATACAAAAAGTCCAAGAAGAACACAAAGAGTTCCTTTTGAAACTGCATGATGGAAGTGTTTTACAGGGTGTTTGGGGAAGAAGAAGTGATAGATGTCAATGTGGTACAATACCAAGAGTTAGAAGAAGAAGAGTTAGTAAAGGAAGAGGAAATTAATAAAACAGATTTTGAAATTACTGAAATTATTGAAACTAAATAATATATGGACTCTCTCCTACTATTTCAAGAATATGAGGAGGAAACTCAAGCTCCAATTTAGAAATTCATTGTAGATGCTAAGAATATAGAAAATAATATTGTGGTGATATAGGAGAACAAAAAAAACCCTATCATATTATTATTTTATATTTTTTTCATTAAATCTATCATCAAACCACACCCCCCACAAGGAATGATATACTAATATATGTGGAATTGAAAGACTAATATTGATGCACATTATAGTCAGATGTGGGAAAAATCAATAATTTTTTTTCTATATCATGTCTAAAATAATAAATAAAAGGTAAAAGGTCATGATTATTGTCCATAAAATTGGATGCTACCATTAGGAAAACCAAATGTTAAATATTTCATTCTAATACTCAAATTTATTTTAATTTGTTAGTTTAAAAAAATCTTTTCATGGGTGGGCTCTTTTCATGCTCGATAAAGTCAGTTTAAATTCTAAATTCCATGTATAATTATTTATTTTTTATTGTATGTCCTATAATGAGGAAGAAAAAAGTGATTGTTGATGCTGAGAAGATAAAATTACGTATCATTAATAATATTATACATCGTGAAAATATCCATACAGAATTGAAGAGAGTCAGTTATTGGAATCAATGGAAGTGAATATTGTCTTCAATTTTTTATATTTTTACACCACTATTTTTTGGTTTCAAAATGTTCTAAAAAATAAAATCAATGAATTGAATTGTTTTGTGAATTTAATTGAATTAATTTCACCCAAATAAATGTCCGATTTTTTTTCATGTAATCCATGATGAAGGATACATAAAAACCAATGGGAAATATTTTCACATTTATGAAAATATGTAATATGATTCCTATAAATGAAAAATAAAAATAAAAATTTTCAAAGTCACTTGTTTACATTAAATTATAATTTCATTAAGAGTATAGATATTCGAATCTATTTTCATAATTTTGATACCTAGAAACATTCATTGAGTAAACTAATTTTTGATATTCATTTGATGACCTGATTGATTGATATTATATCCATAATCCTAAGAGTATTTTGTACAAAACATTTTCAATTTTCTGTAAGCTTACTTCTTCATTGAATATTGGGTCATGTACACCATCTATATATTATATTGATATCTTGAAAAAAATATGACTAGAGATGCTAACTTTATAAAAGAATGAGAAATTTTATTGATTATCCCCATTATCTTAATACCCAACTCCACATTAATATCTTTTAATCCTATAGAAACCATGAATGACCATGTATGTATTAAGCAACGTTACAAACCATTATTTCCATTCATACCCTGCACGTTGTATATTTCATGATATTCAATTGAATTAGTGTTTAGTAGAGTCATTTATGGTGTATATGGGATGTGATGTCTTGAGGGGTGACTAAAATGTTTTTCCATGGGATTTTAGGGATGTTTTATGTTTACGTTCATTATATTCCATTTAATATCCCTCTTTTTGATAAAAAATGAAATTCAAAATGAAACAATTATAATTTTTTTCTTGGTTAGGTCGATAATCACCATTGTCTGGCCGATGATCTCAAAAAAATATTTCGTAAGATGAGGGATTTGAGACAAATCAAAAAAAACATTCTAAATAAAATAAAAATGTGTTTTGAATTGGGAGAATAAATAATCACCATTTTATGGTCCAACGATTATTATTATATGTGGTTAGGTGGGGGATGTGAGGTTTATTACAATCGTGAAGTTCTAAAATAAGAATAGAAATAATATAGAAACAAGATATGATTATAATTCATTATGATTACATTGTTTTTTCACCTTTCCTGTGAGCTTCGGGGGTCATGTGAGATGCAATTAAATAATTAGTGAGGGATATTTTATTGACCTTGTCTTATTAATATCATGAATTGTATGTTATATTTTATCCTCATACATTATACATAATTATTAGGGTTTTTATATTAACACATGATAAGTATTGTCATGAAGAATATATATTTAGTTACTGAGTATTATATTTCTTATTTTAGTCATCATGTGATTATGGAATTATTCTGGTTATGATAATAAATTTTATACTTTTATTTATGGATTCCACTATCATGTAACTTTTTATTGAGGGTATAGTAACCCCATGATCAATATTGGCCAATTGATTCGTGTCAACTACCTTTTTTGTATAGGGAGCCATAACGTTGAAAATTTAGAGATCCAGTTTAGGGCAATGCCATGCGGCACCCGGGTAGGGAGGTTATAGATATCAATGTAATAATGGACACTTATATGGTATTTGGTGTTATTATCACTAACCATATCTATATCAATAATATTATTGTGATAAATCATCTTGACAACTCTATGTATATATTTTCTATTTTCAACCCTTTACAATTCCACACATCCCACTAATTTTCTCTCATGTGAAGCCCCAAATATGAGATACTTTGGGTAACTGGTATGGTTCTAACAATCCATTTTAATAGAAGATTCGTTATTTATTATTATGATTTTTTTTTCTATGAATGGAAAAATTCAATAATTTACCCATTATTGAGAAAAAATAATATAAATTTGGAAATTTATTTTAAGGGTAACGAAATGTATGACCCTGAGTTTTTGAGAATTATTTTTTTTTGAATGAATTAAAATTCATTGATGGGTTACATTGAATGATACACCATGTTATGCTTTCATTATAAAAAAAAGTAAGTTAGGATATTTCTAAATGAAACATTAAATTTAAATTTTGGTACATAAAACACTGATTTTTTTGGAATAACTATTTTTCAGAATAAATATTTTTGTAAAATGATTTTGGTACAAGAAACAATGAATTTAGTCCATTTTCAGAATAAGTATTTGTTGATGAACAATTACTATTTTTATTATTAAATTAATTTATCCACTTTTTATGATTTATTTTAATGATATATATATATATATATTATATTATATGACAATTTAACATTAAAATTATGTGTCTAATAGGAGATAGATAATAATAAATCCAAATTTACACATAAAAATTATTTTTATACAAGGTTGTTTTCAACAAATTTAATGGTCCACATATTTATTAAATAAATTTCAAAAATTTTATAACCTATATTGAAAAATCTAATCTACATTTATTAATGCAGTTCTTCAAAATTATCTTCAGATAATTTTAGTGAATTTTTATGAAAATATTAATTTGAATCTTAATAGTTAAAAATATTGAATTTTATTTAAAAATTTCATTTTTTTACATTATTCAAAGAGTTAAATTATACATGAAATTTTTATTAAACTATAATTATTTCATTAATAAATATATTGATCCAATTGAGTTAATTGGATAAAAATTATAATTGAAATTAAATGTAAAAAAGTTTGAACCATTGAAATTTTTACATAAAAAACTCATTGTCTCAACTTGTTAGTGGGATTAATAATAAATTCATTTCTGACACTTATGTGATTGTATTTAGAAAAATGGATTCCAAAATTTTAAAAATAATTATTTTAAATTTATAATATCATCAATATAATTATAGACAAAATTATTATTGAAATTGATAAAATTAATTCCATTGATTTTGGGAAAAACATTACTATAGAGAGAATAATGATTAAAAATAATTTAAAAATGAATTAGACTCATTTAAAACAACAATCATTTATCATATTTTGGGGCATTAGAGATGTAACCTTTTGTGAAATAAAGTGGTTAAAACTATCTTTTTTTTTTTAAAATACCATGTGTGTCATCTCCAACTCTTTTAAAAATCCACCAACTCTTAAAATATCATCACAGTATAAAATTAGGTTAGTTCATCCCATACATTCTATAAAGAGACCTTACTTTTTCTTGCAATACTATTACAACATTTTATAGAAAATAACATAATGTCATTACAAAAAGAGGGTCAAAAGCTTTACTGTATTGACCCACATATTCTAATTGTCTTCAGAACACAATGAATCATTATATTCCATAAAATACATCCCCAATACACCGATGGATAGAAATAAATTCTGATGTATTTTAAGAGAATGAGGGTTATTTACCTTTTAAGAAATAAACCACTAATCAAACTAACCTATGAAAACAACCACTATATGATGAATAATAAAAACAAGAAAACTGAACCATCATCTTAATAAAAAAATCACAACAAAAAAATTCTACCACATAATCTAAACTAAAAAACCATATATATAGTAGAAGAACAACTAAAGACTCTACGATGGCCACATGTCTCTTTTATCCACACCTCTATTATCAAACATCATCAAAAAACCTAGGTATAATTAGGTAGTTTAATATATGTGTGACACATTACCATTTTCCGTTTCACTAATGATTCTATCTACAAAATCACCAAGGTTCCCAAGAAGGGGTGATTTTAAAACTCGTTAGGTTTTCTCCAATAAAATCCCTACCCATGAAACTTGGATAAAAAGGACAAAAAAATTTATATAAAATCGATTATGTAAAAAAATTTCCCCAAAATAGTTTATAACTAAATATAATCATGTTCTAAAGGAATTTGTAAACATGGGTAAACAAGTGTGATTTTCCTCCAAATTTCTATATAGTCACAATTTCAAAAAACTAACCAAATAAGTCCTTAAAACCCATTTCACAATATCATTTTGGAATACCCATTCATTGGTTCAAATCACACACACTGATGCATTATTTTATTGATAGTCACATACTTATTAATGGTTTATCATCCAATCACCTGTGTCCTAGGGAAAAACACGACCAATCACGGGCCAATCACCTGAACCACAATGGCACATTCCACATGTTTTGGGGGAATTCAATCATGAAATTACACAACCAATTTATTTCAAAAAACATCTAAATAAAACGATTCAAACAATTACAATAATGAAATTATTTTATTGAAATCCATTAAACAAAACAATTCCAAAAACATATTCAATTCATCAAAAACATTCATATAATCCTTTTTTCATAATTCCAGAAAAGTCCCTTTTTAGGACATCATTTTAAAATAAACTATAAATCACTTTATTCCCAACCACCAAATTTCCATATTTCAACAAACATCACCAAATTTTATTTAAATCTATAATAAATAAGTCAATTAACAATGAAATCTACACAAAGCCATAAATTTTCATATCAATTCATTCACTTATACTAAGAGGATTCGAGTTTGAAGCCACCAACCTCAACCATTTTGATGAAAAAATTGATTAATAATACTCACAAAATTGGGTTGATTCTCCACGAAACCACCTTATATTTACTATACTGATAATAATGGGAAAGAATATCAACATATTTTGTCATCCAAAAACATAAATCTAACCATAATTGTCATTGATTTAATAATACAAGAATTGTAGAGAAGTAGTTCTAAGTAGATCTAACAAAAAATGACATGAACTCACACAAGACATATATTCCAAAACCATTCAAATAAAATAATTCAAACCATTTCAATAATGAAATTATTTTATTGAAAGCCATTAAACAAACCAATTCCAAAAACATATTCAATTCCTCAAAAAACATTCATATAATCCATTTTTCTTAATTCCATCAAAGTCCCATTTCATGATATCATTTTATAATCTAGTATAAATCACATTATTTCCAAGCACTAATTATCCATATTTCAACAACCATCACCAAATTTTATTTAAACCTATAATAAATAAGTCAATTAAAAATGACATCCACACAAAGCCATCAGTTTTCATATCATTTCATTCACTTATACTAAGAGGATTCGAGAGTGAAGCCACCATCCTCAACTATTTTGATGAAAAAATGGATTAATAATGCTCACTAAACATGGTTTATTCTCCCGAAAAAACACCTTATATTTACTACACTAATAATTATGGGAAATAATATCAATATATTTTGTCATCCAAAATCTTATATCTAACCATAATTTTCATAGATATAAGAATACATGAATTGTGGATAAGTAGATCTAATTAGATCTAATGACACGTGACATGAACTGGGAAGAATGATGAGTTACCACAAGAATCCAGCTTCAAATCTCTAATGGAAGACTTTAGATTAATCTGTATTGATGGTTGAATATTGTTTGGTGTTAGGAGATGTAAAATATTGAGATAGAGCTGATTAGGGAAAAATGAGATCATTAAAGGCAAGGCCGACCTAGTTCCACTTTTTGAAGAGGAGGATTTTAACCCATGAATGGTTTAGTCATAAAGTTGGGAAAATTGTGTGGTAACCATTGTTTGATACTACCTAATGAACATACCACACAACCTATTCTTTCGGTCTCTCATACCATGTTCCAACCATGCCAAATATACTACCCCAATCATGCTACTATGCACAGTTTCACCTAGTATTTCCATAAAATTTAGGAAAACAATGTGCATAACATGTACCTTCACTTTATCCATAAAAAATACATTCATGATCCCCAAACACTCACAAAATTCCCCTATAAAGTTATAAACAAAAAGTAATAAATAAAGGGTTACATACCAGAAACCTGGGGCACTACATTCTCTCCACAATTTGTCCTTCATTCCTTGTAAAGTAGAAAACCATAGTTTTCTTAAATTATTCAGAGACATTTCCCTTTCATTTCCTTTTCACATTCCCAAGTCTCTCCCAAAATCAATCCATGTTATAAAAAATTCACACTAGACTGATGGTTTCTCCATTAATTATTTTATCCAACCAATCCACAGTCTGCATCGGGATATGTACCATTGAACCATCCAGATCTAGGTCAATGTGACCCCATTTGATCACTTGGCCTGGTAGAAGCTAGTTCTTTTTCAGCAAAGATACATCGAACACCTTATGTATGAAACTGAACTATGATGTAAATTTCAACTAATATTCCACCTCTCCAAATCATTCCAGTATCTCAATTCGGTAAATTTATCGGGGAGGTATAATTCCATGCTTCCCTATATGTTGATGGCCAAACATTTGATAAATCTTCATGAACAAATGATCACTCATCATGAATGACAATGGTATTTGACGAATATCTACACACATTATCTAATGAATCTAATCTATCTTCATATGTTTCCTAATCAACTAACTCTTCTCCATGAACTCTTGGACATGTAATTTCCCAAAATGTGATTTCATTCCTATTTCCACCCAATAAAGTGAAGAATTATCTGGACACCCACACAATCCTTCGAAAAGATCCATATTTGTTGTGGTCTGATAGATTTTATTATAAAAGATCTCCACTAATGGTATTTTCTTTTCCCATGAGCCACTAAAATTCATTAGAAAATCCCACAACATGTATTCCATGTTATGTATTTTCCTTTAAGATTTACCATCCATCTGAGTATTATACTCTATACACATAGTCAACTGAGATCCAACCAATTTCTAAAAGGATTTTATGAAATGCTACATGAACCTCATATCTCAATCTATGATGATCGAAACTAGTACCTGATGTCTATTTATCACCTCTTGGATATTGATTTATTATTGATACTTTACCATTTTATTTTCACTAATAGGATTTAAATGGTGATACATGGCGAGCCGATACACTATAAAACAAACGAAATTGTGTTTTCGGACCCTTCTTGGGATCATGGTAACAAAATGCATAGTTATTTTCTACCATTTTCACACTTGTATAGGGAATGAATTAAACATACTATATGGTCATTCATGTAATTCCTCAACTTGCTGACATGTTATGAACAAAAGAAACAAACTCAGCCACTATCAATTTCATAGCAATCCACCGAAAATGTTCTTCAAACTCTTTATAAATCTTTTATATTCCCGAAATAACAACCCATATCTAACGGTTAAAAGCATGAAGATGTTTCTCTAAAAATTAAATATGTACAAAAATATAATCCTTGATCCAAAAAATTGATCTCCCATCATGTTTCTATCACAAAATGATCTCCCCACCAATGCGTTTTGAACTCATAATAGAGCAGTTTGAAATCAATTTTTGTGCCTCTTTGACCATCTTTACCAAATCTAGAACCACAAATACTATAATAAAAATTACAACACCACCTTCATATCCACATTCCTCATGCAAGTTGGTTGTGACCGACATTAAATTTCACTCATCAGAAGCTTCATTCTTCAACTATGCATATTTCTTTCTATATAATGCATCATACATCGAAGAACCTTTTCCCAGTGTATCCATCAATATGAATTCAAAAATATAAATATAATCCCTCTATATCCTCTTCCCCATATTAAAATTGTATTGAGAGAAATTTATTTTCAAAATATTATGAAATTTTAACACAGTAAATTTCTCATCAAATAGAAATTGACGCCACATCATACAGGCATGGACAACCACAAATAACTCTAAATCATGTATTGGGTAATTATTATCATTCACTCTCAATTTTATTGATCTATAAGAATACATGTGTTGACCTTCCATAATAAAACATCCCAAACCTGATCCCAAAGCATCACAGTGCACCACATACTCCTTTATGGATTCTTGAAAAATCAATATAGGTGCTGATGAAAGATGGGCTTTAAACTATTGAAAATAATTCAATCATTATTTAGTCTTCAGGAATGGGGAATTCTACATTGTGAAATAATTCATTGGAAAATATAGATGTGTAAATTCACAAAAATAGGTATCATTAGTAACAATAAATAACAAGATAATATCTTATATAGAAGAAATTATTTGAGGGGTTCCGGGAGATAGAAGCTTATATATTTTTATGATCCACTTTAAAATGCATTAAAAAAATATTTCTCCATGAAAGTGTACCTCTTGTATACAAAAATCACACATTGTGGGTTTTTCATACAAATGATGATGTCTCATGATTTCTAACACAATCGCTATGTTTTACTCATGCTCAACCATTATCCTTAAATACACCAATATATATCCCACAAAACATATAACAAAAGGAACCAGATATCTATAAAATATTCGATTCATCAATTCCATAATGACCGATGGTTAATTCATAGGACTGAATGGTAAGACAACATATTTGTAGTGTCCAAATTCAATTCATAATTCTATACAAAGAATATTTCCATTCCAAACATGAAATTATTGATATCCAAATAAAAATTAAATTTTTCATAACTATGGGGCTCCCCTAAATTGATATAATATTTTACAAAGGCCTCAACATGGATACTGATTCATTTTCATTACATGTTTCTGCATACGATAGTCTACAAAAATCCTTAGAGTTCCATCATCTTTCATCTTGAACAAGACTAGTGATTCCCTCAAAGATATTCTTGGTTAATTGAAACCATTTCTTTCAATCTCTTCCCACTGATATTTAAATTCCCCACTTTTGGTTCCATTTTATAAGACATAAGTGAAATCAGACTTGTCCCTAGAAATAGATCATTCATGAAGTCCACTTACCTTATAGGTGGAAACCATGAGATGTACTTCAAAAATACATGGGAATGGATCCATGAATTCTAGGAACCTATTATCCTTAATCACATCCATTAATTCCAAATTAAATTCCCCCAGCTAGAATGATGATTTTCTCACTTTTGGATCCAACAAACCCATTTAAGATGTCTTTATAACTCATGGTCCTCTAAATATATGCTTGAATCCATCACCAATTATAAAACAAACCATTTTTAGATAACAGTCTATGTCATCATTGAACATTGTCTGCCAATCCATTCATAGGATTACATTAAAGGCACACATCTCCAAGATTGTGAATTACCACTTTAGCTTAACTCTATCAATGGTTATAGAACATACACTACACCCAAAGGCCTGAAATTCTCTTTTAGTTAGAAGTTATTGATGTTTTATCATGGAAACTAGTATATAGAGTTAAAAAAATAAAAACTAAAAAAAAATGATAATAAATGATGTAATGTTATGAACATGTTTCATAAAACTCTTTCATAAGGGTACAATTCAATGTAATCATACCTATCACCGTAGATGGTCAAGCGTGATCATCCACAATCACATGTTCATCTCCATAAAATTTCTTCATTGCTATAATATGATCATTATTTTAATGGTGAGATTTTCCTTACTGAATATGCATGGTGTTTCTAGAATCCTCATGGCTAACCCTGTTCTACTAACGAGATTGATTCTACTACCATTTTATAATGGAATCATGATACTTTTGTGAGACCTGAGATGTTTATAGAGAACATGTCCTTGAAGAATTGTGACAATAGTGCTGATGATTCCCATCTTACAGAAAATATGGAATGCTCTCTATTTCATTGTACACTCACTCTTGACGTTTTCAAATAAACAATGATGAAAATATCCCTATTTGCAGTTGGGTTTTAGAGGAAGGTTAACTGATCAAATTTTTTGATTCAGATTTCCACTCCCACCATGGAAATAGGTGTCCTTCTTATGTTTTCTCCAACCATTCGAGTTCCCACCAATTATGATATGTATTATCATCCTTCCACCACCCATAGTTCATGAGATATCTCAATCAGACACTATCAATCTGTTCAACATCTCTTTATAATCAATAATACAGATCACCACAATCATCTGTCGAATCTCTTACATTATCGCTGATTCAAATATGAAATCCATTTAGGATGTGCTAGCCACATCACTAGTGAAAAACACACTAAATTAATAAATTTACTAACATCCTCTATTATAGAGAGATTCCCTTGCTTCATCCTAATGAAATACATCATGTTTTGGACCTTGAACATGTGAGGATAGAATTATTTTTCGATCAATTCTTAAAATTCTACCCAACATAGACATTTATTCCCTTTGGCATGTAGTAATAGTTTCCACCACTGGCGTGTAAGGTCCCCAACCATATACCTAGATAGATTAACCACGAACTCTACTAGTGTGCTGATGAAACCAATAGTAAGATTCATCCTTTTCATCAACATATTTTCCTATTGGGATCATAATCACCACGAAAAATATGTAGATTCTACTTCATGAACTAGATGGAATGATCCACATTCCATGGATCATCCATCTATTTTCATATGTAAAACACATAAACTTCGTGTACAATACACTGATCTAGATCTTGGTTTACATGTGGTTCTAGTTCAAACTCATTGTGAGCATCTTCTTCTAGCATGATTGTATGATGTGTAGTGGGTTTTATTTTATATACAGACATCAACAGTGTATGTCTCACTCTCTTGCAACTGAAGTATTGTAATTTAAAATTATATTACATCAACTATCACATGTTATTTTCGAAAAACATCATTTTCCATGTTTGAATATTTTCTTAAATCCAATTCGACATTTTAAAATTAAACCATTTTCAAAATATATCAACCATTATCACTAAAAAGTCTATCATTTAAAAACCACTATAACATTCTTCAAAAAATTCCACCTTTACACAAAATCATAAATCAATACTGAAAATGAAATATCCATTCCTTGTGGGTAGCCATTCCTCTAAAATTATTTTTAAGCTTATATGATTGGATAAATCCATAAAAATGTGATTCTAATAATATATAAGTATATCTAAAACACTTATGTACCAAATTACATTATAACGTGAAGTACAAAGTTAAAAGGTTAGCTATATATTTTTATTCTGTACGATTCAGGTCCCGAAAATCCTACTCCATAATATGATTACAACCCAATGAATAAAGAATAATGACTTCCAACTCACATACCAACAAAACTGATGACAACATGATCCTCAAGTAAAGGAACAAGCTGATACCATTTATCTCAAACAAGATTTTGGATCAATTAAATAGGTATAATTTAAAATGAACAACTTCTTCTCATTGTCTTTAGAACACAATGAATCAATACTATTCCTCAAATGGAATCTCCACGATTACAAAGGATGGAAATAAATTCTGAAGGGTTCCAAGTGATAGTGGGGGACAATTTAACCTTTAATAAATAATCCACTAACCAAACAACCATAACCAAAAAACCACTATTTGATGCATAATAAAAAATGACAACTCATCCATCAGTTTTATAACAAAACAACACCAAATTGTGCTATAGTTTAATAAAAACAAAAAGAAATTAAATAGTTAATGAACAACTATAGAATCTAAGATATCCACAATACTCCATGATGCACACCTCTATTCTCTAAAATCAACAAAAACCCCCAGTATCATGAGGTGGTGCTAAATATGTTTGTTACATTACCATTTCCCATGTCTCATAATATAGTCTAAAAAATGTGATAACATTCCAAATAATGGGGGAGTATAAAACTCAGTAGGATTTCCCCAATGGCATACCTACTCATGCCACTAAGATAGATTGGATAGAGACATTTATATAAAAAATTTAAATTAAAATATTTCTCCATATTAATTTATTTATAATTATAAACAAGTTTTAATACCATTAGTTACCAAGAGAGAACAAGTTTTATTTTCAACATGTTTTCATGAATGTTAAAATTCTAGAAAACTAACAAAGAAAATATTTAAAAATAATTTCATAATATCATTTTGACATACACATTCCCTGGTTCATAACACACACAACAATGCATGGTTTGTTTGGTAGATCCATACTCCTCAGTGGTCTTTCATCCAATCACCATGTGTCCCAATGACACATGCCACTAATCCTGCTTCATGCCCATTTTAACCCAATGTAACATGTCCCTTATTTAGGGTCACATAAAACATCAACTCATATAACACTAATATGCCAAAACCATTCAAATAAACCAATTCAAAAAAATTCAAAAAAACTATTCTTTTTTTAAAACAATTTAGTAATCCAATTACAGACACCAATTCCATTTCAATAAAACCATTACATTATTTACAAACACATTCATAAAATCCAATTTCTAATCTCTAATAAATTCTAATTTCTAAACAATATTTTAATATCAAGAATAAAACAATTTATTCCCAAGACCCAATTACCATATTTCATCTAAAATAACCAACTACGGTTTCAATCAATAATAATTTATCCAATTCAAAATCAAATCGACACAATGAAAAATGTATTTAAACCATTATATTCAGTTATACAAAAATAAGTACAGAATGAAGCCACCTACATCAACTATTTTGATGAAATCTAAAAAGAATGTAAAACATGCACTAAACAGGTTCGAATCTATATAAATTCATCTTAAATATATTCCCATAACAACAAAGAGAAAAAATTTCTACATAACTGGTATAAAAATCATAGATATATACATAATTATTGTAGATCTGGTAATCTAATAAGATTTGAGATGTATGTCAAAATAGATCTAAGAAACATGACAAGAACAGTTAAGAACGACATCATACATCAATAATCCGTCTTCAAATCCCCATTATAAGCCTTTACATTTCATCTAGATGAATTAGAGGACCTTATTTTACCACAGGATAAAAAATACACTGTTAAAGCCGATTTGGCATAAAAATGAGTGGATTAAAGGCAGAGATTCCCGGGATCATCTACTAAGATGCTGGTTTTTATCTCACATAGGGTTTAGTCCCATAGATAGAAAAACTGTGCACTAACCATGTGTTTGATTCTACCTCAAGAACATCATCGCATGACCTCCTTTCATGGTGTCCCTAACATTGCAACAACCATGTCGAAGATAATGACTCAAACATGCTACTGTTCATGGTTTCCCCTATGACTTCCATAATTTTTAGACAAACCATGTTCCTCTTGTGGTCCATCCCTTTGGCCCCAAAAACACCATAGATGATTCACAAAATCTAAAAAACATCACCCATTATCGTTAAATGCAAGAAAAATACTAATAATATTTTATATTCAAAAAACCTTGGGGTAATAAATTTACTTTCCTCGGAACTCTATGACCATACATAACTTTTTCAACATAAACACAGTCATTTATTTAATTCAATCTTCTTTAGGTTCTTAATGGCCCTTCCATTATACTTAGTACAAGTAGTCATAAGAGGATAGACATCAAAAAGGGGGAAAATAAATTCCGAATAAAAGGATAGATGAGGAAATGAAACAATATAAAATTGGGTGAGCATAACAATTACCATCATAACATATGAATAAGATCATAATTAAGAGAGGAAACATTCAAAAAACACACAGAAGGTGGAAATGCATAAAAATGAAGCATCATGCCTTTATAGTCGACTACCATACATAGTTGTTCACAAGGATAACATAATTTTACAGAATATTTCAATTAAATGATTAAATTCTACACATTAACCAATTCATTGGAGAGCTATATAATATTTTGACCACATTTCACATTATAACATTAACTTCTTGCTATATAATTCCAGGTGCACTCTTCACAACAGAATATTTACAATATCATGAATGCAACATGGAAAATATATCAATATTGATGAAATAATAACACATGGAATGGAATAAGATTAATTTAATAATCAAACATTCATAATAATTGGGTTCCAAAACGAAAGAGGGAATAATGTACTTCATATAAAAATAATCATCCATATGTGATGGAAAAAATCTTGAGAAGTAAAAGCACTGTTTTTTAAAAGAATAGTTATTTTGGAATATAATTTTTTTGTCATAAACTCATGTGGAAAACACACATATATATAAAAAGGTATAATAATGATGAATAAATTATTTTTATGGAATTACCATATGAAAAATATTTTGGAAGATGGAAAAACCAATGAAAGAGTGTTGGGTTTTAGAAATCCCTGTATCTTTTGTTCGAAATCTTTTTTCACATTAATATCATGAATAATTACATTAGAATAATAAATTAAATAAAATTAAAGAACCATTTATACATGAATATGATTCATTATGGTGGTATTATGTTTTATAATGGGCCCTTGTAAGAGTTATATATTTTAATCTCCTCGTTTGGGTGAATTCATTTTCATGGTTTCTATGATCGGTTCACTTTGTATTCATTAATGAATGTTCATTTATAATGAGGATGAACATGAAAAATTGTTACTATATATCATTAATGATATTATTGAAATATAAATGACATTACAATATATTTGGTTATATATCATGTCGTTGAATAATTAGATAAAAGTTAATGATGATCATCTTATGTTAATTTTGGCAGTTTTTTTAACTCTATGTAGTCATTTTGTATTATCATTTAAAATTATGTGTATAATCCGTTTTGAAAACATAAAAAAGGATAAAAAAAATTAATTTTTTTTAACCACTTAATGGTCTTATTATCATCCTTGATTATGTTTATTGTAAATCAAATTGCATCGCCCAGAATTTTAGTAAATTGACAAATCACCATCGTAAATTTCATTTTTATAATGATATAGAGAGATAGTTACAGGGAGGAGTTTAATGTAGTATCATCCATTAACATGAGAAAATTACGTTATATGTATGGTAATATAGTTTCCATTAACATTGGATTATGTTTGGAATGGAGATAATATTAAAAGAAATTGAAATTAAATTAAAATTAAAAAACAAGATAGAGGATTTACATCTTCAATTATCATCTTGATATCCTATTCATGACCCACTAGATTGTTCATTTGAATAGAAAAAAAATTACTGGATGTGGCGGAGGGAGTAGTGAAGAGTAATAGATAGAACATTGGTAAGGATCAAATCATGATAGGTGTGTTGAGAATAGGGTGTAGGGTTTGTGTTTATAGTATAAGGGATGGGTGTTTTCTTATTGTTTTAATCATCAGTTAATTATTTTTTTTCATAATATGAAATTATGGGGTTATTGGGAATATATATACTAATTAGTTTATTTTAGTTCGAGCCAATTGTCATTTACATCCACCATTACTCAATCATTATGTATAAATTCATGTCTTTAGAATATTTCATAAATTATTGAATTTCATTATTCGCAAACATTAATGTATTTGAAAATAATCACAAAAGTCATTATAACAATTTTTGGATTTTTCTAATTCAAAAATGATCCCCGTTTTTTCAAATTACTTTTCTAAATATTTTAAATCCAGTTTTGAAATAAAAAAATAATTTAATTGAAAAATACAAATTTTTAAAATGAAACTGATATTATAATACAATGAAAATATTAACTGATATCTTGTAAAATTATCCTAAAATCATTGGAGAAAAAAATATTTATTTACGAACATATTATATGAAAATAAATTTTATTTTTAAAAAAAATATCAAGTTAAAATTGTAATTAAATAATTAGTACTCACAAAAACACCAACACATAATCATTAATTTTTAAAACACTCCCTCTCATTTATAAGGTTCATAAATATTATTTATCCATTAATGGGGGAGGTTACCATTCATTTTTCTTGTTTATTATTCAAAAGATTAATTTTTCTATTCATAAGGATAAAATTACTACACATATGGATATGTTACTATTCACCACTAATTATGTTTGTTCTATCAGACTATAAACATTTTACGGATCGAAACTTTGTATGTCAGGTTTTCAAAATTCAAATCACATTAGGAGAAAATGTATGTTTAAGAAAAAGGTAATAAAATAAAAATTTTAATTTTTAAGTTCATTTAAGCATGATGTGGCATTTTTTTTCCTAATGTAACTTTATGTTACAAAACATTAAGAAGGGAATTTCAATTGATAAAACATTGGGTCATTACACTCATTCCTCCTTTTGGCATTTATCCCTTGAAATTTCATTCTAATTTATATAAAAAAATAGTTGTGGGTAATTATCTTCATTTATTATTCTAGGTACCATGTTCCCTCTTCATATATTTGGTTCCCCTAGTACATTGACCCGGTGAGTAGTATTTTTGTGTAGGACATTATCTCTAAGATCCATGATCATCCCTAACAGCTACTCGTAAGAATGATCATTATCAAACTGTTAGACCTCTAAAGATTGTACATGTGAAGGATCTGGTATGTATATCCTTAAGATGTGTACATGTAATACATCATGTACATTATACATGGTAGGTGGAAGTAAAATTTGATAGGTCACAACTCTAACATGACCATGAATCTCGAAGGGGCTGATGTACTTGGGAAATAACATTCATAAATTCCCAAATATAATGACTTTATTCCAGGGAGCTATTTTGAGGAATACTATGTCTCTAACCATAAACTCAACTTCTCATCAATCATTATTTTCCAAACTATTTTTTCAACTTATGGCTAACATGATTTGTTACTGAATGGTTTTCTAATTTTCCACCATTTATCAACATTTTTAGGTCCTAGTATCATACATTCACGGAATTCATCCCATCATACTAGTGTTCTTAACATTTTCCCATAAAGGGCATCAAATAGATCCATTTGGATGCCTCAGTAGAAACTATTACTGTTAGAGAAGTCAACTAGAGGCAGATATTTGTGGCATCCTCCATTGAAGTCCATAGAAAAAACGCTCAACAAGACTTCATGTGTATAAATTGTTTTCTCAGATTGGCCATCAATATATTTATGATAGGCTATAATAATGTTCATCATACTTATTATAACATATTGGAGACTATTATAGAATGTTGAGGTGAATCATTGATCTAAATAAGAAACAATCTCTAGTTATACACCATGAATCCTTACCACCTATATGATATATATCTGTGAGAGTTTATCTAATGATAATTACTCTAGATGTGTGATAATGTGATATATCCTTGTATTATGGGCCATAATGACCCATATAGCATTTTTTCCCATGGATTTACCTGGATTCTAGTGAAAAGGTCTATGATAATGTTATCTCAATTCCATGTTTTTATGTGTTGGGGTGGCATCACATGTTACGAATTTTGTCCTTTGGACATCACTATGGACATACCATGAACATTTATGTATATTAAGAATTATCCTTCATTATATTGTCCCACCCATAGTAATATCAGAGATCCTGATACATCTTTCTGCTCCTTGGGTGAATAAAAAATGATGAGCTATGTGTGTTATCCAGAAAATCCTTATTTATCTCTAGATCAGATGGTAAAAAACCTCATTTAAAATTTAATTACACTATCATCATCGATATGGAACTGATTACATTCACATCTTTTAGAGAATTCACCTTCATTTTCATGTCGGGATCATCCCTTTAGGAATCCTTAATATTTAAGTGGATAGATGGTTGGGAAATCATTTTCTTATGGAAGGATTTATTCACTATCTATACGATTTAAAATCCTATCATTTTCATATCCATGAATATATGGTCTTTCTCAATACACAACATCGATAGAGTAGTATTTTATTTTCTACATAGATAATCAGTTACTTTATTTTCCTCTCTAGGATGATAGTCAATTGAGAAATAATAGTATTTGATTTTCTACAACCATCTCCATTGATACTCATTGTGCTCATTTTCTATAAATATATACTTTAGGATATTATGGTTAGTATACATATCAGAATTCTATCTATTAAGGTGGTTCCTAAAAATTTTGAAGGAAAATATCATTGTTTCTAACCGTATATCTAGTGTCGGGTAGTTCTTCTCAAGGATCATCAACTCCTATGATGTGTACGGTATCACATTATACTTTTTTATGAGTAAAATGTATATTCCATTCTTAGAAGAGTCACTTTATATCACAAAACATATTTCAATTGTTGATAATGTGAGTACATGGGAAGTGATCAGTCTTCAATTTATCATATTGAATCATTCCTCGCATTCTTCCATCTAGAGATACTTTTCTTAATTCGTTGATAACTTATTCAATAATATTTTAGTTTTAATAAATTTTTCATAAAACAATAGTAGTACCTTATTATGCCATGATATCTAAAGATTTCTATGACAATAGAGGTTTTGTGCCAATCCTAAATTGCCATTGATTTTTAAGGGTCTATAAAAATTCTATAACTTTTGATCACTTGTCCCAAGAACATGTCATTCGGTATCCAAAAGTCACACTTTCTGAACATGGAATACAAATTCTTTATCCTCATTATAACCAATAATAGTTCATTATATTCTTTATGTTCCCCATTTCTCATTCATTATATAATAATATCACCTATAAAAACTACCCTAAAATTGTAGAGGAAATTTATAATGACATTATTCATAAAATCCCTAATGATTGTTGGGGAATTTGTAATTACCAGGGCATCACCAAAAACACATAGGGCCTATACTATGTATGCAAAGCAGACCTCTAAATATTTTCCTTCTATAACATTAGCTAATGTTATCCAGAAAGAATATCAATTGTTCAGAAGTAATAGATCCCCTATACACTGATTAGAAAAGTAGTCAATCCTCATAAGGGGAAATTTTTTTATTATGGTCATATTTATGACTTCCTGATAATTGATATAAAGCCTTATTGGTACATTATTATTCTTAATGAAGATAACTAGAACACCCCATGGATATGAACTAGGTAATTTGAACCCTTTTCCAAAATTCATTGGTAGCTTCTTCTTTAACTCCTCCATTACAGTATGATCCATCATATATTGATACATTGAGATAATAGTTTCCCAAGATATGTGTTCTATTGAGAAATATACCTCAAAATCATAGGGTAGTCCTGA
The DNA here is from genome assembly GCA_963277665.1 of Viscum album. Lineage (NCBI taxonomy): Eukaryota > Viridiplantae > Streptophyta > Magnoliopsida > Santalales > Viscaceae > Viscum > Viscum album. Next base: position 1,882,289,714 of record OY728163.1, read on the forward strand.
TAACTCTTCATGAAATACATCACTTTATTCCCTCTCAATGGGCATTTGTGATTGAATCTTTACTTTAACTAAACCATTTGAGAGAGGAATTCTTCTTCATAGGGAATCAACAAAAACACCCTTGAATGATTTTATAATAGAGATTTGTGATCATCCTTGAATTTTTAGATGATCTTAAAATAAATTGGAATATGAAAATATATTTCCTCTTCTCGAAAATATATATGCACACTATAAAAAGAGATTCAATTCATCCCTACTGTAGCATCAAATTTCAAAAAGGTAAGTGTCATGATAATCCCTGGAAAAATATTCCAACATATTCTAATAGGATAAGAGTCCATCAAATGGGAATCAAATATTTCTCCACTGGGAGTTATTATATATATATATCTACTTCGAGGATTTGGGGCTTCAATTCAATTGATATAGAAAACATTCATAATTTACTGGAATCATTATTACTCGAATCAATAATAATTTCCAATTCATGAGTGAATAAGAAGTGTAACTTGTATGACTTCTTTTTTTTCTCCACTTCCATAGTAGTTATGGCATATGTCTTCCCATACTCATTTGGTTTTGGTGGCTAATAATTCTGATTACCCTCTTTGAATCAATGTTTTGTGCACTAGAATTTATAGTTACTCTTTACCCTATAGTTGTAGAATTGGCCCATGGTTGGTGTTATCATTTCCTCCAAAAATGATTCCCACATTTTCATTTCTTTTAAATTCTCATGAGCTTCTTGGACATATATCCCATTCTTGAAACATTTATTTTTGTTTCATTTAGGTAGTTCCCATGATGTTTCTTCCCACATTTTTTACATATGGATGGTTTAGTTTTCGTTCCACCTTTCTTAGTAGATCCTCTATCATGAAACTCCATCATTTTCTTCTTATCAGCATAGGCATGGGACCATAATCTAAACACAATCTATGTATTGAGATCACATTGAGAAACATCTTCACATCTCCCAATGTCTAAAATTGATGGTACCATTCAAAGGCGTGTTTTTGAACTACTAAATAATCTATCAGTTTTTCTATCATTGTTGATAAAATTCCAAAGAATAACTTAAATGGCTTGTAGACTTAACTTCAAAGGCTATGACATAGTATAATTACTTTTTCATTGTCTATATCAATTATCTATCCATCCATGTACAAATATTTCAAAGTATATACTTATTAAAAAACATTATCGTAATGTTTTCCACTCCATCTCTTTAATTTTGTCCCTCACAATAGTGTTCTCAAAAAACTCCTAAAATTGGTTGGCATGTCTATCTAGATGATAAATGATGAAGATTCAATATTTATTTCATAGAATAGTTAAAAAAAGAAAATATATTCTCCCATGAGTTGACCCACATTTCCGCAACTAGAAGATAAAAAGATTCACTAAATATCATTGTTCATTGTTGCATAAAACACTCGAGAGTTAGTGTCACCTTATAAGGTGAACGAGGAAGTTCCACATTATTAAGGATAATGTTTAAAACCTGAAATTTTAGGGTAAGCCTCACCATGAAATTTTTAACTCCCCATTAAAAATCAATGATTTTTTATGATGAAATTTCTACATTTTATTTTTGAATGGTTGTAGGAATGGTTTCACCTTGTTTAAACAATTTTTCAAAATATAAAATTTTATTAAAAAACACAGTTCAGATGGTCATGAATAAATAATTTATTAATTTGTGATTTTATATATAAATTCATATATTCATTGATCCCTGTGTTTATAATTTTCAAAAACAAATCTTCTTGGGTTCTCATTTTAAATTAGTAACATATTACATGTATTCACTAATGTTATCTAATCCTAATTTGAAAATTTTGTAAACCATCCTCTAACACAAACTACAGAGACCCAAATTGTCATACATTACTATTATATCCTTTTAATGATAAATAACATGAATTAATTAAATAAGGAGGTTAAAGAGGTTTATTTTCATGGGAAAACTAGTACAATACATAACTTTTACAACATAAACATACAATCATTATTAATTACTTCTTCTCAAGCATATTTATGGACATTGATTTCTCCTTAGTTCAAGTAATCATCCGATGAAATACATTAAAATCGGTGACCTAATATCACTGTAATATGATAGATATAAACACGAATAAATATAACATATGGTGATCATAATCATTATCATCACAATATAGGCATGGTATTTTAATCATTATAGTAATATTTAAGAAAAGACATTAAATGTAGAAATGCATACAAATGAAACATCATGTCTTAGGGGTCAACTATCACACATAGTTGTGATCAAAGCGGGAATCATGTTCATGAATATTACACATTTTTATAAGGTTATTCATTTTATCCAATGAATTGGATTATTATATTATTTTCTATGTACCCATCACACCATAACATTAACATTGCACAACTATATTATTCCAGGATAACCCGTCACATCAGTATAGTTAAATTATCATGCATGATACATTGAATATATATCAATAATGAATATATAATAAAACATTTATATTAATTGGTTTTATTTTATAATTATGCATTAATAATATTTGGTTTAACAATCAAAATATGCAATGACATACATGATATAAAAATCATCAACCATGAGTGATGGAAATAATCTTGAGAAGTAAAATTTTTGTTTTTTCTAAAGAAGACTTCTTTTAGAATAAAATGTGTTTGTAACAAAATCAATTAGAAAATTTTATAACCCATAAAATTTATGATATTGGATATTAAATTATTTTTAAGGAATTGTAATACTAAAAATGGAGGGAAAGAGGGAAAACCCAAAGAAATAGAGATGGGTTGAATAGTTGCACATACCTTTTGTTCGAAGGATTAAATCACATTAATATCTTGTATAATCACATTATAATCATTAATTAACAATTAAATTACCATTTATACACGAATATGATTAACTATTGTGTTATTATGTTCTTTAATTGGATTTTGGATGAGTTATAGTGTTTATGTTCATCGTTTGAGGGCATTCATTTTCATAGCTTCCATGATCTGTTCAAATTATATTAATTAATGGATGTTCATTTATAATGTGGATAATCATCCAGATATGTAATTATTTGTTTTTAAGGATATTATAGATGTCTGAATGATCATACAAACTATTTTTTTATATACCATGTTTCTGATTTGTTAGATAAAAGTAAATCATGACTATTTTAGGATTGTTTGGGGGGTTTGTGGACCGATTCAAACTCATTTTGTTTTATCCTATAGTACTATGAGTATAATTAATTTCAATAAAATAAAATTTGTTATAACATACAATTTAGATTCTATTTTGAAATATTTATATTTCATAATAATAGTGTTGATTCTTTTTAATGAAAATGAATGTTCATCCCCCATGATGTCGAAAAATTGACACATCAAAGGCGATGATTTCATTTTTATTGAAAAATTAGGGACACAGAAGAACTTAATGATTGATCATAAATTTACTTGATATAATATTCAGTATATAGATGGTACTGGAGTTACATTCCCTTTGTATGAATGGATGTGAGAAGATAATAACAATAGAATTTTAAATTGAATGGTAATTATAAGAAAAGAGTGGGGATTTACATTTGGAATTATAACATTCATCAAGGAGCCTTGCATTGGGATTTTGATAGTACTAAGAGATACTAGAGTTGGGGGAGGGACTAGGGAATAGTATTAGGTAGATTATAGGAAAGTTGCAAATCATGATAGGTGTGACGAAAATATGGTGTGAGGGAAAATATTTGTAGTGGTGGAGAGGGGTGTTTTTTTATTTTAATAATTATTTTATGATATTTCCCAAGATAAGAAATAATTAGGCTTATTACGACTAAATATAGTAATTAATGCATGTGACATTGAAATAATGGACATTCACATCATCCATGACTCAATCATGAGGTTGAAATTCATTTCTCTAGTATATTTTGTAAATTATAAAATTTCACAATTCAAAAAAAATTAAACTATTTCAAAAAAATCTCAAAAAATCATACTATGTTTTTTTTTCAAATTGTAGATTTCAGAAATGGAATCCATTTTTCAATGAAAATTTTTAATTATGTGAAGTTTATTTTTTAAATAAACAATTATTTACATGAAAATTCATATTTGTAAATTTAAAACAAATAATGTAATAAATTCCAAAATTAACTGAGATCTCATAAAATAATCCCAAAATCATAGGAAAAAAATATTTAAATAGGAATCCATTTTATGAAAATAAATTTTATTTTAAATAAAATTAGAAAATAAAAATTGAAAATAAATATTTATTACTCACAAAATACCAAAATATAATTATTAATTTTTAAAATATTATCTCTCATTTATAAGAATCATATATTTTATTTATAATTTGATGGATGATGTTACTATTCATATGGTCAGTTACTATTCATAATGGTCATATTACTATTCATAAGTGTAACATTTCTATTCTTAAGGGTAAGTTACTATTCACCAAAAATTATGTTTCTTCTATGTAACTCTAAATATCTTAATAATCGCAACTGTGTATGTGATATTTTCAAAATTTAAGCCATACAATTGAAAAAATTATGTTTATTAGGTTGGATATAAAGTTCACATTGTACTTAGTAGTATATTTAAACATGATGTGGCATTGTGTTTCATAATATGATATTCAGTGTCATAACTATATGAATGGTATTTACATTTTGGAAACATTAGTTTGTCACATACCCAAATAACATCTCCACTTATCTCCATTCATTCTAGATTCCTTAATTTGTTATCATTAATCCATATAGGGATGTCCATTTGTGAAAACCAAAAAGAGATACACGAACAAATGCAGTACTCATCAATAAATGTTTTTGGTTAATTCATTCTTCAAACACCATATATTATCTTTATATCACTCATATATAATATCCATTATATGTTTTTTATACATATTTGTCCTCATTTTGTGTTTAAAAACTACACCCTCACACACTTCAATCAAATTTTACACACAATCATCATTCATGTTTACTGCAAACTACCACCTTGTGACCCGATGTCATTCGTTAACCCCTTACCATATTTCATGGTTGAGAATAATAATTGGTTAATAGTTTTTATATTATATTTTTATTTAAATGATGTTATTATAAGCCTATATTTTTAATATCACATGTACCTTCATGTTTTCATTTTTTTTGTAATACGATTACATCATTTATGTTTTCGGAGGACTACAACCTCGCAAAGTAATGTGATTCATTCAAGCAATAAATTTAAGGAATTAAGGATAATTCTAATAATATTATATTAAATATATGTGATTTAAACTATTATATAATGATAATATATCACATATAATTATTTATTTTTATACTATAATGAAATGGAAACAATTTTCATGGGAATGTATGGCCTATTATCTCCATGAAATATGTATCTCATTTCCCCATTCTATTTTTATTTATTATTATAAAATAAAATATATTTATCATATATATGGTATTTATATCATTTTATTCATTCATGATATCATTCAAATCAGGATATAATTAAGATGACCAAGAATAAAAATTCATAAAATGTTTGAAATACTAAGTACTTTTTACTAGAAGCATAACATTAACTTGGAATTATTAAAAAAAGAGTAATATAAAGTTATTAGTAAACCATATATGGTATTATATATAATAATATTTTTATTTTATTGATTAATAATAAAATTATATTTATTATATATGATGTTTTTATGAGTATAATGAGAGTCTTGACTTATGTTATGGGATTGATATTTATAATTTAACATTTTTGAGACACATGACATATTAACCACATAATTTATCATTGTGGTACATATAATTCACATTACTGATATCTATTATGATTTTACATAATATATTTTCTATTTAAACATCTAATTTAGCTTATATATATTATAGGGATGATGGATTAAATGATACGAAAGTGGAAAGATGATTTCTGTCTCAATTTCCCTTTTTAGACACTTGTAATGTTATAAACATATACTCTACTAGTAAGTGGATAAATAATTCCCATGAATGATATATAATGAATTATTTTCAGTTAATTTTATTATATGATTCATGTAATTTCATTATTTTACTATTATTTTATTCAAATTTACCAAAGTGGTATTTTTTTTTTGCTACTGTCTTTATATTTTGTGACATTTATTATTTTTTTGATTCAATTTATGAAATCATAAAATCCATATATCAATAATTGAAAATAATATTCTACTATATAAGATATAAATGTTTGATTTGGGACACCAGTTCGGGCTTGGAGTCCTTACGGGCTTTGGGAACCCAGCCGTTCGGGTTAGTAAGGCTTTTAGGCCAACTCAAGGCCTTCCAGGCCACATGATATGCATATTAACATATAGATTCTACATGGAACCAAATCTACCAGAGGATTCCAGAACATAACATATTAAACATATTATGGCCCATTGATTTGTATGAATAAGAGGGTATGGAATTTCCATTGGCACTAGGCATGTGCATCTCTACACATGACAACATGTCGAACAACCATTCAAAGGTGAGAGCCGATCATGATGATGATGCATGGGAGGGGCGGTTTCATGTAGTCATAGTCTATATGATTTATATAAGACGTGTATGCATTGTAATTTCTCCAAGCCTACGAGCATTATAATTTATAACCCTATGATCCTTGTATGCGTTCCCCCTCACATATCTAAAGTGGGATATAATAGAATCAATAAAAAAGAAGGTCTTCGGGTCATTTAGTCATAAAACTTGTATTTTAAAATGGTCTTAAATTTTTTTATTGATATTTAATATAATATTCATCGAAATATATTTTAATAATTGTTTTATTTATAATATGTTTAAAAATGATTTATAATGCTTTCAATATATATTTTCAAGATTATTTTAAATGAAAATTGGTTTAAAATGTTTTATGATTTAATATAAGTTTTTCAAAAATGAATTGATATTTTCCTCATGAAATGTAATAAATAAATAAAAATTCATACATTATAAATTATGAAAGGTTTTCTTAATGAATTTTTTTTAAAAATGTTTTATTTTTTGAAAATTGATTTCCAATTTATGTTATTTACCTTAAAATTATCCCAGTAACCTTTCAAAATCTTCATCCATCTATGATTACATAAATTGATATATTATATGGTTTAAAAGGGATATGTTCCATGGGAATCATCATCCTTATTTATTTTATTTGTTTATTTTTATGATTACTACAATAATATGAGTAATGTTTCTCTTAGGTTGGTTATACCGTGTTGAAACATTATTCTATTCAGCGGCCGTACGGTAAGGTATTGTTGTAGGCGGGACACTATTCACAGAATGGGCATCAGGCCCAAAATTTGGGCCTATGAACTATGTAATGAGATACAAGCCCCCACACGGCCTTCGGGCTATGTAATGGGTCTCCCTCTACCGAGTTAAAAGAGTTATTTGATTTTATTTAATAATGAAAATGAGGCTTCGACCCCAACCATTTAAAAAAATATAACTGAACAGAGTTATGTAATATAGGCATTTATTTGTATGTGAATATAGTTAAATAATACATGGCTTGAAATAGACGTAAACTAAATTTAGTAATACAAGTTTGGAATTGGGTGTGATCCTTGTATATTAAATGACATTATCTCCTTTGAAAATAATGGAATTAATCATTGCATAACATGGATATTATTTTATATGATTACGTGTTTTGAAAAAAAAAATCAATGTCTTATTCTCTTATAGATCATGATTTCTCATTACCTCAAGATTCATGTCTTGTGTACTAGAAATATTTATAAATGTCTCATTACTATGATATTTTAAATTAATGGTACAGTCATTAAATGTAATGATTAGGTTCTCATACCCCTATTCTTAGGATTATTCCTACATATATCCCTTGTTAACCAAACTAGGATTCTATTCTCCCCTTTGTTATGTTTCTTTTCCCCGGGTTATGAATATTTTTGTTGTTTATGATATTTAGAAGAAGTATTTTATTCATTTTTTACATTGTTGGAGGTAAAGTATCTCACTTATGTAACAATGATTATGTTTTCATGTTTCAAAGGGAATTAAACTAATTTTTACTATGGGTGTGTGTTTTTGAAATGTATTATGTATTCTAAAAAGTGATTTAATATCAATATATGAGATCCAAGTGATCCTAAATTAACCATTAAGAATAAATATGTATGATTCAATTAAAACATTGCAAAAATTAAATGTTAATTTAATATCACAAGAATTAATCATTTGATTCAATATATATTACTTATGTTTTGTTGAATATATGTACAAGGAAGAAAAATATAATAGATCAAAAAGTGAAATATGATCTCATATTGTTTTAAATATATTTTTTATTCAATATCCAAATAGTATTTATAAAATATATGATCATTTAATGTCAATAATTATTTTTCCAATAATAATATTTTATTTAATTTATTAAGGATATATTATTCAATTATTTCTTGGAATATAATTAAATCCTAGGAAAATGATATTGTACAAATAATTCATGACACATTGATACGAAAAATTATACAAACCTAAAAATAATTATACAAGATTCAAAATATTTATCATCATGAATAAATTGGTATAAATGTTAATTAAAACACATATATAATATATACACCATCGAAATGTAAATAGGTATATAGTACCAAATATGTCTAAATTGAGTGGAAATTTAATTGAAATCCATTACATCAAGGATCAACTTAGACGAACAAGGTATCAAAAAATGAATAGTAGTTTTAAAAATATATATAATTTATTATATAACTATATGAATATTTATAATATCATATATGATCCTCTTATAAAATCATATAAATGATTCATTAATAATTTATCATAATTATCATTGTTCATGGAGTTAAATACATTTATTTCTCATGCATGTGTTCTAATAAATATTATATTTATTCAATAGAATATAGTGTAATCATATCAATAATTATATAGAGGTTATGAATATAATATTTACTCATTCTGTACATTTCTAAATTATTTAAGAATGTTGGATATGGAAAATTAATCACATCTGATCAGGGATATGGTATTTAAAGACTATAGAGGTTCAATGTTAAAACGTTTTTAATGTGTGAAAAGTTATAGAAGTAGATGAGATATAATATTTCTAGAAAAAACATTATTTTATTCTTATAATTAATATTAGTTAATTTCATAATTATCACTATCAATGTGCAGCAGATATGGAAAACATATTACATCAGTTCATGAAGATGTGTTCCACAATACACATGAGTGATAGTTCTTTTACCCAATTTCTAGTGAATGATATTAGAAAATATTATTTCAAAACTCTAATAAAATCATACCATATGGTTTTAAAATTTTTTTGTATATGTATTTCTAAAAAAATTATAATGATGGTATATTAAGTAGTATTAATAGTGATTTTAGTGAAAAATAATACCATATCTAAGAGAACCCTTATTTGGACTACCTCTTAGAAACCCTAGGGATGCTATTTTGGGAATACCAAAAAATATAGAACCATTCTAAGGATATTTTGAATTATTTAATAATGTTAATTTATTGATGTATATCTAAAATATGTGATTAATAGAGGGGGTGGTGTTGAAGTTCCATTTTATGGAATTTAATTCTTAGAATTGGTACTCTATTATAGAAGAATAAACATTCAATAAATGAAAAGGGGATATTTCAATAGATAATTTTTTAAAAATATAAATTTTACATTAATTTTATTTCATGGAATAATAATCATTTGGATTTAAATTAATTTATTTAGATATTTAAAATTTTCATTTTTTCACATCATTTATTATTAGTGGTTGTATTATTTAATGAAATTTTGAAAACATTGTACACGGAAAAAAAATTTCTAAAAAATATCCATGTTACCTCAAAATGTTATTATATTTATTATTCAAAAGCTTCTATTCATTTTATATTACATTAAAAATATTATAACACATTACATTAAATAAATTACTTACTAAATAAATTTTAAAATTTTAATTATTATCAAAATACTTTTTCAATTAGAAATTTCGAATTATTCCATGATTATTTTGACACAGTGCTATGAAAATTTATTTTGATCCTAAAAAGTTGATATTTTCTCCGAATAAATTTTAAAATTTTCATTTGATTTTTCTTTCATGAAATAAAAAATTTGAATTTATATATTTGAAGCTACAATGTTTCTTGAATTATATAATGGGAAAAAAATATTAACTATTACTATGTAATAATTTTATCATAAGTCTCATATATATTCTATAAATTAATCATTAATACTTGAAATTTAATGTATAAATGGGGAAAAGTTGACATCACATCATTGAGGTCATAGTACTCAAGTGTGGATTAACAATATTATCTCTAACATCCTAACCGAAAAAATTAATCCCATGTTATGTTTAAAATGACCTCATGCATGTGTCCCCATACCCAAGAGGAATTCGAATTAAAATACGGTTTTGAGTCTATCTGTGGAGACACTTTACCCAATTTATAATTTAATATGATCAATAATAAATAATAATAAATAATAATGAATATAATAAAAAATCATTTTAATAATTCATATGTAAATAAATGGAATACATGTCATATAAATGAAATAGCACCCAATGTTTCATGACAGTCCTGAGTAATATAGAAGATGAGTAATACCATTAATAAATTGGGGGCCATTAGAGGACACTATCACACACTCCCAATTCCATCATCCTCTTTTGAAATTTCTTCCATAGTGACCTGTCACATCACCAGATCTCTTATGATATTTTTATGGGGACTAAAATACATTATTATGTTGTTAGTATAATATTTAATAGTATCACGTGAATGAACTATTATGTAATGCAATCATTTATATAATGTGTATTCATGTAATGTAAGTAAAATCACATTAGAAAAAAACCTGAATGGTTGGGCACTTGAAATGCATCCATAAACCATCATTTATACCCACATTAGCTATGTACTATAAAATAGTCATCATATATCATAAGGTCAAGCCCCATAAATATAGTGTAAATATATCTCTAGGAATGTTAAATGAATCATTTCAATGATGAAATCATGGATAAAAAATCCTTATAATTTCACATTCATTCTCTCAAACATTTATGTCATTCTATTCCTCAATTCATTCCCCTGGCCATCATTCCCCTATAGTAGGAACCGCATTCCATCATTCTTCTAATGTTCTTCCTTGAGGTAGGCCCCAAGTTATCATTCTTTATACCCTATGATAAGGTTATTTTCATCTTCATCACATGTCATGAATAATTCCCCACCATGTCATGTATACAACATGATGGTCCACCTATCTTGTGTACCAAAAACAGTCTCAAATACATGGTAACATACATCACTGAGTAAGTATACAAATAAAGTGTATCATGTTAGGACTATAAGACCTCTCCATCCCTTAGGAATTATTTTTGAAAATCACAATAACCTTATTTGTAAATAAATTTTCTTAACACATTCATATATTTCCGTACACTTACATAAATTAATTTATAACAAAAATTTCCTTAGACTTTTGAGTTATATATATTTTTATTATTTTAGAAATTACTTTTATACCAGAAATGTACTTAAAGTTTTGAAATTTGGTTCAGGGTCATACCATACAATAATTCCGTAAGACACAGTTTCCCATTCTCTGTTTTCACCGCAATACCAATATTCATGTAGAATTAAATATGATATCATATTTTCCTTGTTCTATGATTTATAGATTTTTAGTGTTCTAATGTTCTTAAAAATCTGATTACCAGGTTATCGGTACTAAATTTCCTTAAGACAGACTATTCATACTGATACCGGAAATCCCAATACCAAAATTCTTATACCTGTTTTATTCTATCATGCAGTAAATCATGATACTGCTACCAGAATTTGTAAAACTGATATTTTCATAAAATATTTTCTTATTCTTTACTCATATCGATTTTGAAAAAAAAACCAAAATTTATAATTCTATAATTTATTATTAAAAGATTTATTTCTTTAGAATTCTGAATACTGTAATTTTTTCTCATATCATTTCAATTTTATCATATTCCATGTTCCTTACAGTCAAGGTGAAATATCTTTATATTCATGGTATGTTATAAATAATTCTGATGATGTTTCTATTATAAATTACCCGTTGTATTTTTTCCACGTGTTCAGGCCCTTCTGAGAGTTACAGAAATATGAGAGTTTTAGTTTAACAGACCGGTAGATTGTTTTATGGCTAACAATAAGACCATAGATGATGATATCTATATATAGAGAAAACACAAAAAGTTCACATGTTTGGATTTTGGAGTTCATCTCTGTAAAATTGAATTTCTCTACATTGAGAGACTCTTGTAAATTCTCATGATTTGTGCAGAATATTTGAATGGCTTGTTCAAACATTGCTTCGTACAGAATTGCTCCATGCAAATGTGAAATTTCCTTAAAATCAAAGACTTCTGGTTGTGAAGTCAGAGGTGCCGAATTCCCTACAAATCGAGGTCTTGCGGGGATATCAAGACAGATACTGATCATATGAATTAGGGTGTACCCTGGGTTTGGGTAAGATAGACTTTCATATAAGTATAAAACAAGGGACCTTTATCTATGTTTGTTGGATACCCTCATCTTTGGGTTAACAGTGGATTGTAAATTTGCGATGCTTTGTAAGGGTTAAGATTTTTTCTTTTTGTATAAATGTTATAACTTGTATATCCGGTTTTAGGAAATTATATACTCCTTGTGGAAGAATCTCTTTTTAAGAAAAATTTCTTATTCTTTAGATTGAAGAACTTTATATTTCACTAAGATGGTAATTTTTTATTACAGGTGTTGGGGATTTTATTTATAAAAAAATTTCCTTAATAAATTTTAAACTATACAATTCATCCCCCCCTATTGTATATTATGCATATTAAGTTCTATTTAAATACATATTTTTGTATACAGTATTATATCAGACTATATATAATCCTAACAATTGGTATTTTAGGGTTGGTTCAATCTGGATTAATCTCATGATTAGATACAGAAGAGAAATCAACTTCTTCTTTATATTTTTGGAATCTGAATTTTGGACTCACTAGTTCGAACTAATATTTTTAATAAAGACACTCTAATTATTATTTTTCTTAGCCTTTATAATTTCCCATAATGTTTCTCTTTAAGAACATAATATTTTCTTCAAGCACTACTACTAACATTTTTGTCAAAGAAAGGTATATTTTCTTTATGGCAGGATCCATACATATTGGTTCATGGAAATTTTAAATCCTACCAGACCTCCTATTTTTTATGGAAATGATTATAAGTAATAGAGATATAAGATGAATACTTTTGTTATTAACAATGAATTTGATACATACCTAATTCTGATAGGTGATTATAATATTCCTGATAATGAATTGAGAACTTTTACTAATCAAGAGAGAGCATATTTTCATACTAATTTTAAAGTTAAAAATACATTCCTATGTTCCATGACTAGGAACATCTATAGTCAAATATTTTCATGTGAATATGAAAATAATATCATGAAGAAATTAGAATTTACACATTTTCAAACATCTAAGTTATAGAGACAAGAAGATCTATGTTGAGAGCTAAATATCATGGCATTAGATTTCCTTATAGAGAACCCATAAGAAAATTTCATCAAAGGTTCATGACTATTGTTAATATCTTATAGTATATGGGAGATAAAGGTCTTGACGATGAAATAATTGTTGACAAGATCATAAACATTGTCCATATTTAATTGGAGTTCAAGAGGGAAATAATGGATGAGAACAGAAAATTCACCCAGATTTCCATAGATGAGATTTTTGGAACTCTTCTTCATCAAGAGACCAGAATTAAGATAGATACAAATAATATTAAAAAAATAATGGAAATCTAAGTGTTTCATTCACAACAACATATAACTATACGAAATCCAAAACTCCAGAAAGAGTTACTAGATCAAAGTCAAAGAATTATAATATTCAGTCAGAATCTAGTGATACAGAAAAATATGAGAATGAGTTAGCTAATCTTTCTTGGAGAATGAACAAGATAATAACTCATATGAACTCCTAAAATATGTTTATGAATAGATACTACAATGAAGTGAAATATGGGGATGTTAATTTTTACGAATGCAGAAGAACAAGTCATATCAAACCTGATTACCCTATATTAAAAAGGAAGGATAAGAAGGAAAAGAATTCATAATGAAATAATATGATGTTCTACCGTTCCAAGATACAATAAAAGTATTAATTAAAACGACACTTGGAGTTCTAGTTTTGGACACTATTTGGAATTTTAATCTACTGAATATGAATCATCAACTCAGAAAAATATCATATTCATTGCTACTACTTTAATAAATACTTTTCTTATGGCCATGGTACGCTCTGCCGAGGCTTTAAAAAATTTATCTCTTGATATGAATTATTATCATAAAGTTATTACTTCTGATAAAGATACTTCATCTTTAGATAATGAAGAAATACCTTTGTATGAAGTAGTATTTAGATTTTAAATGTTGTTTGAAGCAAAAAATTATAAAATTTCCACAAAAATAGACACGAAATATAATATAGAAGACGTTCTTACAAAAGAGATTTAAGACCTCACCAAAGATCATGTAGCTAAGGATTAGATCCTAATAAAACATTCGAAATACCATAAAGAAGAAAATTGTGAAGAGGAACAACATTCGAATGATTGTAAAAATTATATTTAAGAAATAAGTATTTTTTAAGAAAAATCTAAATCTAAAGAAATAATTCTTGAGGATATGAATTTAGTCATCAGACTAAAATTCAAAATATATTCCATCAGTAATGTTCTTTCCATGTTTACTTCTGGTAAATAAAGTTTTGACAAGATTTATTCTCAAATCACATATCAAGGAAATACTTCTAGAGTAGGTTATACTCGCAAAAAACCTATTTTCAAAAACAAATATATTATTCCATCCAAGCCCCCTTCTGTACAAAATGTCAATGTGGAGGAAATTGGAAGAAAACATGTTCCTTAAAAAAATTCAATCCCTAGGATTCCACAAGGATTATTTTTCAAAACAAATGTGGGTTCCTAAAATTTTATTGTCCATCACCGGATCCAAAGATGTTTGGATTTCGAAAATCAAACTTTTTTATGAAGGAAAATGAAGAATCTGCCAATAATATATGGTATATAGATAGTGGATATTCTCATCATATGACTGATAAAAAAAGTTATTTCCATAATATTTTCAAAACAAAATCTGGAAAAGTAACACTTGGGGATAATTCTCAAGGATAGTTTTTCGGAATGGGTAATATCATTCTTCTTGGAAAAGTTTTAATTTATAATGTTTTATTTGGTAATGGTATTATACACAACCGAAAATTCATAAGTCAATTATGTGATTTAGGATACATGTTGAATTTTAGGAATGATAAGTGTTTAGTTCATAATTCTAAGGATGAATAAATTCTTACTTCCCATAGGCATGAGAATGTCTATACTTAGAACATATAAGATTTAAGAAGTCAAGATCATCCTTGATTATGTTCAATTGAAGACCAATATTTGCTCTGGAATAGAAGGTCATGACATAGGATCCTTAATAACCTTATTAATCTCTCATAGGAAGGATTAGTTAAGGATCTACTGATTCTATGTTTTGATTCTTTAAAAGATTGTGACAATTGTCAGTTTGGAAATCAACACAAATCTAGATTTAAATCTATCAGTGAAGTATCACCATCTAATGACCTACAATTTGTACATATGGATTTTTTTGGCCCTATACAAACTGGATGTATTGGAGGATAATATTATGTATTTTTTCTCATTGATGACTATACTAGATATAGTTGGGTTTATTTTTTAGTAATAAAATCATATGCCTTTTCTTATTTTAAAACCTTTCATGCTCAAGTATAAAATGAGAAAAACATACCATTGATAACTATTCATATTGATCATGGTGGTGAGTTTGTAAATTCTTAGATTGAAAATTTTTGTCGTAAGAATGGTATTACTCACCATATCTCATCTCCTAGAACATTTCACCAAAATAGTGTTGTAGAAATAAGGGACTGAATCCTTCAGGAGATAACCATAACCATGTTGAGTGAATATTCTACATTAAAACACTTTTTGGCTGAAGCTGTAAGTACATACTGTTATACTATAAATAGAGTTTTGATAAAAGCTGTTCTAAATAAAACTCTTTATCAGATATGGACTGGTAGAAAACCAAATGTTTCTTACTTCAAGATTTTTGTTTGTAATGTTTTTATCCTTAATACTTTGGATAACTTAAACAAATTTGCACCAAAATCTGATGAAGTAATTTTCTTATGCTATTCCAGAAACTCTAAGGATTATATGGTTTTTAATAAAAACACGTGTACTGTGGAGGAAACAATAAATGTTAAATTTGATGAAACTGATCCTTTTATTCAAACAACCTCTTTTAAATCCTTCATATATATATTCTAAAAATGATAAATAACCTATAGTTGAATATTTTTCTAAGGAAAACGGTCACGAAAATATTCCAGAAACATTTTACCCATGAATATCTTCTACCTAATGTTGATGATCATGTTTAACAAAACCCAAATCAGTTGTTACTTAGGAATCATCCTACTAATAATATCATAGGGGATGTCAATCAACCTGTATGGAATAAGAAGTTCCTTAAGGAATGAAATATAACATGTTTCATTCCTTTCCCAATTCGAACCAAAGACTCTTGAGGAATCCTTAGGTGATGAATATTGGATAATGGATATTCTAGATTAACTCAATGGGTTTGTATGGAATCATGTCTAGACCTTGGTTGAGAGACCTAATGATGCATCTATTATTGGTGTAAATGGGTCATCAAAAATAAATGTGATGAAAATTTTATTATTATTAGAAATAAAGAAGGATTAGTTGCTAATGGTTATAAAAAACAAGAAGGCATATACAATGAAGAAACCTATGCATGGGTAGAATGACTCGAATGTATCCAAATAATTAGATCTTTTGTAGCATTCTATAAATTTATTTTTTACCAAATAGATGTAAAGTGTGCTTTACTTAATGGATATGTAGAGGAAGAAGTCTATATAGACCAACCTCCTATTTTTAAGACGTAAAACATCCTAATCATGTATATAAACATATCAATGCTTTATATGGCCCTAAAAATCCCCTAGGTCTTGGAATGATAGACTTACATGATTTTTAATTCAATACAAAAAATCTAGGGGAACCAGAAATCCAAAAAATTTATGAAGAATGATATGAATGATATTTTAATTTTAAAAATATATGTTGACGACATTATATTCATATCAACTCAAAAATCCTTAACATATTCCTTTGCGAATATTATGATGTCTGTGTTTGTGATGAGTATGATGTGTGAGTTAACATTCTTTCATGGCATTCAAATTTCTACAAAACCATAATGAACTTACATATCTCAAATGAAGTACATTAAAGATCTTCGTAAAAATTATTGGTATGATAACACAAATAGTATATTTACTCTTAACAGAACTTTTAATACTCTTGATATTAATGAACCAGGATAACCTGTGGAGCAAACATCTTATAGAAGAATGATAGGAAGCTTACTTTACTTAACAGTGAGTCGACCCAACTTAATGTTTTATGTTTTCTTATATGAATGATATCAAACAAATCCTAAGGATTCCCACCTTATGTATGTGAAAAAATATTCCAGTACTTAAAATAAAAATTGAATTTTGGACTTTTTTATTCTTCTGGAAATGTTTTTAAAGAAAAAAGATTTTCAGATGCTGATTTTTCTGGTTGTAAAAAGGATAGAAATAGTACATTAGGAACTTGTCATTTTCTAGGAGATTTCTTAGTATCATGGTATTGTATGAATCAAAATTTTTTATCTCTTTCCACTGTGAAATAAGAATATATAGTGGTTGGATGTTGTTGTGCTCAAGTGTAGTGGATGCCACACACACTCACAGATTATGGCATGAGCTTTACCCAAACTCAAATCATGTCTGATAACACTACTGCCATAGCTCTATGTAAAAACCCATCACATCACTCTCGTGCTAAGCACATATGATTTTAGGAATCACTTTTTTAGAGATCACACACTAAAAGGAGATATAATTCTTCAAATCATCGGAATCCTAGAACAACTTTTTGATATATTTACCAAACTATTACCATCCGATAGATTTGAATACATTAAAAAAAATCTTTGAATGATATCTCTAAGACAATCATTCATATAATTTTCTTTTTGAACCATCTCTTACCATTAAATTACTCCTAAATTCAGGGGGAGTACATATGTTTGGAATTTTATTTAATTTTTTTTATTTTCCATAAAAATTTTATTTTTTCGGAATCAGTATGTTTGGAAATTGAGATTTTCCTAGAATCTGTTTTCTCAACAGACCTGAAATTTAACAGTTCGAAAATTTTCATTATTAATATTTTAATATTTTTTTTTTAAAAATTTAACCTTAAGAAAATTTTATTTTAAGTTAAACAAACATTAATGATATTTATTTTCTTTTAAATTTTATAATTTTTTTAAAAAAATCCCAGAATCGAAATTCTCGGAATCCATATTTCTAGAGTTGAAATTCTGAGAGTAAAATTTCTGGTGTCTAGTTTTTCTGTCCCCAACAACTTTTTTCATTCGATACTGATAATTTCTTCATAGATTCCATAAAGGTACATTTTCTTAACCCCTAATTATTTTCTTAGAGTTCCATCGGTTGGTATTTCTTTCTTTTATGAAATATTTTCTTTGGATTTTTATTTCCTAATATTATGATTTTTAGTTTCTAAAACCTCAAAATTTTGATATGGATATATGTTTTCAACAATATTCATCTAATAGATCAGTTTGGAAAAATATTTTCCCTTTGATTTCCTTATAGAAGATGAAAGGTCGTATTTTTTCTATATAAGGTCTACCCCACTTTAAGGGTACGCCAAGGGTTCATTAAGCCTTCAAGAAGATGTTCTTCTACTTCAGAGTATGTCATTCTGGATTTCTTCAAAGATTCCCTACAAGCCCATATGTCAGGCAGTTTTGACAATATGGCAGTAAAATACAATAAAGACAAGATGATATTTTGAGAGAGAATTGTATGATCAAATTTTTTCAACCAGTATGAATCCTTCATCTATCTTATTATTAAATGTAATAATTGTGAGAGTATTTTTATAACAAAGGACAAGGTTATAGATCCTCTATACCCAGAACTAGTCATACAGTTTTATGACTCTGTAAATTTCATTGAAAAGGATGGCATATGATATTTCAGATTTAAGGCTTATTCAAAGTCTTACACAGTTACATGCTGAAAAGAAGCTAACTTATTGAATATTCCATATGAAGGATAAGACCTCATAGGTTCCTATAGAATTCCAGATAAGGAAGGTTTTTTCATTAAGAACTATTCTTTAGAATGTCTCGACATCAAGAGAGTTAAGACTCTGAAGCTTGCACATTTATCAGTAGATAATTGATATATAGAATTATGGATGCAAGGGTTTCATTATCCCATGAAAAGGGGATAAAGATTCCTTAATTACGTGTGAAATTTTTTTGTTAGACTTTCTCATCAACCTTTGGAAGGATAATTTTGTAAAGTATATTTTCCTGTTGGTTAATGCTATGAAAGCTGGTACCATCACATCAAAAATTGTCATGTACCCAGCCACTATCTCAAGGATAGTTGTTATGGTTTTAGCCGAAATGAAACTCACATGCATGTATTCATTGAAGTCTTGTTAGATTATATAGCTGAGTGAGGATACAATGAAGAGAAGGAAACATTATTACTATCCAGACTCTAAAAAGAATGTATAATTAGGGACACTGGAAGTTGAATAGTCAGTATTGAAGGAAACTATTCTAGAATCATCTAATGTTGCACCAAAAAAGTCAGTACCAGAATATTCTAAATTTACTCCGAAGAAGAAAAAGTCAGATGAGGTTTCTCATGACGATCATATCTTAGTTTGTTAAGTATCAGCTCCACCAGTGATAAGGAAATTGAAGGCTTACTCTACTGATATCATTACTGGCTGGAGGAAGTTAGTAGAATATAAAAAGGAAGGGGATCCAATATTTGTGTTGAATTCGGCATAGGCAAAGGATTTAAATGTTCAAACCACGGATGTGTTAGAGAAACAACTTAAGGAGACGAAGTAGAAAAGAAAGAGAATTGAGACAGAGATTATATAATTCTAGCTAAAGGGAGTAGAAAGATCCCCTAAAAAGCTACCAGTGGTGGATGTTACTCTGGAACCGATGAAGGCGACGAAATCTATAGTAATATCGGAACCGGTTCTGGAACTGCAAGAAGAATCACTGGAAGATGATAAGATTATTAAAGAAGAAGAAAATTATGTTTGTATACATGTTGATGAGTATGTTGCAACACCAGAAGTTTCTACTAAGGAAGAGGAAGAAGAAGAAGAAGAAGAAGTTGAGATCGAAGTCGAAGAAGTACAAGAGGTAGAATAAGTGGTTACCAGAGATGAAGATGAAATTCATGAATATGGAAATAGTGATTCTAGAAGTGAAGAAGAGAAATAAGAAGAAGATATTCAAGGAGGATCCAGAGATAATGAGGCTATAGAAAATTAGGAAGTCCCTCTGGTTTCCAAACCCTCGTTGATGCTAAAAGTTGATTAATGCAAGGCCATTATGGTTTCCCCTTCTGATGTTGACTCAGCCCTAAACATTTAAAATATGGAATCCTCTTCTCTCAATTTGAATAAAGATGAATATGACTCAGATTACTCATCATCTATGGGTGATTACATTGTAAAATTTTCATAAAAAAATTAGTAAGTATTATTCTTGTACTCGCAAACATAGATTCCCAGAGTCAAATGATGCAGCAAACCATAAATAAAATGACGGACTCAACATATATGCTGATGGGCATGTTAGTGAAAGGTGAAGCTGATCATAATAATATTCTCATTGATTATAATGCTCAAAAATATTCATGTCAGAAAGTGATGAGCCGGACCTGAACCATATGACACAATGCTCTAAAATTCTCAGACATCATGGAATCAACAAAGGGAGCATTCAATGATATAGAAAATGAGTTGTCCAATGTCTGGACATCTCTCTCAGATAAATTCAAAAGTGAGTTAACTGCATGGAAAATCGTAGGAAAAAATCTTCTAGATAAAATAAATACCATAGCTGAAGTTGTTAATTATCAGAAAGGGATATCTGCTGGGCTTTTGAAGAAATCAGATTCACAGGAGGAAGTTATCAATGTTCTTAAAGATAAGAATCAGTCTCAAGAATTCTAGATCTAGGCTCTAGTGAAGAAGGTAGCTGAGCAAGATTCCTTAACAAAAATGAATCAAGAATAACACAAGGAGGAGAAAAATATTATGTACTTGGTGAAGAGTCATCTTTCTGAGAAGAAGAAGGTGGGTTAAATCATTTTTACATGCCGAAACATTGTTTTACTTTCATGTAAAAAATAATGAAAATTCCATTATTTTTTTAAATATATTTTGTCTCTTGTATATTTCTTTCCAACTTTATAGGTCCCTCTGCATTCATTTTCGAGAATCACAATGGGGAGAATTTTATCAAAGGGAGAACATAAAAGAATAAAAATATATAAAGGAAATTCCTTAGGATAAAATATATGGAAAAATAAATTTTTTATCTTTTTATCCAGAAGAGTTCTACACCTAAGAGGGAGTCTCTCCAAATAGATGAATATATATCTGAGGGGGAGATTTATGTACTCTATGAACATACACATAAGGGAAGATTAATTTACCCTAAGTCATACACTTAACGGGGAGCTATGTATTTCTAACTCTGAGCATTTATTTCATTCCTCTATTAATTTATTCAAAGTTGTTTGATCTTTCCAAAAAGGGAGAGATTGTTAGGTCTATAAGACCTCTCCATACCATATGCTTTTCATTTGAAAATCACCAACACCTTCTTCATAAATATATTTTCCTTACCATTTCATATATTTCATTACCCTTACACAAATTATCTTATAAATAATTTTTTTTATAATTTTGAGTTATATATATTTTTATTTTATTTTTTGAAATTGATTTTATACCAGAAAAATTCTTAAGATTCCGAAATTTGGTTCATGTTCATACCATACTAGAATTCCTTAAGACATTGTTTCATGTTCGCTATTTTCACTGTGATACCAATTTTTATCTAGAATGAAATCCAATATCATATTTTCCTTATTCATATATTTCTAGTTTTTCAGTGTTCTAAAGGACTTAAATCTCTGGCTGCATGGTTATCGGTACTGAAGTTCCATAATAAATATTTATCATACTGATACTAGAAATCCCAATACCAAAATTCTTATACCGGTTTTATTCTTTCATGTAGTAAGTCATGATACTGATACCAGAATTTGTAAAACTGAGTTTTTCATAAAATATTTTCTTATACATTACTCATAATGATTTTATATAAATCCATTACGAAATTTATAATTCCGAAATTTTTTATTCAAGGTTTTATTTCCATAGAATTCTAAATACTATAATTTTTCCTAATTTCATTTCAATTTTATCGGATTCCGAGATCCTTACATGAACGGTATAAGATCTGTATATTCATGGTTTGTTATATACATTGATGTCATTGTTTCTATTATAAATTAATTGTTATATTTTTTCCACATTTATAGGTCTTTCTGAGATTTAAGGAAATATGACCGTTGGAGTGGAACCGACTAGGATATTTTTTTTATCGATATAAATAGGACCCCAGACAATGAGATCAAAATATTGATAAAACACAACAAGTTCACATGTTTGAATTTTTGAGTTCATCTCTCTAAAAGTGAACATCTCTAGAGTGAGAGGCTCTTATAAACTCTCGGGCTGTATGCAGAATGTTTGAATGGATTTTTGAAACCTTCCTCCATGCTGAATTGCTCTGTGGAGAGGTGACATTTCCTTAAAATCAGAGACTTCAGGTTGTGAAGTCATTGGTTCCAATTTCCTTACAAATTGAGGGCCTGCAGGGATAACAATATAGATACCGTTCATAGGATTGAGGGCTTAACCTGGTTTTAGGTAATACATAATTTCTTGTAAGTATAAAACAAGGGGCCTTTATCCATAGTTGTTGGATACCCTACTCTTTGGGTTAAAAGAAAATTGTAAATTTCTACTAATCTATAAGAGTTAGGAAGTTTTCATTTTTTATAATCTTTCTAACTTGTATATCTGGTTGTAATAAATTTTATACGTCTTATGGTATAACCTTCTTGTAAGAAATACTTCTTATGGTTTAGACTTATGAACATTATATTTCTCTAAGAAGAAAATTTCTAATTAGAGGTGTTGTGAATTTTGTTTACACAAAAATTTCCTTAAGAAATTTTAAAGTATACGATTAAACGAACACTTGTATATTGTGCATATTTAGTTTATTGTGATCCTTATATTGGTATAGAGTATAATATCATACTCCATACATTCCAAACATATCATTGCATCATGTGTGTATAGTAGTAATATAACAACATATGAAAACATAAATCAAGGAAATATGCATACAAATTTCAATCATGGAAATAATATTATCATAATAAATATAATGGGAGAAACACACTCACACACATGTTATTATAATCATGAACTGTATCAAATGCTAACAAATATAATTGTATAATTCAAAGAAGTTTAAATGTGAATCCAATAATGAATGAAAAATTCGACCAAAATACCATGTACTCTAGTGAAAAATATAATCCATAATTTTTTGTTTAATAGGTAAATTAGAAACCACAACATTGAAGAAAACCTATTTATGGCATTGTTTCGTAGTCATCAACACTTCGATGCTCAATATTTTGCAGGGGCTCATATAACCAATTTATTTTAAATCTATATTCAAAATCAATAAAATAACACATGTAATGAGACTGTTCGGTAATGAATAAGATAAAAATTAGAATATATCTCCACATAATTGATAATAATATTCACCTAAATAATTATTATAGAAATATATTTTTAAATTTATATATCTTAATTAATTTCACAATACCTGGGTACTTATTTATATTTATTCATTAATAAAACCATATAATTGACTCTAAAAATTGAATAAACGCCTTTTGATAATTTTTTATTTATTGAAAATTTATTTCCCATATAATTACACATGAGTAATAATTAATGTTATATTAAATTTATTTTTTGCATATAAATTATCCTTCCACAAATATCAAATGATAACATGTTTCATTAAATTATCCATTGATGATTTTATGTAACTATTGTTTAATAATTATTGGAAATTATTTTTATAGTTCATTAAATCATCTACAAATAGCTCTTGATATATTTTTATATGATAATGATTCAATTATAATTTTTTCATTAAGTGTCTTTTAATAAATAAATTGTTTCCTCTAACAATAAGACATTAATTTTCCTTTTATAATTTAATATTTTCTATTTTCATAATTTTTATAAATCAAACTTAGAAAAATATATAAAAATATCATTTAATTGTTAACTAAATTTATCACATCATAATCAAGGAAATTAATTATTATATAATATTTTATTAATTATCCGTATAAATATCAGTACTTTATCTTCTCTTATTTTATTAATGAATAATTCATTGATAATTTATAAGACATCCCTGATAATAGATCAATTATAATTTTATTTTAGTTATAACTTTTTTTCAAAATATATTAGCGAGTAAATATATATGAAACTATATAAGTAAATAATAAATAATTTGGAACACAAACCTAACACCCATTAAACAGTGCACACCTGATAGAGAATGAGACCACATTCATCTAAACAGATAAACTCCCACTTCACCAAACAAGCTTATTTTGTCTCTTGGTCATCTAGACATAGTAAAATCGACCAACAATGAACCTGAAATGATTCAACTATTTGATAAAAATCTATTTCATAAAATTTCTAACCTCATTTTAAAAGAAATTATTTTATCCATGATTCAACTAAATATTTTGGAATGATTCATTAATATTCACTTCATTATGGATTTTTTATTTTAAATTTGTTAAAATGGTTTATTTTCCAATCATTTTTCTAGGATTTTGCATTGAAAAAGGTGGTTTGGCCATGCAAGGAATGTGAATGTAGAAAAATATTAATTATTATATTAATAAATTGATAATAATATAATAAAATTATTAAATAAAATTCTCCATTTGATATGTTTCAATTCACGTGAATCCCATAATGGTTATGTCACAAATAGGGTAGATCAAAAATTATGTACCTAATGGTGGTATCATATTATAGATATGAGACACAATTTTGGGTGATTAATTTTTTTATAAAAAAGTCGATTAACAATATTAAATATGTTACAATAACATGTCATTATACCAATTACCCAAGGAGAAAAATTATTATATCACACCACTGGTATACCCTATATCCCATACCTCATAGATTTTTGTATTTCCCATATGAGACATCATTCATGATATATACAATTATGAATGAAAAGTATTGTTGTAGTGATATAATTTATTTAATATTTTTATTCTATAATCCTAGACACTCAATGATCTTTATAATAACACACTAACAAATCACCAAAAGGTAAAAATATTTTTGAATTTAGAACATTTTTATCATCAGGACTCTACCTTCACATAAATACATGAATAAAATACTTTATTAATAAAGTATTATTATTAAAAATTAACATCATCATATAAAAGTAATCAATTTTTTATGTATGGTTTTGTTGATGTTAAATATTAATAGTATTACAATTCTCCACCAATGTCATTTTCTCATTCCCATTAAGTAACTCTAGCAGTCTTTGTCAAAAAATTTGGCCCTAAGCTATAAAAACAGTATCTTTCCCCTATTTCATCTCATGAATCCTTCCATGTGACCAATTAGTTAAGATAATTGGAATCATCGTACATCATTGGAAAACCTCACTCTATGTGATAATCTGCAGAAGATTTTCCGCATAAGATTCATCAGGATATATCTCATCATCCTTATTTCCGATGACATTCATAGGATCCGGTACAAAACTCATGAGATAAGACGCGTGAATGAAATCTTGTATACCTCGATAAAGATAATGAATGTCCAAATTTTATGCTGTTATAATAATATATTCAGTGATATTGAAATGTCTATAACGATTATAATATCTTTTCCATATTTATTTGACCTCTATGGTATAACTGAGGTGTTACACCCATGAAAAAATGATCACCAATATAGAAGATCAAATTTCTCATCTAATTTTTGACATATAATCTCTTCATTATCATTAAGGTGATTAAAATTTTCCGAATCAAATAAACTATATCAAAGGATTCTTATACCAAATAGGATTCTATTACCATTGTCTCACGTACTTCATACAAAAAGAGTAGTAATAGAACTAATGTACCATAAGAAGCCTCATAGGGTACTATATGAATTAAATACTAGATATAGTTGTTGTACATTATATAAAATAGGGATAGAGGATCATTTCATGATTCGTTGATGTGTAGAACATAAGCATGGATCATATCCTCAGTCATATGTATCTTCCACTCGGAATATCCTTCAATCTATAAGACGTATTCTATGATAAATATCAATACATTCCCCATTTCCATTTACAAAAACTTCCAAAATAAAATGGTTTTTTAATAACTATCATGTTTCCATAAGTACCTATACATGTTCTTTAATTTTCAGAGTGGGAGAACATGGATTAAAAAAGGTTACCATAAACAATGAAAGAGACCAGAAAAAAGGGGTTTAGTTCTTTTTTTGTGGTCTGTTTTCATAGTTGGCATATGGTTTTGTATAACATGATGTAAAATCATGTGAGTGAGTTGTGCTGGTCTAGTGTAGGACACATGGTTTACCGAATATTGGGAATGAAGATTTTTCAATGGAATCCATTTAAGTATAGGATCCCATGGACGTAGGGATTTACCATTTCATTCAATTATTAAGTCTCTATGATTGGTAAAAACTACAAAAAAAACCATCAACCAATATAAATTCACCCAGCCAATGTCATGACTCCATGAGTTATTTGGAAACCTCATCACAAATTACACTGTGATGACCACTCAATTCCACATCGAAACTGTATGTGGCTAGTGAAATTGATCATGACACTGTTAATTGTCGAATACTATCATAATTCATCCAAGTGGGGAATATTCTATGACTCCTAAAACTCATCTTCAATGTGATAGGGAATCGGGAATAACATAGATAAGGTATATAACAACGATTGGAGGTTATATCCTAATTATAAATACATATGATGGCATATAAAATCCTTTGTAATGATAAAATTTAAAAACCATAGAACACCCATGTAATCAAACTTACAAATCATGTTACTAGAGTACAATAGGAAGTAATTCAAACAGGGCGAAATACAATCTGGACACAAAGAGACTATAATAGAAGTACAACCAGAATTTGTGTACTGAGACTGCTATGAAAAAGGATCTAAAACAAACATTGGTTTTCATGGTCTCATAATTCATTGTCTTGTCATAGTCCTCATATGACTCTACTAAATAGTTGATCTTCTTCATAAGACACGACAAATGTAGGAAAACCTAGTTCATGAGTGAGTATAATAATACTCAGTAGGACACCTCCAGACCAAAAATAATATATAAACATAAATTCATTTTTATATATATAGTTATAAGTATAAATAACATATAAAAATAATATATAGATATACTCAACAAGTTAAATAGTCTAGAGGTAAGTCGTAACCATCTTATACTAAAATAGGATTCCAAATATATGATTCCACAAAGAACTCATATGGGAGATAATTTTCATGAGTCTGATAGTCGTGATGACGTCTTTCTAAGATTTACTCTTCATCATGACTTGTTATGAGAAATAACACACTGATATTCTAATGGGAACACAATACACATATGAGTATCACTACAATGTCCATGGAATGATACCAACAAATAAATTTAGATTTACCCCCAATGTAGAGGATCAACACCTATGTAGTGTTGGATAGGATTATACTAATAAAACCACTCAAGGAATGATGATGAATAATGTATATCACTATGAGCCTCTTGAAGGGATTCCAACAACTATATCCCAGAATTTTTATGGATGGGATCATAGTTTTATGAGTAGTAGTATATTCCATTCCATATTTATGGGAAATTATAAGGGAATCAGTCCCTAATTATACTTGTCTTTGATAAGAAGGAAAAAGGTTTTATTCAATGTATAAAAATTTTCATAACATGCATTTGGGGTCATACACGGTATCCCTTAACCTCAGGTCATTCCTGTGTAAATAGGTCATGAACTCATATTGTGCATGTATTGTATTACATAGTCTGTAGGATATTGTGTAGTCTACCATAGAGCCTAAAAATACCCTATTACTTTTTTGTTTTCTCATGTGCCACTACATGGATTAGATCATGTACCTATTTTAGAGTATGTCTGTGTGGGGGAGTACACGCCATGATGGAACTACATTTACTTTAACTTTTGGTTATGTTATTTCTAATGTACATGTTGAGTTTAAAATGAAGGGAATACAATATATTTGACAGGGACATGCACCGTGTGACACTTAACTACCATAAAAAATCCTTTCTTCTAATCAGGGGCACATAAGCGATGTAATCATAGATTACATGGTGTGTTTTTTGGTTTCTTCTTAAACCCTATTTAGTTATCTTGAACATGCACACAAACTGACTTCCTAAGATATTTTCCCTAATCATACATGTAATCCATTATCCTCTTAATTGAGATAAATTTTCACTCCTACAATAGTTTTTGGTGTCATTTCCATTCAGAAAAAAAGATCTATAGGTCATTCTTCATTCTCTGCTGAAGAGAGAAGAAAAATAAGAAATCAGGTATCCCCCATCGTCTAAAAAGAACTTCCCCAATAATTACACCTCCATAATTTGGTGATGTAATATAATCTATAATATCATATCATTTTGGAACAAAAATAGTGACAAAATTTTGATTGATTGGGCTACGTTAAGTTGCAGGTAAAATAATGATGGCCCACAATGAATGTTGAATCACGGGAGAAAAGCTTATAAAAAAAATATAAGGAACCTTAAATTATGTTCATGTATATCTTGGTTAATATCTATTTGAATGTTAATATAAATAATTAAAATCCCAATTCAATTTCCATGTAAAAACACAGTTAAATAAACCACTCATAAAAATCTATTTTACCAGGGATTAGTATATGAATTGATTGATTTTTGTTCAAAATAAAAATAAAAAATGAGGAAGAATCAAATCAACATTAAATCACTACCTCAATTTGAATCATTTCATGATGAAGAACAAGGTTGTGCCATTTTTTCGGTGATATCATTTGAATCTGAGGTGTGTTGATCGTTGATCTGTGATCTTGTCACATTTCACCTGACAGAATTTTCCAAGGGTCTCTCTAAGGGGTTTTCAATATATAAATGGTTATGTTTGAACCCCCATAATTTTTCTATAATAGTATTTTTAAAGACTAACTAGTCATTATAACATGAATTAGAAATACAATAATTTATTAAATAATTTTATTTTATTCTATGCCCGTGATGACTTATCCACAAATAACCTACGTCGTCTAATGTAAGGTTGTGCATAGGTTATCATAGCGTTGTGAACGCAATGGTTCCCTAAAATATATTATTTAATCACCCATTTATATGTTTTTATTCCTTTTAAGAAAATTTTGTTCTTGAGCTATTTAATATATTTAATATATATCCGAAATTCATTATGTGGAAATCAGTCCTGAAAATAACATTTCATTTTAGCTCTTGATCTTAATCATTATGAATAAAATATTTAAAAATAATTGATAGATTATATGAGACAATAATGTCTCCCAGGCTTGGAGTATTATGTTCCTAAAAATCCAAAACAAAGTTTTACTAAAGAAATATGTGGGAACTGATCATGAGTTTTTCCCTTCCACTCTGATGTTCTCACCTAGAGTTTCTAATGCTACCACTAGATAGTCATTATAGGAATCAATCTCCCATAAAGTATCTCATCCTACCAATCCCCGATCAGTAAAAGGTACTCAATAATTTTCTATTCATCCTAAATGTTTATATCGTCCTAGTAGATAATGTGAAATGGTTTATGAACCTACCACATTAGCTGTGTAATGTGGAAGACATCATGCCCCCTGCCAAACTGTGGTGGTTGAGCTAAGAAGTATGGATCCTCGAAAACTCTACAAAGTATCTAGAAAGGTACGATTAACCCCTGAGATATATTTTCATCATGGTCAATTTCTTAAATCAACACCAATGTGAAAATCATAGGAACGCATGGTATCCTTCCTTGAATTCCAAAGTCCTCCATTACTTTTATGTGTATGAATTATGTTAGAACTCTGTAGTCTTCATCCCAAAATGTGTGATCAGAACCATATCCATTGTAGCACATAACAAAATTGAGAGAAATATATTTTACTATCCTGGGTCAGTCCTGAAAAGTAGTGACTTACAGGAACGCTTGTACAAAGTCTCAAATAGATCCATACTGATTTAAAAATGACAGCCTTTTTGTGTTCAAAATCCACCGGTGTTTATTGAAACTTTTATTTATGACCAATGTAAATATTAAAAAGCCGAATAATTCCATAAGATATTTATCCATCCTTTTTAATATAAAATAAATGAGTTTGAGGAAGAACAAACATACATGCCATGTATTTTTATGTACATGTTGGGTAAAGAGGGTTACCCACCATATGATCCTAGTACATGACTATATAATTGTAAGGCTTAGAATTTTATGGAAACATCATGTATTTTCATGTATTGTCCATATAATTTTCTAAAAAATTTAAAATTGGGAAGCATGGTCATGTTTTGTCAGACGAATAGAGGGCTTTTCGGTTTGATGAACCACAACAATGAGGTGTCATTTTTCCTCCTAGTAGTCCATCTGAAAATTATTTATTCATTATAAGATGCATTCGAATCCAATTGATATACTCTATTTTCAAATGAATCAAATCCCGATTCAGGACATGGAGAGTTGTACGAGTACAAGGTAGGTGGTCTAAGGCCTTTTTAATATTGTAATGTTGTTTATATGTACATTAGTGCTATATGAACATGTTTAGGGTGTAGACATGAACGAAAATTGACCCTTTTTGTTCCCTAATGTTGATTAAGTTCTTGGTTAAATGAATTAAAGTTGGTTTTATCATTTTTTGGTTTATTATGGGCCTCTCATGGGTGTGTTTCCCTTAGATAACAATTGTTTAGATATTTGGACCAGGATGCCTATGGGAATGCCTTTGTTTCCCTTTTAATGTTTGTTGAAAAAAAATTGATTAATTGAAATTTTTCCCATGTGATATAATATTTTCAACAATCTAGGGATAGTTGAATTCACATATTAGGCATGTGATATGAATTACAGACACTCATTTATAATTGATAGGCCTGGTAATGGATTGGTTACATGAAAATCTTGTTTCATGTTTATTCTCGTGTGATTTAATTATTTTAACCATGTAACATGCTAAATTACATGTTTGGATTTAATGCTAAAATAATTATGCACCTGGATATTCCATAATACATGACAAAATGAATATACACTGTTCTTGGACCTCATACATGAAGACATGGTTATATACTAGTTTTGACCCTAGCACATGTTGAATTGATTTTATATCATGTTTCAACCCTAATTGACTGATAAAATGTCTATGTGTGAGGTTTTTCTATGCCTACAGGTGAGGTTTTTGTTATTCCTAAGGGAGGGGATCTAAATTGAAAAATGATATGGAATGACTTATGATGTGTCTACTAATACAAAGAACAATGTTTTATTTGATCTTTACATTACATTTTAGATATCATATTGAGGAATATGGGGAGCATCCATTATACGGGGGATTAACGGGCATAGGGTGAATATGAGGACTTATATAATTTAATTTAATTTATTGGTTAAAATAGACATAATGTATTAAAATGTAAATGAGTGAATGTAGGATTGTTTGCTTTTGAGTAAATCATAGTTACTACATCCATTATAATACATTAATGTTTCATATTCTCACTAATTGATTGGCACAGATCTTGGGTTGTTTACTATTGTTATTTATTTCTCACATCCAATTTGGTTCATGTTTTCGGGAACAAAAATATTATATAATTCTAGGTGTCGATAAGGGAAAGTTCCATTCTACAGGTACATGATTGCTATTTGGAGTAGGAGATCATGGGACCATGATGAGGCTCGCAATGCATCATAGTTTTCTATTTTATTTCTATACTTTTTTATTGTGCCCTATATTTGACTATAGTGTATCCTGCTTTGGCTTGTTTCCATGAACATGTGACACGTTGCATCATCTTTGGTATTGAATAAGGAATGGATATTTATTTGATTAGTCTTCCACATATTATTTTAGTTGTATGTTTTTTAATGTTTCTGTTATTTTATTATAATTTATTCAACTGTGTTACACTCTACCATTGCGGTTATATTTTCCCCACTATCGTAGCCTATCCCCTCACTACTAGTCGGTAGCACTTAGGGTTTGGGAAATTATGATTGAGGCCATGTGGCCAACTAGGCACATGGAACCAGTTCAGTGGCCTCTGGATCTGAGATGTTACAAAGTGAAATCAATGGATATTTCTTTTCTGAGATTCCTTACTATATGGTGACATTATAAATGAATAGTAAAGAAATGGAGTTTGGTAATTAGTCATGCCATGGAGTATCTAACACATGTACCTGGTTTTAATTTTGAGTTATAAAAATTAATTTATTACACAGTTGGTTGAAGAGCACGTTTTGATCTATTATTATTGATATCTTTGTGGTTCAATTATTTTTGAAACATGATGAGATGAGGTTTTTCTATATCAGGCATCATATAGGTACTTGTTATAATTCACATGCAATACATTATTTCCATTCCATTTAAGATCATTACTGATTAAAAGTATTTGTGATTGATGTCATTATAGATATACATGATGTGATCCTAGTTACTATGATAGATATTACTTCTTTTGTGATATGTATTTTGGTATATGTTATTGTTGAATTGTATAGATTACATCATTTGGACCCTAAGGATTATAAGCCCTCTGGGATCAGAATTTGGTGCATCTTGATTCTTACATGGGTGATAATGTGTGTTGTTGTGTTCTATATGTGGATTCCACGCTTTGACTCATAGGGAGTATGGTCCCCCAAAGATTGTAATGTCACTAATTGTTGCTTTACTTTGGAAAAACATGGATTTAAGGGATGTTTCAAAGAATTACTATCCAGAAACCCAGAAAAAATGGGGTGTGGTCGTACGAACACATTCCATGTGTTCATCTCTGACTAAATATGAGTTGTCTTCAAGATGTGTGGTAGATGATCGTGTCACAAGCGATGTAAGAAGAAACATTAGTTGTTGAGTTTTGATAAGAACACATCATGTACCATATGTACACCCTGTGTAGTTTTATATATATAACCATGTAGCTTTGGACATGTAAAAAGTACATGACCAAGCGTGAATACTTGTGTTCATTCCACGTGCCCTACTAACATGCCATGTACATAGGGTGATTACATGAACTGGATGATAGGAGTACATGCCCATGTAAGGGCTTAAGTGTATACTTTGTGTAAGGTTCCTACAAATTGTGTACTTCTTTTCTCTTACCCTTAGAGGTATTTTCCAGTTTTATTCCCCTATCTCATTTTGGGACCAGAGAGTAGTCTTTATGGAGTTGTTTTCTACATAGTTCAAAATAATTAATCCAGTGAAGCTTTTTGAGGACTCATAATGGGTGTTTTGGGGATTCATTATAATTAGAGAGGTTCTTCCTCTATTTATTATTTCTAGTTGTCACATGAGAGTTAAAATTGATGTTAATGATCAGTTGGATGTTTGGGCCAATTTAGTTGAGTCCTTTTCTCTGATATGAGCTATGAGCTATCTCTCGTGACATACAATTTCAGTAATTATCCCTTGAAATATGTTTCCACATGAAATATGAGGTCGTAAGACATGTTGTTATCATAGATTATGTGTAGGATTCCACTAATTATGTTTCAATCTAGAGAATATTGTGTTAGATGCCTCTATCATCTATCTGGTTGTGAAGGATCCCCTGAGGGATGTCATTTCTTTCTTTCTGATATAGGGAGTCCTTAATAGGATCCCTATAATTATGAATTGTTTTTAGGATCCTTATTGTAGGATGCCTCTGCTATTTATCATTTGTGGAACCCAGTTAGGATTCCTCATTTTACTTTTTAGTTTAGGATCTGGTGTAGGATGCCTTCACTCATGTTTACCTATATGATCCAAACTAGGATACCATTATGTTTTATGATCCTAATGCTTCATAAGGGGATAGTATGTGGTTGAGATTTACAATGTTGGTACCACCTAGGTAATGTTATCCCTATTAGGACGTTTTGTTCTTTAATGATGACAACCCTATTTTGATGGGTGATCATTGTAACATGACCCATTATTTAAGAATGGGAATTGGGAAAAGCTCGTTACGGTATAGTAGACAAGCCTCTATCTTGGTTATCTACTTAAGAGTTTGTATGAACATCTCCTTTCATACGATTTGGGTGACTTGATAATTCATCATCTGTGTAATAGGATGTATTGATGATGTGATTTTGAGCCACTTATTATGTCATTCATCTGGTACTAGGATGTGTAGGGTGGGAAAAAAATTAATAGTACCCAAAATGTTCCATTTGTTCTTGAAAAATCAAAGTATATTATGTTGACATACACAATACCCATCGATCATTAAATGTTAAAAAAGAGTCGTTGATTTCAGTTAACCCATTGATCTTTGAGCTTTTATGTCTATTCTCAGTTATCTACATAGTAGAGTGACCAGATCCTTTTTTTATCGATGTTCATTCATCTGCTCGGGATAACATATTTTGACTTTTTTGTTTTGACACACCGGTATGTTTAATTTTAGGCTTTCATGAAAAGTGATATGATGAAGTTATCAAGGTTCCCGGAATGAAACTCATGCATTTAATTTTGTTCTAAACTAGCATATTTTAGAGTGGTTGTTCCTTAATCTTGGCATTTATGACACTACTAGCTGGAGAGTTTCACATCATTTCTATTTTAATGATTCTTCTATGTAAAAGGATAATAATCAAGGAAAATTCAGAGATGGCCAATTCTATTGGAATGCCTTTGATAATGGTGAGTACTGATTAATGTTATTTATTCCTTGGAATCATGAAACTTCTATGGATGTCTTTTTCAGTATCCCTTGTGAGGAAATGATGATCATGGTTGGAGATTAGTGATTTAGCATGAGGATTTAAGGAAATGAAAAGGGTTAAAGGAATTATAATCAGTTAAATGATGATGTGTCAGTAGGCAATGTTGTGTTTTCTTCCTGGAAGCTGAAGAGTAACAATTCATCTATTCTATTCTAGTTATACATGAAATCCTCTCAGTTTCCTATTTTTTAAGATATTAGAATGTAACCTCTCAATACATTGTCTGGGATGCAATAAGAGAGCATCGATTATACATCGCTCTATAGATGAAAGTCGTTGGGCTAGTTCGATATATTTTTTCAGTGTTGTGCACTAGATGAGTCATTATATGTGAGGAATGGTAAATATTGGGTGATACATGGGTTTCTTTATAGGAATTCCTTGGAAAGATTCTGAATGCCTACCACTTTTTGTTACATCACCACTAGGAAAATGCCGCTCTGGGTTTAGTTAGTGTTCGTTTGAGGAATTTGGTCCTTGAACAAAAGTATCAATTTAAATGTGGATTATGAACAACCTTGGTGAGTTTTTTAGACTCCAGGTTTGTAAATTTGATGTTATCTAGAAAATATTTTTTGGCTCGGATGTGATGATTAAAATAGGAAATGATTCCAGGGAGTTAGATCAGGAATTATGATTTAAATCATGGAATTGAATAACCTTTTTAGTTGATTAAGTTATGGAATGATAAAATAGAATCACTGAAAGACATGTATGAGCTTCGGTGAGTGGGATTGTTGTGGCGTATGGTTCTTAAGGAGCCATAATTTGGTTTTGATGGACTAAGTCAACCTTCTATGGTTTTGGATTTTGAGATAAGACATCGAGTGACAGTTTGAATAGTTATCCTTATCCTTCATCATGTTTGGTTTTAGTGGACCTGTTTAAACACTATGATAGTTTAATCTTAGGGTGGTGTAATAGTTTACAATGTATTTTGAGTAATTATTGTGTGATCGATATTGATGAGGTCGATCAGGGTTTGACTGTTATTTGTTGTAAGGCTATATTTATGACCCCAGGTGTGTTCATGATATTCCAATTAAAGGAATACCAATACAAAAGAATCAATATAATTTGTAGGGGCTTGTTTGGTGGTGTTTCGTTATGGCAGAGGTATTATGGTAATGATGTCTCCTGCATTGTTCTTAATACACTCATAAAGGTAACACTCTTCTTACCAATTAGGGAAACCTTCAGTATTGATGAGATTGGAAGGTTGTACATCAATGAAATTTTATGACTGCAAGGGGTTCCGTATTCTATCATTTTAGTTAGGTATGCCTAGTTTACTTCTCATTTCTATTAAGGGATATAGAGGGGTCTGGGTACATAGGTTCTTCTCAGCACAACTTACCATCATCAGATTAAAATTCAGCTAGAGAGAATGATTTATGTGCTC
Source organism: Viscum album (assembly GCA_963277665.1). Lineage (NCBI taxonomy): Eukaryota > Viridiplantae > Streptophyta > Magnoliopsida > Santalales > Viscaceae > Viscum > Viscum album. The sequence goes on from OY728163.1 coordinate 1,882,326,509, forward strand.
ATGGAAATGATTTATTCATTCATATTGTATTTCAGGTGTTCTTGAGAGAGACACATACCCTTGGTTGAGTACACCTCTAACAATACATTCATGCTACTATTTAGTTGGCTCCATATTAAGCTTTGTACAATAGACCATGTTGATTACCACTATGCTAAATGGAGGTAGGGGAGCTAGCTATGATGGGTTTTAATCATGTCCAGGAGGCTACTGAGCTGGTTTAGTTGATTCAGAAGAGGATAGATATTGAATAGTCTAATTAGAAATCTTATGCTGGTAACCCAATATAACCTCAAGAGTTCGAGTTAGGGGATCATGTTTTCATAGGGGTTACTCTAAGGCTGATACATAGGTGGATTTGGAGATTTGATAAGCCTTCACCGAGACACGTTGATCTATTTGTGATTATGTAAAGGGCCATCCCTGATTTCTATCAGTTACTGTTACCATGTAGGTAAGGAGCTATGCATGAAATCTTCCATGATTCTCAGTTACATAGTTTCTTTTTAGATGCATATCATCATTTTCATCCAAGTGAGGCTGAGTTAGAGGGAGACGTGTCATTTGAGGAGCATCATGTTTGAATTTTGTATTGTCGCAGGAAGGTTCCTTATGGTTGGTCTGTTAATTTAGTACTGGTTTTATGGAATCACAACTATGTTTAGGATGAGACTAGGGAAAGTAAGGTCGATGTACGATCGTACTAGCTAGAGATTTTGTCAGATATTTTCATCACCACCCCAGGAAGGGAAATTCAGGGATGAAATTTGGGGGGTGGGGTTGTAAGAACCCAGTTCTTTCATGGAGGTATTCATCATTACTTTTCAATTTGAACATATTGAGTTCATGGAAATAGATACATAAACATCGTGTATTTTAAATAACACACCAATTAAGGAGGGTTAAAAGTCGAATGATCCAAGTACACTACCTTGTATTAGTCTAGCTATTACATGTGTAGACATTGAATTTATTTTTAGGTACATGTCGCGTACTTTAATAAATTGTTCTAAATATGATATTAGCCTCCTGTTTCATTAGACGGACTTCGGAATCATCCTGTTTGATGAAAAACTACGCCGAGATGTTGTTTTGCCTCTAAATTGTTAGTTTTAACTCCATTTAAATCGTAGATAGATTTTTTTGAACCTAATAAATATACTGCATTATAGGTTAAATCACATCCTGAAACAGGAAGAGGATAATCGTATGATTATGAGGTAGGTGGTATCATGCCTTTCACTATTTTTCATGTTGTGTATATGTACCATAGTTCCACGCGCCCATGTTGAGGTGTCACCTTGAACTCAAATTGGCCCTTTGTGTTGCATAATGTTGATTCAGTGATTGATTAAATGAACTTAATCTGGTTTTATATTGTTTTATTACATTAAGGGACACCTCGTGGGTGTGCTTCCCTTGAATAACAAAATATTAGCTGTTTGGACTAAGTTACCTATAGTAATGAATTTTTTCACATTTTAGGAATAATTATAATGAAATTGTTTAATTGAACGATTTCCTTTCTAAGATAATAGTTTCTTATTTCTTGTGATTATTTAATTCTCTTATAAGGATTGTGATACGAATATTCTATGTGTGTTTATAATTGTTAAGACCGGTAATGGATAGGTAACTTGAATGTTTCGTGACATGATTTAATCTCACATTAATTATTATTTGGTTATCCATGAAACATATTTAATTACTTTTTTTAATGCTAAAATGATTACACACTCGGACTGGCCCTAATACATTCTGAAATTATTATAAACTGGACATGGCTCTCATACATGATGAAATTATTATATACCAGTATTGACCTTGGCATATGCTGAAATGCATAAATATTGGTTTTTGACCCAGATTGATTGATTAAATGCATGCAGGTGAGGCTTTTCTATTTTGGAGGGAAATATATATGCTATTCCTTAGGGCAAGTATCTAAATTTAATATTGATTTGGAATTAATTATGATTCATCTTCCAAGACAAAGCAAATACAATAATTAGATGTATAATTTACTTTTTAGATAGTCTTCTGAGATATCTGGTGTGAATCTATTATAAGGGGGATTGACGGGCTAAAGTCGGATCTTGATACATATATAATTTTATTTAATTTAATGGTAGAACTAAACAATATGAATGAAAATGGAAACTAGTGAACGTAAATTTGTTTACTTTTGAGTACTTCATAGATACTTCTTTCACTATTTTATATTGTTGTTGCATATACTCACTGATAGATTAGCACACATATTTTGTGGTTGCCTAATGGGATTTATTTATCACATCCTGTTTGGGTCATGTTTTTGGGACCCAATTGATTGTATGTTTTCATGTATTGATATGGAAAATATACCTTTTTACATGTAGTTGATTATTATTAGGAGCAGTGGGGTATGGGACCATGCCGAGGATTGTTATCCTTCAGTGTTTTCATTTTATTATAGTATCTTGGGAAAATATCCTGTATCTGACCACAATGTATCCTATTTTGGATTCTATCCTTGATCATTTGAAATGACGGATAATCTATTGTATTCAATGATTCTTAGATGTTTATTTGATTAGTCTTTCTCTATTTATTTTTGTTGTATACTATTTAATATTTCTGCTATTATATTATTATTGATTTTTTTGTTTAACACTCTATGAATAAATGTATGGTTTCCATACTATCAAATATTAGGCCCTCACTACTAGTCGATAGACTCTGGCATTTTGCGGAACGTGCTTGACTCCATGTGGGCAACAAGGTATGGGGTACCAGTTGAGTGGCATCAGGATCCAGGATGTTGCATCCATCACGTAGCCTCTAAGTGTGTCCTCTAGAACCTGAATTGTCTTCTCAACCTAGCCATCTGTTTGTGGGTTAAACACTATTCCCAGTCATAACTATGTCCCAAACACTACCTATACTCCGATCCAAAACCAGGGTGTAATTTGAAATTTGTGGACTGAAGGGATTATCGAGGGGAGTCTATGGAGTCATAAAATCATGAGTATGTAGAGATATTCCAATATCTATACTGAACTCTTATATAATATATCTTTGAAGTGACACGACATGGTTTTTTGGTCTATGTTGACCTATATGGAATCAATTCAATTTGATATATGTGGCATTCCCATCAGTAATTCTATTGATATCACAAACCACATTTATTTTGGAACCTCAAGGAGGGGATCTAAACCTGTTGGATGTATATTCTTAACCTTAAATTTTTGTCATATATGGCCTCATGAAATAAATATGCAACTCTTTTCTTTATCCCTACTAACCAAAAATGATGTCAGAGTTCCATGTACATCTTTGTCACACATGACACTTGTTTGAAACTATCCATGAACCTCCACCCCAATGACATTTTTACCACTTTATATCATTTGGAAATAATGATTTTCTACCCATTATTTGAAAATACATCGAGAGCATTTCTAGTGTATATATGAATATATTGGATCAAATAGTTATTATACCAAATTTTTGCCTCATTGAATCACAATTACAGGGGTTAACAACCATTTAATGGAGGAAACACTCTCTATCTCCACCAAAAAATGATAATTTCAATGAAAATTTTTTTTGTAGTGCATCATTCATTAACATCAAACAATATTTCCCACTGATAAAATATTTTACCATGTTCTCCTTCAAATGAGTATAAAAAATTTCAAAGTCATAATCATGCAGGAACTCTAGTCATTATATCCATATCTGGTTGAGTTCATTTTGACATAAGATATACTTGAGACTCCAATTATTTTAGTAGATGACAGACTGAATAGCCATCTAATAATTTCACCACATAAGCAATGTGAAGACTACCGTTGCAAGATCAATGTTGTGGGTTATGTAGTTCAACACATGTGGTGTCAACTATACCGAACAATTTAGAAATCACCACTTTCCTCTACAATATAACATAACAATGACCGGATCATAAAGAATTTTAGAACACTACATACTCAACACCTTCCACTTGAACATTCAATATGGGAGCTCCTCTAAATATCTACCACAACTATGAAAAGTAATGTTTTAAATTTTACTTTTGTAATAATGGAGCCCTCTTTTGAGTAAATGATTATATGTGTGTTGATATTATGGAGAAATCAGGTTTTAATCTATTGGTATAACATGTCAACCAGAAGAATCCTTACACCTAAGTCATTCATTATATGGATCCCATGGTAAAATTACCTCAATGGGGACTAGGTAATAATTTACACCATGTGCCTAGATAAAGACTCTCATAAATTGGACAAACTATATCTAGATGTATCAATTCAAGAGAATTACATGAATCTTTTACTTTTGGAGTATATCAAGAACTATCCTCAATTGTCTTTCATGATCTTCCTCAAAAGTCAGGTATAATAGGATATCATATATGAAGTCTATAGTGAAATGGTCAATGTAATGATGAATTATATAGTTTATGAGTCTCATGAACACTACTGGGGTGTTCATCATGAAAATGGACTAACCAAGTACTCATATTGACTATAACAACATCTAAAATATGTCTAAATTATATCCTGCTCCCATATTAAAAAAAAGGTGATAACCTGACTTTTGTAAATCATATTGAACCATCATGCCCCTCTCATATGTTCAAAGAGTTCATTGATCCTTAGCAGTTGATATTGGTTAATCATGGCGACCTGGTTCAAGCAGTAGTAGTCCACATAAAACACCCACCACAAAAATTCAATATTAAAAATTAAATTGGGGTTTCCCAGGGTGAAACAATGGGATTAACAAATATCTTATTGGGGAATTACTCTAACTACACCATAGATTGTGAATATCTACATGAGCCATTTGATATAAAAGCAGTAATATTAGAGTTGTCCCAATGTGTAGATCAACACCTACATCTATATATCATTTTTTTGAAAAAACTAGAACCTCCTCATAGAGGATGTCCTCATACTCCCCCACCACTATAAAAAACTAGGAAATCACAACATCCACCACATTGAGGGTTAGGATAGAAAACTAATGACTACATGGATACACACCCCTTATTAATGATCTCGTTACACACTACCTACATTTCATTTTCTAAAAAAAGTAGATCATGGTTCTATAAATATGAACACAGTGCAACATTCTCCTAAAATACACTATCGTGGCATGAACTATACATAACCAACACATACCAATAATGAAATCATATGTCCTAGATGCTAATACAATTTGATTAAAATAGAAATATCACATCCAACAGTTATGCCTTACTGTTTTTATAAGTTTGTGATCATTGAGTCTTATCTAGTATGACTATTCTTGTGTATGGGTTGGGATAAAGGCTCATATAGAATCAAAATGTCTCGTAAACGGTATGTGTAAGGAAAGAATAATAGAAAATATTTCAATTAGTAATGTTGGTAATGTTTAAAATATAGATATTTTACCTCATTTCATTCCTAGTGCCTCTATGTTGTATGATTAGAGTGCCTACATCTATCCCAAAACCTATCCTCTAGCTCCCTATGCCTAGCGTGGACCACCTAGGATGGTGGTGGTTATATGTCAAAACCTCAACCACCACATGATGATGTTCAAGCCCCTCATCCACATCCACCGTCTTCAAAACATGCCTTCACTGACCACTATATTTGCCTCAGTGTCACATCTATGATATCTCCTACATTTGTATGATGGGTTAAAAAATCTCTTAAATGTTGTCCCCTACCATCAAATGCGTACCATCTCAAATCTATGGGATAGAAAACCCACCCAGATATACACTCATCATAGATACCATATCATATGACATACTCATGAATCGTCTCACACATCTAAGACACTTAGACTATTGTTGGATCCCTATTACTGAAGTTTGTAGTCCTACATTCCCATTACTGACAACCACTGGCAATATATTCTATTATAAGAAAAACTAAACCACCAAATCTCACTCTAGAATCCTAGAATTTGTAGGTATTCACTAGGGGATAACATTGGCCCAGATTTCTCTACATAGATCTCACAAGAATGTTCTATCCCTAAATAATTGATCACGATCCATATATGATGAGTAACTGGAGAGGTTGGAAAACCTCATTGAATACTCAGCAACTCTCATGTTTCCTAGTTAGAGCTCTATAATATCTTGGTTATGTATAGCTCTTAGCATATCCATTGAGAACAACTCTATAAACATATGATTAATCATTTTATATGCATGAGTCACCTGATCATAAGACTGAGTAAGTAATCAAAAAAATTTCCCTACTGAGATGTGAAAAATGAAATTTTCTATGACTACAATTAGAGCTGGTGGTGTCCTATGTGGATCAAAAACTCAGGACACTGCCTCATGCAAATTGTCATCTTCTCATGGGTTGGCCTATTCTCAGATCCCAAGTGGGCTATCACTTAAACTCATGAATCACACTCTTCCTATTCATCTCTTCTTCTAGTAATGTGATTATAACATGTGATTATATAGGTGGTGGTATGGATGGTCCACCAACATGAGGTAATATCATAGGATGTATCCCTTTTATCAATGCCTCCTCGCTAAGGGGATCATCATCATGATCATCAAATTTATTATTACATGGATTTCATCATGATGGCATCCTACAACAAATAATATATTCCATGGTCCTTGAGTATATCAAGAGATTTAACTCATGAAAATCACTAAAAGAACTACCCATTAATATATGACGCATGTAACATTGTTTTACCTAAAAAAATTATTTTAACGCCCTTTGTAAATTTGTAGGTGATCTAAGGATTGTTTTATGAATACGTCGGATGTCACACCAACATTGGAGTCCCTGGCCTGAAATCCGAACACGAAACACCTAACACTATTTCCCCAACCAATCTCACATACTTCAAGTACTAAAGTATAACCAAACCCCCGAATAAAACTCTATCACAGCCTATCCCAGTGGGGCCCATGAAATGACTACCCATGCCCACCTCCATCATGACAGTGCATGGTGACTAGAACTGAAAAGGTATATCACTGAAATGATAGGAATTATCTATAACATCTTCACACCTAAAAATCTCCTATAATATTCCATGATGGAATGAAAGAACACCTGAACAACCAAATAAGAATACATCAGCATCTAGAAACTAGAGTGAAAAACGATGTAAAGGAATTTAAATAGTGAAAAATAAAATCTCATCACAATGACTCTGTAATAGACCTCCAAAAAATATATGTATTGGTAATGTTGATAGAATATTGTCGAAACACCGCTCGGTTTGTCCAGTCTCATTATGTAGCATCTGGTCATACTCCTCCTAGTACTCAATAAAAATGATGATCATCAGTACGAGACATGATATGTGGGGATTAATACTATGTAGGTTAGATTATAAAAATATGTAGTTTGGTGGCCGATAAAGATAATTCATATAAAAAATTAAATGAAATCAACTCTACATAGGTATATGTCAAAAGTGCATATAGTAAACATTTCTTTATATACTCCACAAGACACATAGTACAGTGGTTACTGGAAATCATATTATACTATCCTTGGATTCTATATCAAATATTCCACAATGTGTTCACATAGAAGAGCAAACTCAGGAGTTTAATAGAACTGATTATGTTTGTTCGAGAGGTACTACTCAGTGGGTCACAACATAAAAAAGAACACATTAAAAGTTTGAAAATTAGACGATACATAAATTATGATCACATATGGGTCTACGGGTGATACAAAAAACTCATTATATGTTAACCCACTATGTAGAGTGTCACCACCCACATAGTGTTGGTCTAGACTATTCTATGATCTCCACATAGTGAATAAAAATGGAATAAGGATCACACTCAAGGAATCTTTGAGGAATTCAAATGACTCTATCTAAGAAGTCCTTATAGAAGGATCATAGTCCTAGGAGATAAAGATTATTCTATACAAAACATAAGGTTGTGGATATGGGGAATGTACAATAATTGTTTTTCCAATGAAGTGAATGAAAATCGTTCTGGGCCTCCTATAAAATTTTACACAAAATGTTGTTGGGGACACACAATATGTCCCTTGATCTCAGCTCCCTACTAGTGTAAATGGGTGTGTCCTCAATCCATGTCCAGGTAGTAATACATTCCATGAAAGATGACCCAATTTACTACCCATGCTCCAAAACACATCTCCATCACATGAACATTTTCCCATGTACCCATACCTGACTTATCCCGTGTTCCAAGTTCATATTCGGTCAGTGTGTGGGAGTACATGTCATGTATGGAATCTATGACCTCCATCCCATGTACACGTACAATATGATGTAAATTCAATATTCATCTGTGTGGTATGAAATTCGTTGTGTTAGGTGTCACATTCAATGAGATACCTAACTTCCTTCTGAAACCCTAGTTTCCACTCAGGGTCCCATAGGTAGTGTAAAATCGGATTACACTCCTTCTTGATCTGTTATTTTTTTTAAAAACCCTTTTCATTCCTTTTTCTATTGCCTTCACCACTATTTCTATATATATTGACTCTAATTGCTTAGTCAATATTATATTTTCTCACTTGAGAATCATTTTAATTCAAACAATAGATTGTTATGTCAAATCTATTCTGAAAATGGATATATAGGTCATTCCTAATTCCACCCGAAATAACATCAATGAACATGAAATTGGGAAGCCACTATCATCTGAATCACTTCATCTCTATAGTTTCACCTCTTTCATGTAATTCAGATCATAAATCAATGATATCATATCATTTCCACAAAAAATAGATTTGCAATGATTGATTGACCGGGATAATTCATGATGTGGTCTAAACAATGACCAACCTCGACAGGAACAGAACCGAGGGATAAAATCAAATAACATAAAAGTGGAAATGGCCTCAATTGATGTTTGTGTCATCCGTTTTCCATTTCCATTAGAATGTAAATAAAAAAAATCACATCACAAAAAAATATTCCATAAAACCCCTAAAAAACAAACCCATATTCCAAAATGATCTAACTGTGGATGAATATATTTGTTGATTAGTTATATTTCATCATAAGAATCATGAACGTTGTTGAATAAAATAAAATCACATGACATAGAACAATTTTTATTGATTCTGATGTAGAATTGGCTTGAACCACTATCATTTGCAATATAAATTGAATCTGAGTTTTGTTGATCATTGATGCATGATCATGTATCCAATCACCTCATTAATTTTCCAAATGTCTCTACAAGGTTTCTCTAACCACTCTAAGGTTACGAAAATATCCATCTAATTTTGAAATAACAATTATCATAGTGTCTAACCAGTTTTACCCCAAGAATTTTAAATAAATTTATATATGAAATTATTTTGTTCATTTCCACACCTGAGATGACTTTTCAAAAAATGACATACTCTAACTAATGTTATATCCCAAATCATGTAATCCCTTAATTATAAAGCCAAAAATTCCATCCAATGTTTTATATCGGATCACATTTAGAAGGTTTATATCTTTTTTCTAAAAAACTGTGTGTGTGTGATATTTGATATATTTAATGTTTTTCAAACATTTATTCCAAAAACACTATGAAACACAATAACACACTATCATGACACCTAATCTGAAAAATAATATTTTTAATATCCAAAAATATTACAAAACAAAATCTCATACATTTAATATACCGTCTGTATTTATGGAAATATCTCTTTTTATTATATCTAATTCAAGAAATCACTAAAACACTTTAATTTACTAGGATCACCACATTATCATCAATGTGCCACCCATGTATCGGGTAGCCACCACTAGTTGGTCCCTCAAAGTATCACACTCTGAGTCTGGATACATTAAATCCATATCCTAGTCATTGAATAATGGTTTCATTAATAAGGGTTAAAAGCCCTTATGACCCTAGTATCTATAGTAATATATCATCAATCATTAAATAATGTCATCTAGTGGAATTTATCCAATGATGTACTCTCAAGAAACTCAATCTCATTCATTGTCTTGTGGGTGATAAAATTTATAAATTCATTATATTTATTTGTTACTTATTCCATATAATTGGAAAGCACTTATATATAGTAAACCAAACAACTCATTTTCAGGTTCAACACTATTTTTTCAAAGATAAATCTAGGATATTTGTGGTTCATGTAAACAAAAAATATATAATCAAATATATAGTATTTGTTACCCGTAAAATCATGAACCATATTTATAAACTCTAAATTATTAATAGTGTTTCTATTCTCATAGGTACATAGATAACATGACCTACAAGATAATACCTTTACAAAATGCCTCAACAAAACATCAGGAACAATGCCTAATGTTTTATTTTACACTTTATAACCAAAATTAGGATTTGGGTATGTCAATAGTTGGGGTGCCATTATCCTTCAATTAACCTCTTGTAAATCATATTCACACTGATCTTACCATTGAAAATTCAATCCCTAATTATTATTATATTTTATTGGTGATGATATTCTAGTGTAATCTTAAATAAACAATTGGTAATACCCTACTTGGCATAGTATGATTTTAATATCATAAAAATTCCATATACATGTCCAACAGATCATTACATCAAATTCTAAAAGGTCCAATGATAATTTTATTCTAGAAAACACATTATCTATGAAACTTAAAAACCATATATAGAAGTCACACTTTAGTATCTTTGTTTAATGATGATTCACTCAAAGTGTACTATATAATATATTGAGGTTCCTAACCAGCATCATTGTTGTTGGCAAGTAGATGTGGATGTCATTCATGGACATTATAATGAATGAGTCATGTACATGTGGGTGATCTTTTCTATGAGGACCATGATATGAGGGTAATGAAATGGTATTATTACTATTTATTTTCTAATTATTAGCATATCATATCTACCCATTATAGTCTCTAATAGTTAGAATAATCTATTATCTATTTCAACCCATTATTCAGATCATTAGTACATCTAGTACCACGAAATGATGAATAATTTAGATTTTAAATGAGGTTTATATTTGGCTATATTTTTGAAAAAAATCCTTGGGAAATTACTATGACAATGAGTATGAGTTGATTCCACATGAATGCTTAAAAAAGAGTAATTACAGTTCCTTTCTAAACTTCATTCGTCAACACATCATGTGGTAATTCAAAAATATCCTCCCTTGTGAGAGTATTCCATCCAGCATCCCTTGTAGTCTCATATAACTATGTTGAGTTCAAATATTTTGTAACAAGATAAAAAATTAATTTAATTAAGAAATGATTTTTTATGATAAGAAATATAGGTCTATGGGATCACACTCAGTTCCCCTAGGATTATACTATTAAACAAAGGTAGACCCCTCCAATCACTAAACCCAGTTTCCTTCCATTCTAAATTTTTATGGTCATCATATAAAAGATAATACATTAAAATTATTAGTTCATCTAATTAATTTCAGTGAAGATATATGCAAAAAAACATGTCAATATAGATATATGAAAAAATAGAAAATATCCAAAGCATATAGAACAATTCAAGAAATTTAATTAAAGAAAAACAATAATGTAGAAATGGAAGTATATTTACATGGATTTTGAAAATATGTCCCTAGAAATGTTGTCTAATAAAATTTGTTACATTATAAATTTAGCATTAAACAACTTGTGAATCTCCCATGTTTATTTAGTCGATATTAATAGAAAATCATAACATTATAGTTTGTGGTAGCATCGAAGTCCACTATATAGTTCTAGATTTATAATGACATAGATATCTTGCCCAAATCACAATCATCCACAATACTATCCATCTGATACGAAATTATGTAAAATAATGTGAAAATATTGTTATTCTTGATACAATGATACATTTATTAAAAATCATAACCAATCCCACTGAGCATGAGTCAGGTGATACATTTTCTCATTAGTTCTACCTTATTTTCAATATCTTCTGGACTTGAGGAAACATTATATTAAAATATGTCAAGAAAATATACCATTATAATAATGTCATAGGATCATTAATATATAAAAATGAATATAATAACATATAATTATAGTTATATTGAATGAAATTATTTTTCATTTAGTCCATTAAAAAATATCACTCAATATAGAAAGCATGTAATGACTAATATATTAAAATCATATGACAATAAATAAAATAGGGGCCACTAGATACTAGTCCCCCAACATCATATATTTATTCATCTTTACTCATCTATCCAATATGTGGCCCTTTTTCATATCTATATCTCTCTTGTAATCTATAAGTGCACAAGGATTATTGAGTATGGTGTGAGTATTGGACTCATTAAGATAACATAAATTCATATTACATAATGTTATAATGATTAATAAGTGACTTTCCATAATTAAAATAGATGTCTAATAGAAAAAAAACAAAATAATTCTCAACGATCACTAACTAACAAATGTTCTATATAACCCTATATAAACTTTCATTAGCCCCATGCTGGACAACAGTCAAAATATTAATAAATGAAAATACCAACACTATTATTTAAATACATCACTGCTTAAGGGTAATGCATCAATTCACCAAACAAATCATGTATTGGAATTGATATTCATGTCACATTATCACATAAAATCTCCCTGGTTTGGTGATTCCATAGACCTAACTCCCTAAGACATCATACAACTCGGGAATGGCCCATAGGCAATTATTTTCTAAACGTGCTACCTCAGGTCTGGTCCCCAAGTAATCATTCCTTATACCATGTACACATGTTCATCATCTTTGTATTCACATGTTGTATGTAATCCCCCACCAAAAAATGTGTACCACATTACTATCAACATATCTTAATTACCAAAATATCATGCAATGCTATGGTAATATATATTACAATGTAACCACACAATTCTTGAGTATCATTATGTCTTGGTATATTATCAATATAACACCATGTAAACACACAACACATATAATGAGGTCGACTAATATCAATCATTAAAAATGCATATATCAAAATAGATATCATGATAAAGACACAAACACACAAATTCCTTCATAATGATTAAAAATATGTATATAAAGAAAATAAAAATATATAATGGGACAATTTTAAAATCAATCAAAAAATGATTTGAATAATCCTACCTAAAAGGTGTAGATTTCACGTAAAAATACAAAAAATTGTTGGTGGTTCTATAGATGAAGTGTATACCACAATTGGTTAGAACAAATCTTTAATACCATAATAAAAAAATCATTGACACGTCCACCCTTGATGATATCCAAGGTATCCACGAATAAAAAGCATAAATAATTGTTAGAAATAAATAAAATTTCATATGTGATTACACTTTATCTCGACATTATAATTTCAAAATTATCATTTTGGATATCCCATTTTAAAGAAATATTCTCTAAAAAATGATTATAGAACCAAATTCATTGATTTCTATATGTAAATTTGGTCAAACAAAAAATGAAATATTCCTTATAAATTTTTTGGAATAACCTTACTAATTATGAAGTTTTTGATTTATAATTTCATAACATTATCACATGATAATTCTCCCATCATTATCCATGGATGAATATTAAAAATATATACAAATAATTTTCAAAACAAATTATCATTTATTAATTATCTTAGGTTAATTTCTTCCACAATTTACCAATTATAATTTTATGAAACAACAATTCATGAAAACATGATAATTATTTCTATAATTTATGTAGTTTTTAATATATAGTATTTTATAAAACATCCCTTAATAACGATTTAATGACAAATTTTCATAAATTATCCCTTTATAATTAAATATTATTCTTTAACAATTTTACATTAACTATCCATTTATAATTATATATATTATGTTTTGATAATTTTGATAAACCCTCCATTGATAGATCAATGATATTATAATTTATTTATTTTTTATATTTTTAACATTATAAATTCATAAAATTATAGACTGGTAATTTATTTTTTTATAACAAATAATTATAAAAATCATGTAACTATAATTCAACATTTTTCTAATAAAATTTCAATGATAATTTAATATATTTAAAACATAATGAATTTTTTTCATCTATTTCATTTCAATAGATTTTTTTAATAGAGAGGGGACTAAAAATAGAGGAAAATAAAAATCAAAAACATAATACTAAAACTTTTAGGAAGCACCAAAAAGAAAGGGGATAAATCTTCATGATTTTATTTGAATCAAACATCATGTCCCCAAAAAACAAACAAAATAGTATTGAGGTCATCAATACTCAATGGTATCAACCAAAATTAACTAAAAAATGATTCAACAATTTCAAAAAACCCAATATCATTCTATTTTAAATTCCACATTGAATCACATTATATAATACATTTTTTAACATAAAATTTATCGTATATTAATTAATTATATGATATTATAGTGTTGAATTTTTTCAACGGTCAGTCTTTTGAGTGATCATTAGCGTTAAAAAATAGTGATTTTTGGCCATATTTGGAAGAAAAAGTGTAAAAATAATAACAGTTATATTAATATATTATTAATAGAATAATAAAAAATTTAAATGACACACCCTCATGGGTTATATTACCATGGAACTGACTTGGATAAGAATTATGTCGTGATTACTTTAAACATATTATTTTTAACCTAAGTTTTGTCATAGATTCATCATACAAGAGGCCATTTGAGATATATTATATATAAAAAATTAACAAAAAATATTAAACAAATTACCATCAAGGGTGATGTTACAAAACACCCATAAAAAATATATATCATAAATAGAGTAAGCTCCTCATCCCAGAACTAATAGTGGATCCAGATTTCTCATATGAGACAATATTTTTGAGATATTATATTATTTTTGAAAACAGAGTGTGAGTGATGTAATATATTTATTATTTTTAATTTATCACCACTAAGACTCTACGAGCATTATAATCTCATAGAAACTCAATCCATAACTTTTAAACTATTCAAACTAATATTCTAAACTATTAATTAGGCATCTACAATAAACAAAAATCCATTAAATAAATATTTCATTTACATTGTTATTATTGTTGATAAATTTCATGTTAATATAAATATAATGATAATTTATTGAAAATTATTATTATTTATATCATTTAAAATTGATGATATTACAGTTATACTCTTATATCAACACTACATCCCTATGAAGTAAATATAGAAGTCTTTCTTGAAAAAATCAGGACACTGATCTAATATAGTTGACTAATGCATCCTTTTATATATTGAACCATTCTTTTCAAACATATATATTATCTAAGTAGATTAATATTGATTACAATACATATAAAAACCACAACAGGACTAGATGTTTTTAGTGTTTTTATATAATTGTAAACATAAACATATAGTTCCTAAAACATCTACATTACCACCCAACATTGAAATAGATCCCTTTTGAAATATAAAAAATAATTCCATTATTTATTTCCTATGGAATGGAAACATTACACATGGGTGATATGAAATTCATTGTATTGGTAATCATGGGACACATCAATTAGAACATAAGCATAAGGGATGCAAATATGAGAAAAACATTTGAAGATTCTTCCATGGTTATCAATCATCACAATCATAAGTCATGTAATATATCATATAGGTTGATAAGTCTTGAATTATAACATAAAATAATACATGAGATAATATATTTTTTATAATATATTGAAATTCATAATAAAAATAATCTTTTATCATTGGGGAAATATAAAAATAAAAACAAGTTAAATCATTTTATTAATGACATATAATAACTCCCTTGAATATTCTTATTAACATCATTCTATGTCCACAAATAATCTAATGGACTTTAAAATATATCCAATAGGTGGAATTGTGAATATGTAATTAGGTTCACACATATCACATTTACCTCAAAATTTATTTATATTTACCAAATGTAGTGGGGGAGATATAGGTCCCACCAATGAAATAATAATTTTGGGAAAATGTTTTATGTAAAAAATAAATTATTAAAAATACCATCATACATTGATAAAATGGGTTTTAGAAAAATTCTATCATTGCATATATCATGAGAAATTAACAGGATTAAAGACGTCATGTTTTTATCATTGGTTCCATTCTATATAATTATGGACATTCTTATAAAATGTAAATTAAAATATATAAGTTAAATTAAATGGTATTCATGCCCTTCCATATGTTTATATGGATCCATATATAACTTATAGCACTGACATGAGTATTGAAAATTTGATAAAACGCTTATGATAAAAGATTTGTTTTTAATTTGCAGTTTTTATGACCTCTGTCAACTAAATTCCTTTTATTTAATATTATGCATATATATTAGTTTAATATTATGATATAGGATATAATATTCCTTTTAAAATATTATAAAACTATAATAATAAATTTATGACCATCCTCAAAAGTGTTATTGTAAAATTTAAATAATAATTATTCAAATCGATGGTTTACCTCCATAATTTTGGATATGGTTTCAATGATTTGAAAGAGAGGACATAGTAAAAGCTATGGACAATATATACCACTATAAAAAACAAAATACATTATGTAAATTATACTGTAGTTATTGTGACATGATGGTTGAAGCAAGATAGTGGAAGTTAGAATATGAAAAGAAAACCAGAATTGTGGTTTATGAAGATGACCTTGAGTATATCACCTCAATTATGTTTTCCATAAAACCACATAAGATTTATTTTGGAAAGGGAAATATAACATGTATATTGGGAGATTGGGGTGGAGTGGGTTTGGAAGAGATGTGATGACATTCATGGATTTTTTGGATCAAAGGCGTTGTGCTGAGTTGTAATTATACATTCATATGGGTTGAATAAATATATTAAATATTGACACTATTATATTTAAAATTAACCAAAATAGGGTAGAATTAAATAATATTACATTAATTGATAATAAATTTTTTGAAGGCTGGTAACAGTCAGGAATAAAAAAATCCTGCCAATAAATGTATTATGTTTTACGGATGTTTTTCTTTTAGGTTTTAACATTCACCAATTTCATTTTTTTACAAATAAAAATTTAAATTCTTTTACAAAGTTCTATTTATTATAACGAAAAATAAAAATGGACATACAACCTAATTTATAAATAATTTTTCCAAATAAGAAATCCATTTTACCACATTAAATTCTTATAATTGTAAAAAATTTATTTAATAAAGTCTTATAAATACAATTAAAAAGTAGGTTTTCATGAAATTATTCTTAAAGAAAAATATTATTATTTTAACTTTATGTCTAATTATTACTATATTAAGAAAATAAATAAATATTTACAGATATAATGTATATATATTTAATTTAATACATTAAAAATTCTATTCTAGTTTTGTTAACAACTGTGAAACATTATTTACTATAAAACAAAATTCATCAAAATCATGTTTTTTGAACTAAAAATGTAATATATAATATAAACTTGATTAAAAATTTGATAAGATGATAAAATATAAATAAATTAATATTATTTTACATGAAACCATATTAAAAAAATGGTAATTTATAATGGCCTAATTTGTTTTTAAATAAATGATATTATTACAAAAATTTGTATTTTTCAGTATTCTCCGAAAAATAATTATTTTTGTAAGATTATAAAATATTCAACCAAAAATATTTGGAATTTGCTGAATCAAAAAATGAATTTCAATTTAACAAATAAATTTCCAGATGTTATAAAAATTAATTATATTAATTTTTTCATACAATCCATTGAAAAAATATTTTAACGAAAGAACATTTATCATGATCAAAAAGAAATTACTAATAGTAATTTATTTAATAAATAATAATAATTTAATATATTTACTGTTTGTTGGACAATTATATATTTCGTAACTTATTTTTTATAATTAATTCCATCATATTTGATTTCTATGGTAATAATAGTCACGTAAAAATAATAATATATCTCTTGGTTTTTTTTGAAGATCAGTGTTCTTTGAAACAATCATTATCATAGAGTGTAAATTTAATTTTAAAAAAAATACACATCTTATCATCTTATGGTGTTACAATGTCTCCACCTAAATTGGTCAATTATTTTTCTAAATCTAGAAAATTGTTGTTGTCTTCCGTCATTATAGATTCTCTATCTTATAAATTTTCTTATCAATATTCTACTTATATGATAAAACCAGATCTATCTCATCATCCTTCTACTTGGAGACGTGATAAATATCATGTACATGCATATGGAGGTAAAACATTTCATAGACATCATGAAAACCTCAATGATGGGGAGGAAGATCCAAACATTATTCTAATATCACAATCTGTTTAGTGAAAATTAACGGAAAATAATATTATGGTGTTAACTTTTCATGCTTCCCAAGATACCAGTGGTATAACTAATTTGTTACTCCAAAAAAATGATTGAACTCAATTTACTCAAAATAATTCCACCTATCGTTGGAATATAACATATTCCTATTCTAAATTTTGATTAACATTTTTTTTCAATTAGATGCATTTTATCATAGGAATCCAAAAAATTTGGGTTTATAAACACTATCTGACCTGGATCATTCCAAAAATCTGTTGATCAACATGGGCTCTCATAAGAATCCATATAAGGTGATATTTTTATTATTGTCTAGATATTTTTTATGTAATAAAAATCATCCAATTGATAGATGATTATTATATTCTCCACTAAATTATAGTATATAATAATTAATCATGCATTCCATTATATGTATCATCAACTTATATTTTCAATTTATATTGAGGTGGTAAATAGAACTCAATATTAACTAATTCCAAAGAGCGTTGGGAATGCATATCCAAAATCACTATGTAATGATTGCATATCTATATGAAACAATACTCATGGGTACACCTTGTATGTGTACGATCTCACTAACATAGTTCATTAATAGCTCATCCAGTTAGTTATTTTCTCTGATCGGTAACGAGTTATAAACATTCAAAAATTGAATTAAAATCACATTGGTACCACAATGACACATGGGGGACTTGGGTAACCTAGTCATAAAGTCATTCATTATGTCTTATAACTTTAATATATGCTTAGGAAGTGTCTATAGAAAAAAATAAATACACTACCACTCATCAATTACAATCTAAATCATTGGAAGAAGAACACAAGATCAACTATAATTAAAATAGGGACTGCAATTATCCAATGTAAAATGTTCACATAAATTTAATCTATCAACCATCTAGGTGTCATGTCAACAGTATCTACTTTTTCCCTCATTAAATAACTCCATATTCCAAAATCATATACATCCTTTACATGGATAAAAAGTTGAAATGTGTCTACCAAAGTAACAAAGGTCATAATTGAAGCTCTATTGAGTAATATGTCTCTCATCATGTTCTATTTCTACCATAATTGAATCTCAACATGGTCATTATCATACAACATCTTATTTATGAGATAGTCAATAAATACATTTCCTTTTCTAAGTTATTATTCCTTATCAAATGATAATTTCAATAGATACTCAACCCAACACCTCAGTTTCACAATTAGGTCCCTATGAGTGATGATATAACCAAGGCTCATATGGTCAGTGTGAATACAAAATATCTCACCAAATAGAATGTGGTTCTAGCACATCATTTCATAATCCACATCTGTTATATCCAAGTAATATTTTATGCAGTCACGCTCCTAGGGTTGTATATATCATGATTTATAATCTACTACATACTCTCACTCCCTTCACTTTACACACAAACGATCTACATAGGCATAATTATACACTGCATAGCCAATCCCGGTAATAGATTATTTTAGTACTAGTGCTACCCACAACTCTCTCTTGAGCTCATATATTGACACATCAAAATTATTTTAGAACTATTATTTTAATAAATTTCTCATTATTTCATCCATGGGTGGTGAAATTCTAGAGAAATCAATGATAAACTATTGGTGACATCCTTTTATGACCAATAATCTCTTGATCTAGAACCATTTCTTATTTCATTAGCAAGACATCTGTACCAAAACATTCTTTTTCACAATAAATATTACTATATAATAATCCAAATTATCCATGAATCTCACCTCTCATATCCATAATCCAATCATTGTAATCTTGTCATAAAGATGATGCACTCATTTTTTACTAAGGAATATCTCTAGGTGCATAACATGACACTCCAGTGTTATTGAGTATATGACTATGTCATCAGTGGTCACCAAGATGAATGATTTAATGTAAGGGTGGATTATATTTTCCATGAAATCCATAAACACTACTAGAACTATCATTATTATATATATAATCATAAATTACTTTTTCATCACATACATTCTCAAAAATACTTTCTTTGTAATATTATTCCTTATTACTCATGATTATTGATAGCCATATCAATGATACATATTAGAGAACATTTATGATCCCCATAATTGATAGAAAATATAATTTATCGTTTAGAATTTATATTTATTCATCTATAATACATAGTTGAAGTAATAATAATTTAGGTAGAGTCAAACATTTTCGTCCTCCTTCATGGAAAAAATGGTACACTCTACATTAATGTACTCATCCTTATGAATAAATTCTATTACAAGTCAAATAGCTGGATTTCAATCCATATGAACATGAGTGTAAATTTATTATATGATGGTATCAAAATAGTTATTCACCACAAATAAGCATAATAATATATTTTCTTTATGATACTTTAAATTCCCTAATAGGTCAATGACTCCAACAATGATTTCAACCCATTATAAACTATTATGTGGGCTTCCAGTTCCAATAAAAGAGTAATTATAATTTATTTGAATTCTTGGCAATTTTTACTATAGTAATTAATTCCAATTCAATGCACAAATACAATGTGAATTACTTTGGTTTGATGTGGCATGGTTTTTTAAATCATATAGAATGTGAATGGTCCTACTCCACATATGTGCCCTATAAATACCATGGTAATGTAAAAAACAACCTCCCTTGCAAGATATTTCTATCCTACATACAATCTATACCCATAGGGATTTTTCAATGTGATATGTTCTGTAATGTGATGGAAATACTTTGGAAAAAATAATTATTTTTATTTGGAGAAGTCCTAATCAATATATGGGATCCCAAATGTTTCTCCTGAGTCTTCCAGAATCCTATGATATACCACTCTTAACAATAACCCTTGTTTACATTCCAATATTTTATTCAAAGTAGTCCAATATTATCATAGACAACAATATTATTAATACAATTAATTATTTCCAATAATGATATATCACTAATAAAATTCAATACATTTATACCACACAGATAGAAACTGTCCTGAACTGATAGTATAAATCAATGAATTTACTTAATGACCTATTATGAATCACAAAATTAAGTATATTTATATGGAATGTAAACCTATGTTCATGCTTATGATGTATCAACATAAAATAAATATAACAAATCAATTATAAATATAATGATACTAATCCACTGTGATTTAGTCATTTTTGACAATAAATCATCATTTCATTGTATATGGTATCTCGGAGGTCCACCATAGAGTTCCCTCCATAATAAAAAATTGATCAACTTCTCAAATCCCAATGATTAAAACATATTTCAATAAAATCAAGATTCCATGAAAAAAAAATAACATTATATAGAGACTAAATCCCCTGACACCACTTTGTTACATCTAGACAAAAACCATTAGGTCTGATTGGGGGGTTATGAAACCTCATGCATGCCTCCTCGTACACATAAGGTCATTGACTAGATGATAGGATTTGATTATATTAATGGGGAGAGTATATCTTAATTAACTAGTCTTAGGATCAATAATAATTAATAAATAACATTATAAAACAATGTAGTAATAAATTAGATGTAAATATATTTCATTCATGGCAGAACAATAAAACAACTCACAATGTAGACATAATGTCCATAGTAATAAAGAATATTAATAATACAATAAATAAATATGGGGCTACTAGTTTCCAATCTCTCACATTTCCTGCTTCATCCTCCTATTATAATCTATCCACCAAATATTTCTTTCCCTTCACTAGATCTCTGATGATATCTAAAAGAGCACTGCATTTCTAGAGTAGGGTTTTAGTAAAAGGCACAGTAAGACACCACCATTATTTTCCATATATTATTTGATTAAATATAAAAATTTTATTCCAATATTGGTGAAAAAAAGTTAATAGAAACAATAAAATTATAAAAAAAAATGATTATTCATACACTAACCATGATACCGTGGACCCCCATTTAAACATAATTCTTCTTCGTTCCAGCGAATAGTCAATGTATATCTTAAGAACATGACTATAATTGTACTCAAAATACATATTTCACAAGATTCAATGCATCGTGTTATGAACCAACTCAAAGATCAATATATGAACACATTTCATGATCATGATCACAGTCATTCATTTTTTCTGATTCCCTGGATAATGATCCCAGGTCGTTATGCCTCTCAACGAAGTCCCCCAGAACATCATGCCACAAATTTTTTATCTCGTGTTATCCCAGATGGCTTTCACTACTCATACAGTTTTCCTAATTTTTTCATCATTTTAATTCCAATATTTACAAACTCCCTATCCATGGTTGGAATCTCACACGATGGTCCACTTTTCTTACCTACTAAACACAGTAACCATGTAGATGTTAACAAACATCACATAGTTAGAATAAAAATATTGTGTATCATTGAATCAAAGGTATTTAGTTGTAACATAAAATAATGTGAAAACATGAATCATTTATAGAGGCATTAAAATATCCCTCATAAAAATCATATATATTAAAACCAACGTCACAAGAAAAACTGACACAATAACATACATGATATCATTAGAAAACATGATGTGAAATAACATAGAGTGTTATATTATAAATTATACAACTGAAAATCCAAACCCAAGAACGTATAGACCATCATTAATTAAATATTTATTCATCAACATCAATGATAAACCACCATGTATAGATCGATAGATGATGTTTATATATCAACAGTCAATAATAAAACTTCATGGTCTTTTTATCATAATAATCAAAATTTAAATTTTTATTCTTAATCAAATTTTACTAGAACCAATAATATTTATATTATTTAAAAAATATGTTACATATGAAAAGTTATTATAATTTTTCCTTACTAATTTTTTTTCATGTTATCATATAGGTCGATGCATGAATTAGAAATATTCCCATCAAAAATATTTTATAAAAAATTATAGATAATTTCATTATCTATGTTAATTGAAGAACACATATAGAATTCCTTATAATTGGGGTTTAATAATAACATATAATTGACCTATAAAATTGCTACATTATCCCTTCTCAACTATATATTTTTCCACATGATAATTTCTATATAATTATCCTTATAAAATCTGTTTAATTATATACTAATAAATTATCACTTATGGTAAAATTTTAACAACAATATTGTCATAAAAATTTTCCACAAATTATGATTTCATAATTTTATGTAACTATATTTTAATAATTATTGATAAATATATTGAATATTCTGGTATTTTCTATTTTATTTTTCTTGCTAAATTATTAATTGATAATGATTCATTGAATATTAATGACAAAAAATACATTTATAAATCAAAATTATTCATTAAAAATATTAAATAAACTATCATTTGATATTTTTATATATTTTTGGGTAATAATTTGGAAAAATAAATCATTGATAAATAAACTAAATTATCATTTATTGATTCATTACATTTATTTATGGAAAATATAATATCATCTCATACCGACTGATAATAAAACTATTAGTCAGGCCGGTCACTAGAAGTCCTCAAGGTCACCTACCTATACACAGTATTATTCTATCTAGTATTAATAGTCTAATCATAGTATAAATGTGAGACAAAAAGGGAACGATCATGGGTTAACATCATCATAAGAGATTAAAAAATCAACCAATAGTGAAAAAAATATACAAGACATATAATAGTAGTATAAGAATAGTAATAACAGAAGAAAAAAATTTAAATACCTAATGCCGAATATATAAATCTATTTAGGCATTTCCATTTGATGATACATAAAAGAATTAATTTACATATATCTTGCGATTAACAAATATTTCATATATTAGAAAGAGAATAAGGGAAAAAATTGTAGTGATGTAACTCTAAATTAATTTTTAATACATGATATACCATGTTATATTAACTCCCTTATATATTTCATAGCACAAGATATAATCCAAGGATCTGCAAACATGATATCATCTTGGGTAACCCAATGAAATAGATGCCCGAGTAGGGTGTGATATATACTTATTATTCCACCATAAAAGGTTTCTATAGAATAATTCGGTCCATGAAAAGAAAATAAAATAATGTGACAGGATATATGGTATATATATAAATAAATAAATGTAAAAATTTGGGCTCATTTTCTACAGGGAAACATGGACGACAAAATGGAACACACAAATAAATTATGACATTTTTTAGAATGAATCGATGAATATTTTAATGTTTTTAAGAATAACCCTCCAGTTTTTATTATTCCAAATATATATCCACAACCCATCCATTAACATGGATGTTATTTAAGTATTATTAAAAAAATAATGACATTTTATGTTATGATTCATTGATGGTAGAATGTCTATATTTACTGTTCTTGATGTGGTGATGAGAATAATAGATATAAACTAGTTCATTCAAGATAGGGTGTTGGTGATGAAGGATATTCAGATTGTTTAAGATTATCTTTGGTGGTGGAACCTATAATTTGTTCTTGGTGACAAATTTTTCCAGAGGGTTTCTCCTAGACATGGGTAGTGAAGGATTTTTAGGGGACACCATTCACACTATTCATTGTGTATTTTATGGTGTAAAATCACGTTTATTTAATGAATAATAGGTTGGAACTACAACCCCTATATGTGAGGATCCATTATATCATTCATATGTCTAAGAGTTTCTGATATAGTCAGGAGGTCTCACATCTCGTTAACCGAGGATTGTTTTATATTTAAGATTATGTGATGTTTGAGGAGTAACCAGAAGATATCCTATATCATAGAGTATATGTTTAGTTTTGATGAAACATCGATTGGTTTTTGTTATTTGTAGGAATGTTGGGATAGATGGGTGTACATGGTATAATGATAGGTTTATTCATTCCAATTACCAATAGTTATTTTATGAATTTCATAGTTTGTTTTACATTATTACTTGATGTATGGATATTTTTTATGTAATTTATTATTTCATGATGTGGATAATGTAATTCTAAAATATATGGGATCAAGGTAGTGTAATATATTGGTCGAAGAAGTTGTGGATTTGGAATATGTGGATGTCGATATTGTTATGTAGAAAATAATGTGTAATAGATGTGTGGTGTCTCCCAATCCTAGTGATGTAATGTTTTCCACTGTGTGGCATAATGAAGTGGTTCTAAGTGTTATTTTGTGGATGGATTCATTGTTGTTTTCTATTGTTAATCGTGTTTAAGGTATAAAAAAATACCAAAATGGAATCTTAGGGTATTTTTGTTTAATCCTCTAAACTATTTTGTGTTATGTTTGATCTACTAGGATGACAATATTGTCCGGTGTTTCAATTGTAATTATCAAAACATTAAAGTCTCCTTAAATTCCTATATTTTGTGGTCTAGGTTTTCCAAAGAAGGAATATGAAGGGTTAATTTGTTATTAGATCTTTAGTAGTGTATTAGAACGTGGTTTATGATGTGAAGATGATTCCTGAGTAGATTTAATGTTGTGTGTTATGTAACCTCTTTTATTGAGGGATTGATTTCATGTAAGGTGTTTGATGTTGAATAAATTCTTGATGTGAATGATTAAATCATCAATTTAAATATTTTTGTACTAGGTTCAATGAATTTTGGAGAAACCAAATGAATAAAGGATTTATTACCTAAATCCAGTTCTGGAATTATATTTTTTTAGGTAGTAAAAATTTATACCTTAAATATTTAAATCACTATGTGAATCGAAAGTGTTTTTTCCAATTTTAAATAATTTGAGAGGAAAAAATTTCTCCCTTTGATAAATTAATCCCCTTGATTGTTGTGAATCATTTGAACATAGTGGATGTTATTTTACCACTATTCCTATTAAATTGATTCATGTGTTCTAGAGTATATTTGATGATGATACTTATTATTTTTTATGTTCTTTCAAATGACTCCCAAAATAAATATTTTTGATGGTTCAAAATAATGAGTATTTTTATTCACAATCATTTTGGTATCTTTTTTTCTGTTCATTTGAGGAAATTGTATGATTATAAGAGGTTTCCTAGTGTGGTTAATTCGAAATATTTTATATGATATGGGATCTTAGTTTATTATATATTTATGTGAAACCAATTTGGATTGAATAATTCCTTTTATTGAATGGATATTTAGGGTAGATATAATAAATCTAATTAATAGTAAAATCATAAAATGATTGGTACAAGAAGAAATCCCATGTTTTATTTCATTGGTGATATTGTATATGTGTTATTCTTATTTATTGAAATTAGTGAATAACTCTATTATTGCGAGAATTTATTATGTTTTTGTTGAATTTTATGTGGTACCATTGATGTAATTATTGTGTTTCATAATATTAAACGGTTAGTAATGGATATGTGGAAAATTAATTGGGTTTCCATGGTGATATTATTTTTTCTAGAATACTGGTGAAAAAAATTATGTAATAGATGTAAGGACATTAATAAAATTTCTTAAACTGGATATGTTACATTATGTCACTATCATGACCGATCTTAACAGGGGCAGAATCATTAATACACCAGGACTACATCTAATTGGATGGAGACTAGCACCGATTTAGAATAACACACACATGTGAGTCATTATCCTACTGTACCTATACACATGCACACATCTCTATGTACATATAATGATGAAATTTACTATAAATTAAACCAAAGAATGTATATTCATATAAACCCATTGTAAATGTATAAAATTAAATAACTAAAATTTAAAATTTTTCTAAATTTAAAATGAATAAAAATAGAAGAGAGTCCATCATTCTCATATGGTGGGGACTAGAATCCAATGAAACAACCTAAAAACCCAACAATATATCAGGTTCACGATATGCTCCACCTTCTACATGCCCTCCTATGAAACCATCAAAGAGGTCATCATATTCATAATAAATGGAAAATAAATAAATATACAATACATGGGTGACTATTGAAATACCAAGTAGGAAACCCCCAAAAAACTAAACATGCCACATCAAGAATAGTCATCTAATTACAATGATATAGAATTCAATTAATGAAAAAAAAGAAACAATATTATTTCTATATGGACAGCCAAATTCTAGTGAAAATAACCAAAAATTGAACCGTAGGTTTCTAGTTAATATAATTCTCATTATGGGAGAATCCACTCTAGGTGAAAAGTTATCATTGAATACACATATTGAATAGGTCATGATCGTTGGCCCCAACCAAAGAAAGCTAACAATTCTATGAATACCTCCATAATCAAATAAGAGATGAAACCCATTTCCACTAGAGTACATAATAAATATAATTTGGATTAACCTGATTTTTATGGAATCATACTCTAATAATACAATTAACCATAATAAAATAGATATCAATATAGGGGATTAACACCTTGCTTAGGGAGGTCATGACGACTACACAAACAACACCCAGCTAATAAAATTATAGAGGATCACACTCTGATACCATGCTGGGAGACCAAAAACAAAATATAAGACTCATTATCTAGAGGGGATTAGTATCATTAGATTTTTTTTGTAATTTCATCTTTTACTATTGAGGATATAGACCAAGGGAACATACTCAATGATACATGTCTAAACATAAGAAACAAATCTCTTCAAAAAAACCATAATGATGGGTACCCATGTTGACCTAGGGGTACACAGTGACCCTCAGTCTCCTATTATATATTTATCGTTCCAAATCCTCTAATATTTCAATGTCCAAATAAATGGAATTTATGAACTATATATGACATGATGAGAATGATCGATAATTTTCATGTCCCACATACTCGTGCTTATCTACATTGACACTTGTTCATGTACTTTGGCCATGTATGTGTACTTAAAAAAAATTCACATATAAGTGTAGTGATATTTACCGATCTCTAGAACATGATTAACATGTAATATGATATGGTCACACAACATGTAATACTTTTCATTTTGTGGAAAAACTAGTGCCACACAGGGGGTATTATGGGGTATAGATATGGATTACACAATGTGTAACATAGGGTTTAAAGATCCACTGGGTATAAATCATCCTTATCCACCACATAATTTTTAGTTCCTTGGTCATCAAAAAAATAGAGTAAATTTTTATTTTGACCTTCATGATTTTAGTGACCGAGATATTGGGCTATCAATCCGCTCGATTATTTTCCACACACAATATTTTTAGCCACACTCTTGAAACCAAAATGTTTTTGAACCACCTTTGATCGTCCTATGTCATTATTTTACCTCAATATCACCCTTGATCAAGAACCAGACCCATGATAGTGATTCATTACTCCAAATAATGGTTGAAAAACAATCACATACTAGTTAACTATATAACTACAACCTATAGAAAACACACTCAATGAACATGAAATGAAATGGTGGATAAATCCATAATCAAAATTAAGTGATAAATGAACCAAAATATTTTATCATTAATCGTTTACCTATTTTAATATATTTGGAAAAATTTAGAGGGATTTTAAATAATTTTTCAACATATAAATCATAATCAAATCAATCTTCGATGTGTTAATCAATTCATGTTCATGGAATTGGTTAGTGATTTACCCATGATAAAATATGGTATTTTAATGAAAAATAACGGTTTTTTTGTGGTGTTTTAATTGGCCACTTCTGAAGAATTATTTTTTGATACCATTTTTGGAATCATCAACTAAATATTCTTTTGTATGATCATTTACTATATGATTTGATTTCTTCTTCCAATGATCAACATATTTCTACATGGAAATGATTCCTATTAATCCTAGGTTATGTGGATAACCCTTGGGTTGAAAAATAACTATTTTCAAATTTAGTAAATAGTATACTACATCAATGAAAATAAAATATGTCATTCCATTTATTTATTTTATAAATTCAAACCATGTGGAAAATGCCATAAAAATTCCATCTAGGATTTATTATATGTTATTTTGAAACTAAACCCAAGTTATATTAATATAATTTATATAATTTAAAAATTAATTCTAGGTACAATGGGACTTATAATATAATGACTTTTCAACACATAGATATGATAATAATAAATGTCATATTGTACAGAAATACAAGAAAAAATTATAGTCCATACATTATCCCTTGAATATGGATTTTTATGATGAATATAGAATTACGTTATCAAAATGCTAATGGTAATGGGCTCACATATGGGTATCCCATACCACATGTTTTCTTAAAGATTATTGTGTGTCTATCCTACAAGAACTAGGGGAATAATTCACCAATGAAGGGTACTCATTGGAAGAACCTTAATAACAACTAGTTACTCATAAAAGGTAGCTAAATCCATGATTTTTATCTCTCCCAGTCGATTACATTTGATGGGTAGCACACGTATCTCCTCATCTAAAAAATGCTCAAGACATCATGTACCTGATCAATCTACAAGGGTATATATTTATGGTGAACCTCATAGAATACTCTGCCCATCATATTGAAGGGGAAAATTACTCATAAATAATGATTACCACCTATCCTAACCTTCATTATACACATCGATGTGAGACTCTAAAGAACACAAAGTATCACAACTCTATCTCAAAAGGCCTAAATCATTGGTCTTCATAGTCAATCTAATGTATATGGGAATTCATCATAACATAAAATATGATATGGAATTCCTTATAGTTTCTTATAACAAATCTAGGCCCATATGTTCTAACTCACACTATTCAATCCATTAATATATTGACCTTCTGTATCACTCATACATTGAATCAAAAGATGTTATACGAATGGTTGAATTATGTTGTTATTTTATAGAATCATCCCCAATGTTATGTGATCCTCACAAAATGGTATAAAATTAAACATGTAATCCCATATAATTTCTTAAATGTCCATAATTTTATACTCATTATATTCATCATTGTGGGATTTAAATTACTCTCTCATATGAAACTTGGTCCCAAAGGCCTCCAAAATTCATCTTCATAATCACAAAATGATCTGAGATTCTTAATATAAAATGATCATCGATGGAACTCTGTGGATCCAGCCTCCCTTATACATGTAAAAGCATCTCAAGCTCCCTACATACCTCTTCTCTTTAATATCTAGAAAGTGGGATCAACATGTGAGTTGGTCTAAAATCACCAAGATTCAATATTTTCCAATGTATTAACATGTTATCCACAACATGAATTAAAGGGATTTACCATCCAACATCAACAATGGTACCCCAAGGGGAAAGTTTATAACTCCTACAAACTAGTGATCTTATTTAATATGCTATGAAGTGAGTAATTTACAGACAATATCTACCTAGAAATTCTTATTTCATACCCAACATAACAATAATTATATGAACTGTTACAAGATATAAAAACATGGATATTCTAATATAATGGATTTAATAAAATATCTCATCACCACCTGCAGCAATAACATTATTACCATTTTCTTTCCACTGAAAATGATTTTGTTCTCCTCACATTCCTAATATCCATATAGTGTATATCCACTGGATATACTATTAAATAGGGTCCCATAGTCTCTATTTAATTTTTATCTTCTCATACACATTGTTAAATAGGTATTTTTATGGCCATCTACTAATGGTATGTAGCACAATATATTTACACCAATGAAGACCACAATGAGAATGATTTCTCAGACACCTTATCTATTAGGTGAGAATAATATATCTGGAAAATAGTTTCTAGAAATATGCTCCCTTTCCCATTAGTGTAGATAATATTGATGTCATAAAACTAGAGTAACTCTTTCCATGCAAACTATATCAAAATACAATCCCTGTGATAGAATATATACATGAGAATCTGTAGTTCAAATAATAAAAAAATATCTCACTCAACAAGAAGTGTTGTAACTCAATAAGTGATAATACTAAGACTGCTATCTAGAATTTTTGGGTCACACTGTTAAAATAATATGGTATAAAATAATAGTGACAATATAAAATAAACACATCCCTATGAATAAGAACATAACCAGGATCGATCATTGATGAAACATAGATCACTTCTTAGTGAACACCC
The DNA here is from genome assembly GCA_963277665.1 of Viscum album. Classification (NCBI taxonomy): domain Eukaryota; kingdom Viridiplantae; phylum Streptophyta; class Magnoliopsida; order Santalales; family Viscaceae; genus Viscum; species Viscum album. The sequence continues at coordinate 1,882,357,779 of OY728163.1, forward strand.
TTATATAGATATATCAGTTTCAATGCACTCATGAACCAGTAACTCAACTCATTAAAACACTAAATGAACCATTCCTTACACATGGAAGGATTCCCCTTTAAGGTCAAATATATAATTGGTGACATTACTCTATGTAAATTAGGTGTAATCCTATTATAGAAGGATTACAACTCATGGAAAATTTACACTTAAATAACACTCTTCTGTGGAACCCATGCTATAACTACCCCAATATTATCCTCTTCCTCTACCACTCCTTCCACTATGATGATGTTTCCTTGGATTTGAACCTCGTGAATATAGATTTAAAACATCTAAAACATCCCATAAAGATGATGTACATTGTTTTTGACTATGAAAATCCTCATTTTCTTCATATGTTTCTCCTTAGAAACTATGTACACGAGGATAAAATTGATTATTACCACTATAAATATATATTAGAATGTAATAATGATCTAGTTTGCAAGTCATCTGAAAACTACTAGGTTATTTTTCACATAGAATGGAATCCCCATATACTCATAAAGATCATAACAACATCTAAATTAGGTATTCAGTATATATATTTCTTGTACTCTTAAATAGTGATAACCAATTCTGAGTTTATATTTCTTAAACTGTCATTCAACAAAAAAATTATTTATGTAGTAATAAATCCTCAGTAGTTGATAGTTATAGTAAAAACATGAGATTTTATGAGAATTATTCATTTTAATTTCATTGATGTTTTGTGTTGTATGCTACACGAAAGGGATCTTTCACTACACACATCCCTAATTTGTCTTTCAATACACGCAATCGCGACGTTCCTCGATAGTTTGTGTAGTACGCAATACATGGTTTCACTAAACAAAGATATATTGTTATAATATTATTATGGAATAGCCATTATGAATATTATTAACTACATTCTGAATTTTATAACATTATTATTCATCTTACACATTTTCTAGAACATGGTATGAGAACAAAATAAATTTTTCAGGTAAATTAAGTATTAAAAAACAGTTTTGCCACCTTTGATGGTGTAACCACATTAAATCTAGTTTATGACATGTTCATATGTTCAATTTGAAAAAATAAAATTCTTCTTTGGATTCATGATATAAAAATTTATTTTGGATAAATTTTTCATTTTATTCTAATAACTTTCATATTTTAATGAATAGTACAAATACACCATATTTTAATTAAAAGCAACTTTTTTCATCACAATAATTTATATGGATAGATTATCTTTTTAATTGGTTTTAATGTTTAATTTAAAATATTTTTACCATTTAATCCAATGTAGGTCATTGGAATTAATTTCACTTTGAAATTGGACATAAACAAGTGTCAATCTTTTGACAGTTATTGTTTCTTAAAAATATGCTATTTGTTTTGATAACATGAATTAATTTTAAAATTAATTAATTCCACTTCTTTGTTTTTTATTTAGAAAAATGACATCATTTTTTAATACAGAATATAAAATATAGCTTAGGCTGAATTTTTGGTATTTTTCTGAAAAACGTCAATTTTTGATGAATAGTGAAACCACTTAGTGGTTGTTAAAAAAACTGACTCTTTCATTTATATAAAATTTTACCACTTCTGTGAATTGAATTTCTGAAATCCAACATACATCGTTGTTATAAAAAAGTAAAATGTGGTTCAATATGATGAAAATAATTTTTGGTGAATATTAACTTTTGACTTTTATTTACCGCGGTTAAAGGTAAATAGGATAATTCAAGGTTAAAAGAATATTATAATATTTCAAAATTACATTAACACTTGTCCTAACCATATTGGATTAGTATTGGTCGATCATGGGCATCATTGGGTCGAGTTTTGGACCTAATTGAGCCACTTGGTATTGATATTGAAAATTTTTATTAATTAATTTAATGTAAAGACAAAATTGGCATTAACAAAAATGTTTTAGTAATTGATTTTTATAAGGGGTTTTATAAATTATATTTTCGACTATAAATATTCATTAAAAATATAAAAAGATGTCCTACATTATGGTAGTTTGTTTATAATTTTTAGACATCAAATAAATTATATTATTTATGACACAATAATGATGCAATATTTACATCATTAATAAATGATTTAAATAAATAAGAATATAATGATTAAAATATTATCCAAAACATGTCAAATTCTGATTTTATGTTTTTATTTCTACCATGGGTAATATTTTCTTAATATTTAATTATTTAAGGTCCTTTTGAATCCGAATATATGTTTATAATAAAATAATATTTTGACAGTTTCCAAAGGTTCCCCTCTCATCCCTTATAAAAGGGCACCTCCTCCCTCTCCACAATAAAAAATTTTGAGTCTTCAATCTCAGCCTACCCTAGTCCATTTCTCTTCTCGACTTCCCTAGAAAAATTACAGAGGTTCTGGTCTCCTCAAAATACCGTCTCTATTTCCTTAAGAAGAATCATAAAAGAGGTGCATCGAAGAAGAGGTAATCTCTTCTACCGATTCTTTCAAGTTTCATTGTTCTTCAAATTATTCTTATTTATTTGTCTCATTATAAAGTAATTAAATCAGTATCACTAATATACATATATGTTATTATAAATATGAAACAACCCCATTTCATGTTCTATCCATCCTACAGAAAATGAAATCACCGCTTGTGCATACGTACAGAATACCGTCTCCACGTTGTGGTGTAATCTATTTTTCCACCACCACATTACATGGAAGGGTATAATGGTGTAATTAATAAATATATATGGTTATTATAACATCATACTGATTTTGAGATATTATATCATCGACTCCAATTCAATTAAATAATTATGGGAATGATATCATCGCTTGTGCGTATGTACAGATTACTGTCTCCACGACGCGATGAGATTCATTTTTCCATGATTAACCATTCATGTATGATTATAAAGTATATTTATAATAAATAAACATGAAAGATATTACATAATAATGATACTAGATTTATGTACATTTATGTTTCATTTACTTAATTCCATTGAATTCAATAAGGAAACAAAAACATCGTTCATGCGTACATACAGCCTACCATCTCCATGAATGGTGTATTTCATTCCATTTATCGATCTATAATATATATTTATATACTGAATATATATTATATATAAATTATTTTTTAAATTCTGGAATAATTTAAATCAGGATCTGAGTAATAATTTCAAGAACAACACATCCAATCACATACGATAAATGAAACGATTTTACCCAAAACACAGCTTTAACATCGAATTTTCAAAATAACAGGTAATATAAAGTAATAAGTGAACCATATATGATATCATAACAATAAATATGATTCTATAATGAGTCAATGAAATAATTTTAATCATTATACAATAGTCTTATATATGTATGAATCATATCAGATCTATGGTAAGGGATAACTTTTCCAATCTCATTTTTATCCGAGATTGTTAATTCTTAAGTATTTACTGGGGTTATATTTGTCTTCCATGTCTCTTTTTTCTAAAAAATTGATTCATGTATGTTTAAAGTCTTCCTTACCCATTTTTGACTTTTACCACATGTTATGGAAGGAATCTTTGTTATGTTTTCCAAACGAGGAACTTTTTGACTTTTCCATCAAATGTACGAGGAGAATGTTTTTTATCTTATGTGGCATGAACAGATTTTTACAGTTTTATAACGCCTTATTTTTATGAAGCATAATCTACAAGATTTCATGTATATTTTCAATAAAATCCTTTTTTGTGGCATTTTGTAAAAATAAAATGATTTTTAATAAGAAAGGTTATTTTCCTCAAGAATTCTTTTCTAGTCTTTTATCAAAACCATTTTCCATCTAAGATGAAATTATTTCATATGTGTATATTTCAAGAATAATATCTCTATGATTTACATGGTTTAACTTTTTTAATGATGAAATGATATGCATTTGTTTTATATGGATTATGTTATGATGATATTATGTTTATTAAACCCATTTTTACTCTATGGGTTATGATGAATGATTTATGTTTATATTGTGGCACAAGTAAAAATATTTTCATTATGAGATGGGTGGGACCTATATCTCCCTCCAATGCATTGGGTAATATTTATATCTCATGGTATAGACATGGCTGGAATGGCATGTCAATCTGGTTTAGTGATACAGTACTGGAACGAAGAGTGAACTCGATTCAGAAAGGGACTTTGTCCACTAAGATTGTCTTGGCACCAGTGCCTTGGAAACTAAGGAAATCATATCATGTGCTTAATAGTCTGCCATAATTACATGTATTGTTACCATGCTATTTTATTATGATTGATGTCCCTTTCTCATATATACCTCACGTACTTCCATGATTTATGACTTTTCTCAATATTTTGATGTTTAGATTTTACATTCATGTTTTTTCATTCAAATGTTTATGGATTGTTTAATGTTCTATATGTTTACCCGTACTGAGCATTTGAGCTCACCATTTTTTATGTTTTATTTTCCCCAGTATATAAATAATTTTTTAGGTAAGAAAACAAAACGGGATGATCATTTGGGAGATTTTGAAGATCATTCCCCATGATTAGAGGATTATTTTTCCGAATTTCCAAAGACACTAAACTATTACGGTGCCTATTTTTTTTTTGTTTTTTTATATATAAAGTATTCCAAAAAAGTAATATAATTTCCATGTACATCAATCATGGGTCTCTACAATTATTATCAGAGGTAATGGAGTTAGGAATGAAACTGATCAATGGGAACTCGCATGTGTGAGTGTTGGATGAAGCATGGTTCTCTGCCCAAGGGCTTCAAGAGGAAATGCCTGCCACTAGGGATTGTGGTGTGTCCTGCCCATGGGGTGTAGCTGACTATGGAGTTTCCTGATAAGTATCAATTATAGTCCATTGGATGTAATTCCAAACCACTACATTTTGTATCATAGGAAAGGTTTAGTCAACCATTGGAAACTAGGATGTGAAAACTTTAAGTGAGATTCCTAGATATATTTCAATGGTATGTCTAGGGATATCCCTAAGGTTATATATACGTATGTTTTAGAGTCCTAGAATTTTGTTGACAATCATGAATAACATAGGGTGAAACTAAGGTGTCATGGATTAAATAATTTTTGATAAGTTAGAAATCCCATAATTGACTTTTTATGATTATATGGTTCCTCGTTATTTTAACTATTTCTTACACTATGGTTTCTTGCCTAAGTCAACAGAGGGAACGAGAAGGAATTCAGTTAAAATTTATTCCAATGGAAAAATTGGTGACTATGATCAACGAAATTATGCAATGCCTGGAGAGAAAGATATTGTGATTATGTCGAATCAGCAATCTTGATATATGATCAACAATGTGAACTTCAGTTGTATTCCTAATTCATCAAAGAAGTGGAATATGGAATTTTATGCATGTTCCCATGGTGAGGATCATAGAGAAAGGAATATTTATATTTCTAAATAAGGGAAGAAGAACCTTGATAAATACTTCAAATGGAGGGGTAAATGTTATCTATGTGGAGAAAAGGGTCATAGAGTGACAGACTGTTATAGAGTCCAATGTCTTATCTGTAGAGAACTTGGGAATTACCCAACTCAATTCATTGACCTAAGAAGTGACTTTTAAATCGAGAAAGGACCTATTGCATTAAAATCATTGAAGAGGATGGATTGAAGGGATTATGTATTGTAATGCAACAATAATGTTGTTAAGGTACTTTTATAGTATATTGAAATATCTGTGTATTGGTCCATTGTGGGTTCCCATAAGAATATGGTTCTGGTTACCATAAAAATTGATTGTAATATTTCTAGAAAGAAGAAGATATGTGCATAATTAAGGGATAAAGGGAAAATGAAATGTGTTCATAACTGATATAAGGATAATGTTATATCATGGTTTGAGTATATAGAAATTTTGGGATTTTGGTATGTGGAATGAGTTAAATTTTACAGCATTCATGTTTTCACTATGGTTCAATGGGTATCCATTTTTCAAGAGAATGCATGATTAAGGTATTCACGTGATTGGAATGTAACCAATGAGATATATCGTATGATGTATGGGTGATAAATGATGGTATTCACATGATTGGTAGATTCCATTTCTAGTAACTGTTTTCTTCATACTATGATCTTGGACAGAAGTATTTTGGATAAGTCTTAAGGTTGGAATGGATTAAGTTTGACATCAGATAATATTTTTTAATGCTAGAACATTTTTTGATATTATTGATGGGATGTTATAATAATGTAGTTTTTAAAAAAGGACAACCCATCCCATCGGACAAGGTTGAGGAAATTGAACCCACAACCGATGTGCAACATGGCTTTATCGCCTACCACTGGACTACCTGAAGTCCCTGGTTAGTAGAAACTAGATTTATTTTAATCGGTATGATAGATGATGTATAAGTTCATTTTTTGGAATCATATACGATTAAACAAACTATATATGGACTTATGTATATTTGATAACATTCCCTAACCATTTTTTGAGACATATAGAATGACCCATCGTTCTATCAAATGATCTAATAACACCTCACGAATGACAAATTCAACTTTATTTTTTTAAGAGATGAAGTGTAAATTGTTCAAGGCACAAACAATGGTGAGATTATACCGAAATAAAGTAAGTATTTCTTCTAATTCTAATTTTCAAATTTAGGGAAATGATCTTGAAAACCAAAAAATTTGTCCTAGTGCTCTTATATCTGATGAATCATATGGTACCTTAGATCATCACAAATTTATCACTTTGTGTTTTTTTGTTTTTTCAAATCCATGTTCTCTACCACTCTTAATAAGAACTTGATAGATAGATTTCTCTTTCATGTCCATATTTTCACCTAAGATATCCTATGTGGAAACCCTGTGATGAGTTAATTTCTTTAACCATTATGTTCCATACATCACTTTTTAAAATTAAGTATTATAATTCCTTTTTTACGATTTCGGATTCTATAATATAAAATCTCAAGTAATAAACCATGTATAACCCCGAAGAATTTCGAGGGAAAAATTCGTTTTAAGGGGGGTAGAATGTAAACACCCAATATTTTATGAGAATTAATTTTTTTAATTTCATTGATGTCTTGTGTTGTATTCTACACCAAAGGGATCATGCACTACAATCATCCTTGATTTGGTATGCATTACACGCAATCACGTCCTTCCTCGATAGAGTGTGCAGTACTCAATACCAGGTTTCACTAAACAACGATATATTTTTATAAAATTATTATGGACTAGAAGTTATGAATATTATTAACAACATATTAAATTTTATAACATTAAAATTCATCTTACACATTTTATAGAACATGTTATTAGAACAAAATAAATTTTTCTGGAAAAATAATTATTTTTAAAAGAATGCAGTTTTGCCGCCTTTTGATGCCGCACCCATTTAAAATTTAATTTTTTAAATTTTTATAAGTTCAATTTGAAAAAAAAATTCTTTTTTGGAATTAGGATATAAAAATTTACTTTGGATAATTTTTTCATATAATTCTGATAACTTTCATATTTTTAATGAATAGTAAAAACATGTTATATTTTAATTAAAAACTACTTTTCTCATTGCAATAATTTATATGGTTAGATTATCTTATTAATTGTTTTCAAAGTTTAATTTGAATAAATATTTACCATTTAATCCATTTTTGGTGATTGTAATTAAATTTACATTGAAATTGGTCATAAACAAGTGTCGGTCTTTTGATAGTTATTATTTTTTAAAAATACTCTATTTGTTTTGATAACGGGAATTGATTTTAAACATAATTAATGAAACTTATATGTTTTGAATTAGGAAAAATAGAAATCATTTTTGAATTAGGAATATCAAATATAGCTTAGGCTGAATTTTTGGAATTTTTCTGAAAAACATTAATTTTTGATGAATAGTGAAACCACATAGGGTAGTTAAAAAAACATACTCTTACATTTAAATGAAAATTTACCACGTCTGTGAATTAAATTTAAAAAATCCATCATACATGGTTGTTATCATTAATTAAAATTTCGTTCAATAAAATGAACATCTTTTTTGGTGAATAGTAACGTTTGACTTTTATTTACCACGGTTAAAGGTAAATAGGTTAATTCAAGGTTAAATTAATATTATAATAATTCAAAATTATCATAAAACTTTTTTTAACCTTATTTTGTTAGTAGTGTATGGCCATCGGCATCCTTGTGTCGTTTTTGGGACCCCATGGGGCCACATGGCAGTGAGAATGAAAATTTGGATTAATTAATTTAATGTAATGCCAAAATTGAAAATAAAAAATTCATTTAGTAATTAATTTTTATAAGGGGTTATAAAAATTATATTTTCGACTATAAAGATTCATTGGAAATAAACAATAATTTCCTACATTATGGTTTTTTTTTATAAATTTCAGAAATTAAATAAATTAAATGATTTATGACACAATAATGATGCAGTATTTACATCATTAATAAATGATTTAAATAAATACAGTTATAATGATTAAAATATTATCCAAAACTTGTCCAATTCTGATTGAATGTTATTATTTTGACCATGAGTCATCTTATATTTATCTTTAATGATTTTTGGACCTTTTTAAACCGATGATACGTTTATAATAAAATAATATTTTCACACTTTCCAAAGGAGCCCCTCTCCTCCCTTATAAAAGGGAACCTCCTCCCTCTCTTATTTACACAATTTTTATCCTTATTTCTCATCCAAACCCTCCCCATTTCTATTCTAAACATCCCTAGAAAAATTATAGAGGTTCTTGTCTCCTCAAAAGGCCAAATCTAGTGCATTAAGAGGAAGCTTAGAAGAGGTTCGTCGAAGAAGATGTAATCTCTTCTACCGATTCTTTCAAGTATCATTTTTCATCAAATTCTTCTTATTTAGTTGTTTCATTATAAAGTAATAATATTAGTACATTAATATACTGATATGTTATTATAAATATGAAACAACAAAATTTCACCTTCTATCCATCCGATGAAAAATGAACTCACCGCATGTGCGTACTTACGGAATAACGTCTCCACGCTGTGGTGTAATCTGTTTTTCCACCACCACCTTAATTGGATGGGTATAATGGTGTAAATAATAACTATATATGGTTATAATAACATCATAATAATTCTGAGATATTATATTATCCACTCCAATTCAATTCAATAATTATGGGAATGATATCATCGCTCGTGCGTACGTATGGATTACCGTCTCCACGACGCGATGAGATTCATTTTTCCATGATTAACCATTCAAGTATTATTATAAAGTATATATATATAAAATAATCATGGAATATATTACATAAAAATTATAATCTATTTATGTATATATATGTTTCATTTACCTAATTCCATTCAATTCAATAAGGAAACGAAAATAGTGTTCATGCGTTTGTATGGCCTACCGTCTCCATGAATAGTGTATTTCATTCCATTTCTCGATCTATAATATATATTTATATAATGAATATATATTATATATAATTTATGTTGTACATTATGGAATTAAGTAAATCAGGATACGATTAATAATATCAAGAACAACTAATCCAAACACATATGATAAATGCAACGATTTTACCCAAAACACAGCATTAACATGGAATTTTCAATAGAATTGGTAATATAAAGACATTAGTGAACCATATATGATATCATTACAATGAATCATATTATTTAATGATTCAATGACATAATTCAAATCATTATACCAGAGGTTTAGATATGTACGAAGCATATCAGATCTAAGGTAATGGATAACTTTTCCAATCTCGTTTTTATTCGAGATTATTTACTCGTAAGTATTTACTGGCGTTATATTTATCATCTTTGTCCCTTTTTTATAAAAAAATGGTTTCATATATGTTTAAAGTCCCCTTTTCCCATTTTTTACTTTTACCACATGTTATGGAAGGAATCTTTTTTTTACCATATGAGGAAGTTTTTGATTTTTCCGAAAAAATTACGAGGAGAATGTTTTTTTACCTTATACAGCATGAACGGATTTTTACAGTTTCATAAAGCATTATTTTCATGAAGATTACTCTACAATATTTCATGTTTATTTTCAGTAAAATCTTTTTCTTTTAATATTTTGTGTCATTTTGTGAAAAGAAAATGATTTTTAAGGAAAAACATTATTTTCCTCAAGAATTCTTTTCTAGTGTTTTATCAAAACCATTTTCCATATAAGATGAAATCAATTCATATGTTTATGTTTAAAGTATAATATCTCTATTATTTACATTATTTTACTTTTCTTTTGATTAAATGATTTCCATTTTTTATATGTATTATGTTACGAAGGGATGATGTTTATGAAACCCATTTTATTCTTTGGGTTATGATAAAGGATTTATGATTATGTTGTGGCACAAGTAAATATGATTTCATTATGAGATCGGTGGGACCTATATCTCTTTCCAATGAATTGGGTAATGATTTATATCTCATGAGACATACATGGCTGGAACGGAATGTTAATCTAGTTCAGTGATACAAGACTGGAACAAGGAGTGAACTCGATTCAGAAATGGACTTTGTCCACTAAGATGGTATTTGCAGCAATGTCTTGGCTACTAAGGAAATCATATCATGTGCTTAATAGTTTTCCACAATTAAATGTTTTGTTCCCATTCTATTTTGACATGATTGATGTTCCTTTATTATAAATTCCTCACGAATATCCACGATTTATGTCATTGATCAAGATTTTGATGTTTAGATTTTATGTTCATGTTTTTACAATCATGTGTTTATGGAATGTTTTATGTTATCTTTGTTTACCCTTACTAAGAATTTGAGCTCAACCTTTTTTATGTTTTCTTTTCCCCAGGATATAAATAAATGTTTTTGGAAGGAAAAAAAGGGGATGTTCTTTATGGGAGATGTTGAAGATCATTTACCATGTATAGAAGATTATTTTTCCATGTTTCTGAAGACACTAAACTATTACAGTACTTGTGTGTTTGTTTTTGTTATATATTAAGTATTCCCCCTAAGAAATTTAATGTCCATTTATGTCAAGCATGGGTCTTTACAGTTGGAATCAGAGCAAATGTAGGTAGGAATGAATCAAATCCTTGGGAACCCTCACGTGTGAGCGTTGGACGAAGCATGGCTCTCCGCCCAAGGGATTCATGAGGAAATGGCTGCCACTGGGGATGGTGGTGTGTCCAACCTAGGGGGTGTAGCTACCCATGGAGTTCCCTGATATGTATCAATTATAGTAAACTAGAATTAATTCTAGACTGCTACAGTTAATCTTTACAATAATATTTTTAACTGTCTAATATTGATATATAACCAAAATATTTCATCCTCATTGTTGGAGATTGAAATAGGGGCCATCCATTTAACTGATATACCATATAATCCACTACTCAAGGATTCATGATTCCCAACATGTGATTATTTTTATTCACTATATTATTAATGTTAATTTCCTTCTATTCAAAGGATTCATTTCCACCATCAAAGGAAAACTGTATCGCATAAACATAGACACACCACATCCTACAAAAAATTGAATTTGTTCATAAACTATGGATACTTAGTCCATTCCACATATGAAATCATAAGGCCTCATCTCAAATACATTTTTATCCCATATAAATATTTCACCAATAATAATTATATCACACTGGAAGTAGAGGTTTTCAATCACCGATTGACCGATTGTTGGAGACCCTAACATCATGGGTCATGCTATGAGCCCAACCAACATACCCACATATTGAAAAATGTCTGTTTTATGAGGGTAATGGATCTCACATTTCTCTACCAATACTGTAGATATTATAGAAAATATAAAAAACCAACCTCATATAATTCCAATATCACTGGGGTTAATGGCATGCAAAGCCTCTAGTTGGCCTCCTCCATGATTACTGGGTACACAAACCCAGTGTGGGACAAATAAGGGTGGGGTGTGAATACGATAAACAATAAACCACCTTATACTACTCTACCAGCTCATTGTCCACATCAACGAACCATTAAAACACCATGCACCTATCTTTTCATCGACCATTGTGATCATTTCACCATACCTCGATCATCTGTATGAAGTATTGGATTATATAATGCATGATGTCCTAAAAAAACATAATAGATAAACTACACCTCCCTAAGAATAATTGATCCATATTGAGGTCCCTATAAAACTGATCCGCCATCATGGGATTGTTTTATATAGAATCTAACATTGTTGAATACATGTCACCCCCCATTGAATATCTACCACCAATGTCTTTACTACTGTGTTCCCTCAAACAACACCAAATATTAGTACCAAATATTCCAGGAATCTCTCCAGTACCAAGGCATGCAATGGAACTCTAGAAAATGTTGGCGTGAGAAGATATATAACTGAATATTTGATATAATGTTTTAATTCCTACCCAATGGTTTTTGCTCCTAATAATGGATCCCACATTGTATCCGTGGATTAGAATGAGACATTAGTAAATTTTATTAATAACTCTCCTACAGTCTATCTACCATACTATATATGTTGAACATCGTGAATGTGCACTAATAAAAATGTTTCTAGATAAAAAACCTCCCTAATGATACAATCATATCCTGAGAAGGAGATAGTTATCTTGTTGAGTGATAGATTCAGTAAACTCAATTATATACTTGTGGATCTATGTAGAATACTCATTTCATGTACCACCATCGTATATGAATAAATCTTATCTGTGGGTGAAACTAAGACAATTTCCTCTATACAGTCTTTATCCAAAAATGTGGGTAGCTCTCACCATGTAATGGAATGCTGCTACCTATAGAATTCATGAATCACACTTAGCCTTTATGCATACTTAGAAGGAACTACCGGCACTATTAACATCTAATCATGTTTTTGTATGGCTTGTAATCCATCTGTTTGTGAAATAATTGGTATATTCTCCTATAATAAATCTTATTCACTTGAATGATTATCCTCTTGGTCACATAATGGAATCTAGGCTAGTTATCCTTGAAGATGAATCCTGAAATGAATAAAATGTATCACTTAAAAAGATTTTATATGGGGAGTTGAATCGATAGGGTAAAGTAAACAACATCATATTGTTATATAATTCATGTACCCATGTATTCCTTGAAACAAATGTATATGTGTCCCTATTAAAAAGGCATGTGTCCAGAGTTATGGTGTATGGATACGGTGGCCACTACACCAAAAATGGAGTATATAATATGAAATCTGAAGTCGAGATACTTATCCTGGACTAAGTAAAACTATATAAATAGTTATATACATTTGATCAAATATAGAACCAATTAATTTAATAACACTCTATCACAACACAACCCATGAGGTCCCTTAGCATGAATAAACGAAACCCCACATCAATATTTCAGATAATAGTGACTAACACAGAGTAGGCATATCAGAGACATGAGATCTATAATCCAAATAGAAATATGAATATATTAATACACACACACATATATATATATTTATATATATGTAGATATACAATCTCATATAATTTTGAAATGTGAGATATCTCCAACCAACTATGGATACATCAATGATCCCATTGTCCCTATACAATAATAAAAAACTGAATCTTAAAATGGGTCTGAATACATTCCCAACAAAATACAATAGTCTTCTACCTATATCAAGGGAGAGGAAAATTTTCAATTGAATCCACATGTTATACACTTTGGTATTTCAAGATCACACTATGCTCCACTAGCTTCTAGTCCTCCAAAGACATTATCATATGGGATCCATTATTCATAAGACACGAAACAGGTGGGAAGTGCCCATATTTTATAGAGTAATACAATACCCAATAATTAACCTAAAAATACTAATCAATAATATTCATGAATAGTAATATCTTAATAATGATTTAATATTAAAAACAAAAGACCAGGATATAATAAAAAAGGACACCAAAACTCTAGGAAGTTAGAACCATTCTTCTAGCCACATGATTCTGGTCGATTAAATAGTGCTTATAGGATTATATACACCATGAGCCATGATATAACATCTTAAAATCATCTAAGAGGTCATGTCCCTTTCCCCCTCTAATGAATTCTCACTTGTCGATGAAGACATAATTACTCAGATAGAGGATCACATCTAGGATTTTGTGGGGACACAAAAACCAAATATAGATCATTACATTGTTTAGGGATCATACTCTATAAATACCAGGAAACATATTGAAATAGACATATAAATGAAATATCAAAACTATTATTAGGGTGTTCATGTTGATTCTAAAAATGTATATATAGTATAAAATAAGTGAAGATAACACCCCAGTCTCCTTGAGGGAACCCACAAACTAAATATGGGACTCATCCTATAGAGGGGATAATAATCTGTAGAATTGTAATTTATGTCATGTTATACCCATTGATGTAATGGAATAAGGGAAACACTTATTGATAACAGTCTAAATAGAATAAATGGAGGGATACAAACTCAATTAAAGGGGTATATGATGTGTAATAGAGGTATATGGTGTGTCTAGACAACGCCAATTATACCCGTGTGGTAATTCATGTAATGAAATACAATAACCAATTAAAATGTATGAGGGAATATAACATGATGTGTAGAGTTCAGAAGTAATTTTCATATACATCTCAACCATGCTCGAGTACTGTGTAACATGTCTGTGTACACTATCCTTGTCAATGTACATTAGATTTCTTGTTCCCTTGTATCCTTTTATATATATGTAAATACATCTGGAAATATTCATTTCGCATGTGATTGGGTCCCTAGATTGTGATATTTAACTCTATAAAGAAACCATAACACTACCCATTGGGTCACGTATGATGTCTAATTCCATATTAGATGTTGTGAAACATGATATTTTCCGATTCAATTGGTTCTTCTTTTATTTCATCTTTTTTGTCACTACTATCTCATAGGTCACAATAAAACAATTATTTGTGGGAGGAAAACCTTCATATAAAAGAAATCATGATTATAAACATCATATCCATTATAGAATATCCCCAACATGTGATCCATAGATGCACTGTTAACATTTGGATGAATAGTTACAACCAATCAATTCTAATACACGTTTTATAAATCTCTACCATCATTGCTCCTCAACTGAAAAATTGATCATCAATAGTACCTACAATATTTAATCACTAATACTAAAAATGTATATATAATAATCAAATATTTTTAAACCAACAATCATCTTTCCAGATAAAATATGTGTGTTGAACAGAAAATGTAATATGAGGAGAAAAATAAATTCCATGAGATGGGAGGAATTAAACATAGCCAATTGTTGTTCTTCACTGATTCGTTTTCAATGATTTTGATTAACAATGTGTGATTTAAAAAAAATAAAAAATATGCACACTAATATAATTAAAAGTCAATGAAAGAGGTAATCCTTGTTCGTGAAATTGATCTGAATTGGACATGAGATATGGAACATGATAGTAATCACAGATCAAACATCCTACCAGGTGTTTAGATTGATCATTGATAAATAAATTTTGTTCCTCTATATCATTGGTGTTATCCAGGAAATCTCTTGGTGTATGATCCTGGATTTCATCTAATTTGATTTCATATTCCAATAAAACATTAATGGATACTCTCCAATGGTTCTTATCTTTCATATGTTATTTTTAAATCCCTAGGGTTGAGGAATAAAAGTGTTTATATATAGGATGACATTCACTTCGTCAATGAAATAAAATAAATTAATAAATATATTGATTTTTTGAATTTCATGTTTTTATCATATTTTTAAAACATTCCCAATTCTAAAAAAGAATATGTCTCTCCTTGGGTAAATTCATTATTATGAACACAATAGTGCACTCAATTGTTTTAATGGGATCTCATTTGGTGGTTATTACACTCAATAAGGAAAATGAATGTAAATAATTATTATATATTTAATATATTTAAAAAATAATTTCTGGGAACCCAGGCACTCAGAATAAAGCACCATCTCTAGGTCTAGATCTGATAACATTCTATATAATATTCTCATGAAATATAAAAAATAATTGTAGTAAATAAATTATATTTTTTTTCAAATTTTTAGATTTTTTGGGGCACTGATAGTGACGTGTAAGGTGGTTTAATGTGTGTGTATGTGATATGAAGGTGTTGGAATAGAATGTGACGTCGACTGTTTTGATATGGTTGTGATGTAATATTTATGTGATTTTTGGTTATAGTTTTATAAAGTTTTTTTAGTTTTTTTCATTTTTTATGGTTTTTTCTGTGTGTTGTTTCTGATTTGTGTTTATATGGTGAGTTGTCTTGGTGGAATTGGGGTTTTGTGATGATTTTTGTGTGATGGGAGAGATATTTCATAGTGTGGTGGTATTAGATTCCAAATTATCAATGGAATATATTTTGAATTTAGGTTAACTTATAATGGTTTATTTCGTGAATAACAATTAAATAAAATTTATGTGGAGGTAAATAGAATAATTAATATGAGTGGAAAATGAACGAGCATGTGAAATATGAATAATTGATTTTAAATGAGTGTATATGGGAACTCAATATACCTAGAGAAAAAATTTATGATTTTTAATTAGTAGTTAGAATCAGTGGATTTTCTATGGTGTTGGTGTGATATATTTCATATAGTGGATGTAATGATAGATATTGAAGATGTGTGGTGATGTAGTGGCATATGGTTATATTATAGTAATATTTATGTGGAATCATGAGATTAATAAACTATCTTTACTTCCTTAAAGTTACATCTTATATATCATATGGGTTATAGTTTTAGATTTTGTAAGCTTTTTGGAATTCAAGGATGTAGATTGTTTTTATGGAAAAGAAACTAAATATAATTGATGTATGTTAGTTTGAATTTTCATATTAAAGTTAAAAATCCATTAACAACTAAACATAATATCCAATTTGTGTGGGTGGAGTTTTGGGTTTTTTCTATGTTTTTCGGTAGAACCTATTCATCTCAATACTTATTGGACACATTCACTTCATAAATATGTTACACATTTTAAATAATTCATTAAGAGTGTTTGGTTATGTATTTTTGGGAATGAAAAGTATACAAGCCATGAAATTTGTTCACATCATTGAAATAAAGATAATTGTTTAATTCAAATAGATGTGATGCCTTCTTTGGGAAATTATTTAAATCAATAAATTATAGACGTGAAATAGATTAGGTTTTCAATGTTTATGGGTGAGGTTTTTATCATTATTCATGTATAATTCCATCTTCATTAAACATTATAGATTTTCAATAGAAACATAACTGTTATCCTAATTTATTTTGGATATACCTTATCTTTTAGATCAAGTTGTTTAGAAATCATCTTTGGGGTGGTTATGAATCTTCTCCCTTCTAAGGAAACATTATATTTCATCACTTCAATTTGAAATTGTAGTGTCATGTTACTAGGTGTTTGAATTATTCTACCCTATAATAATTTCTTTCTTGAATATTTAATGATATGTGGTGTGATATCCCCACAAAGGCTAACCCTAATGTTTTTTTTTTGTCTGTCGATCTATTAAGGTATATTCGACTTAACTAAACTTTCAGAATTTATTGTTATTTAGTGAATTTCAATTGTGTCAGAATTATTGATAGGAAGAACATTTTTTGTATGTTATTTCAATTTTTGGTCTTGGATTCTATTTATTTTGTTATGGGAATTTATTTTAATGTTATATGTTCCATCTCTTGCCAATATTGGATGAATTTTATTTCTCAATTTTAATAAATTATTTTATATATTAATTTTATTGAACGAGTTTTGTGCATCTGTATATGGGATTTAGAAAAATTATTTTCCCATTCATTTTTAAAATAAATTTTATTTTAAAAGCATTTTGAAATAAGTTTATGATTTTTTTTAGATGAATTTATACGAAGAATGTAACAAGGGTATCCTTTTGTACATTGGTTGGAGTTATATAATATTCCTCCCAAATTTATAATTTTTTGGGGTTCACCCATGGTGTGTTCAATAACCAAAAGGACTATTGATCAATGGAATTCTACAAATTTATTTTAAGGTTTAGATTATAGTGTGTTCCTATCCTCTAAATATTCTATGTGTATGTCTATGTACATGATGTGTTTGATTAGTTAGGTGTTGGTACAAGTATTATATCTTTCCTGACGATTTTTTATCCATGGTGTGATGTTACATATTCATTCAATTTATAAATTTTGGATTTGATTTTTTGGTTTGTTATATATTATTTGACAAGAAATGGTTTTCCTAGATTATATTAGATAGTGGTAAAATTGGAATGTTTTACAATACTATTTGATATGAAAAAAAGTTAACCAATTACCTGGAATTGTTTTCATTGATGTTGAGGGATATATTATTTTTAGATGAATAATTATTATAAAACACTATTGGGTATCATTATGTTATTTCTAAGATCACACAATTCACACCCCATCAAATTTCATAATCATAGTTTTGAATTTTTATACAGATAATGTTTAAAATCCATAGTGAGACATACTAGTTTCAATAAGTTGATTTTAGGTTTTGGGTTTTGATATGATGGATTTATTCTCACACATTCAAATTGAGTTGGAATTTTCAATTTTTTTTCATTTGTTTTTTCAGATTTATACAATCGGTTGTTTTGGATTCTGGAGGTGTATCATTTCAATTTTTTTCATTGACTGTTATCAAATATATTTTCTTAGATTCTTGTATCATATTTCACTATTCATTTCATATATATATATATATATCAATTTTTCTTCCACATGTTATGTGAAATCATTCAATAGAGTTCTTTTTTGATCCCCATGGTATATTTTCCTACCTATGGTGGTTGAGAAAATCATTCATGTTTGTGGTCGATATGTTCAGGTTATATATGTGAGAGTAACTCAAGATAGTGAATTAAAAATTTGTATCATATGTTCTTTTCCATCAAAATTCATATTATTGGGATGTTTGGTAGATAAGAGATATGATTTTTAGAATATGAGATATAAGTTGTAGGGAGTTCCACACTGTAACGCCATGACCCCAGCTACCCAGAGTCGGTGCATTACTTCGTAACATTGGCATGATCACAAAAGATCAAGTCTCGAAAGACCGATTAGTTTAGTAGCCTTGGAAACACTAGATACATTCATAAGTATATCATTACATCAAAATTAAACAAACTACAATAACCTGGTCTTCATAGTCCACACTCATATCTTCACTGACTATCCTTGCAAGTCAGTCATAATACACTTCTTCACATCCTGGAAAAATATTTAAACATTGAAAGGGGTGAGCTCAGATGCTCAGTAAGGATAACAATATTGCGGAAGCTTTTATAAGAAAACATAAGCATTTAAGGCAATGTATAACTAAAACAAAAGCCTTATTGAACTTGAACTTCAGCATAATATGGCAAAAGTAAAATAAAATAATGCCATTACTTACTCACATGGATATTCTACTAGACGAATAATCACATGAAATATCAATAACCACTTTCATAATGAGGGACTGTATAATGCCGGACATTCTGAAACATTTTGTCAAGGCCTTGGCCAAGACGTCTAAAATGATTAAGGCCTCGGCCAAAACCATAAATCAAATTGGGAAAGGGCCTCGGCCAATTCCACGTCTAGTTGTCTCATGAGACCTACCGATGCATCGAGGAGCTATAGCGGGCTCCACCTGTCACTTATTAAGGCCAATACATTCCTCATATGAATAGGTTTAAACATATCATAAACCATAACATAATCGTATCACATAAAACATGCAGAAAGAAAACATAACATTTCCAAATTTCAATCACAAGATATCAATACAACACATTGATATAATAAAAACGCTTTCAAAACCATTTTCAATACCAAAATAAAAGAAAGTTAAAACATTGTATTTATTTTTCATTAAAAAAAGATGGCTTGTATAGGAAGCCGAAACTCAAATAATGGTCACGGCGGCGGAGAAGTCGTTGTCGTCGCATAAGTACGGAAAGAAAAACATTCCCCTTTTGTCGTTTAGCAAAACTCTTCATCTAAAAAAGATTCCTTTTGAATAAATGTAAAAGTCAAAGGGTTTTATACACCGTATAAAATAAAGTTGTGTATAAAACAAAATATGCCTCAATGAAAGGGGATTGAGACGAAGTCCTTAAAAGATCATTTTTAAAATAAAATAGATCTATTATGTGTATTCACTATAGGTACACATAAAGAAAGTAAAAATACAAAATAGGACATAATAATATCATGACATTATTTGAAAGTAAAAGATTAACCCAAAGAATGGAAGTTGGGTTAAGAAATTCCCTTACCTCATGTCTGACTTGACTCAACCGTTCTTTAAACTCCTGAATAATAAACTAGAGTTAATATATACCTTATTAAGAACCATTTTCAATTTCATTATCCTTTTTATATCACTTATTACAATGATATGAACATTATGTAATTATTTAAGTTAATAACGGTCGTTTTGTCGATCTTTGGTACTTGAGTCAACAATAAACTTCTTATAATTACAAGTTGTTTATGTGGTAGAATATCCATTATCTCCAGAATTATATTCATGATTTAGATGTCATATATATCATATATATCCAGTATATACATTTATAATATTGCATAACATTTAGAGGTAAGAAATGAAATGCACCGTTCATGGAGACGGTAAGCCGTACGTACGCATGAACGCTACTTTCATTTCAATTTAATATTTAATGGAACGAAATCATAATTATATAAATGTATAATATAATTCCAGTATAATATAGTGTATAATACCATTTACTCCATCCTTTATACATCCCACATATGGCATTAACGATTCAAATCACTTTGAGGGGGCGGTAGTCCGGACTTCCTAAAATGAAATTATCGCGTTTTACCCATAATGGAAATAATAAAGTATCCCATAAATGAAGAAAAACAGAAGCATAAGTAAAACATAAACATATTATATATCATATATAAAAATAGTGACATCTCAATGGCCACCTTTGAAGGTGTTATATGAGTGTTGAACAATCATCGTTTCGTGAGGCAGAAATTCGCCATCCACAGAAACTGTATGTTATTTAACCATTAGATGTAGGTGTGTGTAAGTGTAGCTAGAATCCTTCTTATAACAACATCCTAGTATATTTAGGATACTGGTGTTGTTACAAAAGAAATGAATAAAAAGATTTTAGGGGGTTGGAGAAGAAAAATAAAACAAAACCACATTAGAAAAGACATTACCTCAAAATCGGGTAACTCTTTTTGATTTGAGCCAAAGGATTCCTTGGGAATAGTTCTGCCCAAAGTAAGGCTTCTAGTAGTAAGAGGGGGAAGTTGGGGGAGTATTTGGGTAGAGTTTGGCCGAGCCAAATGGCTTCAAAGTGTAAATGAGGTGGGAGAGGTGGGGCCTTTTATAAGTGGAGAGGAGGGGCACTTTTGGAAGGATTGAAATGTTACATTATTTCACAATGATTTTCGGATTCTAAAGGTCCCACAATTATATAATTAGAGTCTAAGGTGATAAGGTTTCAAAATCTACTCATACAATAGGCTTTGGACAAGTGTAAGCCTTGGATTTTGCATTATCTTCTCATTTTATTTAAATAGTTAAATAATGAGGTCATCGCTGCATCACAATGATGTCATAAATAATTTAATTTATTTAATGTCTAAAAATTATAAAAAAACTACTATGATGTAGGAAATCTTTTTATATTTCTAATGAATATTTATAGTCAAAATTTGGACTTGTGTAACCCCACTTAAGAACTGTTTTAGTAAAATAACTCATGTTTGTGTCAATTTAATTTTAACATTAAATAAATATATATTAATGTCATTTTCCAACCAAAGTGGCTCCATGGGGTCCCCAAGTTGACCCATGGGTTGTATTGGTCGTCCATGACTCATCAAATAGCAGTAGGACAAGTTTCAAGCTCATCTCATATTATTAAAACATAATTTTTACCTTAAACTACACTAATTACCTCTAATCGCGATTAAGAACTTAAAAGTTACTATTCACCAAAAAATTATTTTGATCTCATTGAACCACATTTTAATTCTTAATGACAACCATGTAAGTCTGATTTTTGAAAATCAAACTACAGAAGTGGTAATATTTCATTTAAACGAAAAATTAGTTATTTAACTACCACTTAGTGGTTTCACTATTCATCAAAAATTGAAGTTTTTCAGAACAAGGCCAAAATTTCACCCTAAGCTATAATTGATATTCCGAATTCAAAAATGATGTCTATTTTACAAAATTCCAAACATATAAGTTGCATTAATTAATTTTATAATTAATTCCCGTTGTTACGACAAATAGCGTGTTTTTAAGAAACAATTTATATCAAAAGATTGGCAATTGTTTATGTCCAATTTCAATGTTAAATTAATTCTAATGACCACCATTGGATAAAATGGTAAAAATATATTGTAATTATACCTTAAAACCACTAAATAGTATAACTTATCACTATAAATTATTTTGATTAAAAAAGTTGTTTTAAGTATTTTTCACTATTCATAAAAATTTAGAAGTTATCGGAAAATTACAAAAAATTCAACATAGGCTAATTTCAATATTAGGAATACAAAAATGAAGTCCATTTTGAAATATAAAATTTCTATAAATTTAAAAGGTGGTTATTACTATTCATAAAGGCTACTTTGATTAGTTGCGGTGTGTTAGAACTCGAACTTGCGTACAATGCAAGCTATTGAATTATTGAATGAGAGGCGTATCGTGGAAGCTCAGGGTGTTACATTCTCCCCTCCTTTAATAAATTGCGTCCTCGCAATTTGAAATTTTTCTTTGAAAATAAAAGGTTGAAAAGAGAAAATACCTTTGAGGAAAACCCACATCGGAAATAAGGTTAATAAATATATAACATTAAAAGAAAGCAAGATAAGTACAAAGGTCACCCGATATAGCCCATTCTAGGATTATATGAAAATATGGATATGGAGGAGAAACAAACCATCAAGGTCTGATGGAGATTTATAGAAATCAGGATTAGGAGAAAGTTTAACCACAAGAATATCACAAACTTGTGATTGGTTAAACGGTCATTGAATCCCCAGTTGGAAAAGTTAACCGACAACATTTTTGTTTTAAGTTACCTTTTATAATGTTGAGGAATTTATTTAGGAGATTTACTAAGAACGTAAGGGAATATACATACTTGTTATGTATACTTTCATTCGTTAATAAATTTTTACCACAAACCCAACTTTTACTCCAAATGGTAACGGAACTCAAAAATATTCTATTTATCCTAATTGTATAAGGTTCAAAATGTTAACACATACCATTTAGATTAGTAAAACTATTTTGTAATAACGAGGGACTTCCTGTAGGCTAGTGGTAGGAAATAAAGGCTTGTCGCACTATGGTTGTGGGTTCGATTCCTGCAGCTTTTTCCGACGCGATGAGTTATTCCCCACCCTGCAGGTTGTCCTTTTCCTAAAACTATAGTATTATAATATTCCAAAAATAATCTTCAGAAATTATTTAACCTTAAACAATACTATCCATGTAACACCCCAAGCTTCCATGGTATGTTTCCCTTCGAATAATGCGATAGCGTGTGTTGTACGCAACCTCGAGTTCAAACACACACCACAACTAATTAAACTAGCCGTTGTGAATAGTAATACCTACTTTTTGAAATCATATATATTTTATATTTCAAAATAGACTTCATTTTTGGATTCGGAACATCTAGTTTATCCTAAGGTGAAATTTTGGTACTTTTCGGATAACTTTCATATTTTGATGAATAGTGAAAATTACTAAATTTTAATTAAAAACAACTTTTTTAATCAAAATAATTAATAGTGATAAATTGTGAATTTGAGTGGTTTTAAAGTATATTTAGAATATATTTTTACCATTTAATATTATGTTGGTCATTGGACATAATTTTACAATTAAACCGAACATAAACAAGTGTCAATCTTTTGATAGTTATTACCTCTTAAAAACACGCTTTTTGTTTTGACAGCGGGAATTAATTTTAAATTAATTTCTGCCACTTCTGTGTTTTGAATTTAGAAAAATGGATTCCATATTTGGAATCAGGATGTCCAAATTGTGTAAATAGGTAACTTTTATTTTTAGACATTTTGAATAATTACTGTGGTAAATATTTTATTTACCATGGTTAAGGGTAAATCCGGTAAATAAGGGTTAAAAAAAATAATATTATAATAATACAAAATTACCCTAAAACGTGTCCTAACCTTATTGGTGGACACATACCCGACCATGAGCATCCTTGGGTCAATTTGGGGACCCCTTGGAGCCACTTGTATGTGGTAGGGACACTTTATATTAATAAAGTTAAAATCAAAATAAAAATGGCATAAGCTTACATCTTTTAGAAGAACAATTTTTACATAGGGTTATACATGTTGGATTTTCGATTATAAATATTCATTAGAAAGATAAAAATATTTCCTACATAATGATATTTTATTTATAATTTTTAGACATCAAATAATTTAAATTATTAATGACACAATAATGATGCAATGTTTACCTCATTAATAAATCATTTAAATAAATAAGATTATAATGATTAAAATATTATCTAAAACCTGTCCAATTATTATTGGTTGATGTTATTTAGAATATTAGTCATCTTATCTTCGACCTCAATGATTTTTGGACCATTATAAACCGAATATAATTATATTATAAAGTAATACTTTCACTCTTTCCTAAAGAGCCCCTCTTCTCCCTTATAAAAGGAGACCACTTCTACTCATTCCTCACACCTCTCAAGCCACTTGACTCGTCCAAACTCTTCCCAACTAAGCTCCCCACATCCCTCTCCTCCTCCTTGAAGCTTCCCCTTAGGCAGAAATCATTTCAACAAGTCCTTTGGTTCCAACCAAAGTGAGTTACCTAAATTAAAGGTAACGATTTCTCTTAAATTATTTTCATTTATTTTGCTTCTTTAACCCCCAAACTCTTTTTATTTCCTTTCTTTTGTGACAACACCAGTATCCCCAATATACTAGGATGTTGTTATAAGAAGTATTCAATCTACACATACACACAACTCCATCTAATGGATGATGAACATAATGTTTCTGTGGATGGCAAACTAACGCCTCACGAAACGATGATTGTTCAAATACATCTTACCACCTCTCATGGTGGCCATTATGATGGCACTGTAATTAAATATGATATTAATGATATATATTTTCTATATAAGCTTCTATAATTCCATTTTATTTCATACCATTATTCGTTTCATGTTGTATATACATACGATAATTTCATTTGAGGAAGTGCGGACTACCGCCCCCTTAAAATGATATGACCCGTTCATACCACACATGGAACGTATAAAGGATGGTGTTAATGAACATAAGTAACATATATAAAATATTATACTGGAATAGTAATATACCTATGTATCATTTGGATTCAATTCTTTTAAAATAAAAATTAAATGGAAGTAGCGTTCGTGCGTACGTACGGACTACCGTCTCCACGAACGCGGTGAGATCCATCCTCCATCGTATCCATTCAAGTCTTATTCTCATTTTATGGTTAAAAATAATGTTAATATCATTCTGATTATGAATAAGATTTAATCTATCCATTACAAACATGTCTTACGTAACCAAACATTTAAGAAGAACGAATCGATTATCACCTGAAACGACGATAATACTAAGATATTATTAATAAAGCAATGTAAAAAGATCATATATGATATCATATTAATGTATATGATTCTTGTATAATTTAATAACAATTATTTCACCATTATACAGGAGGTTAACCGACCCCAACAAAGGAAAAGTTCAAGGTAAGGGTTATTTCACAATCTCTTCATTATCCGAGGTTGTTTATACGTAATAATCTACTGGGATATCTTTATCATCCACATCCATGTTTCTTAAAAATGTATTTCAAAACATTTTTACTATTTAAAAGAATATGGGTTAAAGTCATTTATACCCTTGTTTGACTTTTTATAAGAGGTTTATAAAGGAATCTTTCCGTCTTTTTCAAAACAAGGTCCTTTTTAACCTTTTCGACAGAATTGAGGTAAGAATGTTTTTTTTAACTTATACGGCGGGTGCGGTTATTTTACACCGTTATAAAATCTTCAAAGCATTACTTACAAGATTATAAGAATATTTTCAAAGAAAATGTTTTATTTTATATGGATCTTAAATGTTTTCAAAATAAAAGGAGATATTTCTTTAAAAAAAATTTGATTTCATCTACGTCAACATCCTTTGATGGATTTTAAGATTATTTGAAGTTGATTTATTATGATACAAAACATCTATATTGTATTGAAGGTTTTGTGATATGTTTGACTATGGATGTGCTATTTTTATACCATTCATAGTTTATGGTGAAATTATTGACATTTCTTATGCTAGTTTTAATACAAATGTTTATGTTATGTTTAAACCTTTTCATATGGGAATGCATTGGACTTAATAAGTGACGGGTGGAGCCCGCTATAGCTCCTCGATGCATCGGTAGGTCTCATGAGACAAACTAGTGTCTTGGCACAAGGCCTTGACAAAATCTTATTTTTAGTCTTGGCACGAGGCCTTGGCTATGTGGTTATGATAGTCTGGCATTATTCATTCCAACATTATGAATGTGGTTATTGTTTTTTTCATGTGATTATTCGATTAGTAGAATATC
Source organism: Viscum album (assembly GCA_963277665.1). Lineage (NCBI taxonomy): Eukaryota > Viridiplantae > Streptophyta > Magnoliopsida > Santalales > Viscaceae > Viscum > Viscum album. Next base: position 1,882,384,446 of record OY728163.1, read on the forward strand.
CATGTGAATAAGTAAATGGAATTATTTCATTTTATTTATGCCATACCATGTTGAAAGTTCATATTTAAAAGGCTTTTGTTTTAGTTATACATTGCCTTAAATGTTTATTCTTATTTATGAAAGTTTCCGCTATATTGTTATCCTTACTGGGCATTTGAGCTCACCCCTTTTCTATGTTTTATTTTTTCCAGGATGTGAAGAAGTAAGTTATGAATGACCTGCAGGGATTTTATGAGGGGTTAATAGTGTGGATTGTGGAAACATTATGTTGTTGTAGTAGTTTTTCATTTTATGATGTAATGTAAAACTTATGAATATATCTAGTGTTTCCAAGGCTACTAAACCAATCAGTCTTTCGAGATTTGATCTTTCTTGTGATCATGCCAATGTTATGTAATAATGCACCGACTCTGGGTAACTGGGGTCGGGGCGTTACAGTTGGTATCCGGGGATGTTTAGTACAAACCTTGGAAACTAGATTTAGATAAACTCTGATTAGAGCTCGTAGACCTAAGATGAACTTTGAGGATTAGTATAGAAGAAATTCCTAGAATTTTGGTATTGTAGAGATTTTGTGAGTTTTCCGAGCAATACATCCCTGTCTGGATACGAGCAGGTATAGGCGGCTCTGGCACAGATGTACCTAGGGGTAAAACCCGAAAACACCGCTTTGAGCTAGACTCGAACGGGAACTGGTGCACGACAACGGGCCTTGCTGCACTCTTCGTTACGACACTCCCGGGGATATGCTTAGGATAACTCTCACTATCATTACAAATCATTATGAAGGGTTTATGAGTATATACTTCCTCAAAGAAAACATTTTTATGATTATGGATTATATCCATAAATAGTTCAATTTATGTTAAGTGTTTTGTAAGTATGGGATTATGTATTTTGATTCATAAACTGATCTAGTTTATGCCATTGTTTAGAAATGGCGCCTAGTGGAAGAAATGGAAACCGTATCAATGCACGCACTCCATGTAGGGATTTCCCTCCTGCTCAAGATAATTATAGTGGGGCTGGTGATGCAACCGGTGCTGATCAGCTAATCACCATACTGGGACAACTTACTCAGGTTATGAATAATAACCTTACCCGTATGGAGCACCCTGATCCGCAGCGTGGAGGATCAATGTTAGATCGATTAATGAGGCAACAACCACCAACGTTCAATGGGAATACAAATCCCTTAGTAGCTGAGCAATGGATATTTTCCCTAGAGAAAATATTTCAGGCTTTGGGAGCAGTGAAAGGGAAAAAGTTATCATGGCAGTTTACCGCCTCACTGGAGATGCTGATCAATGGTGGTCATTGATTCAAAACATGAAGGAAGATGATGAAGTATCAAATATGGTGTGGAGGGATTTCAAAGATCTGTTTTTAGAAAAATACTTTCCTCGCGACCATCGAGCAGATATGGAAAGACAATTTCTGAGTCTGAGACAAAAGGAGGATGAGAATGTCACAAAGTATGAGGCTAACTTTACAAGGTAAGCGAGGTATGCTGGAGATTATATTCGCAACCCAAGAAGTAAGATTGATCATTTCTTTGCTGGGTTAAAACCATTTCTCCGTCGAGCATTAGTCTCACAATCCTTTCCATCGTACGAAGACATTGTCTCATGTGCTATCAAGACCAAAAAGGAATTTTCTAAGTCTTATGACTTTAAAGCAAAGCAAGAGAAGAAGAGACCTACTGATCAATATGGGAATGGAAATAAGGGGAAGAAAAGAAAGGTTGAATATCCATCATGTGGTAAATGTGGGAAGAAACACCCTGGTACTTGCTTGAAGGGAGTGGGAGTCTGTTACAAGTGTGGTGAAAAAGGCCACCAAGCTCATGATTGCAAGGGGAAGAAGGAAGCTAACAACGTTCAGTGATACAATTGCAGGGAGATGAGACATTATGCAAATGCATGCCCTAAGCGTCAGGAGAACTTACCTCAGAAAAGGCCAGGGGATCAAGGCCAGGCTTATGCTATCACTACTGCTGAGGTAGAAGCTCCGAAAGACGTGGTGGCAGGTAATTTAATGGTTTCCTCAAGTTTAGCAAATGCATTATTTGATTCTGGATCATCGCATTGTTTCATATCTTCCCAGTTTGCTAAGAAAATTAGATATTTCCAATTTGATTTAATAAGGGAGTTGTCAGTTAAAACTCCTAAGGGAAGTATCGTTGCAACAAAGTTTTGTGAATCAGTCCCCATTAGAGCACATAAATTTTCTTTATCTGCTGATCTCATCATCATACCTATGATTGAGTTTGATATAATCCTCGGTATGGACTGGATTTCGGACTATGATGCGAAGATTTATTGTAAGAAGAAAGAGGTTACGATTCTTGATGATAATGATAAGGAACACCTTATTTTTAGAGCAGAATCGTCACCACCTAATTCTTATTTAGATCCACCCCCAGTAGCTCAACTAAATTCAATTATTGGGGAGGAAGAGAATGAAATAACTGTCGGTGAGGAAAGGAATGTTCAAATAGAGGATGTACCTGTTGTGAAAGAATTTGTAGATGTATTTCTGGAAGATTTACCTGGACATCCTCCAGAACGAGAAGTTGAGTTTTCCATTGATTTGATTCCTGGATCAAGACCTATATCGAAGACCCCTTATAGAATGGCCACTGTAGAGTTATTCGAACTAAAGAAACAACTAGAGGAATTGAGTAATAAGGGATTTATTCGCCCTAGTGTTTCTCCATGGGGAGCCCCTGTTCTTTTTGTTAAAAAGAAAGATGGATCTATGAGGTTATGTATCGACTACAGGGAGATCAATGATATAACGATAAAGAACAAGTATCCCCTACCTCGTATTGATGATTTATTTGACCAACTGCATGGTGCTCAATACTTTTCAAAGATTGACCTTCGATCTGGATACCATCAGTTGTGTGTAAAGAAGGAAGACATTCCGAAGAAAGCATTTCGAACCAGGTACGGGCATTACGAGTTTACTGTAATGCCTTTTGGATTGACTAATGCACCCTCTGTATTCATGGATCTGATGAATAGAGTTTTCAAGGAGTATCTCGATGAATTTTTGGTGGTATTTATTGATGATATCTTGGTATACTCCAAAACCTACGAAGATCATGAAAATCACTTGCGCATTATCTTGAAGACTCTGAGGAGGCATGAATTATATGGGAAGTTTAGCAAGTGTGAATTCTGGCTTCATGAGATTTCTTTTCTTGGCCATATTGTCTCAAAAGATGGAATCTCTATTGATCCTTCTAAGACCAAGGCAATCCAAGAATGGCCAGCACCTACAAGTATAACTGAGGTACGTAGTTTTATTGGTTTGGTAGGTTATTATCGACGTTTCGTCTAGAATTTTTCCCGATTGGCTAACCCATTAACGAAGCTCACACGTAAAGGGGTTAAATTTGTTTGGACAAAAGAGTGTGAAGAATGTTTCGAAGAACTGAAGAGAAGATTAGTCAATGCTCCTATATTGACTCTACCATCGGGGAATGATGGGTTCGTTATTTATAGTGATGCATCAAAGAAAGGACTTGGTTGTGTCCTTATGCAGAATGATAGAGTTATTGCCTATGCATCACGACAGTTGAAAATTCATGAACAAAACTATCCTACTCATGATCTCGAGTTAGCAGCTGTAATCTTTGCTTTGAAGATATGGAGGCACTACCTCTATGGTGAAAAGTGTGAGATTTATACTGATCACAAGAGTTTGAAGTATATTTTCTCACAAAAAGAACTCAACATGAGGGAAAGGAGATGGCTTGAATTACTCAAGGATTATGATTGCACGATACACTACCACCTGAGGAAAGCAAACAAGGTAGCGGATGCTTTGAGCAGAAAAGACCATGGTGTTTTGAACATGATGAGAATTGAAAGGGATCCAATTTTCATGGATCTAGTGAAGATGGACATGGGAATAACCAGGGAAGGTGAAACATCAATGCTTTTTCAAATGGTTGCCAAACCATCTTTACTAGAAAGGATTAAGAGTTCTCAGACCGATGATGAAGAATTTCAGAAGAAGATTAAAGCTGTGAATGATGGGAGATTGAGAGACTTTGTGTATGAAGATGGAATTTTGAAATTCGGGAAGAGACTTTGTGTTCCCAATATACCTGATCTAAAAAGGGAATTGCTGGATGATGCTCATAGTTCCAATTTCTCTATACACCCTGGGAGCACCAAAATGTATAGAGATTTGAAGGAACATTTTTTGTTGGACAACATGAAGAAGGAGATTGCTGATTTTGTGTCAAGATGTATGGTTTGTCAACAAGTGAAAGCTGGAAGGCAACAGCCTGGAGGAGTCATGCAACCTCTTCCCATACCGGAGTGGAAATGGGACAATATTACGATGGACTTTGTCATGGGGCTACCAAAGACTCCTAGAAGGAACGATGCAATATGGGTTATTGTTGATCGTCTTACCAAGTCAGCACATTTTCTTGCTATAAGAGAAGATCTACCCCTGGAACGTCTAGCAAGACTATACATTAATGAAGTTGTGATACTTCATGGAATACCCCTATCGATTTTTTCTGATCGTGATCCCCGTTTTACTTCAAGATTCTGGAAAAGTCTTCAGAAATCCCTGGTTACTGAACTTCATTTGAGCACTGCTTACCACCCTCAGACAGATGGACAATCAGAACGGACTATTCAAACCTTAGAAGACATGTTGAGATCTTTCTCACTTGACTTTCAGGGTATGTGGGATCAATATTTACCTCTGGTAGAATTTTCCTATAACAATAGCTTCCATTCAAGTATTCAGATGGCACCATATGAAGCGTTATATGGAAAGAGATGTCGTACACCAACCTGTTGGGATGACGTTGGTGAAAGAAAACTTGTAGGCCCAGAACTGGTGGAGGAAACGGTGGAAAAGGTGAAGGTAATCCAAAATCACATCAAAGCAGCTCAAAGTAGGCAGAAGAGCTATGCCGATAATCGAAGGAAGGATTTGAAATTTCAGGTCGGTGATCATGTTTTCCTAAAGGTATCTCCATGGAAGGGAGTCATACGTTTTGGTAAGAAAGGTAAATTGAGTCCCAGGTACATCGGACCTTTCGAAATTCTAGAACGAATTGGGGCTGTAGCTTACCGATTGGCAATGCCGCCAAGTCTCTCCAAAGTTCATGATGTGTTCCACGTATCTCTGTTGAGAAAATACATGCCTGACCCAACGCATGTACTCACCTATGAGGAATTAGAACTGCAACCCGATCTATCTTATTGTGAAGAGCCCGTCAAGATTCTTGATACAAGAGAACAAGTACTGAGAAACCGGACGACGCGTCTGGTAAAAGTTTTGTGGAGAAATCATAAGATGGAAGAGGCAACGTGGGAACCCGAGGAACTTATGATGAAGAACCACCCGAGTCTTTTTATGCAGTAATACCCTAGAAATTGCGAGGACGCAATTATTTGAAAGAGGGGAGAATGTAACACCCCAAGCTTCCATGATACGTTTCCCTTCGAATAATGCGATAGCGTGTGTTGTACGCAACCTCGAGTTCAAACACACACCACAACTAATTAAACTAGCCGTTGTGAATAGTAATACCTACTTTTTGAAATCATATATATTTTATATTTCAAAATAGACTTCATTTTTGGATTCGGAACATCTAGTTTAGCCTAAGGTGAAATTTTGGTACTTTTCGGATAACTTTCATATTTTGATGAATAGTGAAAATTACTAAATTTTAATTAAAAACAACTTTTTTAATCAAAATAATTAATAGTGATAAATTGTGAATTTGAGTGGTTTTAAAGTATATTTAGAATATATTTTTACCATTTAATATTATGTTGGTCATTGGACATAATTTTACAATTAAACCGAACATAAACAAGTGTCAATCTTTTGATAGTTATTACCTCTTAAAAACACGCTTTTTGTTTTGACAGCGGGAATTAATTTTAAATTAATTTCTGCCACTTCTGTGTTTTGAATTTAGAAAAATGGATTCCATATTTGGAATCAGGATGTCCAAATTGTGTAAATAGGTAACTTTTATTTTTAGACATTTTGAATAATTACTGTGGTAAATATTTTATTTACCATGGTTAAGGGTAAATCCGGTAAATAAGGGTTAAAAAAAATAATATTATAATAATACAAAATTACCCTAAAACGTGTCCTAACCTTATTGGTGGACACATACCCGACCATTAGCATCCTTGGGTCAATTTGGGGACCCCTTGGAGCCACTTGTATGTGGTAGGGACACTTTATATTAATAATGTTAAAATAAAAATAAAAATGGCATAAGTTTACATCTTTTAGAAGAACAATTTTTACATAGGGTTATACATGTTGGATTTTCGATTATAAATATTCATTAGAAAGATAAAAATATTTCCTACATAATGATATTTTATTTATAATTTTTAGACATCAAATAATTTAAATTATTAATGACACAATAATGATGCAATGTTTACCTCAGTAATAAATCATTTAAATAAATAAGATTATAATGATTAAAATATTATCTAAAACCTGTCCAATTATTATTGGTTGATGTTATTTAGAATATTAGTCATCTTATCTTCGACCTCAATGATTTTTGGACCATTATAAACCGAATATAATTATATTATAAAGTAATACTTTCACTCTTTCCTAAAGAGCCCCTCTTCTCCCTTATAAAAGGAGACCACTTCTACTCATTCCTCACACCTCTCAAGCCACTTGACTCGTCCAAACTCTGCCCAACTAAGATCCCCACATCCCTCTCCTCCTCCTTGAAGCTTCCCCTTAGGCAGAAATCATTTCAACAAGTCCTTTGGTTCCAACCAAAGTGAGTTACCTAAATTAAAGGTAACGATTTCTCTTAAATTATTTTCATTTATTTTGCTTCTTCAACCCCCAAACTCTTTTTATTTCCTTTCGTTTGTGACAACACCAGAATCCTCAATATACTAGGATGTTGTTATAAGAAGTATTCAAACTACACATACACACAACTCCATCTAATGGATGATGAACATAATGTTTCTGTGGATGGCAAACTAACGCCTCACGAAACGATGATTGTTCAAATACATCTTACCACCTCTCATGGTGGCCATTATGATGGCACTGTAATTAAATATGATATTAATGATATATATTTTCTATATAAGCTTCTATAATTCCATTTTATTTCATACCATTATTCGTTTCATGTTGTATATACATACGATAATTTCATTTGAGGAAGTGCGGACTACCGCCCCCTTAAAATGATATGACCCGTTCATACCACACATGGAACGTATAAAGTATGGTGTTAATGAACTTAAGTAACATATATAAAATATTATACTGGAATATTAATATACCTATGTATCATTTGGATTCAATTCTTTTAAAATAAAAATTAAATGGAAGTAGCGTTCGTTCGTACGTACGGACTACCGTCTCCACGAACGCGGTGAGATCCATCCTCCATCGTATCCATTCAAGTCTTATTCTCATTTTAGGGTTAAAAATAATGTTAATATCATTCTGATTATGAATAAGATTTAATCTATCCATTACAAACATGTCTTACGTAACCAAACATTTAAGAAGAACGAATCGATTATCACCTGAAACGACGATAATACTAAGATATTATTAATAAAGCAATGTTAAAAGATCATATATGATATCATATTAATGTATATGATTCTTGTATAATTTAATAACAATTATTTCACCATTATACAGGAGGTTAACCGACCCCAACAAAGGAAAAGTACAAGGTAAGGGTTATTTCACAATCTCTTCATTATCCGAGGTTGTTTATACGTAATAATCTACTGGGATATCGTTATCATCCACATCCATGTTTCTTAAAAATGTATTTCAAAACATTTTTACTATTTACAAGAATATGGGTTAAAGTCATTTATACCCTTGTTTGACTTTTTATAAGAGGTTTATAAAGGAATATTTCCGTCGTTTTCAAAACAAGGTCCTTTTTAACCTTTTCGACAGAATTGAGGTAACAATGTTTTTTTAACTTATACGGCGGGTGCGGTTATTTTACGCCATTATAAAATCTTTAAAGCTTTCCTTACAAGCTTATAAGAATATTTTCAAAGAAAATGTTTTATTTTATATGGATCTTATATGATTTCAAAATAAAAGGAGATATTTCTTTAAAAAAAATTTGATTTCATCTACGTCAACATCCTTTGATGGATTTTAAGATTATTTGAAGTTGATTTATTATGATACAAAACTTCTATATTGTATTGAAGGTTTTGTGATATGTTTGACTATGGATGTGCTATTTTTATACCATTCATAGTTTATGGTGAAATTATTGACATTTCGTATGCTAGTTTTAATACAAATGTTTATGTTATGTTTAAACCTTTTCATATGGGAATGCATTGGACTTAATAAGTGACGGGTGGAGCCCGCTATAGCTCCTCGATGCATCGGTAGGTCTCATGAGACAAACTAGTGTCTTGGCACAAGGCCTTGACAAAATCTTATTTGTAGTCTTGGCACGAGGCCTTGGCTATGTGGTTATGATAGTCTGGCATTATGCATTCCAACATTATGAATGTGGTTATTGATTTTTGCATGTGATTATTCGATTAGTAGAATATCCATGTGAATAAGTAAATGGAATTATTTCATTTTATTTATGCCATACCATGTTGAAAGTTCATATTTAAAAGGATTTTTTTTTAGTTATACATTGCCTTAAATGTTTATTCTTATTTATGAAAGTTTCCGCTATATTGTTATCCTTACTGGGCATTTGAGCTCACCCCTTTTCTATGTTTTATTTTTCCCATGATGTGAAGAAGTAAGTTATGAATGACCTGCAGGGATTTTATGAGGGGTTAATAGTGTGGATTGTGGAAACATTATGTTGTTGTAGTAGTTTTTCATTTTATGATGTAATGTAAAACTTATGAATATATCTAGTGTTTCCAAGGCTACTAAACCAATCGGTCTTTAGATATTTGATATTTCTTGTGATCATGCCAATGTTATGTAATAATGCACCGACTCTGGGTAACTGGGGTCAGGGCGTTACAATCCATGGTTCAACTTAATCCATTCCAACCTTAATAGTTATCCAAAATACCTTCGTCTAGACTTTCTCTAAAAGGTCTCTAAATTCCTAAATCAATTGTAACATCAGATTCCCCAAACAAAGAAAAGTTTCTATTATTGTCACATACTAAAAATATGATTACCTTAATCATATTAAAACCTTACTGAAATCAACAAGTACTACAATACAATCACATTATTATAATAACCAGAATATAATCCATGAGTCCAAAAGCACCAATACATTAGTTATTCTGCTTCAACTGTAGTAACAGCATAAGATTGTCCTTGATCCCTTGGCCTTTTCTGAGGTAAGTTTCCCTGACGCTTAGGACATTCATTTGCATAATGCCCTGTTTCCCTACAATTGTAGCATTCAACTTTGACAACCTCTTTCTTTCCCTTACAATCACGAGCCTGGTGACCCTTTTCTCCACATTTATAACAAACTCCCATTCCTTTTAGGCACGTACCAGGGTGATTCTTTCCACAATTATCACATAATGTAAAATCATTCTTTCCCTTTTTCCCTTTATCTGTCTCTTGTTCCACCGTTCTCTTCTTCTCTTGCTTTACTTTGTTGTCATATGACTTAGAGAATTCCTTTTCTGTCTTGATAGCACACGAGACAATATCTTCGTATGATGAGAAGGATTGTGATACTAAAGCTCGACGAAGAAATGGTTTTAACCCATCAAAGAAACGATCAATCTTACTCCTTGGGTTACGTATATAATCGGCAGCATGCCTCGCTAACCTTGTAAAGGTAGCCTAATACTTTGCGACATTCTCATCCTCCTTCTGCCTCAGACTCAGAAATTTCCTTTCCATATCTGCTCGATGGTCACGAGGAAAGTTTTTTTCTAATAAAAGCTCTTTGAACTCCCTCCATTCCATATTCGATACGTCATCATCTTCCTTTGTGTTTTGAATCAGCGACCACCACTGATCGGCATCTCCAGTGAGGCGGTAAACTGCCATGACAACCTTCTCCCTTTCACTACTCCCCAAGGCATGGAATATTTTTCTCTAAGGAATTTATCCATTGCTCAGCTACTAATGGATTTGTACTCCCATTGAAGGTTTGCGGTTGTTGCCTCATGAAACGGTCTAGCATTGATCCTCCACGTTGCGGATCAGGGTGCTCCATACGAGTAAGGTTGTTATTCATAACCTGCGCGAGTTGTCCCAGTACGGTGAGAAGCTGATCAGCACCAGTTGTATCACTAGCTCCACCATAATTATCCTGAGCAGGAGGGAAATCCCTACACGGAGTGCGTGCATTGATACGGTTTCCATTCCTTCCATTGGGCGCCATTTCTAAATAATGGCATAAACTAGATTAGTTCATGAATCAAAATACATAATTCCATACTTGTAAAACACTTAACATAAATTGAACTAATTATGGATATAATCAATAATTATAAAAATGTTTTCTTTGAGGAAGAATATACTCGTAACCCTTCATAGTGGTTTGTAAAGAAAATGGGAATTATCCAAAACATATCCCCCAGGCGTGTCGTAACCAAGAGTGCAGCAAGGCCCGTTAGCGTGCACCAGTTCCCGTTCGAGTCTAGCTCAAAGCGGTGTTTTCGGGTTTTACCCCTAGGTACATCTGTGCTAGAGCTGCCTCTACCTGCTCGTATCCAGACAGGGATGTATTTCTCGGAAAACTCACAACATCTCTACAATACCAAAATTCTAGGAAGTTCTTCTATACTAATCCTCAAAGTCTATCTTCGGGATATGTGCTCTAATCAGAGTTTATCTAAATCTAGCTTCCAAGGTTAGTACTAAACTGCCTCTGATAACAACTGTAACGCCCCGACCCCAGCTACCCAGAGTCGGTGCATTACTTCGTAACATTGGCATGATCACAAAAGATCAAGTCTCGAAAGACCGATTAGTTTAGTAGCCTTGGAAACACTAGATACATTCATAAGTATTTCATTACATCAAAATTAAACAAACTACAATAACATGGTCTTCATAGTCCACACTCATATCTTCACTGACTATCCTTGCAAGTCAGTCATAATACACTTCTTCACATCCTGGAAAAATATTTAAACATTGAAAGGGGTGGGCTCAGATGCTCAGTAAGGATAACAATATTTCGGAAGCTTTTATAAGAAAACATAAGCATTTAAGGCAATGTATAACTAAAACAAAAGCCTTATTGAACTTGAACTTCAGCATAATATGGAAAAAGTAAAATAAAATAATTCCATTACTTACTCACATGGATATTCTACTAGACGAATAATCACATGAAATATCAATAACCACTTTCATAATGAGGGAATGTATAATGCTGGACATTCTGAAACATTTTGTCAAGGCCTCGACCAAGACGTCTAAAATGATTAAGGCCTCGGCCAAAACCATAAATCAAATTGGGAAAGGGCCTCGGCCAATTCCACGTCTAGTTGTCTCATGAGACCTACCGATGCATCGAGCAGCTATAGCGGGCTCCACCTGTCACTTATTAAGTCCAATACATTCCTCATATGAATAGGTTTAAACATATCATAAACCATAACATAATCGTATCACATAAAACATGCATAAAGGAAACATAAAATTTCCACATTTCCATCACAAGATATCAATACAACACATTGATATAATAAAAACGCTTTCAAAACCATTTTCAATACCAAAATAAATGAATGTTAAAACTTTGTATTTATTTTTCATCAAAAAAAAGATGGCTTGTATAGGAAGCCGAAACTCAAATAATGGTCACGGCGGCGGAGAAGTCGTTGTCGCCGCATAAGTACGGAAAGAAAAACATTCCCCTTTTGTCTTTTAGCAAAACAATTCGTATAAAAAAGATTCCTTTTGAATAAATGTAAAAGTCAAAGGGGTTTATACACCGTATAAAATAAAGTTGTGTATAAAACAAAATATGCCTCAATGAATGGGGATTGAGACGAAGTCCTTAAAAGATCATTTTTTAAAATAAAATAGATCTATTATGTGTATTCACTATAGGTACACATAAAGAAAGTAAAAATACAAAATAGGACATAATAATATCATGACATAATTTGAAAGTAAAAGATTAACCCAAAGAATGGAAGTTGGGTTAAGAAATTCCCTTACCTCATGTCTGACTTGACTCTACCGTTCTTTAACCTCCTGAATAATAAAATAGAGTTAATATATACCTTATTAAGAACCATTTTCAATTTCATTATCCTTTTTATATCACTTATTACAATGATATGAACATTATTTAATTATTTAAGTTAATAACGGTCGTTTTGTCGATCTTTGGTACTTGAGTCAACAATAAACTTCTTATAATTACAAGTTGTTTATGTGGTAGAATATCCATTATCTCCAGAATTATATTCATGATTTAGATTTCATATATATCATATATATCCAGTATATACATTTATAATATTGCGTAACATTTAGAGGTAAGAAATGAAATTCACCGTTCATGGAGACGGTAAGCCGTACGTACGCATGAACGCTACTTTCATTTAAATTTCATATTTAATGGAATGAAATCATAATGATATAAATGTATAATATAATTCCAGTATAATATAGTGTATAATATCATTTAGTCCATCCTTTATACATCCCACATATGGCATTAATGATTCAAATCACTTTGAGGGGGCGGTAGTCCGCACTTCCTAAAATGAAATTATCGCGTTTTACCTATAATGGAAATCATAAAGTATGCCATAAATGAGAAATACAGACGCATAAGTAAAACATAAACATATTATATATCATATATAATTGTGGGATTGGTATGAAGTGAAACACTCTAATTTATGTGTCCCACTAATAATCCTTCCTTAAAATAAAGTAAAATAATACAAATCCTTCTAGATTATTCCATTCTATTTTAGTTCTATTCTCAAAATGGAATGATGGTTCCCTGTAATTTTTTTTCCTTACCATATACATCATAATATAATAATCAATTTTGTGTTGTTATTGGTCTGTTGAAAACATACTATCATTTCACTTTAATAATGGAAACCACTAAAAATAATGATCTAGGTATGGATTACATGCTGGAGGTAGTTAGTGTAAATGGGGAACCCTTTACCAATATTTAATATTGGTATCCTAGGTTAACATTCTATTTTAAGAAGACTCAACATGAGGTAATTCTATCTTCGGTTTGGTTGAGTACATCTTATTATCCAGAGATAGACAGTGAGACCAGGCATGCTATTTAGATCATAGAGTATATGATCTTTCCATAAGTTATTAATTTTTTTGGGTATTTTGATGTATCCATTTTGGGCTTCTGATTTTTTTATAACAATACATAAAAATATTTTATCAAAATGTATCCCTTTGAGGCATTGTATGATCTCACATGAAGATCACCTCTTTTTTGGGAAGCAGTGATATATATAATTATTTGGAGACAAACTCCCATTCAAGAAGAATTGCTGAGGATTCAGGATATATTTGTACATCTATTTATGACACAAAGTATTGGAATATAATATATGGACTATTGACATCATCTATAGAGAATTACATTAATGAATGGGTATTATTAAGGATTTCTACCTCGATGGGTCACTGTTGTCTTGGAAAATTAGGAATCATGAATCCAATATACATTGAAAATATTGAGGGAACTTACTGTAATTTGATGTTTTCTTATTAGTTATAATTTCCAACTCATTTTAATTGTAATATTGACCTTTTCTATAAATATCAGCTTGAGATTTCTCATTCTTATCCCTCCAATGTTTTGATTATGGAAGATTATTATATATATTGAAATGTTATCATTATAGGGGATCTAATGGTGATCAATTATTATTAGTAATACAAATTTATTGGAATTATATTTAAATTTTTACAGTGTTATGGTGAAAGATATTGAACTCTTATGAGCCTTATGAGTGTGAAGCATTTGTGAGTGAGTAGTGCCCTCCCCTATCTTTGTGGTGTCCATATTCCCCAATCCTTTCTTTATGATGCATAATATAATATTGGGGTGATTGTAACATCATATTTATTCTTCTAATGTAGTTCTTGTTTATATTTACTTTTAAAGGTGTTTTTGGGTGTGTTCCATGTTTCTATATAATGAATAATTTTTTGAGTGAAATGTACTAATTCGAAATAATGTATATTTGATTTAATTATTAGAGACTATGTTTAAATTTTATTAATTCATATGAGAATGGAAACTGGGTTTTCTATTGAGATATGTTTTTTTCTAAGATACTCTCTAGAACCTGGATATTGTGCTACCATTGAGACACATTGACATCCAAAATTTGTTACATGATTTCAATACAATTTAAGGATTATTTTATTGATTTTTTTAGACTGTGAAATTTTCAAATAATTAAAAATGAATCATATACTAAATAGGATGATTGGTGTTTAATTTATCCCCTGGGGACACATTTTATATTTATTTTTAAATCATCAAATTCTCAATATGAATGTGATACATGTTTTAAATGTTTTGGTCCAATTGTTTTTCTGACACATCAAGTATTAATTTTTTATCATTTGACATGTATGATTCCCTTTAAAACCTGGTGTTTTATACTATAAAATATTTTACTTCCTTATTTATTTTAGATCATTGTGTTCTAAAATTTATCTTTATGATGATCGTGTCACTTATCCTCGGTTAGTGGTCTTGGTTCTTCTTCAAATTCGCACTTTAGAAAAGTACAATGGGAATGTATTTTTGGATGCATAAACCTTTTAGAAAATTTATTCTTGATTATTTTTTAGATATTTGTTGTTATATTCCCAATGAGGCTAATCTTTATGTTAGTTGTGGTGTGGTGTGTGGGTACTTTGAGGTATCTACGACCTACCCAATCCACTAACCATTATTATTATTGAATACAATTATAATATGTAAATAAAACAAATAGGACAAGTATTTTATAATATAAATTACATTTATTGGGAGTGGTTCTATCATTTTTGTTTTTCTATTTTATATTTTGGTATGTGTTATCATATTATTCAAATGATCTATGAACAATATATTTTTTTATTTATAATTTTTTATACATGAAGTGGAATTTTTGGTCTGTGTGTGTCAATTGTTTTTTGATAGAAAATGTTTTTTTATAAATTTTTTTATAAATAATTGGAAATTACAATGAATTTAGAAATATTTTTAAGTATTGGTCATGAAAGAATGTTTTTCATGATACGATTTCACAAATTTGGACCTTGGAAAGCCTAGGGTACAGAGGTGGACAGTGTAGAAATAATCCTTGTATGTTGATATTAATTGGTGGTTCACTCATAGGGTGTCACTCTACTTCTTGGGTCTATTATTCACACAACATGTAAGAAACTATATTGAGACTCACATTTTTGGGTGATAGTCTTCACTATTGATATGATGCAAATTTCTACAAATTTTACATGTGAAATGGTCTATCATTGAGTAAATTTTTTCTATATTTATTGAACAGTATATAACCATGGAAGGATATTACATGTGATTTTAGTTTTCAAAAATTTTACATTAATTACCTACTTTAATATAACTAATCGTTTTGAATCCATTTTTTTCTAGATTATATAAGACTATGTAATAATTGAAATATTTTACCATTCTTTAGATAAAGAAAATGTGGAACTAAATTTCATGACTTTTTCCTCAATATTTAAAATGATTATATTTTTATATTGAGTCTTGTTAGAAAATAGATAAATGGGATCTCACTAATCTAGTTCTGCATACACCCAGCACACCCTATCTGTAATGTGTTCACCTAGTCAAGCCAATTGATGCTAGGAAAGTAATGCTTTTCCTTAATGTTGTGAGGTTTCTATAATATGATATTAGGATATTGGTGATGATCTAGTTGGAGTTTTCCCATGATATCACACAGAATGGTAAATTACAATTTTAGTTATCCATTTATATTGCACTGATAATTTTATACTGACTACATGCGTTGTATAATTTCTAATGTAATCTTTATGTATTTGGGAATTATTTTTATATTTTTTCTTATATAGATTCTCCCATATTTTTGTATAAATATTCACAGCTTCCTTCTTCAGTTTGGAAGTAATTTTTCTATAGTTTTTTTTGATGATCGGGTTATATTAAAAAGCCTATGGGGGTTGTGAATTCAAATTAAGAATATGGAATATCAGGTTAAGTTCCATATTTTTTGTTAGTTATGGTTAGTTCATTACATATTCAGTATTATGTGTTATCTATAGATATTGATTTGATGTTATTTCTAGGAACTCCCATCCGAATTTGGATAACCATAACAATTCCCAAAGGATTGTGTTTTTGGATATTTCATTAATATCCATGAAGTTAGTGATATAGATGACTAGTTACCCCTCTTTCCCATTCTCCGTGTAGAAGTGGAAACCTGGATAGTTATTAGAGATTACCAAACAATGATGTGATTTAATGATTTTGTGATATGTTGTAAGAGTCATGACTGTTACATATAGGGAGTGATGTTGACTTATAGCATGATCACAACATTAAAATACTCTGTTTATTTGATTATATTCGAGGTGAATACCTAGGGGTGTTTGGGATATTTCTCTTGTGATCCAAACACTTTCATTATATGTGATGTGATATGATAGTGAAGGATTATAGGACCAGATTTTTGAACATTGCGGGTGATCATTGTTGGGTTATTTATCGACCCATGTCATTTATTACTAGTTGTGATGTGGTATATTTGGAAGGGATAGGAACATGTGATGTTAGATGAAGGGGAATTTGAGTAGAAAATAAGATGGATAAATATTGTGAGGAACCATCATTATGTTTTAGTCTATTAAAATAAAATATATTCATTATTTTATCATTTAGTTATTTTGAGGTTGTTTCTGGAAAGTTGACATGTTTAGTTGCTTATTAGATATTGAGTTTATTCACTGGTGAATTTGATTGATTTTTTAACACGTGAAATGGAGACATATTTTTTGACCCCACTATATATTATTTTATGACCACCATATATATATAATCTATTATTATGGTTTCAAAGTATTATTTGGAGACTAAATTGAAATCTTCTAACATGGGTTTCAAGTGTTTTTTGTTGCTCTCATTGGACATGTATTTTTTTGTTTACATACAATGCTTTATTGTATATGTTGGAATTGTTCATGAATTATGGGATGATTTTGAATAAAATATAATTTTATATTTTGGATCTGTTTTGTTGGTTTTCATCCTATCTCATGATCCTATATTATTTTATGATTATAAATCCATTAATTTGTTACATTTTTATACACTTTGTGTATATCTCCTAAGGATTTTCTAATGGAGGAGGGACTTGGATTCCTTAGCATTATCCCTATTTGTCTTACCCATAGGGGAAACATTAAAAAAAATTATCATGAAACTACAAAAGAAAAACAGCCATGAAAAAACCAGTCATGTAGCACCGAAAATAATTATAATATGAAAATATTTTTTTCAAATGGGTGACAAAATCATATCCATGGGTCATATGTAATAATGTAGAATTCGTTTCGTTTTTATTAAAGTTGGGGTTTCATCATGAATGATTAATAACAGTGTCCATGTCATAATAATCATACTTGAGTCATAAAATAGACATGTTACACCATAATCAAATGAAATCATTATCTTTTCAATAAATCTATTTAAATAAAAGTCATTGGATAATATCATGATCATGGTTAGAAGAAACCATAATCACCAGTCAAAATTTTTACATAGGTGTTCCAATTAAATATAATATAATATCATATTGAGCATAATATGTGTAAATTATTCTCACAAACAAAAATGTGAACAATTTTATTCATAATCATGTCCATTTAAGATTATAATCCACCCATTATATATCTATATTAAAATACCCAATGAATTAGACTTCTATTACCTACCCATCCATAAAATAATGAAAATAATTTGAATATTATTTCATAATATCCAAAAAAATTAGTATACCATTATAGAATAATCTATCGGAAAAAATATAATTATTTGACATTTAATTACAATAATCATTACCAATTATGAGAAATAATGATGATGTTACCTTTAGATAATATACACATTGAACCATAGATAACATCAACAGTTGTTATCATCGATTAGTATACCATTAAATGAACTCTATAAAATTTATTGAGTAAACTTTATTTTTTTAATATGAAATAACACATTAAAATGATTTTTTTGAATAATTGGATAAATATTTCTGTTAAAATAACCACTATCAAATTTAACGTATCACTCAAATAATATATTATTCATGAAATTGGGAATATTAATTATTTTAATATAAGACTAAACAATGATTAAATGTACATTTTTAGTAAAATTTACTACTTTTGAAAACTTTCAAAATGAATATATTTTTTAACATTTTTATATAAATTAATATTTTCTTCAAAATGACTATATTTTTTAATTGGAAAATAGTACAAAATATGGCATTTGTCTTTAAGACTGAAAGAGTTAGACAAGATACCCAAACATGTTGTCATGTCTTCATTAAAATTGAATCTCAATGTATAATATTTATATATATATATATATCAGTATATATTATTCCCATATAATTTAAAATTATAATTTTTAAAAAATTATAATTTGAAAACATTATTCGGTTGAAAACACGTTTGTTTTTGATGCATGACTTTGTTTTATGGATTGTGTCCCTCTATATTATTCATGGTAACATTATGTACAAAATAATAGATATTTTATAATTATTTTATTTATTAATTATATAACATTTTATAATCATCGATATAATATAAAAATGGAAAATGGATTACATCACATCATAAAGACACTATTTCATATGTACGCATAACTAATGATATCACATTTCAATGTATAGAAACAAAGAAATTTAAATACTAAATCACCTTTCTTGAGAAATTATAATATCATAAATATATTAAATATTCATCAAAACTATCATTTTCAACTATTTAATGTATAATTTAAATACAATTCATGTTTATTTTTGGAGGTAGTCTTCTGAATTTACATTTAAAGAATGTTATTATTTTCCAACAGTTGTGATGGTAATATGTTAAGTAAAATATTATAATTAATTAACAAAAAATTAAATAAATAAAAATATATAATAATTAAATACGGTACTATAACCATACTTTTTTTGGTGATGAAAAAGAAACAAATTAATTAATTAAGGTAGTGGTCTGAACATAAACTATAATATTGTTTTCATTTTACATGGGATAGAATAAGAAATGATTAAAGATTATAACACAAATATTCTAAAATATCACAAAATTGGATATACTTATCTTATTATATAAAATAATAATTAATTAATTGAAGGAGGTTTGATAAAAAATAAAATGAAAAAACCTATTTAATAGATGTACCACTAGTTTTAGATAACCTGTTTGGGTTACACATTTTTTCATATAGGATTGATTTTTTTGAGAATATATATTCTAGGCCATTTGAATTATTTTTTTAAATGTAATTTGAATTATCATGCTAAATATTAATGGAAAAAAATGTATGATTTTGATAGAACATGGGGTTCACATTCATAATTGATTCTAGTGGCACAATTGTAATTTTTTTTAAAATTAATATACAATAAATTCCATGATCATTTCAAGTGGATCCAAAAGTAATTAATTAAAAATTAGTAATGGTTGAATTCCTTTAACCAATACAAAACAAACAAGTCTTAGTTTATCTTTAAAATTTTTCTTTGTCTTTAACTACCTATTTAGACCAATTTAACATTAATCATAGAAAATATTCACACATTAAGTTAAATAAAGTTACATATCAGTTGAAAATTCCATAATAAAAGTTTAATGGATGAAATAATTTACCATTTCCGAACCACACATCCGTATTAATCTATTTTAATTTTTATATTAATTTTACAATTATTTTAAAAAAAAAATATTTAGTAGACATTTTAGGGAAAATTCAATTAATTTGATATAAAAAATATAAAGAAAGTAATTAAATTTAGTACAAACCCATTTGAAATGAAATATAATTTATCAATTTATAATAAATTTTTGTTATACCACACTCTATTAAAATTTTAATAAATTTAATTTTTTAATATCATTTATATAGATTTTTTATTGGGTTCACATTTCATTTGGAAATAATGATTTTATTCATCGTGTGGGAACAAACATAGAATGTGACATTGGGTTCATTAGAATGGACACACATCATTAACCTTTTACATTTTTTGATTCACATAAGAAGAGTTTCAGAAAATGGATTAAATTGACACAAATTATTTGTATAGATATTCCCCTAAAAACATTTCATCATTGACATGTATTCGTTTTCCATTACGAGAAGACAATAAATTAAATAGAATATTATGGATTTTCCCTTTAAAATTTATTCCTTGGATTTCCTTATTATATTGATAGATTTATAGTTTTTGAGTGAATATAGTTCCTCATTGATATGTTTTTTATTTCATTGGTTCCACATCATACTATCCGGATCATATACGCAGCTCTATAGGATATGAATCATTCTCAGGGTCATTTATTATTCAATATTAGAACCCTTCCTCTATAAAAACATAATATTAGACATTACATTGATGATTTGTCCCCATCACTATTATTAATACATGACAACATTGTGGAGGGGGTGTATGCTTCATGTTACAAACAAATATTACATTATCTATCAATGTAGTAGTAATAATAAAATGAAATTTTTAATTATCATTCATCATATAATACGATATCTATTATTTTCTTATATCTTGTATATCAAATGGATGGTAATTATACCAAAAAAATATGAACACTAAAATAATAGCATTAATGAATGAATATGAATGTATAATGATCAATATTGAAATCATATTACAAAAAACAAATAAAATATTTAAAAAATAAATTATTTTAAGTAAAAGGGTATCACAAATAATACTATTAAATAATTATTCAAAATTAATAAATACTCATTCATTGCACGTTTATACTAACAGAATCCCTTACTTTCTGTAATTTTATTTATCTCAACATGTTCCATTATTATAACCAATGAATGGATTCTCTCATTTTGAGTTACGAGATAATGACATATATTACATTTATTAGAATAGTTATTGTTATGAGCACCACCAATAAAAAATTATATCATTCATGTTCCTCGTCCATTGTTTCCTTTCATATATTTTGGTACCAAATAAAATAAAATAATATATTTCACATAACCACATATCAATTGAGGTTCAATATTCAATTCACTTCAAATCCAATTTCAATATTAGAAACATCAATAATTAGTATCATTTGATCCATCAAATGTGTTATAAAATTATTATTTGACTACGAAAATTCATGAAAAATAGATTACTTAGTAGATTGAATCTACCCGGGATATATTTTCTTACTAGGATAAACATATTTTATTAGGGAATACATACCATATATTTCAGTTTCAAAATTATTTATGGTCTTACATTAAAAAAAATCTATAACCCAACTCATATATGATAAATCATGTGGGATATAATTTTAAAATGGTACAATATATATAAAGAACATTTATGAAAATCATTTATATTTGATTCCATAGGTTTAATTCCAATTACTATTATAATTCAAAATAATGATATTTAAAATCTATAATGGATAATTAAGATTATTATTACCTTGTTACATTTTTCTATTAAATATTACTAACAATATTCAAAGACTATAGAATCAATGTTTTCAATGATACTAATGTCCTAATAGCTAATGATCACAATTCTCATGTTTTAATCAAAAATCTTGGAATCTCCATATCCTCATGTTTTTTTATTTTTAACATTAAAAAATAAAAATTGATAATGGAAGATAAAATTTATATTAATTAAAGTGATCAAATGAAGGAAATTGGTTATATAAAACTATAATATTCCTCAATAGATGTATATTTATATTTTACAATACTTACATAGTTCATCAATATCAATTATGTATTCATATGATAAAATATAGATAACATACTCTGTGACTCACATTTCTTGTAACAATGAAATGTAATTTAATGTTACGGAGCATAAGACACCTCTAAATGATTTATTCATAGAATAATTATCCTACCACTTCATACATTTATTTCATAATCCTAAATGTAATGAATAATTCCACATTATCCCCATAAATATATTGAATTAATCACTGACCAAAAGTAGTCTATTATTATTAAACATCTACCATTATATTTACATCGTCATTATAGTTAACCATATATAGATTACAATAGAAAAATCCCCCAAACATAAATTTCCCTAGGGAAAACCTAATTGATCATTTTAATAAGAGGGATTATATATCATTATTGAATTCAGTATTTTGAATTTAAATATAATTTAAATAATAATTTTTATATTTTATGATCATTACCTATCATATATGGGTACCTTAATTTCATCATATCATTAAAATCCAACAACCAATTATTATAAAAAATCATGTTTTCCAAATTAATTGTTTTAATATCCAAAATAGAATTGTGTTCCATTTCTAATATTAGAGGAAACTTTTATCCAATTACTACTCAGTAAGTGTATATATATATTGTGGTTATTATTAATAGTTATACATCTCTAAAACAATCGACTTTATTGTTCAATCCATCATTGAGAAACTCTATATATTTTCATTATTTCCCTAAGGGGATATATTTTTCATCTTATCCTACTAAAAAGCTGATGTATGATTCTTTGTAATTGTTTTTTTCATAGATTTATATATAATCAAGATTCTCCTAAAACATTGTTCTATAAATGAACAATATTATTACTGATCATAGTCAATGTAATTAAATATCTATTAAATATTTTGTTCGTTATAAATACTATGAAAAATTCTCCATTTTTTTGGTAGGGTAATAGTTTATTCCTTTTTGGATACATATTAAACTAAAACTAGGATATTATCTTTCCCATGAGACATATGGAATTTTCCCATTATTTTTAAACACTATATTACAAAATGGTCAACTTCTATTATTTTTATTTATTATATCCTTTCACCCTTCCACAATTGTTGTTACTTATAAGATGACATTGTTTTGGATGAATTACATTGCACCTATTTATAACATTGGATATAAATAACTTATTCCAAAACCATTTTCATTTATTGTCATTTTTTTGTATTTCAAACTACATGAATGTTAGTTGTGCTTCTCCACAGAATATAACATCACATACATAAGGGCATGTATTCTATAAATTTTCAACACTATTCTTGTATATGTATGATATATTTCATATGAATTAAATCACATCTAATTAAAAAATTATAATGTCATTCGATATCATTCCATTTTTATTTTTTCTTGTATCTTTGTAAATTGAAATTTTCATTCTTTTGATTAATTTAATTATTCAAACATTAAATACATTTTCTCATTAAATTCACCATTTGTATGAGGAGTCTTTAATTAATTCCCAAATTCCTATATTCATAGGTGTCCAAAAAAATAATTTTTAGTTCCCTTCATAGAAATGTACATTATATAATATTTCAATATCAATAAATTTCATGTAATCAGTAGGTTTGATTCTATTTTTAACATAATACACATCAATTATCAGTTGAAATTTTATAATGTAACTTTAATAATAGTTATATATGATTGAAATTTATCTATGAAATATAGCACTGGAATCATATCCTTATCTATTGTAAAATAATTTTTTAGTGACCTATTGATATACCCACCATCATTGTAAATGATATATATATATTCCTTTAATTTTACTACAAATCCACATAACTCTTAAATAAAAAAATAATACCATTCATAATGTAAAAGGGTAGAAATTTGTAATTTGGTTTGATGATAATTTCTATTACCTACTCATTTTTTAATCAATTGAATTATTCATTGCACTTCAATAAAAAGAGTTACATATAATCATCATCCATTAATGAACACAATAGTCTTTTAATTTTATTAAAAAAAATTTGAATGCATTATAGAACACTAAATACATATTATTATATATAAATACCTAAAATTTTGATTATAGATATTATGATGAAATAAAAAATGGACTTATCCCATTCAATTATATCCCATGAGATAATGTGGTTGATATCTATACCATCTATCAATATAAATTGGATATTTCATCCATTTAATATTAAAATATATTATACATATCCTGATAAAAATAATGCACAATTCCTTAAACTGTCTTGAAATATAATCCCACAAACAATGAAGTAAGACATGAATAATTCAAATATATTTTATACCAATATAGGGATGATATAAATTCTTCTATTATAATATGAGTTATTTTTATTACATCATATAAATATAATCATCGTGCTTTCAAATAGATTTGAGGGTGCCTGTGAATGTTTATTTAAATTGATTGGTAGGATCATCTTCCTTGAGAATTTTGTATAAATATATGATTATTGAATTAATATTTATGTATGATTGAACTAAATAATTTATTTTTAGATGTTTTTTAGGATTCATTTGAGTAATTATTTACTGTCAATAATCTGTTGTAGTAACCAAAATTATAGGGAATAGATTTTATCGCCATTGTATGTGTATTTAGTATTTGTTGAAAATAATTTCAACTATATATATGGCGGATGTGGATGTAATGGTGTCATGAAGAACATTTATATTTTACATTTTTCTATAACATACTCCATATAGTCTCTATAATATCATCATCTATAAAATACCAGTTATTTAAAATAAATTGTGGGTTTTTTGCAAACATTGTTAGTTGAATATTAAATTTCAACCACTTGATAATTGAATTCAATATTAAATTCATATATTCCCCCATTATAAATACCATATAGTAAAATAAATTTATACAATAGATGAAGATTATTCATATGTGAAAATAATTTATGAATCTCTATGCCTTATAGGACATTTAAAATTATTTTCCCTTAGTGTTCATCCAACATAAAAAAATTTTCTTATAATACCCAACCTTAATCATTACATAATATTGAGTTATTTCATGAATTTATATGTATGATATTTTCAAGCAATGATTTTTAGAGAACTGGTCCAAAACTATTACATGACATATTAAATATTAAAAAGTATATAAATCGACTCACTATCCATTTTTTACAAAATTAAAGTCATTAATATAAATAATTAGTTCCAGTTCTTTATAAACATATTCATAACAATTATCTAGTCTTTTTAGTTTATTTTACCAATCCCTTTACCCTATGAAATATATTTAAAAGCAAGGGATGTGCACAAAATTCTTAATAAGGGAAAATAAAATAAAAAGAAAACATTATTCCATGAATACTTATTAACCCATGAAATCATAATTTTTCATCCAAAAAACGTAACCTAATTAATATACCTGATGGAATTATAATATTCATAAATGACTAATAGAAATCATAAATTATAAAGGTTACTTGTGGAATCCATTTTGAACATACATTATAGATTTATCACCTACGTAAGGGGTAACATTCATGGATATGTTTGAAAAACCCATAAAAATATATTCCATAAATCTTATAAGAGAAACATTATTTCTTAACACTATCTCATTACCTAAAGAATTTTAGAGCTATCATGTGCTCACCCAACCTCATTGTATCACATTACCACATGTATACATAATCAATTACCATTTACAAAAAGATAATCATAACACATAAAACAACCATAGAGGAAAAATATTATTCGACACGTTCATCAAAAAATATCATTTCAAGTTATTTACATAAAAAATCCATTATTAAAACCTTTTTCAATACATAAATACATTAAATATAATATTTTATTTATTTTTCGTATAGAAACTTTACGACTTGTAGATGAATCCAAATATTAAATATTACTAACTAAGGTTGAAAAGTTATTGTCGCTGTGTACGGTAAAAAAATAATCATTTTTTTCATTTAATAAAATGATTCATATAAAAATATTCTTTTTGAAACTGTGGAATCATATTTAAATTAAATGGGTTTAATTATACAACCCATAAAAGAAGGTGGTTTATGTTACCAAAATATGCCTAAGAGGAAAGATATTGAGATAAAGTCCCGTACCTTGAATTTCACTCATCATGTACAATCATTATATTCCTGAATAATAACTTCGGTTAATTTAAACTATCATGATAACCTTTCTCAATTTTATTATTCATTTTCTATCACTTATTACATTGTTATAAAAATTAAATAATTTTATATGTTAATATCAGATTTTTGTTAATATTCAGTACTTGGGTTAAAAATTAAAATATTATGATATAAATTTTCCATGTGTTATATAGTCCATGAGCTCTATAATAATATCAAAGTTATAATAATAACTTTTATACAATAATTATACTTATAAATTAAAATTTGTTTTCACCATATTAAAAAATTAATAATAATATAATCATCGAGATGGTAGGTCGTGCGTATGAATGAGTAATGATTCAATATTTCATAGATAATTATGGTAATAAGGTAAGGATTATTTTATCTTTTTAGAATGAAAATAATATAATTAAAATCATAATAATAATTTTAAATATATTTATACATATCATTCAAGTGACATGGTGAATAAAAATGATTCACATAGCATCGTGGAGGTGCTAGTTAACATAGACGCATGAACGACGTAATCATTTTTATGTAGATACAAATTTAAATTATAATTGATATATTATTCTCTTATGATAATAAATATGTAATTAAAATTACATAAAAAATTAATTCTATCATTATAACAACTAAGTTATCCAATTATGGAAAAAAATTATATCGGTTCATGGATGTGATATTTCACACTTACGTACAAATGATTAATTCATTTCCCATTTTATAGAAGTGGAGATTTATTTAGTTTATGTCATTAACATAATAAAATCTATATATATTGAGGATACTGTATTAATTATTTCATTTTGGAATAATATGACTTGATATAATTGGAAGAAGAAATAAAATATAATTACTTAATCAAAATGACACCTATTTTTCATTTGATCACCTTTGAAGAACACCTTCACAACACTAAGAACGGTGATATGCCAAAAATAAGGAGTCAATAATGTGACTAAGTATTATAGAATTTTTGTTTGGAAGATATTCATTGAATAATTTAGTTATTTAAGTTTGAGTGTTACAGAAGACTGTGTAATATTTTATTGGAGTGTGGAGGGGCACCTTTAGATACTACTAAAATATTCAACATGTATAAATTTATTTTCTAATCCAAATAACTCCAAATTGATTTATATAGAAAACTAAATAGGTATTATTATAAATAAATTAATAAATTAATTTCCATACTTGTATTTATTTTATTTTAAACTTTTTCTTTTCAGTTAAACTTTAATTATTATATTTTAGTTTTCTTATTAAATCTATTTTAATTCAATATTGTTTATATAATTTTCTTATATAGGGTAAATCCATGAAAATTAGTCACTTTATCATCATTCATAAATAATTATTACCTCCTTTTAATGTTAAATGTTTTTTAGTATTTTTAAATAATTTAATGACTCGTTATTATTAAAAAATAACAATTAATTCAATTTTGACACTATTCATTTTATTGAATGAAAATTAAATCCAAAAAGATAGATAAATTTGAAAAAACCATTTAATAGAATTAAAAAAAGGTCATATTAACCTATAAAATTCGTTCATGAAATCTAATAATATAAATTAAATTTATTTTTATATTTATTTTGTCATTTATTTTATTTCATCTTTAATAAATCCATTTTTATGATCATCATTGGGTTATTATTAAATTTATTCATTTACTTCCAAAATTTATAAATAAATTACAATGATTTATTTAATAGTTTTAGATTTTAATGAATACATAAAGTCAATAAGACCATTTAAATGAAAATATATTAAAAAATTAGTAATACGAAACAAGTTTGTTATACTTTTATTTTTACTTTAAATAATATGTTTTTAATGTCATAATCACACACTAGGGGCATCCAATTTCCACCATGTCATCCAAAGTATTGTATTGTTCAACCAGAAGTCATGTGATAATATTACAAAGCGTGTTAGGTAGTTTTATGTTATAATAATATTATTTTTACCCTTATTTACCTAATTTACCATTACCCATGGTAAAATAAATTTCACTATTACTATTCACTAAAAATATTTTTACCCAATTAGACAACATATTTCATACTGAGTAAAAATATATATGTATGTTTCTAAAATTCAATTCACAGAAGTGTTAAAATTAGGTATGACATAAATCCCATTGACGGATCTAGAAAATATTGGTTTTAAGTAAAATGTTCAAATGTTCTTATTGTATTTCTATGTAATCATAATGTTATATTGAATTAAGAGAATGAAATTAGATTAATTGATAAAAACATAATCTAATTATACCATAAAACCAAAAAAAATGATAATCTAACAATATAAATAAATTATACAACCACACAATTTTGAATAAACATACAATATTTTCACTATTCATTAAAAATGAATATTATCAAGAAAAATAACAAAAATTCACCCAAAATAAATTTTTATAGCATTTTTACAAATAATAAATTTTGTTAAATATAATTTATAAAAGATCCAAAAATGATTTAAAATGAGTTATCCATCAAATCATTTGAAACCTATTCTTTTAGAACTATACAGATTTTATCAATAAAATTGTATGTATTCTTTTTTAATGTTTAAATAACATATGAGATACATTTTTAAAATTATATTGATTTAATATTTGATTAATATATTACAAAATAGTTATTTTATTATTTTATAAACAAAATAACTCACATTTATTTATTTTCTGTATAATAATTCATTTTTATCATATTGTGTTTTAGTTTCATTTCATGTTAATTTGGTATTCTCTTAATCCTTATATAAACATGTGTAAACCATATTTTCATTATTATGTTAACATTATTCATTCCATCTATTTTAATAACTCGGTGATAACTACTATAATAATATTTTGTTTTTCGTTTAAGCTTGACATGGTGTATCTTGTACGCTATTGAACAGTAAGGTTCCTTTTTTAAAAACTCATAAAGTTGTATTCTTGAAAAAATTTGTAAATTTCATCCTCATAGTTTAAATTTCGGGCCTGTAACAAATGTATAACCATTATTTCATTCCAACCTCAGAAAAAGTATTAATAAACTGTCTTATTTAGAAGAATGAGAGTAAAGAACAATGGACACCTAAGATAAAACATACAATAATTCAATGTATGAAAAATAGATACATGATAAAAAAATAACAATCATGTCTTGATGGAGAGTGATAGAAAAAAAATCTAGAAAAATGTAAACTATCATAATTCTATAAAATTTTTAATTGTTAGACGAACTTTGAATTATAGTAGGAAAAGTAACCACAAAACCTTTTTGTTTTTGGATAATTTTCATAATATTGAATAATTATTTTATATTCTTGATTATGAACATAAGGAAACATACATACATAAATAATGTGTTTCATACATTAATCAATTTTTATAACAAACTCAACTTTTTCTCCAAATTATTAGTATTCAAGATGAATCAACTTCTATAAATTGACATAATTGAAAAAATATTACGTAAAAATTTCATATCTCTAGAAACATTAAACAAAACAAATATTGTTAGTATAATATAAGATAAATATTCAAAAAAATAACCATTTATAATAATAAATACTACTTTTAATCTTAAAAATTCAACAGTAATAACCAACGTTCTAAATAGACCATTCAAAAATTAGAAATCTTTAATATTCTTCAAAAATAATATAACTAAGATTAAATTCCAAAAATTGGATGTATTTAATCAAATAATCTTCCATGGTAAGAAATAAAATTCAATTCCCAATAACAGCTACCACAAATAATGTTATATAGTGAAGACTAATTGACCTAATAAAATATTGTCTATTATAGGTAAAAGATTTACATAAATAACCTAATTCCCCGTAAGTACAAAAATAAAGTTTTAGATGCTTAAAAAATATAATTCAACCACTACTCATAAATTAAAATCACATCGAATTCTATTTTCCTTGATTATATAATGTTCCCAAATTAGAAAACATATTTGAAAATATAATTTACCAACAAATTCAAAAATTATTTTCTAATACTAAGGATATCTATTTGATAAAATTTATGTTCCAAAAATCTACTTATTATTAATTCATAAACACTTTTAACTAGAAATATAATTCCATACTAATAGGCACGTCACATAGGCCAGTGGTAGGAGATAGAGCCTTATCACACATTGGTTGTGGGTCCAATTCCTACAGCCTTGTTTGACATGACAGGTTCTCACCCTTACAATGAGTTTTCCATTCTATAAAAATACATTGTTCTCATAAAATTCAAAAAATATGATAAAATACTCAAAAATAACTATAACGTATTTTCACCTCAATGTTTATACCATTTAGTTCATTATTCAACACAATATGTAATAACAAATAATTACCTAAAAATAAATATCTCCAAAAATATCATTATTCATATAAATAATTTGTTATATAATGCTTCAAAAGGGATTTCTAAGGCATTGAACATGTAATATACGATAAATTTATAAACTCATGATGATATCCATAACCCTTTAGAAAATATCCTAATCTCCAATGTTGTCTAAACTATCATTTGATACTAACTATAATGCACCTACCTTAATCATTAAATAATATTTATTTTAAATCAAGAAATATTATTTACAATATTTTCATTTTTATATTTTTACATAATCTGGTAATAACTATTACATAATAACTCAAATATTAAAATATAGGAATTTATAGTAACTATCTATTTTATTTCAAAATAAAATGAAATAAAATAAAATATGATTTTTTTCATGATAAAAATTCCCATTAACATTTATCTTGAAATTTTTCATTTCATATTCTCTACCATATACCCTGTAAAAAACATTTAAAAAACTAGGGATGAGAATAAGATGCTCAGTAATGGAATGTAAAATATGGAAAGAAAACATTATTCCCTGAATACTAATTACCTCATGAAATAATATATTTTCACCCATAAAGAATAAGCTCTTTAACATACCTAATGAAATCCTATGTTTCTGGAAAACTCATAAAAATCATAAATCATAAAGGCAAATTATGGAATTCATATCATACATACATTTAAACCTTCACAATTATATAAGGGGTAACCATCATTAAATCATTTGTAATAACCATCATATTATATTCCAAAAATATATTAGGAGAAACATTTTCATTTATCTCTGTCAGATTACCTAATCCATCTTAGAGATATCATGGGCATGACCAACATAATTTTATCACATAACTACCTTGAAAAATAAACAATGACCTAGAAAAATAACATACCCATTATACATAAAACAATTATAAAGGAAAAATAGTTTTTCAACACTGTAATCAGAAAAAAAAAATCATTTCATGATGTTCACATAATTGGTCCCATCATAAAACCATTTAATATAGAAAAATAAGTGATATGGAAATATGGTATTTATATTTCTTTTAAAATCATTAAATCTTGTAGAGGATGATAAATACCAAATAATGGTCACAATGTCTGAAAATTTGTTCACACCACGTATGTTAAAAAACATTCACATTATATATAGTAAAATTCATCATATAAAAATATTATAATTACAAATCATCGAATGAAATCAAAACTAAAAGTGTTTAATTACACAACATATAAAAGAAGGTGTTTTATGTTATCAAAATATGCCTCAATGAAAAGAGAATGACATGATGTCTAATACATTGAGTTGGAATCGTCATGTACAATCGTTATATTCTTAAATAAAAAAAATTGGTTTATTTTTTACTTTAATTATAAACATCTAAAATTATATAATTATTTTTCAATGAAATATTACAATGTAATAAGTATTAAAAATTATTTATGTTTATATCAAAAATATTGTCGATATCAGGTACTTGAGTCAAAAATGTACATGTTATGATGTAAATTTTTCTATATGTTCATACGCCCAAAAACTATAGAATTATATTCATTACATTATAATACCTCTTATACATGAATTAAACTATTAAATCAATCCATTTATCTATGGTATGAAAAATGAACAATGTTATAATCATTATGACGGTCGTCTGTATACATGCCTATGTAGCATTTCCATTTATCATTGATCAGTATAGAAATAAGGTAAGTATGATTTTATGATTCTATAATGATAAAAATATAATTAAAATAAAAATAATAATTTATTTAACTTATATATATCATACATGTTACTTGATTTATAAAAAAATCACATCACTTCATAGAGGTGTTAATTAACACGTACCAAACTGACATTATCATTTTGATGTTCATGGAAAGATATAATTTTTTTGAATATTATATTGACATATATGTAATGAAATTCCTAGAAAAAATTAATTACATAATTAATCAAATCTTGATATATAGTTATGTAATGTGATTTATATCCGTTCATGGAGCTAATGCATTCCACGTATGCACGAATGATTTATTCCATTCTCTTTTTATTGAACTAGAGACTAATTTAGGGGACAATATTAACATAATAACTTCTCATTAAATTTACGGTACTTGAGTTGTTATTTCATCTTGGAATAATAATATTTTATGGAAGTGGATTAATAAATAAAATATAATTAATGAAAGAAAACAATTCATCTTCTTTGAATGATCGCTAATTATGATTAACTTAACACCTCTAAGAATGGTGTTCTACCTAAAATAAGGCCGCCATAATGTGTGGAAGGTTTCTCAGAAGGGGTTTTTCAAAGATATTGGATTCAAATGGATCATATACATCGATAATTAGAGAAGAGTGGTTATCGTTTTATAGAATATGGGAGGGGAAAACATGGATTTTCTTGGACTAGTAAATTAAAATAAAGAACTATTTTTATCCAAATAACCCCATTATGATTTATGACAATGGTATGACGTTGATAGTTTGAAATCCTCTCATCCAATAATTTTTATACATTATTCCATTTTATATTAAACCTTATCATATTATTTGTCCATTAATTTCCCTCTTTAAATTTTAATTTTAGTAACAACACATTAAATATTAATAGGCTATAGATATTACTTATATTTGGTAAATTCCTTATATTTGGACACTTTCTGTACGTTTTGTCCTTATTATATCCACATTGTATTTTTAAAATTTTTTTATTTTAAAATAATTTTAAAAATAATTATTTTTCATAAAATATTAACTTTTTAAATTATGACACTATTCATTTTTATTTAATTTAAATAAACTCCAAATGTTGAGATAAATTTGGAAAAAACCATTTAATAGATTTATAACATGTCTTATTAACCAATCATAATCATGGATGGGATAAAACATGTTAAATTATATTTATTATAACATTATTGTAATCATTTATTTGATTCTTCCTTTACTAAATCTATTATTTCCTCATAATTATATCTTAATTAAAATTGTTTATTTATTTCCTCATAATTATAAATAAATTAAAATTATCGAGTAAATATTATTATCTTTGTAATGAATCTTAATTGCCAAATAGGCATCATATATAACACTATATTATAAAAATATTAATAAGACGAATGTTTAAGATAATTTTATTTTCTCATTAAATAAAATGATATTAATGTCATATTCAATCCCATGTGGCTTCAAAATGCTACACATTCATCCCATGTGGTTAATATTTAGACCATACATCCTAAAATAATATTATTAAATGTTTTAGTATAGTTATATAATAATATATTACTATTTTTACCTGTATTATCCTGATTTACCTTTATTTGTGGTAAATAAAATACTAATGTTACTATTCACCAAGAATTATTTTTATCCAATAAGACCATATTTTTATACTGAGTACAACAATGTATTTCTATATTTTAAAATTAACTTCACAAAAGTGGTTAAATTAGTATAAACACAAATAACAATAACAGATTGTGAAAACAAGTTTTTTTAATAAAATGTTCAAAAGTTCACATTATTTTACTATTTAATCCTAATTTGAAAATGAATTCTATGAATTAAATTGGGGTAACTGACAAATGAATAATATAATTTTACACTAAAACCATGTAAAATAATAATATATATATATATATATATATAAGAGAAGAAAATGTAGTTTTGAATTAAAATACAGTATATTTCAATATTCATTAAAAATTTAATATTTACATTAAAAAATACCAAAACATTATCTAAAAAATATTTTGCTGTCTTTATACAAAAAACTTATTTATTTTCTCAAATATCTTAAATTAAATTTTAAAAATTAATATTTAAAATGGGTTCTCCATCAAAAGGAAATAAAAATGTATTTTTATAAAATTAATAATTTTATCAGTAAAGTTGTATTTTGTTGAAAATAATTTCTATAAAACACATAAGATGAATTCTAGATATCATATTGAATATTTATTTCATTGATATATTCCAAAAACAATGATTTAATTATTTTATAAAAAATATTTAGATTTAATTAGTTTTCCATAAAAATACATCCTTTATATTCTATTGGATTTTTGTTTCATTTCATGTTAATTTGGTAAATAGTGAAAAATTATAAAAAAAGTATAACCCATATTTTAGGAACTAAGTTAACATATTTCATTCCATCGATTCTAATGGATTGGTGATAACTACCATAATAATATTTAGTAATTCGTTTAAGATCAATTTGGTGTATCATGTATTCTATCAAACATTGTGTTTCCTTTTAAGAATGAGGGATGTTATTGGAATTCGTAAGTGAAATGGTATCTCTATATCAAATATCATTCCAAAATAATAAAATTATTTTGAGAATATATATCATACCTTACTATGACTAATAAATATTCATAAAATCCAAATAGATTTGGGAGTGATCTATCAATCAATTGTAATGCAAATGTTGGGAGAATCACAAGAACAATTCAGTGGTCCTTGTAACAAAAAAAAGTAAAAATATCATTACTTATCCCAAATCAAATTACAATGGGAGTATTCCACAAAAATAATTTCAAAATTATTATTGAATCATATTTAATCATAATTCATTGATGATGTTATTCAACATATAATATCATAATTATTCAATTTTTGGGAAACTATTGAATAATTATCAATAATTATTTTAAAAAATGAAATTATTTAAAAAATACATTATATAATATTATCATGGGATGTAATACTATGAACAAATATATATTAGGTTCTTCTAAAACAACAATATGTAACATAGAAAATAATTATATAAAATCTTATTTATCTCCATGTCACTATATGGTACAGATGTAATATGAATATAATATTTTATCAAAATATATATGTGATGAAGATCCAGTCTTACATTTTATTTTAACCTTTATTTATTAAATTATTTATTCTATTTATCTTATGGTTGATCATTATATATCACATTATTCCCACTGTCTTTTGAAAGGAATAATATTCTCATTCTTCAACATTTTATTCAATTTTCACCGGCTACTCATCATATCATCCCCAAATATTCTAGTTTAATAACATTTGTATTAACATAAACCACTCTCATATATAATTTTTTAATTACATATATCTTGTATATTAAATTTCATGGTATTATGTTTGGAAATATATCAATTTATCATTTCAATTTTTTGAATAATATTTTGATTAAAATTTATTAGATGATCAAATCATGAATATTTTGAATATTCCACATTAGATCAAGAATGCCATCTTTCATTTCTTTTCATTATTCACTTTATGTTCTACAGGTATATTTTCATTATTGAAAAAAAAATTAATGGATTTTGAGTATTATAAAAATTATTTGAAAAATGTTTCTATATTGATATATATGTAATTGGTTCAATTTTATCTAACATTAAACTCCTCTATAATGTTTTTAGTTCATATTCTATTATACATTTTTACATTTATTTATGTATGGTTATTTTTCATAAATAAGTTACAAGTACTCATAGAAATAAATATATAATATATTTTATTACGGATATCATCCTAAACACCAGTATTTATTATCACATATAAGTTCAAAATTCCTGAATCGTATTTAATAATGGCTAAACATGACATAATAATTTCACTTCTCTTTGTTTGTTGGACTTATTGAGATTAAACCTTACTTTTCACTAAAAATTTTCATATTTTTTTCTCATTAACATCACCTTTTTATTCCATATCACTTTTATATATCCTTTATCATAATAGTTTAATCTGTTTGAAATTTATAGAATGATTATTTTACCAATTCATTAGATCATATAATAAAATTTGTAAAATAGGCCCATAAACCATTAGTTAAACCAAGGAAAATCCTATAGTATTGATCCCTTCATAGAGAACATGTATATGTAGTGACATTGTATATTAATGAAAATGAAACTATTTACATTAGTCTATGAATCTCTTCCATTCCTTATGAGGATCATTATGATCCTTCTAAAAAGTTATTACATTTTGGAAATCACATAAGTTGTTTTCAATGTAAAATATAAACACCATATAATATATAATAATTACAATCAAATGACATGAATGTATTTTATCTTTATTATAAAATCAATATTCGTGAATCTCTATAAATAAAATATAGGGAAAACAACCATATTTTATTTTCATGTTACTTATTGAGTGGAAAATGATGTATAGTTGAAATAAAAAACTAGAAAAAACATAGAAAATACTTAATAGGTATCCCATGTATGATTGGAATGTGATGTATTTAATTATCCATGGACCCTTATTCTAAAGAATTTTGTGTACTTTTTTATATCTATTCCCCAAATACATAAGATTATAATATTTCTTTTAACTGGATAAGTGTAGTTCAATTTTAATAATATATTAGAATCATATTACACTACCTTATCCATGTTAT
Source organism: Viscum album (assembly GCA_963277665.1). Taxonomy (NCBI): domain Eukaryota; kingdom Viridiplantae; phylum Streptophyta; class Magnoliopsida; order Santalales; family Viscaceae; genus Viscum; species Viscum album. The sequence goes on from OY728163.1 coordinate 1,882,421,388, forward strand.
AGTGTATGATATTATCATTTCATATATTTTGAATCATATCATATGATTCTCATTAATCCATACGATTAAAATAGTTATAAAAAACTAATTGTTTAATGTTAAGCTGTCTTACAGATGATTTTATCAAATAATTTTACATTTTATTAGTTGGAAAATGTATGAGTTGATTTAGCTGAACGTTAAGACATGTTCATATGTATATGAATTTATATGAACATTATGTATGTTTTCATAAATTTAAATTGGGGAATTCAAAATTTATAAATTCTTATAATAATTAGGATATAAATATTTACACATTAAATAAATTTTTTCCTCTATAATATCGTCTCATCAATAAATGAATCTCTTTAGACCTCCTCCATTTTGTAAATAATAAACATTTATATCATTTATTATTGGGAAATTTCATTAGTGTGGTGAGTGATTCTTTTGGACTATATATTACAAAGATAGAAATGACACAATTATCTATCTCTTAGATGTCTTAATCAGGCTTACGAAAGAATTCAAATGTTGTATCCATCATTAATGGATGGTATATATTGTTGATAATTTTGTAGTTTTTAATTTTTTTGTTTCACTATAGGGGATATTGGGATTTTTTTATAATTCCATAACCTGCATCAAACAAATTTTTGTTATCCTTTAATGTTGTTATTAAATATAAAAATTGTTAATAAATTCCTTAAATAATTCATGCATGATTATTTTTGATGTTTGAATGACATTGAATGAAATTTATTATTTATGAAAGTAGTTTAAAAGAATAATAATATGTACAATAAAATACCATGATAGCATCATATAAGAGATATGTTGGATTTTTTCATATGTGAAAAAATAATACCACTATAATAATTGTATTATATTATGATCCATGTGTTTTGATTCATGAAATCTTCTTGTAAATTGAAACAATATATGTTAAATGATTCAGTTGAATTCAATTGATTCTATAACATCATAATCTAAGATAGTGGGTGTCATGTTTAATGATAGAAGAATTCTGAATTGAACGAAATAGATCCATGATGTATTTATGCCTTATTTAAAACAACTAATTATTACTCATGTAAATAAGATTCTCTGTGGCTATATATTATTAGAGTTTCAATTTTAAAATTATAATGTAATAAATTGGAATATATAAAAATATAGGGATTTAATATCATGAATAAAGTATAATCTCTATATGCTAATATAAATATGTATTGTTTGTTATCAATTATCTACTATGATATATTGGTTATTATTAAATAAGATATATAAGAAAATATCATTTTATTAATATAACTTTATAAAATAAAAAAAATTATAAAATGAATAAATATTATAGAAAAAAAACATTTATAGAAAATTAATATATTTATATTAGTTTAAACAAATAAATTATCACACAAATATTGATAGTTAATAAAAAAATTTCATAATAAAACATTAATAACTGTATATTCAATATTATAAAGATTAAATAATGAATTATTTTCTATAACATATTGATTAATGTATAATTTAAGTAAAAATTTTTATATCATTAATATTTATTTAATAATTAATGTTTTTAAATATTTCAAAATTAATTCCAAAGTATAATATATTTAATATTTAATATAATGAATGGTTCAAAAAAATTAATTGAAATATTTTAAAATAAAATTATTTAATTTTGAAAATATTTGAAATAATATCAAAATATCTTGTTGATTGATATGATCAATCATTGAATAAAATTTAATATTTTATAGTTGTTCTATGTAAATTAATATAATAATAATACTGGAAAATAAAATATTTCTCTATCATTTAAAACAAATATATTTAAATACAACTCTATAAAAAATGATTATTTAATGTAGTTCACATTCTAATAATTATAAATATAATATACACATTTAATTATTGATATTCAATAATTTTAGAAAATATTAAAATGTTCATATAAATTCATTATTTATAAAAAAATTATTTATATTTTATCACATATTTGAATATAATAAAAAATTATTTATATATTTTATTCATTGATAAGCTAATTGTAATAATAGTATATATTCTAAATAAAATCATGTTTATGATAATTGAGTTACGAACATTGTATAAATATTTATATGAGCATATAATGTTGTAAATATCGGTATGATATGTGATATTTCATTTTTATATATTATCATGTAATTTTAATGGGTTCCTATCATGATTTTAATTGTTGATTATATTTTACAAAAAATTGACTTCAAATTATTATGAAATTAATTTCATTCAAGTGTATTATTCTTATGGGTATTATGAATTTATGTTACACTACCAAATGTCCGAGAGGATCTTGATATATCTAGAAATGTAAGGGATGGATGACATTTATTGCATGTATCATAATTTGGGAACTCTATAATTCATTTTTATTAATGGAACTATAAGAATGTTTTTTGTATACCATATGCATGGTATGTGTATAAATGTAGTGAATTAGTATGTGGTAAACATAGCACACCCTATGAGTTGTGTAATGTTATACAAATCAATATAGTTCAATATTTTAGATAATACCCATATAGTAGGATTCTATATAAAATTAGTAGAATCATGAATTCTATTAATGATAATATATGATAAAATATATTGTTATGGTAAACCTAAAGAAAATACAATGTGTTAGATCCCTTCATTTATAGATAAATGTTAGAACCTAGATCATTTATCCTGATAGGTTATTCTAAATTTATAATCTACTGAGTTATGGTTTTTATAGAATGAATGTGATGTTTTTACCTTAATAGTTTGGTGAATAATTATTATAATTTATTTATATTATAGGTTATTGTGAAAACAATATATGGATGATAAAAGAATAATTGTGTTATGTTTATCAAAATGATTGATTAGAAAAGGTGTTCATTTTCAAAATCATACATGATTCTTAAATGGTATAATTAAAATGATGGAAAACCAAAATATTTATTTTTATGAGAATTAGATAATAGGTTTCATTTCAGAGTGTAATATTGATTTTGGACTTTATATATAAATTATGATTTTAATTGGGGTTTGATTTAATATAAGGGAACATTCAATAAATTCACTTATTATATTTTTTCAAATTTCATATTAAAAAAATAATAATTTTGTTGATACATAAAATATCATCATCATAATTATCATTATCGAAATCATCTAATAAAAATTTAAAAACAATGCTTAATATATATCCGTATAAAGATAGAGACATTATATAATGGTAAAAATATATATACCCGTTCGATAAGAATTAATAAAATTAATTTTTGTTAAATTTCTACTATGTAGAATATAAATAAAATCAAGATGGTTATGCGAAAGAAACAATTATTAAAATAATTTTTCAATGGCGTAAAATATATTATGTCCTCATGAAAGAATATTAGTACCTACTCATATAGTAAAAATTACTGAAATTTTTATTAAATTAGAGGGATTAAGGATTTAAATTGATAGAATATATAACAATAGAATTTTTTTCTAGTTTCATTAATAATATATTATGGTCATGTTGTTAATATAAAGAAATTATTTCCCAAATATCATGAAGATATGTTTATTGTTTGATTTGGATACAAATATATTTAAATACTTCTTCCATTATAATAGAATGATAGGGATATAGTCTAATCATGATGACGAAGTTCTATTTGGAGGGATGAAAATAATTATAAGTTAAAATCTCATTCATATTTTATCAGAAATTAGTTACCATGATGAAAGTAAATGAATTTATTTGATGGAATATTTTTTTATACTTCAACAGATTTAAGAATCCCAATAAATTTCAATGAATGTTATTGCACTTATTGAAAAATACGATTAATTTCTTAAGGTTATATGATATAAAATGTAAGTATTTATATTTATGTGTGTGTGTGTGTTTTAAGTATAAATAATATTATAAACCATGATAGTAACTGATGGATCTTATTTTACACATTCGAATGTTGTATTTAAGGATATAAACATCATGTATTTATATTTAAATGATTATCAAATAGTCGTTAATTTATATAAATAAATTATTTATATGGGTTTAAATTTGATATTATCTTATTATAAAAGTTTTGTAAATGATCGTATGGACCCACACTTACAATAATATGGAACATAAGTATAAAAATCACATTATATTCATTATACCAGAAATAATATCATGACTTGTCCCCTGGGGCCCATGTCGTGACTCCCAAAACCATCCTCCCGAAGGACATGAGTTGGAAACATGTGTTGAATGCATCAACATGCAAGTGGGAGGCAATTTATGGAGTAATTGTACACACACACACACAGACAACCACACCCGAAAACCGAAAATAAGAACAAGATAGAAACTATAAATAACCAATTAGAATAAGTATGAATGAAAGTCAATTGGGCCAGAATAAAAATGCAGAAAAAGGGTAATTGGAAAACAAAAATATAAAAAAGAAACACTACAAATCCATCTTCTGAATACCCCAACATATGGGTAGGTGTGCGGTAGCTAATAGAATATGTAGAACTGTGTCTCACATGTCTGGTCTCACTAGGCACCATCGGGTATTTGTACACCATGTTTTTCTTCACGGTATCAATTTTCTACACCAGACACAACACGTGAAGGTAAATCCTGGGCATGGGTGATTTAAAAAATATTTATTAGGGATCTATAAATTCAAAGGAAAGTCCAAAAAATACATAAAACCAAGCACGAATCTTTATCATGAAATAAAAATATCTTGTATGCTCTCTTGGAGGTTCATTTGATTCTACAAGACGTGCACGAGAGGAATCCACTTTCAATGAAGGACATGCTCTTGTATATCCTCTATATCCGCTAAGAACTCATTGAATTTCTCCCCATCATTAATGTTTATCTCACCCTAGTCTATGACTAGAGATAGATCAAAAATGTTCCTTTGCAGCTGCAACACATTAAAAACATCATTCTCTACATACATATATGGGGGAAGATATTGGATGTACATCACCCCACCAACCGTTCTCAGAATCTAAAATGGTCTATGATCCTCAGAGATAAATTTTCACCCCGGCCAAATCATTACAAGCCGTGGTGGTGTGAAATCCAAATGAATACATGGACTCACTCCTCGAACTCTTAGGGTCTCGATCTACTATTCAATTATGATTTATGTCTTCTCTATGAAAATCTAAACTACTCCTAGTTGGTTGTGACCTTTTTAGTGGTAGCTTGTACCAACTCTAGAACTAGGAGTTCTCAATCCACTATATATGTCTAGCATTAAGGTGATCTGAAAGGCCACCCATACGAATTCTTGAGAGGTTCCACGCTAACTGTTGAGTTATAGTTATTGTTGAATTAAAATAATCATAGATAAGGTTGTCCTCCCATCTACAACCATAATCTATAATGTATGAATGATTTTTTTCCACCATGTTCTATATGGTCAGCTATGTTTGACATTCAATTTGGTGATGAAAATCTAGGTTCAATCATAACTGAGTTGCAAACCCTCGTGTAATCCCTTCCACGATCGGGATATAAATAGTCCATCGCATTCTGAGACTATCAATGAAGACACCTCATTAAGCTGTAATATCTTATGTTTGAATAGGTGTCCCAATATCTCTACCAATCCCTTCTCCCAGATGGGTAGGAAGTGATCCCACTTGGTGAGTCGGTCATTGATCACTGAGAAATAATTTAGGACCCTAGAAGTGCGTAATAATCCCATCAAAAATTCCATCTATATTCCATTATACTTCCAATATGGTACGTCCTGTGTTTGTTGTAATCCTGATGGAACATGATGCTTATCCTTCCCATATTGACTAGTGAGGCATTTTCAAATGAACTATTCCACTGCTTACTTCATCCATGGCCACCAATAGTGATGTCAGAGGTCAGGGTTCATATTCTCCACACCATGATGTTCTCCAAAGGGGAAGTATAGAACTCCCTCAACACATCCTCCAACAACGTCACTAGTACTACAGTGCTCCCTCTTAAAAGGATGATGTTCTCCCCACCTTTCTAAAATTCATCAAGAGCCTATCCAAACGATAACTGAGAACATACGGATTTATAGTCAAAATCCATAAGATATGCCTTCCTAACATGTTTTAAGTGTGGGGGAGGGATAATCATAGATTTAAGTTAAGCTACTCCATCATTATATATGAAGGATATCTTCATCATGGCTAGCTTCTTCATCACCTCACCAAGAAGAGGCAAATCATTGCTCTTGTGGAGTAAATAAGCCACCACATTACCCTTCCCGTGAACATAGAATATCTCAAAGTCATGGTCCTGGAGGAACTCTAAAAATAATCATTGTCTTAAGATCAGGTCCTTCTATGAGAAGATATTATTAATAATATTATTATCATTATAGATGGTAAATCATTCACCAATATGTGGTGCTTCCATATATTTATGGAAAAGGCCATTACTGCTAGCTCTAGTTCATGGGTCACATTGTTCTGCTCATGCCAACTCAAATACCATGAGCCATATTCGATCATGTAACCCTCCTAAATTAGGATTCAATCCAATATAGTCCCCGATGCATCATAGAAGACTAGATACTAAATTACCTCTTCTGGTAGTCTCAAAATATGGGTACTCATCAATCTCTGTCTCATCTCCTAGACACTCTACTAGAACTTCATAAACCACATGAGGGGCTTTCCCATCTTTATCAAGGATGATAAAGGTGCTTATACCTTGTAAAAGTCAAGAACGAACCTCCAGTAGTATCCAACCGATCCTAAGAATCATTTCACCTCACCCACACACGTAGGCGGCTAACAAGAAATAACTGCCTCTATATTCGATAGATCCACTGGAAATCTAGAATCCGAGATGACGTGTTCTATGAAGTGGACATTCTATTTTAAGAACTGGTACATAGAGTTCATAAATTAATGTTTTGTCTCCCGAAATGTATCCATGAATATCCACTGGATAGTAGCATGTTCCTCCTCTGATGCTATGTACACCATGATTTCAACAATGATGACCACCACAAAACGAGAGAGGTACGGATGGAAGATATTATTCACCAGTCCTATAAACACTACTATGATTTTTCTCATGCCTAAAGGAATCACAAAAAAATCTTAGTTTCCACTCCAGCATCTAAAATCTTTCTTTAGTAAATCCACATTTGGTACACAAAGCTGACGACTGCCAGACCTAAAGTTTATCTCCGAGAAAAATCTTGCTCCATTCAGATGATCTAATTGCCTATCAATCCTCGGTAGTAGATACTAGTTATTCACGGTATCTTGGTTCAGGAATTGGGAGCCCATGAAAAAACTGAAAATTATATCTTCATTCATGGAAAACAACACTGGGGCTTCCCATAGTGAAATTATAGGCCTTATGAACCCATTATCCTGCAAGTCATCTATTTATACCCTGGGCTCATATATCTATGTGGGCACCAACTAATATGTCGGTGTGGATGTTAGTGTCATCTTGGATATAGTTTTATGTACAATTCTACCTCACTATATGGAGGCATTCCTACAAAATCCACAACAAATACTTATTCATACTCATCCACCACTACAGGGAAGCTAAGACTCCTCTCGTCCACCACACTAAGAGTGAGGCCAGAAAAATATTGAGTGATCAGATTCACCATCCTTAAACAATATATTTATTGTTGATCAAAGGTTATCATCTTTCCTATGAAGGAAAAGATGCTCCAATCATTGCAGACACACCTTAATATGCTCCTAATACAATTGATCTAAGTGTGTACTGTAGATTACAAGTGCATGCCTGAGACGACGTCGTAAGGCATCGACACCTCAACTATGAGATCCTATCTAAATCTATAAAATTAAAGAGTAAGCTCACAATATCGGAACCAGTGTCTAATCATAAAATCCCCTCTAATATAAGTCATTAATTGTATGTATTGAGAAAATGATTCCACTAGAATTCCTGAGTCTCAATCGAGGTCTGTTGAATGAAAATTATTATTATCACCTATGTCAATAATAGTGTCAGTTAAGGTGGAGATGACATAGATCATACCTATAATCATATATAGACTGTCAAGGCCATATGCATCCATTACCTAATGTTGTCCTTGGCCATGTCTGTTGGCACCATGACCCTGTGGTGGACAACGTAGGGGCGGTAGAGCTAGTACATCATACTATCGCCGACCGCCTGCGGACTGGACTGATAAACTTCTATATCATTCACCCTATAGACCTCCATGCTCAATGCTCCACCTCTAATTGGGTATTCCCTTGATAGTTTACTGATCATCTATGATGTGGGTATGGTTGTCATGATCCAGGTGTCCCTACCTGTCGCATGTGAAGCATATCTTGGATTCATGTTGACACCCTCTACTCTGGGAGCCCCACACTTCCAAACCTGAGTCCTGGGGTCATCTCTTAAAATATCTGACCTTCTTGGGTCCCTATGTCTACTATCTGCTACTCAATAATGAAAACTCTTCAGTCAGATGTCTGATGGTGGCTCTGAATATCAGTGCATGATTTTCTAGGAATTTCTCTACAATATGGGATTGCTCCAGCACCATAACCGAAGTTGGGATGTTGAGAGACAACATAGATTCCATGATCTCCTATATGATTTTCTACTCAATAGTATGGCCCTGGAAGAGAGAAAAATTCATAATGTATGTAAATTAGAGAGAGAGGTCTTTAACCCAGGTAGAGTACCCAACCAATGACATGATTCCCTATTATAGGTGAAGCAACGCCTATTTGTGCAATGAGTGAAAGGTCATGGGGAAGAAAACCTCCCAGAAAAGCCACTTGAAATCGTCCCAAGAGAGTCAAAACATAACATGTGTCTATATAATCAAACTCCACTATCTTTCTACTGCGCCCTAAATAAGGATCACAACTATGATCAAAATCTAATTGAGTGGCTTCCTCACTTAGTTAAATAAATGCGTCATCGGGAACGTCTTGTCCTCAGAAACATGATCATTTTTCTCTTCCCAGAACCTAAGTGGTCACTATCTTTCAAAATAATGAATGGAGCTAAGCCTACACATGTCCACTATAGGAAACTCTGGAAAAACTATTGATCGGTGGGTGGTGGTAACACTAGTGCTCCACCAAGTGGGGTAATCTTTAGAACTAGTACCTAAACCGATGCCTCAAAGCTATGGGAGTTGTCCTCACAATCACACATCAAAATTCCAACTGAAAATATGTATGGTGGAATCCTGGTACTGATCAAGATGTATAATGTTTAATAGATAATACCTACTGATATTTCTCACATTCAAGAAGAAGATAAGTAAACACTCAATTCCCATATAATGCATGAAACCAATGTTTTTAGTAATATATTATAAAAGAATATTTCAAGGTCAGACTGTAAAGACAAGTTGGACACCACAACAACTATATAATCACAAAATCTTAATTTAATATTCGAAACATTTAACAAAATTTACCTGTCACAAAAAAATATAATCTCAGTATTTGATGTAGAACCGAATTCCACTAAAAATATATTTTCACGATCGGAACCCCTGGGGACAATGTCATGACACCTAGAAGCTCACCTACCAATGGTTTGTGGTTTGCGACTTACACTGAAGGCATCAACCATCAATTGGAAGGAATTATTTTGAGTATCCGTACACAAAAAAAAATAACTACATCCCAAAACCAGAAATAAAAACAAGAATGTCACTATTAATAATCACTATGTAAAAGTACAACTGATTGTGAAATGAGGCATAATACAAACACCCCAAATGACTCTCTAGAAAATATACAAGTACAAATAAACTCTGGATCGTCATTTTCTGAAAACCCTACCTGACGGGTAATTATGGAATATCTTATAGAAGTTGTATAAGTGTGTCCCGCCTAACTAGTCTCACGGGCACAATAGGTTCCTAGGCCACTAGGACCTCTTTCACGGTGTCGATCAACTATGCTAGAAAAAACCATTTTGGGAGAAGCTCTTACAGGGGTAAGTCACACAATACTTAGTAGGGATACGGAATGGCAAATGAAAGACCAAAAAGAAAGCCACCATACAAGTAATTAATATTGATCATGATGTAAGACAACTCACAAAAGGTATAATCTAGATTAGGAATTTAGAACCATCAGTCATGTCATCAAACAATTTGGGATACTGGAGAACTCTCCTTTTATGAGTACATTTGGCCTTCCAGGTCACACATAAGCCTCTTCTCACTAACCATGAACTCAGGTGGTACTGATCCCTGATTTGTATTGTGGGTATGTTGTGTCCCACCAAAGGCGCTCCCCACCATGTGCATGCCTAGTTACATAGAAGTCGCTTCACACCTTATCCAGGAATAGGAAATGATCCCATTGAGTATTGTGGGTCTTCCAAGTCACATAGAGATAATCCCCACCATAGGCCGACCTAGTCACACAGAAGGCTCTTCCCACTAGTCCATTGTAGCTGATCCACAAAGGGTCTCTTTTTAGAAGATTGCAGGTCTTAGCAAACAACAGGATTTCCACATTTAGTGCACTTGATTCAGGGTGATCCTTACTTTAAGAAAATATCGAAATTTCAATTTCCATGAATTATTCCATAGAGTATGACACATGATATTCCTCTTTGTGAGAGTTCTAACCCCACAAACCGCTCATAAACTGGACACCCAATTTGAATGATATTAGCAATTTTTAAACATGGACTTGTTGCGTCCGGACTCGGCCTGACCAAGTCAGACCGACCCCTACAACCTGACCAGGGGGCCCACATGTCTCAATTTAGTTCGACTGACCTCACCTGACTCAGTTCACATCTCATTCGCCATGATCTGGTCTAGAAAGAAGGGACACATCCCCGTTGGCCACTTGCCTAACCCGATTATGAGACTTTATGACGATTGCTGGGTCCAGCCCGATGGGCACGTAGTGGGCCTGGTGGTTTGGGTCTGGCCAGATTGTGTGGGTGAAGCCTAATGGGAAGGTCTGGCCTATTAGGCGAGGGTCAAACCCCCAGCCATGCTCTATCCACTTGAAGTGGACCAGTTCTCCGCATGTTCATGATGCAACAAGTTGATGCATCCACCTTCATATCCTATTGGTTGTAATGGGGTTGGCTCCTCTGAACCTGATGCATAACACGTCAAGTGTGTCATCCTGTGGCTAGCCAACTAGCTAGCCGGACCTTCTGTACATGGTCAAGTGAGCGAGTTCCACAGGAACTGTGACCCATGATAGTAGGCCGCTCCACCGACATGGCCAAAGTGCCACTTCCTTCTTCCAGCCACCTGCTTGATCCAACTACAGGGCTCCTCCTGACATGCCTTCATGGAATTTTTACACTATCCTACGGCCACTTCCATTGGCAACAATGCACGATCTCTTCCAAAGACCTCCATGTATGCACTTGTGTTCCATTATTAACATCATGTGATCCTCTGACTTCCACGGGGTTTCACCTTGTCTATACATGCCTCTAATTTTACTTTCCATGAATTTGAATGCTCAACCATGAAGAAAACACAAGGAAGAAGGGCATGGACTTGATTTTGTTGGCTCAGGACTTGTTTGTGTCTTCTCATTAGAGATTTACCAACAATAAATTTTTGTCATTTGAGAGGTTTATTGATATTTGTTTGTTATAGTATTTTCATGTTTTAATTAACATTTCTCAGACTCATTATCCCATTAAAATAAAAACATGTCACAGTGATTCCATTACACTTTGTCATCAAGTTGTTACACAGTTTTTTTATAAATCATCATATTTATTATGTTTCATTTAGCACTTTTTTACTCTATACATTTACGATCATTTAATGAGCATCATTTAAGGTTCTTCATTGTGGCACTATCACACTACAGTCTTCTCACAAAATAGTTTCGAGAAGAAAAATAAAATATATTTTATGTTATTTTATTTTTCTCCCAAAAAAATTTATAATCCTTTTCATCCAACCCTTACCAGTCGAAGTTAGGTACTTTCTAGAAAAATTCCACAATTTTGAGTTCAATGGTGACCTCAGATTTTATATCTGATCACGAGTTTAAATGTTATAAAAAAATGCTCGAACAATTACTCAAAAGAAGTAAAAAAAGTTGAAAATTCCATTATGGGATCACCGAGACTCTGAATCAGATGACTACAAAATTTCTTGTCTCCAAATAATTTCTAACAATTTAGGAAACATTTATACAGATTTTCGACAAATAACAAATAAGATCCATCGTTTAATGAAACTTAAATAAATATTCAAAATCGTTATTGACATGTGTCAATGAACTGAGGTGATATGAAATTCTCGAACATATCACTCATATATTTGTCTCAAATTCATTCACTATAAATTAAATGAATAAATTTTGTTAATAATAATTTCCAATAATCATCCATATATAAATAAAAACATATGGGATGAAAAAAAATTCTTCAATGTTAAATGAATAGTATATTTTCATTGTGGTTATCATGAAATCAAAAATATTTCAAATAAATTGGTCACACTCTATAGATTAATCAGTATGTGATAAATAAAATATTATAATTAGAATATTTTCATACATTAAAATTAAGAAATTGGATGGATTGAAAGGAATATGTTCAAAAATGTGAAAAATTGTTTTTTGAAGGTTTTTTGTTGTAGGAATTTATAACCCCAAAATAAGAAGATATAACATCGGATAATATAATAAATGGATAGAATGTATTAAATGTAAATAATATAAGATCAAATAAAGATAATATATATTTTAAGGAAAATCTAGATATAAAAAATCATCAGTACTATAGAAACAGATAAATAAATATCCACTTGAATAAGGGTACTTACATTTCTACTAAATCATTTAAATTACATGCGTATGATAAAATTACAACAATATTAAATGATTATTTCAATGAAATAAACTAATTTTAGAAATATCTATCATGTCTCAAAGAAATATAATTTGACCTTGTGAATATTTACATCAGTGAAACATGGGAAGAAATCCTCTTGAAACATGGGGATTTAAATTATTTATAAAATATTTCTTTATGAACACAATTCATGATATCATATATAAAATAGGAAATATATAAAACACATATATTTAATTATGTTAATAAATACAATACATGTCTTCATGAAGAAAAATTTAGTTGACAAAAATAACGTTTTATCATATCATACGTGAACTTGTATTCAATTATTATATAAAAAATATAAATATATTAATAGCATAATTGAAAACCTAAATCATGTCCAGTTTCATTTATAATCTTCATATATTTTATTCTATACCTGATTTCTTCGAATTTTTTACATCTAGTGTTTATTATTTTTCTATTTGTAATCATTCTATAATAATGGTATCTATATTTTATGTTATTATAGTTTTTATAATTACTATGTATATATTTTACTAGAATTTATATTAAAAATTTATTATAGTTTTATAATTTAATAAAAAAAAAATTTGTTATGAACCAGGATTAAAAAAGCGATGATGTTCGTGTTTCATAGGTTCTCAATGAACAAAGAGTGTTTTCTTAATTAATATTCCAATTGATGATTTAAACATACCAGAACAAAAATAAATATTTACATATACAAACATGTATATATATCATATTATAATATTAACTATTTTTAATAGTCACCCATGAAATATTATCATTGTATTATTCAATTTAATGGTTATACTAATTATTAATATATATTATAAATAAATGAATTTTTATTCAAGGAATTATTTGTAATAAATTAATATTATAAATATAATGGCCCTTTTAAGGATTATTCATGTCATCATTTAAAATAAAAAATATGTATACGATGATGTAATGAATTTGAAAATATTAAGTAATTGAAAAAATGATTATCTTTAAAGGAAAATTCTTATAAACAGTTTCATTATTAATGATCATTTTCTAGTCAATTCATAAAAATTCTAATAAATTTCTAAATAAATACCCATAATGACATAATAAAATTAATATTTTTAATTTAATATCTTAATTATATCGATATTTTTATGGAGGCAAGTGAACAAAATCGTCTAATCTAGGGGTGGTGGTGGACTTCTTATTAACCACGCAACAATTATTTTTCTTAAGTGATGTTGTATATGAGTAAAAAATGACAATACCCTTAATATTGTAACATTATATTTTTTATATTATACAAAAATATATATATATATATATATATGTGTGTCTGTGTGGATTGATTAAATATTAATGAAATAATTATTGAAGAAAAATTATGTATTTGGTAATACACATGTCTGAATTTAATGGTAAAACGCCAAATATAAGTAACAAGTGGGTCATTTTTCATTAAACATGGAAAATGTATAGTAAAATATATAATTTTCATGAAGAAATCAAATGGGAAGGTGTGTCTTTGAGGTACAAATATTTCACTGTTTTATTTTTCATTTAAATGTTAGTTCTAAGAGCATCATTTCATTTTACAATATTTCTATGACACTAATTTTGGTTCAGTGGTTAAAAAGTAATCAAAATTTCACGGATACCTGTCTTGGTCTATCCTCACTATTAACATTCATTTATTGGCATATTTTTTATATTATTTAGCTATTTAAAACTATGATAATCAATAAAATTGATTTATAATGAGATGACTAAGATGTTCAATGCTACAAAGGAAAGCCTAAACTCAATCTGAAAACTAATAAAATCTATTTCAAAGAGAATAGATATTTTATTCAATAAATTTAATATTTATGTTTTATAATCGTTTTTACATAGGATATATTATTCAAATAAATTTTCTAAATTAATTAATTTTGTTCCAGAAATTAAAAAATAACTACCTATAATGTGTTTATATATTCTAGGTTTTTCATATAAATATATATATATTCATGGAAAGTGTCTTTTTTGTACATCAAGTATTATTGAAATTGAAATTTATATTTTTTAAAGAGGATTTTTTTAATGGAAATTACATTTCATATTGAAAAATCATATTTTATATTCATTGGGTTAAATAAATAACATCCATTCATATTATAGATATTAATTATTATTTTTATACATTGATTTATTAACTTCCTTATTAGTATATATTGTCTCTATATTAACTTCATGGTTTTATATATCATACTTAAATCTTTATTTTAAATATAAATATATCATGGTTTCATTTATAATTTTTATTACAGGAGGAGAATGATATCAAGAAAATATACTTACCCAAATGGCCAGAAAGAATTCATTTTTATTGTTTTTTGATAACCCCACTTTCAAGGGATGATGGGGAACTCTGACAAGGCCCATAGGCACAGATATTACATGGCCCATAGGCATATGAGATTACATGAACTGAAATCCTTAGGAAATTCAACCAGACTATCTACAAGGAACTGCCCCTCCCCAACATCTGCATCACTATAGTAGCTCTCCATGTTCACATGGTTGTCTGGCTAGGATTCCCATGCAAGAACATGCTGGTCCCGATGGCATAGCCAGACCCTCTCATTCTTAAAAATCCATTTGGCTCTACTCTAGTGAGTTCCCTTACTTTGAATCCTCTTCTGGGGCTGCTCTTTTTTGTTGTGTGTCTGGGGAAACTCCATATGGCCTGAAGGCCTTGAGGTGGCCCGAAGGCCTTAATGGTGGCCCGAAAGCCTTATGGACTCCAATCCCGAACCGGTGGACCAATATTAATAGTTCCAGCTTCTATAGTACCGAACTGTACCTGCTACAGTACCTGCTATAGTGCATTTTATAGTACCCGCGCAGGGTACAGTTCTGCTACAATCTTGTATAGTCTACAATTCCGATACAGTATCGCATAGTGTACAGTTCTGCTACAGTTTTGGTATAGTTCCCACAAAAGTACTGCTACAGTAGATGGAAATATGTCTCTACCTAGTTTTGAACTTGGTTCTTGTGGATGCACACAAGGATACCTCACCAACTGGGATGAGGCTCATGTGCTCAAGAAAATATACATATTAAATATTTAGCATATATTATACTTTTATTGTTTTATTTTTTATAAATTAAATATGTTTATGAATAATCTGAAATATTTTAATTTGATAAACATATCTTATGATTTGTAAAACTCAATAACATCATTGAAACATGATAATGATTTAAATTATCTTTTCTAATGTAAGTAATTATTTTTATATTATATTATGTTATGAGAGCGGTGTTATAACATCCCATTAGTAGAATATTTTATTAAATAAAATATTTGTTCACATAATCTATTATATACACATAGAATACCAAATTTTTTATCATTACAATAATATATTTTTAAATATTTCATGTAATGGAAATCTATATTATTTTACTTATTTGTTTGAGTAACTTATCATCATTTTGAACAAAAAATATTGTATCTATGATAGAAGTTGGATATTATTTGAACATAATTTATCTCAATGAATGTAAAATAATATATTAGATAATAAATATTATTATTTAAATGTCAAAAAATTTCAAAATAGGATGTGGGTGTGATAAAAATTGGTCACATAAAAAAAATAATGGAACAGTTTGACTGATTATTTTCCAAAGATGATGATGATTATGAAAATTAAAATGTTAAGGAATTAAAAATATGTCAATAAGATTTCATCATTAAATGATGTCATTTATAGTAGATTATAATATAGTATAAATATTAATGATTTTCAAATATAAAATATAATGACAACCCTTATTTTAAAATTCAGTTTTTATATGTTTTATGTCATAAATAGTTTCATGGTGGTTGGGGTTATTAGGATTATATATATATATATATATATATTTTACCAATAATTCTATTCAAATGGTTTGGGTTAAAAATCCTAAATGTGTTACCAGCATAATGTTGATCATGAATGAAATCATATAAGATATTATTTGAAACATGATAGAGTATAGTTTAATAATTTTATATAATTACATTTAATATAGTAAAATATATATCATGGTATATAGATGAGATTATCTATATTTTCATTTATTCACATTAAATAAATATATCTCAGGATGTTAAATGATAATTTTTCAATGAAAATAATGAATTTTAGTTATCAAAAATCATTTTTATTTATGTATTACTCCAGGTTATGTCTAAATGTTAAGCCTAAAATTACTTATATTTTTTATATAGACATGAAATATAACTAGGACTCTCAAAATATGTTTAATTAACAGGATAATGTGTAACATATACCACATAGAGTTTCAATAAAATTACTTCTATATTAAAAGTTGGCACAATTCATGTTGAATCCCAATACATTATTTTTAATATATTCATATCACTCCAGGATTTACATATTGATAATGATCACATATAATTTATATTGAATATTTATCTACATCGATATGATGTGTGTTCTTAGTTATGTCATCCACTTGATCTTAACTAAGGCTGTATTTTCTTCATATATAATGATAATGATATTCAAAATTAAATTAAGATATAATGAAGGATGGTATTATCATACAATGTCATGAAATGTGATGTTTTTATTTATCAGGTGAGGGGAATGTGTTTTGCTCATATGTAATGGTTAATTCCATAGGATTTGTTCACGAATAATTCAAGGAAATACTCTATGAATGAATAATGAATGTTTAGGTAATTGGGATTGATATAATCTATGTTGAATTTTTAAATATAACCATAGAAAAATAGATCATATCATAATTAAATATTATATATGATAAAATTAATTTACATATTTATTGAAATACATGTGCTTGAATGAAATATTATCAGATCAATTTATATCATTAGTACGAGAAAATCATTGTTAAGGGATTCAATTATATATATATATATATATATATATCCAAATTTAGGAATTAATACTTTTTGGGAATGTAAAAATTTCTAATGGGATAACACATTTTTGATAATTTATATGGGATAATGTTTTATAAATATTTTATAGAAATGTTATTAGTGGTTTTGTTTTTATCAAAAAAAATAGGATAGTTATTTGAAATTTTATATATATGAAATGATAGATCATGATTATTATGATTAAATAACAATATTACTTATAAATTATTCAAAATTAATATAAGAAAACATTTTAATATATTTTTTATATAACATAATATATGTTGAAAAAAAAATTCTATTAGGATTTAGAGAATGTGGAATATTGATCGATAAATTAATTAAATATATAATCTAATAAGATGTGTTGTATTCAATTATTGAATATCAATTTATATGATTTAGGTAGATCATATAACATGATAGTCCCATATTTGAATGGAAAAACATGATATTCTCAAAAGGATGGAATTGTATTTATTTATTCTAATAAAAATATTTTATTAATAAAGAAATATAAAGTTTTTTCTTTAAAATATATATAACATCCACATTATGCAATCAATAATATAAAAAAAATTGATTAAAAAATGAGTGTATTTGGGTTGGTGGATACATACAATTCATAATATAAGTATTTGACATGAATGTTATATAATAATTTTTTAAATATAATGAATGATGGAGTAATGTACCAAGGAAAATATATATTATGAATTTTCTAATTAGATGTAAACATTATTTCTCATCTACACTTTCTAATTATATCATACATTAATCTTTCTTCCCCTATTTACATTAATATCCATGATAAAAAAATTATATAAGGTAGTGCAATATCTCTGGGAAATTTACTTATTTTATTAATATGAATAAAAAAGGATGGATGTGTTCTTTGGATACTGATTAAGCATCCTCGTCATGATTATGTAAAAATAAAACTATAATATTATTGATCAATAAATAATACAATGTGTTCTTTATTCTGAAGATAGAATTATTTCACTTTGAATGAATAATGATATTTGGAATAGTATGATTCAATTGACTTCTACTGTCTTTTAAATAATCTTTTCAATCCATTGGAACAAATATACCATGATTAATGTGAAATTTACAAATACTCATTTGACTAGTAAATTTATAAGTACATCGGTAACTTATTCATTAATTATTATCTATGAAATACACTGGGAGTCCTCTATATTTTGATTCCATGTTACAAAGTATACCACATAATTTTTATATATTATTATTGATTTACTCTTGTATAAGAATCACTCAATCTGAGAAATAAAATATTTTTAGTCTATAGTAATAATTTTTGAATTCATGAACCTATAAAATAATAAAATTTATTATGACTATAAAACAAATTGATAATCCACGTATATTAGGAAACCATAAATATTCGTTATCAAGATTATATTATATTATGAAGTTTTTAATAATGAATTATTACTATAAAATGATGAAATGAAAATAATTTCCTTAGAAATTTTCTACAATTTGTTGATTTAAAATAGGTAAATGTTCATAGGGATATATGTATTGAAAAAAAGTTTAATTCAAAAAAGTAATAAAATAA
Source organism: Viscum album (assembly GCA_963277665.1). Classification (NCBI taxonomy): domain Eukaryota; kingdom Viridiplantae; phylum Streptophyta; class Magnoliopsida; order Santalales; family Viscaceae; genus Viscum; species Viscum album. Next base: position 1,882,440,756 of record OY728163.1, read on the forward strand.
TGATATAATGAGTCTATAATAAATCGTGAGTTTTTAACAATGGTTAATGAATAAATTAAATTTATGTAATGTAATATCCTTTTTAGAGTATATGTGTTGTTTTTTGTGTAAGTTATTTCATTAAAATCACAAAATCATTTATTAATATAAGCATAAAATTTGATAATAATTTTTTTTAGGACCATGTGAAAATGGAGTAACAATGGATTATTTTTATAATACTATAAACATGAGTAATGGTTTGAAAAAATTAGTCCATCTACAGTTTGTAATGTATTTGATATATAGAATATCATATCTAATATATATTTCTATACATAATTTTCAAACAATTAGCAATGTTTTTATAATGTAATGATTTTATTGGGAGATGCTTTCTTCTTTCCATCTCTATGGAAGTGGAAAATAACTCCCAAAATATTTATGGTGGTGGTAATAGGTTACATTATAATTACGTTCCTATATAAATTATGGAATTTCAATTATTAAAATGTTGATTAATCATTATTATATGTGATCAATATTATTGAATTCCATCACATTGATTCAATAAATATGGAGATAAAACCTTCTCTTGTTTATCAAGGAATAATACAATACAATGATTCATCTGCATATTTTTCTATGATAATAATTTATTATACAAACTATATTCTATAATAGTATTTTCTTTTTTATTTTACTAGTTTTATGTTGTAGTCTTGTGACTTGGGTATATTAATTTTTATGAATCAAGATTCATATGTGGGGTTTGTTGTTAAGTTATTCTTTATTCACGTTATCTTGAAGTGGATTAGTTTTTATTAGTCTAATAAAAAGATGGATATGACCTACAAATATATTCCCAAAGATTTAGGTTATTATGATTCTAGTAGATTAATACTTGGTTATGTTACCTTTGTGATCCACGAAGTATAAATATTCTTAAATTTTTTACATGCATGATATTATTTTTATGTTTTTTGTTACCACATAGTTTATCTTGGATTGTTTTCATTGAGGTAACTTTTTCATGGGTATTTTAATTATGTGGTGTAATATCTAAACATTTTAAGTTCAATGAAATGGATTTTTAGTACAGGAAAATTATATATAGGAATTGCATCAAAAATTTTTACAATATTTTTACTACAACATGGCTACACTAATATAGAAAACACCACATCATAAAATGGATTTCATTTCTTTTCCAATGAGGAAAAATTAAATTCCCCCACAAACACATGTTCCTAGTTGTAGATACCACACATGTTCCCAAATAGATAATCCGATTAATAATTTTTTCATTGGACCAACACATTTTCAATTACTTTGAAATGTACCCAATCAAACACAGCTTATGAAACAGCGTATGAGTGCACCCTCATGATCATGACTCCTATCCAAGCACACATAACTCTGAAAATTTAATTAGGAAGGCCCCAAAATTAACGATTCACCTTTTGACATGAGTCATATCATTTAGTCATTTAACCTTTCACCATTAAGGGGTGTTACATTCACCACTCCCTATTACAGTATAACTTCATCATTTGGACCATAATATCCTTCATTTATGGGACCCTACACTTTTTTAAAGGTTTATCCTATGATAAAAATATAATAAATAGTCCAAGGTAACATATCAAACACCATTCCTTATCATGGTTGGTGGGTCGTGGCCCATCACGAACTGGATGATCCGCTATAGACACTTGGTCCTCAACATGGGTCCCTCCCATGCGTCCATACATATCATTATACTAATAATATTACCCCACATGCCAACACATGTTCTTTCATTGTGCATTTTCCTCCCTCACACACATCCTGAAAAACTTTCTAGTTTTTCACCCATCTTGATCACTACTCTACTACAAGAGTTCTTATCTGTGGATATCTAATTTTGTTGTATACTATAAATAAATTGAATCATGGTGATATGAGGCATGTAATATATTTATTTCACCCTTTATCATTCTCATGTGTAATAAAATTATATAAATTATAGCTAATATATATGAAATGAAAAAGGATGAATCGGCAAGTATTTACATTAAATTACTTTTGATGATGAATATTCTATTCTCAAGGAACGTAGATTTAATCATATAAGAAGTGAAAAATTTAACAGATCTCATAGTTACCTTAGTTTATATTTAGGAAAATCCCACAACAATATATAATCTGGTCCTTATAAAGAGATAAATCAACATATATATAATGAATGTAAGGTTTTCATGTGACCATACTAATGACATAAATATTTTTCAATTCTTCATGGAAGACAGAGTGGTGTACATGAATACCTAATTTTGGAACTATTGTAACATTCATCCCTTATATAGTCATGGGGGGAATTGGTAGATGTTTTATTTAATATTAAGATAACTAAAACTATCGATTTCATGATTGTATAAGACATGATATCGAATGGGGAAATATATTTAATTACATTTTTGAATCATCTATATACACTTTCATTTCATAATACTGTTAACTTAAAAAAATTTAGAAACGACAACACAAATGGAATGGTTTGAGGAGAGATGTAAATGTATCTTGTTTGATGGTACCACATGTGATGGAAGCATGTAATGAATGTTTACCTTAAGAATTGTTTATATTGATCCATGGTATATATCCTAAATTTATACAATTATAAGTGTTTTTGGGATCCCTGTGCTAGATGAATGTTGTTCTTTGATAATGGAACTATAAACTCAATCATTATTGGAAATAGATAAATTGAATATTCATTCTATTCAATATCAAAGAGTGAATATATTAAATGATTACTATATAGAAAAATCATAATAATTCATCAGAAATATATCAAATCTCATGATAAAATTTTCATGGGAAATAAATATATTAGAAAATGTAATAAATCCTAGTTAAGAAAAGATGGTGTGAAGTACATCCCCATACTAATAGTGCAGATAATTTTAGTTAAAAAACAGGATAAATCTAGAATCATTAGTATGTCAATTGATTCAACATTAATGATTTTTTGTGGTTGTATGGTTGTTGAAATGTGAATAAAATATGGGGTACCATTATATCACTGGTTCATAAAATGGAGTTATTCAATGTAGGGAAATTAAAACGACTATGTTATTTAATGATTGTCAAGGTCCGTTCATTGAAAAAGGAATAAGTACTATTTTTTATAAGTTGTTTTTTATAAATAAAATGAATGAGTATAGAAATAAAATGACTATGTCGTTGGATATAAGTTTAATGTTTCCATATGAAAGGAAATAAAATCTCAAATGAAATTAATAATAAAGTTGGTTCACACTCTTTTCTTCGTCAAACTATGGGGAATTTTCATACAAGTTTACTACACTAAAAGAATTTAATTGATTAATCGACACATAATGTGTTGGTGAAAATTACCTTAAACATGTCTAATATGTTCAACTCATTTTTTCGATGGAGGGATATAATGTATTAGGAGACCAACTAGATGATTAATTTCAAATGGTCATAATAATCTTATGGGTATGGATGTAGGGTGTTCAAGTTATTTTTCAGGAAGAAAGTAATTCCTTATGAGAAAAACAATCCATTGAATCTTGATCACAATGGAGTAATGTATATAATGATTGTACTATAGTGGAACAATATATAAATTGAAGGGTTCATATGGGTTCTGCATGTTTTTATGGGTGAAACTCTGAACAGTGCATCATATTTTTTAGTTAGAGTCCATTACCAACATATGTGTTGCAATATCATGGGATCTATTGGACCAAAATGAGTATTTATTAGATCCAATAAAAAGACTTTAATTCACTAACCATTTTCCTTGTTGATTCATTTGAATGACTCATAGTAGTGGATAAGTCTCAATTATAATATTTTATTCTCATCGGTGATGAATAATTATATTTTCAATTTCTAGATAATGATCTTAGGAAATTGATAAAATGATAAGGTTAGAACTTCATTGATGGTATCCTATAAAGGACCAGATCCTAGTAAAAAAATTAGGAATTAAATTGTCTTAATTTAAGTAAGGCTTCAACATGAAAAATAAATAAAAGATAAAAATAATCATAAATTTTTTAGTTGAATTATATTTATAGACAAAAAAGACAAACTGGGGTGTAAATTAATGAAAGGCGGAATAATATAATATAATGGATTAGGATTGATAAAACTAGGTGTTAATGGACTAATGAGTATTAAAAATTCTATTATTTCCCTCAAAATGATATAGTTATACATGGTGATCATTTAAATAGAATACAATTATGATCTACTATAGATATAGGATATGTAAAAAAATTTGGTTGCATATTATAGTGTATAATTATAAAAAGTTGTGGAAGGATAAAATTTCATGTAGAGGTATAAACATTAAACAATTTAAAAATGTGAGAGTTTTACATGATGGGTAATCATGAGAAACATTGTTTGTCCATCAAAAGGGATAAATTTCAATGGTATGTAATTAAATGGAATATTTTTAATAAATGGAGTCATCAATAGAAAAAGGAGGAATACTATATGTATATATACATGACTAACCAAGATTCTAATAGATATTAACATATTGGTAATGTATATTTATCTATATTATTATATTCATTATATAATCATAAAGGTATAAAAACAATTGAGTGTGGTTGGATCAGATTATTTTTAAATGAATGTGATGATGGTCTTCTAACAGTGGAATTATTATAAAGATATATACATTGAGTTACCAACACAGTTCATGTAACAATGGAACTAGGTATGTGTGAGTATGATGAATTCCATAGATTAATTATTAATGTAAAAAAACTAATATATTGGAATTACTACTTAATATATTTTATAATGGTATAGAGGTAAAAAAAATTACAGATAAAATTACCCATTTCATGAAGAAATCTTATTACGGGAGTTTTTTTACTTCCTCATTTATATGGATGACATAATGTTAGATGGTCCAATTAAAGAATATAGAAATGTGGAAAATAGTTATATGTCCAAAATAATTAAAGTGAATGATATTGATATGACAAAGAGGATTTCAATGATGATGGTTGTAAATGAATGGATATATTGTAAATTATACATTATTGATGTTTACTACATCTGATAGTTGTATGGAAACATTGGTTTCATAGAAGTGAAACTTGTCGCCACACACTTGTTCAAGAGTTTCAAGCTATGAATAGATAATTTATTATGAATAAAATATGAGACCATTTAAAATAATATGGATCCTTATGAATTATATAAAATATTTTTAATATAAACACTTGTATATATACATTTGTGCACTGTAAATGAATTATGAGTAGTAATAAGGGTTTTTTACATGGAAATGGAGCACTATGAGGCAGTGATGTTGATCATAGGGTAATTTAAATATATTTATCTCATATCTATTATACTAATTAGAGATGGGGATTGGTAAGGACATAAAAACTCTCACATTGAAGTATATATCCATATTTAAGGAGTAGAATTACATTGTATATTGAACACCCTAATATTTTAAAATAAAATTGTATTCCATAGTGAATAATATATACAACACCAATCATAAATGAACCATGAAATATTTTCATTATAACCATGTAATTTAATTTGGAGAGACTAATTTTGATTATATTAACAATTAAATATATATATACATATACGAATTAATTAATGAAAATGTATTTATTAATTATATATAAGATAACACTAAATGTTAAGAAAAAAAATTTACACTTCAATAATATGATACCATTCAAAATGATAATAATTATGTTTTTAGGAAAATATTATAATTAATTTATGTTTGTTTTGATAAAAATGATACAATATACTAATTCGTAAATGAAAAATAATTTTTGGATAATTTTTTTTAAAATTTTCAATATGGTTTTATTTGTCAACGAATAGTGAAAACTATTAAATTTTATTGAAAACAATATTCTCATTTAGGTATTTGAAATTCCTATTTATATATTGAATTAGTTTCAATTTATAATTTATTCATTATTATTTAAATAATATAAATATTGACTAAATACATAATTTAATTATTGATTTGGATAAGATAATAATTTAAAATAGAACATACTTATATTTAAAAAACAATTTTTCCCTTTTAATTTTTATGTTAATTTAATATCATCAACATAAATTAATTTAATAAGAAAAATTGGATTATTTTCATGAATTTGGAGGACCAATTTTTATAAATGGGTCATTTTTACTTGTGTTAATGGTGAATAATATCAATTTTCAATTTTTATTATCACTATGATGGTAAAATGGTTTATTTTGGGTAAAAAGTAATGAACTAATGTCTTCAAATTAACCAAAAACAAGAATATTTCCAATTTCATATTATTGTCATGGAAAAGTCCATAAATGAGTCTAATATATAATATTTTGTGAACTTTTCCATTTATAATTCAATTTATAATATTTATTTATAAGAAAAAGTCTTATTTTCATTATGTTGGATTTAATTTCTAAAAAATTATTATACAATGGAAAATAATATAATTTCACTTACAAGAGTGTCTTTTAAATATGAATTTTTCTTATCTTGGAATTTTATTTTTACATTTTAGGATGGAAGTAATTACCTTAAATGTTTTTAAAATGATAATATTATATTAATTCAATTAACTAAAAATTTAAACAAATGATTATAAATATATTAAATGGGGATAGTATGGTGAAATTAAAGAGTCTGAGGAATATTTCAGATTAGTATAACATTTAATTTAACATTTATTGGTTAATATTAAATTTTGACAATTTATTCATTAAAAGTACAATTTAGTTAATAATGTCCCAAATGGCCAAAATTATATATTTTGTTGAAAAAAATATAATCATTTATTTTAAAATTATAAAAATCATGAAATTTGAAAATTTGAAGAATATATAATTAAAACTATTATCCTTTTTTCTATTGATAAGTTAATAGAAGAAATTAATGTAAATTCATAATAAATTAAGAGTGAAAAAATTGTAACTATGGTTAAGGTTAAAATTAGTTATCTACGTAGTGAAAAAAAAAGGATGAATATTAAAACTAATATTAATGTAGTTCATATTACATTTTTTATGGAAATATAACAACATCCTATCTTATATAAAAATTAATTTCCACTGGGTATAATTTATCAAGATAATTACATTACTACAATTTTAACTGTTATAAAATCCCAGTAGTTCCAAATACCTTAATTATAAATGTTAAACTCATTCCAAAACATCATCAAAACATTTGTTCTATATTTTTTTGAAAAAAAAATCACCAAATCCTTAAAAATATAATTATCCACATTCTATAGATTCTTACATTTTCATAATACAAACCCTAGTAAACATAAGAGAAGCTGTAATAATATTATTTCATAGAAGAGGTAATAGAAAAAACTGATCCCTCCATTTATTCAATATTATTGTCAGACACTAAATATATATCATTTATAATTATGTAGTCACTCAATATCCTTAGTATACTGTGATTGTATTATTATTCTTGAAATCACAATTATCCACCCTCTTTCCCATAAATGGGAAGTGAATGTATCACATCAGTCTATGTTTGACTTATTGTCTCCATGTAGTGATACTTATCAATTCCACCCCCAAATTTCATACATTGTTATTATGATGGTTCAGATTTATTAATATTATATATATATATAATTATTATAACTTTTGAACAATAATACCACATCTACCTTATTACCATTCATTCTTTTGAAAAATAATAATATTGATCGTGTGTAAGTGTGGAAAGCCATATCGACGAAGCGATGTAAGTTTTTTGTAATTTATATTTTACTATGATTGTATTCATGACTTATTTAATAAAATAAAATTATTTATTTTATATAATAATGATTATTTAATGTTTAATTATTATTTACCTTTCTTTTTTTCCATCGATCAAAAAGTGAGAACTGATATCATGCGTGCATTCTATCCCACATAAACCTGAATGTTGTAAAAATTTTATCTATTCCACAAACATTTCCGATTATTCTCAATATATATTTAGTGTATATAATATTTAAATAGTTATTAATATTATGGATATGATGGAACCATGAAAAAAAACATTTACCAGAACAATAAAAAAGAAATAATCAAGGTAAATATAACATCAAACGACTAGAAATGATGATTTTAATAAGGAAATATTGATGACTGGGTGTAAAAATTATATAAATGGTTAATATTTGAAATATCTTTTTTCACTAGAGTATAATATAGAATTTTTATAAATTTAATTTTTATTTACGATTTTATAATTATTGTGACGTATGTGGAACAGATGGTAAGGGTTTATGATCTCAAAATATATACTTTAGAACAAATGGTATACCATACACCTATCAAATTTAATGAGGTGTACATAGTACCATATGAAATATTATATATTTTCTATCCATATGTTCATGACATTTAATGTATCAATAGAATTTATTATTTCAAGTTATTTATGACTCTAGTGTTATTAAATTAGAAAAACTTTTACAAAATCATGTTATTTTTATAGGACTTTTTACGTTCATGTTTCATGAAATGAAATATTTTGATCATCTAGATAAGAAACACATAAATTATATATTCCACTAGTTATTTCATTAAGATTCATTTTTTTCATCTATGTTACGCTCTCTATCAATATAATTTAGAAACATAATATTTTTATGGAATGCCCGAATACATTTAATTCATCATCCAGTGATACTTTTTTTACAAACCTATGTTGTCTAAAAATTATTAAAATATTAATTTTATGATTCATTGTATAAATTAATTTTTAATATTTTATTTACTTTTTAAAAAATTGTTTAAAGGGATTCTTCATATCATTTTGTAAAATATTAGTTTTTTGTCTTTTTACAAAACTTTCAAAGGTAATTTTTTATTAATTTCTTTGACTTGGATGGAATTTACTATAATCATGACTAACCTATACATTTAATATTTTTATATGTTTTAATAATTCATCTAAATAAATTTTTTTCATCCTTATTTTGTAAATTTTTAAATATTCAATTTTTTTCAATGGCTAAATGATATATTACTCAACATATGTTACACATTATCTTTAGAATCATTTTAATTATAAAATGAAATCATTTGATGATTAATCTCCTATATTGTGGATATGAGATAAGATATATTCATTATTAATTCCCTTTATATTTTATGTTTAATATGGTTTTTTTTAAATCTATTTTATTCCAACCATTTATGATATGATAAAATATTGAAATGTTTATGAATTCTACTTAATTTCAATAGTTTCATCTGGGATAAAATTATTATGAATGTAATTTCATTTCATTGGTTCTAACATGATGTAATTTTATGATCTTTTGGAATGCATTTATAGGATTTTCACTATGTGATGACATGGAAAAGGATTATATATAATTCATATGGATTTGAAAATGAATGATAATTTATGAAATTAATAATACTCTAGTCGGGAGTGAACCCATATCAGGAAGTGACACTATGAACGACTATAATCATGGGTGTGAACCATGAATACTAAATTGCTTTTGTGATATTACACATTCCACTGTGATAGTCATTGAAATTAGACTTGACAACAAATTTAATTATTTTCAATGATTTTTTTATTCCATATACAAATTTATTATGCAACTACTTATATAATATAGATCATGTTATTAATATTATTTTGGATTCATGTCTTATAAACTACCATGATAGATCCCAAAAATATATATTATTATATTTCATATGAGGGGTTTGGTTTTCAAAAGTTAATTTCATATTGTTGTACCATTTTTCTCATGGTTTTCATGTAATCATTGATATCTCAGTTTTCTACCCTTACAATGCATGTAAAATTACAATTTTCATTCATTTTATTTACACACGTAATGATAAAAGGTACTATGTATTCTATATCTATGGATGATTATGATTAAAATGATTTAATTAGGGGAAATTGTAATACACTTAAAAATTATTAGTTTATGTATCCATTATTCCAAAGACACTCTAACAATAAAATTTATAAATGGATACCTAGGTTGTGTATTGAATATTCATCTAAAAAAAATTATTATCAATGTTTGAAAATTTTGTGTTAATATAGTTGGTATAAAAGAAAGGTTAAAATATATTGATAACTGAGGATTAAAAACATAACCGAGAACCCTGAGAATATGTCTACATATATGATAACATCCTACTATTTTGGCAATGATCCTAGATTACCTCTTTAATAATATATTGAATCATATATTGAAAAGGATTCTTCTATGTTTTGATACCATAAAATGAAATTTTATAACTCTTCATAATGATTATTGTTTCGTACTCTATATTTTATTATATTAGTTCATGTATAGAACATGAAGTATTTGTGATAATACTGAAATATAATGTTATGAATTTCCAAATGATAAACCAAATGAAATTATAGATATAATTTCAACCTATAGGATTTTGAATAATTAGATATCCTATTAAATTATTATCAGCCAGGACCAGAGTGAGTTTCTTATCCCAAATAATATGATAAATATGGCGTTTAATGTAGATCATAGTGGAAATAAAATTAATCTTTCTATAGGTTATGAATGTGGGAGGAATGTAGAAACCCTAAACCTCACGGAAAATATATATATTATAAATAATTATATTGGAAAAATGTACAAAAAATTCAATCCCAATGGACTGAATAGTTTATTACTATTGGTAAAGTAGACATATACTTGAGTATTGAATTACAATTAAAAACTCAATTTAAAATATATTTTTTACAATGAATAATATCTTTTATCTAGAATAACAATTCATATAAAACATATAAAACTTCATATAATCTTGGTAAAAGGAAATTAAATAAGGGTTTATTTTAATGGATGAAATAATGAATAACTAATGAATCATCAATAAGGAATAAATAATCGTCCATGTTAAATATTTGGACAAACATTCCATTTTAAATAATTTGATAGCATAAAAAATTAAAATTTAAATAATATAATAAAATTTAATTTAATCAATTATTTAAAAATTTGTCCAAGATAAGGAATAATCATTATAGTAAAGTAAATAAAGAAAAAAACAATGAAATAATCATTTAAAATAAATAAAATCATCTAGATATATCATCACAATATAAATATCTTGAAAAATAATAAATACGAAATGAATAAACATTGGATATTATTTTTTTAATACACATGATACATTTTCCACAAATACTGTTTAGAGGATAGTTTAAAACACACCAGGTGAATATCCAATTAACGGAGGAAAGAAAACTGATTTGTCCCATATTTCATTCGATGCATCATGTGGATTTATATGAAAGGTCTATAACTCATTTAATTAGTGTAAAAAAATTCATCGTAAAAATAATAATTAATTTAATTCATGAATAATTATCCTTATCATTAAATATCCAATTTTGATAACCATACATATTTATCAATATTTAACTAGACGAGTAAATAATTTTGACTATAAAAGATTATGATAAAATGATATATAGTTTATTAAATAATAATACCCATTTTAAATATAATTGATATTTGGGGTAACATTAATTTCTAATTAACACATGAAGCTAAATATCTCAAATAGAATTTAATTACTCCAAGATGATAATTGGAAGTGAATTTCAATGTTATCCTCAATCAAAATAGTCATAATACTTATAAAGGAAGAATAAAATTGTATTAACACATATCCAATGCAGTATGAATGTATTTTTTCTGCCAAAGAATATAATTACAAGGAAAATAACATTAAAAATATTTTTTATGGTTATATAATTATTATATTTCAAAACATTTTGAAAACTCATATGTGTGAAAATCCCTTTCAAATATATTTTCAATAAAAAATCCAAATAAAAATTTAATTGAATGATTAAATAAATTATTTATTTTATGGGAATAATTTCATAATTTATATAAATGTAAAAAAAGAACTTAAATTTTTCAAATAAAATATGTTCTGGAAACATCATAATTCAAAAAAACCACAAGAAAATTCCACTAATATTTTTAATAAATTCCAAATGTTTATTTATATATATATAATATTATTATAATAAATATTAATAATGATTATAAATTATTAAAAATGGATATAATAAATCATTTTGAAATGTTTTATAACATATCTTAAATCACTTTTTTAAAATAATTTTATTGGGAGATATTAAACATGAAACCAAGTTGAAAAATGAAGATTGATTTCTATAAAAACATATTATCTATTATTTTAATTAATAAAGAGTAAAAAAATGTCAATTAAATGAATCTATAATGAATAAACATATAAAAATAAAAATATTTGATTTTATTATAAAAAGATCATTTAATTTATTTTATCAGAAATTTACAAATAAGTAGTCTCAATTATAATGTGATTATGGCATTAACGCCCACAATTAACATTACATTGAAGTGATAAATATTCCAATAATAAATTTTGTGTATAAAAATTAAATCAATGTGATCAAATATTTAATACAACAGATGGTAATTATAATTAATTATACACATAATAGTAAAATATCAAACACAATGAAGAAGTAATACGACCCAATGAAAATAATGTGTTATGAAAATATTTTCCACCTTGTTTATTTTAATTTAAATCCCCTCAGTTTATCTAATTAAAATTGAATCATATAATACCATAAACAATGAATTATACGTAATATTATTTTTAAAATTTCACTGTTATAAACAACATAAAATTAATAAGGTTCATAATATTACTATTTGCATTCATAAAATGAATCAAAGATAAAATAATATACATTATGATTCATTTTTAATGAAGTTGACTTATCATCCATTATAGTTTTTTGAATTATTGTATCATATTATTTTGGAACCATATTAATATTTATAAAATAAAATATATTCCTTTTATAAAATATTATTAGTTGTTCATTAATATTATTTCATTACATTTATTAAATTGGATGTTAATAACAATGATTTCTCAATCATATTTCTCTTTGAAAGATCTCATTGTTGTGAATAATTCAGACTCATATCATAAAAAACTAAAATAATCTTGTAATTATCATATTTTTAAATCAATATTACTTTAAAATATAATCAGTGATTATTGTAATGAATATTTGTAAAGTTACATTCATATAAAGAGTGAGATGTAAGTAACCTTGAGTAGTGATTCCATTTTTCAATGATCATTATTGAATAGTTAAAAATGTTATTTTACCTTCCCAAAATGATCATAATATAATATATAACACAATATATATTGTTTATATCAATTATGGGGTGTGTTGATGAAAAGAGAGTCACCTTACATTGTGATTTATGAAGTCTGTCATCATTGTAAACCTTGAAAGGTGGAAATGGAAAACAAATGACATCAATTCGGGATATCGTTGTCCTCTTTACAAAAAAAATTTTGTTTCAAACTATTATATTGAATTTAATATTTCTACAGGTCATGAAATTGTTATGAAACATTCTAGTGCATGTATGATTAGAAAGCTATAATTTAAGAATTGTTAAATAATAATTTATGATGACTATAAAATAAATAAAATAATGATGATCATTGAAACACATTACCTATTATTTGGGTATCCTCATTCAATTTCATCTAACTTTTCCTTTGATGTAATTACACCGAATATATTTCATATTGTATATAGGTATCTAATTTTTGACGTTATGTGGGTATGTATTTGTCAAAAAATATGTATGAAGGTGTGAAGAATATATATGAATTGGTGTCCATTTTAAAGAGAGAGAGGGGACACACTTTTTTTCTGTGAAAGTTAATGAGTGATCCCACATTTCCCATAGGTAATTTTTCTAAAATGGTATATTGTATAACCATATAGGTGAAATAGTAGAAATATTGTAAAACATTGATTTCTAAAAGTGTGTATGACATTGTTTCCATTATATATTAATTTAAACTCTTGGTAAACCCATTTTTTCTTCAAGAAGTGTAATTTGTTTTTTATGTGTTTATTATTTTTTTAATACCAAAATATTTTTAATTTAATAGATATTATAAATTATTAACATTCCAAATATAGTGTAAATTTTTTTAAAAAATATAGTAATAGTATTGAATAATTTTAATTTAAAATTAATTCCTCAAACATCACGAGAAAGTGGGTTTCGAAATAAAAAACGATCAAATGTTTACGATTTTTTAATATATAAATTCAATATGAATTATACTGAAATGAAATTAATTATGTTAATATTAATAAACATTAAATAATTTTACATTTAAACACATGAAACATAAAATTCAATATTATATGTTACTTATACTACAAGAAAATTTTTAATAAAAATCCACATTATCTAAATATTCATACAAAATTGTACCTTTTCATAAAAATCTATAAAACCCACTCTATGATAATTTATTTAATATTGTTCAAAAACTGAGGTAATTTTCATTTATATTTTATATACATTTTAAAAATAAATTGTATATTATATGTGTAATGCGCTACTAAACCGTCTTTTAAAAAAAATAATTATTTTCCTGAAATGATATCATATTCATACAATTAATAATAATAAAAATTCATATAAATATAAAATTATTTAAAAAAATTAAAATTTTTATAATCATAATCTAGCTAATCCTATTCAAACATTCCATTCCTATAGATTTGTGATTACTAGTAAATTAAATAATAATACTAATAATATATTTTTGTTTCGAAAAACATAGACCTTTCTATATCACAAGCTATAGAAGATACATGTTGTTGTTGGTATCAAAAAAAATTGAAGAAATTAAATACCATATAAATGAAAGATATTTTAATTTATTGGGAAGTTATATTATTTTTTATATAATTTTTTTGTGTCATATCCACTGTTTAATAAAAATGTTAATCATTTAGAAATTGGGGGGGGGGTAATTATCCCACCACAAATAAATTATGTCCTTGAAATATGAACATGATAACAGTAATACGTCGTAATATATATCAAAATTTCACTATTTGAAATCCAACATCATGAAAGGGTTAATGAAATTTAATCTTAATAATATAGAGAGGTAATTATGAAGGTAGTCTGGAATAACACGATAATAGGTTTCCATGTTGGAGAACATGGGTTAGAAATGATAACGTGGACCTTAAAGAAAAGCATACCTAGTTAAAATGAGTGATTGATGTCATTGATCAGAAGAAAATTAATTATTAAAGAAATATTCAGTGAATCAAATCCATAAATTTGGGATTGTTTGAAATACGACATGATTCCTCTGGAATGATGTTAATAGGATAAAATTTTAGTTTCCATATCTTTTTACAATTTCTAATGAATTAATTTAAAATAAATTTATATAAGGATATATACTTACTTTACACCTTTATTAAAAAAAATTACAATTTCATCCACTGCTTATTCTTTAATTAATTTTAAATTCTTCCCTAACTCGTTAATATTAATTTCTGAAAATGGATTTTTTATTACCAAAGAACTAAAAATAACTTTCAATAGAATGTAATATCCATTAAACAAGTATTTAAATATGTCATTACATAAATTAAAAAAACAATATGGATTGAAAATTTAATCCAATAAATTATTCTCTATCTCTTAAAAGTAACTCCATGGGTTCAAAATTAATATTTTTTCTAAAATGATTTTGTTAAAAAATAGAAAATTAACTAGGACTTCTTGTAGGCTAGTGTTATGTCTTCAACCCTTATCATCCATCGGTCATGGGATCTTGCCCCACAGTCATACAGTTTTCACGCAAATATACCCATGTTATATGGTGTATGAAGTCATTTATAGTACAACTTAGGTTATCGAATCCATTGGTACCGAAGAAGAAAGCAATAGACAATAGGATTTGATGGAGGGATTGGCTTTGGTGTGGCCAACTACTTACATAGATTTTATTTTAAAAACTAGTGATTTAATTTAAAAATTAAAACAATTAAGTGAACTAGAAAATTTATGATTTTGGTTCAATATTAGGTTTTTACTTTGGGTGAATTGTATGAATTTAGTTTCTTATGAATTTATCATTCGATAGTCGAAGATTTATAAAATCAATGAGATAAATAACCAAATAAATTCTTAGATAAAATATCTACAAAATACTATGTATAATCACAAATGAACATCATGGATAACTTCCATGATAACTCAATGTAATTGGATCATACTATCACTCTGAGTGTATAGTCATTAATGTCGATAAAGAAAAAGAATAAGAAAAGTCAATGAAATTAAATCTTAAATAGTGAACTGTTTATAGAATTTATGATAATAAAATATCATTAATTAAACCCCATGAAACTCCCTAAGACCATTAAATATAATAGTTTCCCTCCATTTTTTCTATTCTCTCAATGGACGTAGGAATTCAACTTAATGATGAGGTATTGAAGAAGATAAAAATTAAGATAAATTAACACTACACCGTTGTGTGATAAATTCACAAGTGATGGTGTTTAAAAATTCACATCATGATTCAATAGTATCAAGGAGTGATGACAAGGAAATAAATAATTGAAGATAATTTTTTTTTCTTATGATACTATAATGATTTGAAAACTCACAAGGGAAAAATGATGTTGCGATTACAAAATGAAAGTGGGAAATTACAATTGAATGAATAATGTGGATATAAATTTGAAACATATATCCAAGTTCCCTTTACCAATAGCTGCATATATAGGAATATTTGGATTCTTAGGCCTACCCACCATCAAAACATTCCCTCCAAATTAATTTTTAGAGTTAAAATAGTTTGATAAAATCCAGGGAATTAAGACATTACAAAGATGGCATTAAAATCATCCAGATTCTTCCACTCTTTTTATTTGTGAATTTGTAACATGGTATTAAAGAATAAAAATAATTATTACAATAAAAATATCTTCTTCGTCTTTTCCTATAATATCATTCATTATTTCGGGGAAATTGAATTTTTTGTTTGGATTAACTACATGAAATGGTAGGTATACATTACGTAATTTCAGATGTAGCCGTTAATTTAATCTTCAAATTTGACCGCATGGATAATTATTAAATCCTAGAATTAGATCCAACCGTAGTTTAATGAAGGTATCCCCTTAATAGTATTATTATATAATTAAAATTTCAACTTCATTGGTCTTATATTATGGGCCCCATTTTTCTTGTTGGGCCTCATGACTATTATGATTTGTCCATAAATATTCTTCATTCATGCCCAAAAATATCCACCACCCATTTAGATTCATCTATATATCCTACCCGATAATACATTACACACAAGGTGATAAATTATATCTAAAAAATATAAAATTCTATAAATTAATATAATGTTATCCAAAAATAAATGATTGATTGGGCCAATATTTTCATTTTAATCATGAATTTTACTCATTAAGTGAAATGAAGATCAATTTATATAATGTAAAAAAATGATGTTTATCGACCTTTGAAAAAATTTATATTAATATATAATCAATGAATATTATCCCCTTTCAGTGTTTTATAACACCCAAAAAATTTATTTTGGTATTCCCAAGAAAAATGTAACTCAAAAATATGGAATTGAATTCCATATTTCATAAAAAATTCATGAAACATTGATCATAAAGACATCATTCCAAACAATATGGTATTGATTCAAAATCATTTCACACAAGTAAGGTCAAAAGGTATATCCCAAACCTAAGACCATTCCATTATTATTATTCATCATCACATTTCATCCAATTTCAATTATGTGTGATGATGTTTTGTACATCACAAAAGACCCGGGGCAAAATTTCTTGTTCATGGGTAAAAATGGTAGATCTATGTGGTAATCTCATTAAAAATTAAGATGAGTATCCATTTTTTTTGGGTTTTCTAACCAAAAAATATTTAAAATGACTTAGTCTTGGAAATAAAACTATAAAGTCATGATCCCAAACTGTTATATGATACATGTATTATAAATTCCATGCTCTAAAATAGATATATAAATCTTATCTCTAGAAAATACTGGTATTAAGTAACTATCCCCAAGTTCTATATGCCACACATTTGGACAAAACATCTCCATATGTGGTCCTTATATCATTTGTTTGCTTAATATTAATCTAAATGTTACCCAAAACCCAATGTAATGGTGAATGGGACCGAGTAACTCTAATGTATACCCAACACCCAATGGGCATGCATCATGGTATATTTATTAAGAGGATAAAAATGTGATTTCAAAAATATAAATCTTGGAAAAAAAATTCCAAAAACATATCTCATGAACATAATCAATCATTTAAATAATAATCAATTCATTCAAAATCATTTGAAATTCAGTTATCATGTTTCATAGTGGACATTAATGCAATCAAGGAAAATAAATTGGATTTATTTAATTTAATTATTTTCATAAATGGAATTTTTGTTTTTAAATCATGGTTTTTAAATAACCCTATCATTGATTGAAATTTCCCCCAAATTTTAAATTGAAAATAAGAGAGATAAAATTTTGGAATAATGTGGGGGTAAAGTGATTTGAAATTAAATCTTGGAATAAAGTCACCAAGTTTGATATTGATGACCCTTTAATAATAAAATTATTTATTAGGATTAATTTGACATATTGAGTCCTTGAGGTTGATTGATGGTTGGGTTTCTAATTATAATGAATGTGTTTTATTTGAAAACATTAATATTCCTTAGTTGTTAAATTTTTAAAAAAAATCCATTTGATCTAATTGGAGACCCCATGGGGTTCCCATAACCAAATAATTTCCGAAATGAAATCAATTAAATAAAATGAAAAAACTAGGTTGCCTCCTAGGAAGCACTTAATGTAATGTCTTTTGCTCGACTTAGACCCCTCAAATTATCCAATAACATCAATCATCATTTTATGTAGCCCATTATTCATGAATTTTATCGTATTTAAACTGAGTATTTGTTTGATAAATTTTTCCTATGTAATCATTTGAACAACAATGAGTGTGAATTTCCAAGGAATTTTAGAAATGTTTGACCTAGTAGCATTTCTTATATTTTTAAAGACATCAATATTTTTTTCATTATTATCTTAAATACATGATGAAAATATGACAAAATGTTATTGATTATTCCTTATGACATATAATTTTATAGAAGTTTTATGGACCTTGAATTAGTGATTGGGTTGGATAACATTTCTAAAAACAGGTGGTTATTTCAATAGAACATTGTTCCATTTTCAAAATTTCTTAATGGAATGTGTTACGCCTGAATATAATTTTAAACCCAAAAATATTTTATATGAGTTTCAAAAATGGGTATTGAAATGAAGCATGATAATTCATCCAATGGTTTAGTGATTGTTGTTTCTAAAAATCATCATTTGTGAAATATTGAAGACATTCAATCCATGATGTCAAATGAGCCCCTTTTAAATAAAAAATTTAATATCTTCTTGATTTACATTCCCATCAACAATTACATCATGTTAATTATGTCACCTAGATTAAAATGTCCATTCTTAAAAAAAATTCATGAGATATATATGGGTAATATAATTCTTTTATCAATTTTGAGGAAGTGGTATTCTGAGTGGGTATTGGATTATTATATGATTTAATACATTGTGCCAACGAGCTTGTACACTAGTGGTACATGCTTCTGCTTGGAATCTAAATGACCCAGGATAAAATTTGGGCAGGGGCGAATTTCCAGTGGGTACTGTAGCAGGTCACTGTAGCAGCGGTGGGACTGTTGCGGTGGTGACACTGTAGTGGTGGAGGGACTATATTAGGAACTGTAGCGGTGGCTGTACTATAGTAGGTACTGTAGAAGCACAGGTAATGTAGAATTATTGTTCACCGAGGGGTCCTTTGAACAAAAAAATGGGCATTCAAGCCTTGTATTCATGCCACTTGGCCTTGGGCCTCCAGGATATGTAATGTGTCTGCCTCTACCCAGTCTAAAGAGGACTTTTCTTTAAATAATAAATTGAGGCTTCAACCCCAACCTTTAAAAAAATTTATACTTCTAACCACAATGAAGAAACATCAATATTCATTATATCCATTTTCACCCAATTTTGAAATAACATTTTGGGTATTAGTATTGATAGATTATTGGGAATCATGGTCTTCCCTATAATTTATCTCTCCCACCATCCTTGATTTTAATGTAAATTTGTCCTTTAAATGTTCATCACCTCAAATATTGTATGTGTCATCGAGTGTGTGGTAATCATTCAAGGACTAGTGAATTAAATTTCCTATTTGTGGTGTTTCACAATATGGACATTCAATTTGATTTTATTTGTATATTTATATGGTATATTTTTTATGATACTCTATTAGATCATATAGAAATTTGGATTTGATATTTTGAGGATATATAGTAATAGAAAGGGGAAATATAAGAAAAATGGGTCTGAGAATATATATTTTGGGGTGAGAAAAGTAGGTGAGTGTATAAGTTACTTACATGGATTCCTGAAAATTGATCCAAAATTTGTGTGCGCCACAATTTACTGAATTTATATGGTGTTAGAGGTCATTTTTAGGACATCATAGTTTATCGAATCTAAAGGTACCAAAGATAAAACCTACTGACTCTGTGATTTGATGGACATATTGGCTATGGAGAGTCCAAATATATATAGTGATTTTATTTAGAAACAGTTATTTAATTTAATGAGAAAATTATTATTTGTTGTAGAAAATTTATGATGATGGATTGATCCTATTTTTTTTACATAGGATGAATTGGATGAATTGCATTTCTCATTAATTTTTCATTCAATAGTTCAAGAGGTATCCAATCCATGAGATGAAACCCCGATATAATTATCTAATTTAATCCAAAATCAATACTAAGGCTAATAAAAATGATCTTATAAGATCACTTCCATGATCAGTCTATGTAATTGGATCATACTAGCACTCAAAATTTGAGGTCGTTAATGTTGATGAGAAAAAGAATAAGTTTAGTTAATAAAAGAAACTCTTGGAATAATGATCGAATTATAGATTTCAAGATCATAAAATAAAATTAAATACACCCCATAAAACTCCCTAGTACTAAACCATGATTTTTTATCACTCCATTTATGCTACTCTATCAATGTAACTAGGTTATCGACTTAAAGCATTGATATTAAAGAAGAAAATCATTAAGAGAAATGAACACTCCACAGTTGTGTGAGGTTTTTACAAGTAATGGTATGAATAAATTAACACCATGGTTCAATGGTATAAATATGTTATGAAAATAAAAATAATTATTGAAATATAATAATATATAGTTTTATGAATCTAAAATGATTGAAAAATATACCCAGAAAAAATGAAGATTGTATTATTAAATAAATGCAGGAAATTACAATTGAAAGAATGCCCTTGAGTGAAAGGAATATCATGGATCCTAATTCCCTTCACCACTAGATCCTTAAAGAGCTAAATTACATTTGAAAAAAATATTTTATTATGAAACTAAAATTACTGAAAAACTTGTGTGGAAAAAATGATGTTGGTATTCCAAAAGGATGTTGGGAAATTATAATTGAAAGAAATACTTTGACAAATAGGAAAACCATAGATCTAAATGCCCTTTCTCCAAAACTACTTCTATAGGAATATTTTTAGTATTATGTAAACCCACCATAAATATATTCTATCTCAATTAATTGGGATAATCAAAACAATATGAGAAAAACAATGGAATTTTGGACTTTTCAATGTTAATAGAAAATTATCAAAATTCATCTGCCTTTTTTATGTGTGAATATGTGACTGAAGATTGAATAATCTATATGGTAAATTGGATAAACATATCATTACCATGGAATAATATAACTACATTAAAAATTTCAGTCCAATTAGATCATCATTTTGGATGTTCTGATTGAAATTTTTGGTTGGTATGATGGGCGTTCAGATTTGGCCATTAATTTAATCTTCATCGTTGATTGTCTGAATCAACTTGAAAGCATCATAATAATTTCTCTTAATAGTATAATTAAAGGATCCCCACAATTTTTGAATTTATAAACAAAAAATATCATCTTAAATTTGCATCTACGGTGGGTCCCACTTATGTTCGATGGGCCTTAAGTCAATTATACTTTTTCTCGACAATTTATGCACTCATTCCCAAAAATATCAATATTCCATTAGGATATATCTATTGATCCTAAAAGATAAAATGTTAAAACAAATGTGATGAATCATATCACAAAATATAAAATTCTAAAAATAAATATAATGTTCTATACAAAAAGATGATTGATTGTGACCAGATTTGAATTCTAATCATGAATTACAATTAAGATGAGAAATGATGTTCAATTTATATTATGAACAAAAAATTATGATTATTGACATTATAATACATGAATATTAATATAAATTCAATGAATATTTTCCTATTTTAGTGTAAAATAACACCCCCAACTTGGGATTTCCTATTCCAAACAAAAACACTATTAAAAATATGTAATAGAATTACATTTTTAAAAAACATATTATCAATCATTAATCACAGAAACCTCATTCCAATAAATCATGAAACCATTAAAAATAATTTCACAGTATATAGGTCCATAATTATATCCCATGACATACATCATTACTTTGTTAAAATTCATCATCACATTTCATCCAATTTAAATTATGAATGATGATTTGTGGGGAATCACAAAATACAAGGAGCCCATTTTCTTGCTGGAGGGGGAAATGTAACCCCTATGTGGGAATAAAATTAAACCTTATGATGATTATCCATTTTTTTATTTTTTTTTTGATTTATTATTATTTTTTTGTTATTTATTTTAAACATAAATATATTTGAAAATACAGTCTATGTGCAAGAAATCTATGGGGACATGATAACCAAGTGTTGGAATATACACATATTATTTATTCTATTATCTAAAATATATATATGAAGCTTAACTATAGTAATGAAAATTATGGATTCCCAATCTCGAAGATCGAGATGCCATACATTTAGAAAAAAGAGATTCTTATGTGGTCATTATTTCATTTTTTATACTCAAATTCTTCTAATTATGAACACAAACCGTATTCTATGAAGAAAGGGAACCAAGAACACAAATTTATACCCAATATACAATTGAAATGATTTTTTAAATTTTTATTAAGTGGACGCAATTGTAAAATTTGAAAAATTACTTCGAACAACTTCGTTTTCAAAAAACTCAACTCATGAACATAAACATGCATTAAAATCATAATCAACGAATTAAAAATCCTTTGAAATTGAGATTTATTATTTCAAAATGTAAATTAATAAAATTAATGATTACAAATTGATTTATTTTTATTTTTTTATTTTCATAAATTTTAATTTTTTGATATCCTAGATTTTCACATACCCTGAATTTGAATGAAACTGCTCTTAGTTTTGAAATACTAAAGAGGAGAGTGATTAAAATTGGGAAGAAAGATGGGGTAAATTGATTTTAAAGGAAATAATGGAATAAAATAACCAAGTTCTATGAGTATGATAGTTCAATAATCAATTGATCACTTTAGATTATTGTCACATTTAGACTCCTTGGGGTTAATTGATTTCTAGTATTGATCTATAGAAAAAAGGTTTTTATTTGAAAAATAAAAAATACTGCAAATATAAAATTTAAAAAACAAGATCTATTAAATAACATTGGAAACCCAAAGGGGTTACCTTGACAAAAACACAAACAATTAAATCAAATAATAAAATTAAAAATACTAGGTTGACTCTTAGGAAGAGATTAATTTAAAGACATTAACTCGACTCGGACCTACCAAATTATCCAATTCCAACATTCATCATTTTATGTACCCCATATTTCATGTCTTATACATGATTTAGATTTATTCTTGGATTTGAAAATGTTTCATTTGCAATCCAATGTTCAACAATGAGTGTGAATATCAATAGAATTTAAGAAATGTTTGACCTGATATCATCTCTTATATTTCTTAAGATATCATTATAAGGACCTGACCAAAAAAAATTACATAATAATAACCTAAATGAATAATACCCATCGAGGATAAATTCAGGTTTAGAGTTTAATATAATTAAGACATAACTATTACATCTCAAAAGATTACAAAGTAGACACTTCAACTCAGTTTCCATTTTTTTCATAAAATAAACACTCTTAAAAAAAGAGTGTCATATCTAGTTCCATGTTTTAGACATTATGACTTTTCCTTGATCCCATCCTTGACACTATTAATCTTCTATGTACTATGAAAACATTTCAAAACATGTGATGAGAATAAATATCTTATTAAGGGCTATAAAAAATGAAATAAAACATTAGTTCATAAATATATACAAAATATAAACTCTTTTACTTACCTAATTGAAACATAATATTTATGAGTAACATATAGTAATCAAAAATCATAAAATTACTTATGGAATTCATATCATACTTACATTGTAGTTATCACATCTACATAGGGAGTTACATTGGAATACCCATCATAGTACATTCCCTAAATCATTTAGGAGAAAAATTCATGTTTACCTTGGTGACATTAATCAATGCATTGGAGAGCTATCTCGGGCTCACCCGCCCTAGTTTTATCACGGAACCACCCGTATATGTGGATAATTCCCAATAACCATAACATGATCATAACACAAAACATAATCATAATGGAAAGGTAACATTTCTACATTTCAATAAAAATATGATATTTCAATATATTAACATATCAAAACCATTTTCAATACCAAAAAAAATATTATATGTTATTTATTTTCCTTTAAAAAACATTATGGCTTATTAAGGAAACCAAAGATCAAATAATACGCGCGGCGGTGGAATGTTCATTGTCACCGCTTACGTTAAAAAATGAACATCTTATATTTAAAAGTTGTCCATGTGGTCAATAGTATATTATATTAAGAATGATATTCATTATTTAGATATCATATATATCTTATATATCAAGTAGGTATATGGATTTTTAATTTTACATACCATTTGGAGATAATAAATGAAATGCACCTTTCATGGAGATGGTAAGTCATACTTACTCATGAACGCTACATTAATTTATATTTCATATTTTAAGGGAATTAAACCATAATTATACATAGGTATATTATAATTACAGTATAATATCATATATAATATCATTATCTCAATTTTTTATACATACCATGTATGTTATGAATGAGACTTATAACTTTGAGGGGGCTGTAGTCCGCACTTCCTCAAATGAAATTATTGTGTTTACCTATAATGGAAACTATAAAGGTATGCTATAAAGAAAAACACAGAAGCATAAAGAAACCGTAAATATAATATATATCATATATAAATATAGTTTCATCTTAATGGAAAAAATGATAGGTGGTAGGAGATAATAGAACAATCAATATTTTGTGAGGTGTTAATTTTTCATCCACAGAAACAGAATGTTCTTCATCCATTACATGGAGGTTTGTGTAATGATAGTGTGAATCCTTCTCATAAAAACATCCTAGTATATTGAGAATACTTTTGTTTTATAAAATAAATGAATAAAAAGAGTTTATTTGTTGGAAAATTAAAATAAGAGAAAAGAAGTTAAGAGAAATTGTTACATTAATTTGGGTAACTCCCTTTAGAATGAATCAAAAGTGTTTCTTAAAGTGCCTTCTGCCTAACGTAAGGCCTTCCTAGTGGAGGAGATGGATTTAGGGAGCTTAATTGGGGAAAATATGGATGATCAAAAGGATTTATAGGTGTGAGGAATTGGTTAGAAGAGAGGACTTTTTATAAGGTGGAGGAGGGGCTCTTAAGGAAAGTGTGATAATATTATTTTATTATATAATGATATTCGGTTTCTAAAGGTCAAAAAATCATTAAAGTAGAACATAAGATTACTCATGTTCGAAATAAAATCATCCAATAATAATTGGACAGGTTTTGGATATTTTTTTAATCTTCATAATCTTATTTATTTAAATCATTTATTAATGAGGTACACACTGCTTCATTATTGTGTAATAAATAATTTAATTTAGTAAATGTCTTTAAATTATAAAGAAAATAAAATTATGGATTAAATATTATTATTTTTCCAATGAATATTTATATTCAAAATGATAATTTATATAATCCCATGTAATAATTAATTTACAAAGAGATATTTGTTTATATCATGTTTTCTTTTTCTTTATGTTAATTAAAATAAAGTGTCATTATCATTTATAAGGGCCTACATGGGGTCCCAAAATTGACCCAAAGATGGTGATGATCATAACTGACACAACCAATAAGGTTAGGAAAAGTGTTATGGTAAATTTGTATTATTATAATATTCTTTTTACCTTAAATTGCTTTATTTACCTTTAACCTTTGTAATTAAAAGTCAAAAGGTAATATTCACCAAAAACTATTTTCGTCTTATTGAACAAAATTTTACATACTAATAAAAACCATTTATGTCATATTTTTTAAATTCAATTCATATAATTGGTAAAATTTAAGTTAAATGAAAAAGTCATTTTTTAAACTACAACTAAGTGGTTTCACTAATTATCAAAAATTGATGTTTTTCAGATAAATAACAAAAAATCAGCCTACAATATATTTGATATTTACCAATTAAAAAGTTATGTTTATTTTACCAAATTCTAAACAGATAAGTTTCATTAATTAATTTATAATTAATTATCGTTGTTAAAACAAATTGTGTGTTTTTAAGATCAATAACTATCAAAATATTGACACTTGTTTATGTCCAATTTAAAAGTGAAATTAATTCCAATAAACAAAATTGGAATAAATGGTAAATTTATATTCTAATTGAACTTTTAAAGAAATTAAAAATATAATCTAAATATATAGAAAAATTATATTAAAATGCAGTTTGGAATTAAAATACAATATTTTTCACTATTCATTAAAAATTAACATTATCTGGAAAATTCAAAAATATTACACAAAGTAAATTTGGATTTCCCCATTCTTAATAAGAATTATATTTGGTCAAATATAACATATAAATGTGACCAAAATGGAATTTAATTAGTTTTCACCATTAAAAGGCTTTAAATCGACCTTTTAATGTAAATTATGCTTAAAATTAGATTTATTTTAATTTTAAGCCTCTAACTTTTAATTGATAAATGTCAATACATTTAACAAACATGTATAATCATATTTTAGTCAGTTTTTTTCATTACCTTCAATACAATTTCTAGGTGTTAACTACCATTTAAAATAATAATATTATATTATTAGTGTGCAACATAAAGTTTAAAGAAACTCATTGTTGAGTATCATGTAGGGTATCAAACATAAAAACCCTTTAATGTAAAATTTAAATTTAATTCACAAATGTTAATAAATATGAAATATATCTTCTTCTTTATTTACCTTGGATGTTACATTCTTCCCTCTTTTGGGAATTGTTTCCTCACAATTTAACATATCCAAATAAGTGGGGGTTTTTATCCCTCATAGAATTTTTGGATTCCCACGTTACCTCTTCAACCATATCGTTGTTCCACAAAACCTTTATCTATTGAATTAGCGTATTCCTCAAAAATTTCTCTCTACAGTCAATAATCTGGACTGGTTGTTCCTCATAAGAGATATTCCATTCAAACTGAACTACCTCTGGGCTCAAAACATGATATGGATCAGGCATATACATTCTCGACATCGAAACATGAAAAACATTGCGTACCTGGGATATACATGGCGGCAACGCCACTCTGTACGAAACTGATCAAACTTTATCCATGATTTCATATGTTCCAAATAACCACAGACTCAACTTTTCCTTCTTATCAAAATGCATCACACATTTCAATGGAGGAACCTTGATAAAGACTTGATCACCTATCTCAAAAGAAAGATCATTCCCTTGGATTTCTGAAAAACTTTTCTGCCTACTATGACCTGTTCTCATTAGCATCTAAATCAACTAAACCTTTTCTACCATCTCTTCTACCAATTATGGTCCAACCAGCTTCCTTTCACCGACATCATCCCAAAAAGTTGTAGTTCAACAACACTTTCCAAATAATGCCTCAAAAAGAGATATCTTTATACTGAAGTGAAAACTGTTATTATATGAAAAATAAACCAAAGAAAGATGTTGGTCCCAACATCATTGTAAATCCAGTGAACAAGAACATAACATATCCTCCAAGTTCTGAATTGTTTATTCTAATTTCCTATTTTATTGTAGATGAAAATCTGTACAAAAATTTAATTCAGTACAAAACGACTTCTCATATCCTTTTTGAAAGATATAAGTAAACCTGGGTTCACAATCAGATACAATGCAGAGGGGAACTCCATGAAACCTGACTATTTCTTTAACATTAAACTAAGAAAGTTGATCTAGAGACAATGTATATCTAATAAAATCAAATGGGTAGATTTAGTCAATCGATCAACAATAACACAGATTGCATTCTTACCTTAAGATTTCTTCGGTAATCTCACAATGAAGTCCATGGATATATTTTCCCATTTCCACTCTGGCACTGATAAAGGCTGAACCATTCCATTCGGTAACTTACACTCTACATTAACCTACTGACAATTCAAACACTTCACAGTATAGTCAACAATATCTCTTTTCATTCCATCCCACCATTAATACTCTCGAAGATCTCTGTACATCTTAGTAGTTCCTGGATGAACTAAATATGGGGAACTATGGGCTTCACATAACAATTCATTCCTCTACTATGAGTCAAAAGGCACACATAATCTATTTACAAATATCCAAACACAATCATTATCAATGTTAAATTAAAGAAACATTCCCTTCTGAAACAACACTACCTTTCTCTATAACTCACTGCCTTCTTTCTATGCTTGCTTTATTCTATCTGATAGAGTGGATTTCACTTACACATAAAAAAACATAATAATTTCCTGCACCAAAAACTTCTATGCCAAATTTCATCAAATGAAAAAACAAAGGATCATTTTACAAACATAAAATGGTTTATGAAGCATTACTTTTTCAACTCAAAGCATTATCCACTTTATTTGACTTTCCCAGATGGTAATGGATCGGGCATTCATAATCCTTGATTAATTCTAGCCATCTCCTCTGTCTCATGTTTAATTATTTCTGAGTTAATATATACATTAAAATTTTTTGATCAATATATATTTTAAATTTTACTCCATATAAATGATGCCTCCTAATTTTTAAATAAAAAAAAACAACAACTCATTCAAAACCATGTGTAGTGTAATTTTTCTCATGTGGATTCAACTGACATGAAGCATATGAAATTACCTGATCATTTTGCATTATGACACAACCAATTCATTTCAACGAAACATCACTGTAAATAAAAAACTCACCATTTCTATACGGTAGTTCCAAAACTAGATCATTCACCAATATTCATTTAAATTTCTAAAAACAATCATCACATTCTTTTTTCCGGATGATCATAGAACCTTTTAGATTTAAAATAGTCATTGGAAAAGATAACCGTGAAATATTTTCAACAAACATCTGGTAATGACCTTCCA
Organism: Viscum album; assembly: GCA_963277665.1. Taxonomy (NCBI): domain Eukaryota; kingdom Viridiplantae; phylum Streptophyta; class Magnoliopsida; order Santalales; family Viscaceae; genus Viscum; species Viscum album. The sequence goes on from OY728163.1 coordinate 1,882,470,210, forward strand.
AACCTAGAAAATATGAATCTCAGTTATATTTCTGTGTCTTGGACATTCTTCAACAACTTTTGTTTTAGCAGGATCAACAGTTATGCCATTTTTTGAAACAATGTGACCAAGGAAATAAATCTGTTGCAACCAAAACTCATAATTTCTGAATTTACCAAATAGTTTCTTTTCAATTGTTTTTGAAAGGGAACCCTTAAATGACTCTCATACACCTCTTTACTTTTAGAATAAACCAAAATGTCATCAACAAACACAACCACAAACTTATCCAAAAATTCATTGAAAATGCTCTTCATAAGATCCATGAATATTGCAGGTGCATTGGCTAAACCAAAATGCATATCTATAAATTCATAATGGCCTTATCTAGTATAGAACACGGTCATTGGAATATCTGCTTATTTCACTTTCAACAGATGGTACCCTGATCTCAAGTCAATCTTTGATAATACTGAAATCCATGGAGCTGATCAAAAAAATCATTGATATGAGGCAGAGGATACTTGTTCTTAATAGTGAGGTTATTTAATGCTCTATAATCAATGAAATATCTCATTAAACCGTCTTTATTTTCATCAAACATGACTGGGGCACCCCATGGCGATTTGCTAGGTCGAATGAAACCTTTATCTAATAACTCATGTAATATCTTCTCTAACTATGACAGTTCAATTTTATCCATTCAATAAGTGGGTTTTTAAATTAGCCCAACATCAGGAACTAAGTCAAAAATAAATTCAACTTCCTGATCAAGTATAATACCACGAAACTCATTAGGAAAAAAATCAATGTTCTAATTTACCACTGACACATCATTAATCTGAATAGTTCTTTTGTTTTCAACAATATGTGCAAGGTAACATTCTTTTCCATATTTTACTAGTTTCTCATATTTCTGATATGTTATCAAAAGAAAGGGTTCATTATTGTAGAGAAACTAAAAATCATTTTGAATAGAAACCTCTTTAGCTCTGTAGTCTATCTTAGCATGATAAACAGAAAGACAATCCATGCCCATGATAACATAAACTCTACTAGAGGAAAAACAATAAGGTTTGTAGGTAGATTCTTTCCTCACACAAGGACACAAATATTCGTATGTTTTTTTTGTCTCAAAATTTACTCCCGGTGTTTTTAATGAATGTTTTTTATACATATCATGAGATGGAATTCCCAATTTACTAGAAAACTGCTCAGAAATGAAAGAGTTAGTAGACCCTCAATCAAACAACACATTGGATAAATCTTCATAAACAAATAGTGTACCTTATACTACTTCATTTGATGGCCCCACATTTTTTGAAGTAGTTGAGAAGTATTTCACCACCACTTTATGCTTTCAGTCCAGATTATTTCCCACTATTTGGTTCTTTTTTGGACACTCATTTTCATAATGACCCATTTCATTTCACATAAATCATTTTTCTGAAAGAAAATCAGATTTTTTCTTACCGTTACCCTGATCATTTTTAGTGTAATTACGTGCCATTTGTCCCATTTTAACACATCAGTAGCACTAACATGAATTCAAAAGACATTCCCCGCATGCCTTTTTACCACAATTTTTACGAACTATAAACTTCATTTTCATACCATCAGACATTTTTGAAGTGTTCTTCCCTTTTGACTGCCAACTCAACCTCTTCTTTTGTTGTTTTTCAAAGAACACATGATAATTGGAAAACTCCATATCAACCTTCTCCACATAAGGAAAAAAATTACATAACTTTTGAACTCATGAGAAGCTAATTCCCTTTCAAACATTGGATTTAGTTCTCAGTAAAAATGGTTGATTTTACTATTAAGATCTCGAATGAAATTTTGTGCATACCTTTATAGTCGAGAGAATTTTGCTTCATAAATATCCACTGAGTCATCCTCATGCCTCAATTCCAGGAATAGTTTTTCCATTCTAAGAAAAACCACCTTAGGAAAATATTTCTCAAGAAAGATACCTTTGAAATCATCCCAATCAAGAGAATCAATCTCCTCACCATCCCTGATATTTTCCACCATCGACCACCACATATCAAATTCGCCTTCAAAATGGTAAACATCAAGACTGACCTTTTAAGGTTCTAAATAACCCATGATATCTAAATCTTTTCCAGTGATTTAATCCACCCTTCTACTAGCTTCGTGTCAAATGCTCCTCTGAATGATGTAGGATAATGACTCATGAAATGCTCCACCACTAACATGTTCCTCTATGGTTGATCTGGCTAATCTCATACATGGATACCACCACCATTAATATATTGGGTCAATTGTGCCATCACTATAACAAACTATTCAGTTTCAATTCTGACCATCTCAAGTTGCTGATTTGGAAGGTTGTCTTCCTCCTGATGTCGTCACAACATAGCTTCTTTGTTTCCTCTATGGAAAACCATTCTGAACATATAAATATCTAATGCCAAGAAAAATGGTAATATGTAAATTCTATGTGATTTCAATATAAACATAAATTACTTTATGAATATTAATTTTACAATACCATAACTCCAAAAAGTTTCTAAACCAACCTACGATACCAACTATAAGGACCCTGCCATAAAACATTACATAATATTTAATTAAACGAATAATTCACATTGAATAATTTTTTCAGGTTTAGAGTTTCAGAGAATTAGGAAAAAACTATTACATCTCAAATTATTATAAACTAGACAATTTTAGTCAGTTTCAATTTTTTTCAAAAATATAAACTTTTGAAAAAAAGAGTCATGTCTAGTTCCATTTTTTAGACAACATGACTTTTCCTTGATCCCATCCTGGACCCTATTCATCTTTAAGTCCTGTGAAATCATTTCCAAACTTGGGATGATCATAAAAATCTCACTAAGGGTTATAAAAAAAATGAAAGAAAACATTAGTTCATAAATACATAAAAAACATAAACACTTTAACTTTACTCATGAAAACATGAGATTTATGAGTAACACATAGTAATCACAAATCATAAAAGTACTTATGGAATTCATATTATACACACATCATAGCTATCACAGCTACATAGAGAGTTAATTTGGAATACCCATAATAGTATATTCCACAAATCTATTTGGAGAAACATGCATGTTTTCCTTCGTCATGTTACCCAATGAATTGGAGAGCTATCTCGGGCTAACTCTCCCGATGTTTATGACAGAACAACCCATATACATAAATAATTCCCACGGACCATAACATCATAATAACACATATATAAGGATAAATTAAAGATAACATTTCAACATTGAAATAACTATATAATATTTATATATTTTAACATTTCAAAACCATTATCAAATCCATTTTCAATACCAAAAATACATAAATTAGAATATGGTATTTATTTTTCTTTAAAAACATTACGGCTTTCTGAGGAAGCCAAAGATCAAATAATACTCATTGTGGTGGAATGGTCATTGTCACCACATACGTTAAAAAGAAACATGCATTTTTTTTTGTAAAACTCTTCATAAGAAAAGGATTCCATTTGATTGAAATGAAAAGTCAATGTTTTTTATAAAGATCATAAACGAAAGTCGTGTATTAGAAAAAAATATGCCTCAATGAAAGGAGATTGGGATGAATCCCTTACCTCCTGCCTGACTTGACACAATCACTCTTTAATCTCTTGAAAAAAAACTAAAGTTAATTTATAGATTCTTAAGAACCTTTTTAAAGATTATTATTCCTTTTATATAACATATTAACATTTTATAAACATTATGCAATCATTTATGTTAACAATGTTCATTTTGTTGATATTTGGTACTTGAATCAAAGAACTAACACCTTATATTTACATGTTGTCCATGTTTTCAATAGTATATTATATCCAGAATGATATTCACTATTTAGATATCATATAAATCATAGATATTCAGTATATATATGAATTTATAATAGTACATATCATTTTAAGATAAGAAATTAAATGCACCATTCATGGAGACGTTAAGCCATACGTATGCATGAACACTACTTTCATTTATATTTATCAATTTAATGGAATTAAAACATAATTATACATATTTATATTATAATTCCAGTATAATATAATATATATTAACATTAAATCCATCCTTTATATGTACCACGTATGGTATGAACGAGTCATATCACTTTGAGGGGGCGGTAGTCCGCACTTTGTCAAATAAAATTTTCACGTTAACACATAATGGAAACCATAATGGTCTGATATAAAAAAAATACTGATGAATAAAGAAAAAAAACATAATATATATCATACATAAATATAGTATCATATTAATGGCCACCATGATAGGCTATAGGAGATAATCGAACAATCAACATTTCCTGAGGAGTTAGTTTTCCATCCACAGAAACAATATGTTCTTCACCCATTAGATGAAGGTGTGTGTAAGTGTAGTTCTAATATTTTTCATAAAAACATCCTAGTATATTAAATATACTGGTTTTTTTATAAAATAAAGGAATAAAAAATGTTTATGGGTTAGAGAAGTAAAATAAAAAAAATGATGTTAAGAGCAATTGTTGCCTTTAATTTGGGTAACTACCTTGGGTATGAACCAAATGGGTTTCTTGATGTGCCTTATGCCTAAGTAAAGGATTCCAGGAGAAAGAGAGGGATGTAGGGAGATTAATTAGGCATATGATGGATGATCCAATATTCATGACAGGTGTGAGTAATTGGACAAAAGTGAGGGCCTTTTATATGGTGGAGGAGGGGCTCTTTGGGAATGTGTGATAATATTAATTTATTATATCATGATATTCGGTTACTAAATGTCGAAAAAATCATTAAAGTAGAATATTATATGACTCATGGTCAAAATATAATCTTTAAATAAATAAGGGATATTTGTTTTGGTTATTATTTTACTTTTTATAATCTTATTTATTTAAATCATTTATAAAGGAGGTAAACACTCTATCATTATTGTGTCACAAATAATTTACATTATTCGATGAATAAAAATTATAAAAAAATTACCATAATTTAGGAAATATTTTAATCTTTCCAATGAATATTTATAGTCTAATTTTTAATTTATATAACCCCATGTAAAAATTAATTTACAATGATATTTTTTTTTATGTAATTTTTTCCTTTAAGTTAATTAAAATAAATTGTCATTATCAATCATAAGTGGCTCCATGGGGTCCATAAATCGAACCAAATGTGCTCATGGTCGTATATTACTCGACCAATAAGGATATTAAAAGTGTTAAGGTAATTTTGTATTTTATTATAATATTATTTTTACCTTAAATTATTCTATTTACCTTTAACGGTGGCAAATAAAAGGCAAAAGTTACTATTCAGAAAAAAATTATTTTCACTCTTATTAAATGACATTTTACATACTAATAACAACCATGTATATTGTATTTTCTATATTCAATTCACAGAAGTGGTAGTTTTTTAATTTAAATGAAAATGATAGTTTCTTAACTACTACTATGTGGTTTCACTATTCATCATTAATTGATGTTTTTCAGAAAAATACAAAATATTCATCCTTAGATATATTTGATATTCCGAATTCAAAAATGATGTCTATTTTACCAAATTATAAACACATAATTTTAATTTATTAATTTAAAATCAATTCCCATTGTTTAAACAAATAGCGTGTTTTTAAGAAACAATAACCATCAAAAGATTAACACTTGTTTTAGTCCAATTTCAAAGTAAAATTTATTCCAATAAAAAACATTGGATTAAATGTTAAAAATAGATTATAAATAATAATTGAACCAAATTAAAAAGATAATATATCCATATAAATAAATAATATTATAATGCAGTTTGAATTAAAATACAATATTTCTCACTATTCATTAAAAATGAACATTATCGGAAAAATTCCAAAAATTTATAAAAAGTAAATTTTGATGTCCCCATTATAAAGAAGAATTTTATTTGGTCAAATAGAACATATTAATGTAACCAAAACTATATTTAATGATGGTTCTCCATTAATGGCGGTAAATCAACTTTTTAATATAAATTATACTTAAAATTAGATTTATTCTCATTTTAAGCCTCAAAATTTTATTACATAAATGTAAATACATTTAAAAAACATGTATAATAATATTTTAGTTAGTTATGTTCATTCCCGCCAATACAACGACTAGGATTTACCTACCATTTAAAATAATAATATTATATTATTTGTGTGCAATGTAATATTTAAAGGAACATGTTGTTGCGTATCAGGTATGCTATCGAACATAGAAAATCCTTTAAAGTAAAATTAATATTTAACTCAAAAATATTAATAAATATAAAATATGAATTATTCATTATTTACCTAGGATGTTACCTTTATCCCACCTTTTGGGAATTGTGCCCTCGCAATTTTACTTATAAAAAAGAGGGAGTATTTATCCCTCATTGCATTTTCAGATTCCCACATTGCCCCTTCTACCATATAGTGTTTCCACAAAACCTTTACCTGGTGAATTACCATATTCCTAAACACATACCCTCTACAGTTCAGAATCTAGACTGGTTGTTCCTCCTAAGAGATATTCTCTTCCAACTGAAAAACCTCTCAGCTCAAAACATGAGATTGATCTCGCATATAGTTTCTCAACATAGAAAATTGAAACACATTGTGTATCTAGGATAAAAATGGAGGTAAATCCACTTTTTACGCAACTAATCCAAAATTATTGAGGATTTCATATTTTCCAATGATCCTCGGACTCAACATTATGTTCTTACCAAAACACATCACACTTTTCCATGGAGAAACATTGAAATAGACATGATCATTGACCTCAAATGAAAGATCATTCCTCCAGTTATCCACATAACTTTTATTCCTGATCTTAGCAGTTCTCAGGTGCTTCTGAATCAACTGATCGTTTTCGGCCATCTCTTCTACCAATTCTGGTCCCACCAGCTTCCTTTCACCTACTTCATCCCAAAAAAGCTGGGGTTCGACAACGCTTTCCATATAATACCTCAAATGGAGCCATCTGTATACTAGGATGAAAACTGTTATTATTTGAAAACTCATTCAACAAAATATGTGAAGGACCCCGGGACACCCTGAGAGGGGAGGGGTGAATCAGGGTGACCACTTTTTCTTCTACTTTGTTGGATCTTGTTCCCACGTTGGTAGGAACTTGTTGAACCTGTATGATGATTACGATCAAAATGAAAACATTCACATCCACAGAGAAGACACAGTCATTTTTACTTGGTTCACCACTAAGGGCTACGTCCAAGGAGCATACGCCGACAGGTTGCCGGTCGTACCTAAATCCACTATGCTTCACTAGCTGCGGATACAAATGTTCGGGTACAGAAAATCTGTCCCAGGCTCACTGCCTTTACAATTGTTCAGGGATAGCTCACTGCGTCCCTCGGGTCACTCCCGTTGACTCCCCCTGGCTCACTGCCGTTGGTGAAGTCTCACTCAGTTTATAGACGTGTAGGTCTCTTCAATAAATTTGCATTGAAGTCTTTGCCTCTGCTCAGCACGAGACTCTGCTTGCATCGAAGTCCGGAAGAGATGCACTAGAACGCACAGAACCACTGAACTGGATAACCAAAATGTGCAGACAAACCTTATTGAGAAATATGCGAGACATCAACCATTTGCGCGCAACATTTTCTTTTGGTGCGGAAAAATATTTCGCGCAAAAATCCCCTTTTTCGCGCAACTCCAAATATTTCGCGCAATCTCCTTTACGCGATCCTTTTCGCGCATCAGACCTCGGATCTTCTCTAAGTCTTCCAACTAACTGAATGAAGGGGGTCACCTCATATTTATAGGCGACTGAGACCACTGCGCGCAAAATCCCCTTCGGCGCGGAAAATCTCTCATCTGGCGCGTAATCTTTCCCCCAGCTTATGTATTTCGCGCACAACCCTTATTTTCCGCGCAGCCCATGCCTTTGCCATCTTTCCCCAAACTGATTCTGAAACAGCATTTGCGCGAAAAAACTATTTCGCGCATCCCGCTGTTTTTCGCGCCCAACTTAAGTATTTCGCGCACATCCCTGATTTTCCGCGCAGCCCATGCCTTTGCCATTTTTCGCCTCTCTGAATTCGAAACACTGTTTGCGCGAAAAAACTATTTCGCGCATCCCGCTGTTTTCCGCGCCTAACTTAAGTTTTTCGCGCAAGCCTCTTATATTTCGCGCACCACTTCCGTTTTCTGCGAAGCTCCTTTTGCAGACAATCCATGTCTTCATTTTCCGATTTTGAGGCCCAAAAATTTGGCAAACACTGGGAAACAGCGCCACCTTCAAAACTGTTGTCTGCTTGAACTGTATGATCACTTTGCTGGAACACATTCGGAACTTCCACTGAGGATTGACAACAAACACAAACCATACACCAAATCATGCTTTGAAAAACCTGGTTCCAACAATCTCCCCCTTTGGGTTTGTTGGCAATCAGAATAAATTCAATAGATCTCCAACCATGAGCAAATCCAAAACGCAAGAATCAACTCAGCCAACACTCTAAGTCTACGTGAGCAATGCTCGGTGTAGAAAACAAGAGAGGAAGCTTGAATTGGGTCTTAGTGTTTTGAAATTCTCCATGACGCCCGATGTTATCCTTATTAAACTTCTCATCACAATCTTACACTTCCATCACAGATGAATTTCTTGCCGTGAATTTCTTGCCGTGAATTTCTTGCCTTGAATTCTCTTGCCGTGAATTTCTTGCCGTGAATTTCTTGCCTTGAATTCTCTTGCCGTGAATTTCTCGCCTTGAATTCTCTTGCCTTGAATTTATTCCTTTCTCCCCCATTGACAATAAAACCAAAGACCGAAAAGTTTGTTCAACGTTCAGCTCAAGCCATACTCCCCCTGGATAGTATCTCCCCCATAAACCTGCATCACAGCCATAAACAGATAAAAACAGTCAAAACACACGGGGAGAGGGGACTTCCGGAGCCTCCTTATGCAGTAGGAGGTGGTCGAACACCGAGGTTCAACCGATGCTTCTCGAACACAGCTGCGGACAATGGCTTGGTTAGGATATCAGCCACTTGCTCATTTGTTCCAACATGATCCATTTTAATCACGCCTTGTTCAACCTTTTCATTGATAAAATGATACCGTATTTCAATATGTTTTGTACGAGAATGCTGAACCGGATTTTTCGTAAGATCAATTGCACTTTTGTTATCACAATAAATCACCATTGGTTGCTGCACCTTATCACCAATATCTGTTAGCTGCTGCTTCATCCAAAGAAGTTGAGTGCATGCTTTTGTGGCGGATATATATTCAGCTTCAGCAGTACTAAGAGAAGTACTTTCTTGTTTCTTGCTCAACCAGCCAACACATTTCTGCCCAATATAGAAAGCTCCACCACTTGTGGACTTTCTATCTACAACATCACCAGCCCAGTCAGCATCAGAAAATGCTGATAATTCACTGTCTCTGCCTGCAGCAAAAAATAACCCGAAGTTATGTGTACCTTGAATGTACCTCATGATTCTTTTTACTGCTGCTATATGTTCCTCCTTTGGATTACTCTGAAACCGGGCCGCAAGGCATGTTGCAAAGACAATATCTGGCCTTGTCGCTGTCAGGTACAGTAGGCTGCCAATGATCCTCCTGTACATGGTGGGATCAACAGAGTTCCCATCCTCATTCTTTCCAAGTTTAGTTCCAACTGCAATCGGAGTTGACATTGGTTTGGAGTCTTGCATATTGAACTTCTTCAGCAGCTCTCTTGCATATTTTTCCTGAGAAATGAATGTGTATTCCTTCTTTTGAATAACTTGCAGCCCCAAGAAATATGTGAGCTCCCCAATCATAGACATTTCAAATTCTGATTTCATGTGGTTGGCAAATTCATCCACTGATTTCTTCCTACTGCCACCAAATATGATATCATCAACGTAGACAAGAACCATGAATTGATCTTTTGGAGAATTCTTCACATAGAGATTGTGATCAACTCCTCCTCTTTTGAATTCCAACTTCTTGAGATATGAATCTAGCCGTGAGTACCACGCCCGTGGTGCCTGCTTCAAACCATATAGAGCTTTCTTTAGTTTGCAGACCTTTGTTTCATCGGTACCCAAGACAAAGCCCACTGGTTGTTCAATGTAGACTTCTTCTTCGAGAACACCATTCAAGAATGCCGTCTTGACATCCATTTGATATACTTTATATCCTCTTTGGAGTGCCATGGCAAGGAAAAGCCTTATTGACTCCAGTCTAGCCACTGGAGCAAAGGTTTCTTCAACATCAATGCCTTCAATCTGAGAGTATCCTTTACATACCAGTCGTGCCTTGTTTCTGATGACACTTCCATGCTCATCAAACTTATTTTTGAAGATCCATTTGGTACCAATCACATTGTGACCTTCGGGTCTCTGGACAAGATCCCATGTCTGATTCTTATCAATCTGATCTAATTCATCATTCATGGCTTTCACCCAAGATTCATCTTTTGCAGCTTCTTCGAAGGAGGATGGCTCTACAACTGATAGAAATGCAGATTGTGTGGTATTCCTCATCCTTCTGGTTTGAGTGGGTGCACTCCTATCCCCAATTATGTTGGATGGATCAATCTCAGCTCTTCGATTTCTCCTGCGAGGTTCAGTAGTATTCTCTTCAGCCATAGTTTCTTCTTCAGATTCTTCTTCTGAGTCAACATCATCATGTGATTGATGAGTGTTTTGAACAGCTTCCTCTATTTCTGCATTTGTAGGTTCTTCATGTTCAAATTCTTCATGACTTTCGATCACATCAGCATATGACGTCCGTGAATCATTTGTGGTTTTCTCTTCAATTATCTTAACATCATTGCTTTCCACAATCCTTCCCAAACGATTGTTGAAACATTTGTAGGCTTTGCTGTTCATTGAGTAACCGAGGAAGATTCCTTCATCTGCATTGTCACCATATTTCCCCTGATTTCCTTCTTTGTTCCTGATGAAGCACTTACTTCCAAAGACACGAAAGTATTTTAGAGAAGGCTTCCGTCCATGCCACAATTCATATGGTGTCTTTGTCTCACCCATATAAAGTCCTGTTCGATTCTGAATGTACACTGCAGCTTGAACAGCCTCTTTCCAGTAATGTCGTGGAATACGACTCTCAATCAGCATAGTTCGTGCCATGTTGTTCACCTGTCGATTCCTTCGTTCAACAACTCCATTTTGTTGTGGAGTTCTCACAGCAGCTACCTCATGTTGTATCCCATGCTTCTCTAGATAATTTTCAAATTCAATGGACGTGTATTCTCCTCCATTGTCAGATCGCAGCACTTTGATTGTTCGTCCAGTATCATTCTCGGCGATTCGCCGATATGTTTTCATGCAGTCAAGGACCTGTCGTTTCCGGTGAATGACCATCACACATGCCATTCGACTGTAATCATCTATGAAAAGGACAAAGTACCTTTCTCCATGAGTTCCGGCAACATTTATTGGACCACAAACATCTGTATGAATCAGATCAAGAAGGTGAGATGCCTTTTTCTTCTTTGGCTGATATGAACTGCAGACCAGCTTCCCACGAATACAAGAATCACAGGATTTTTCACGCTCACGCTTCAGGTTGGGAATGTCCATGACAATTCTCAATTTTGATATTTTCTCCATGTCTTGTTGATTGATGTGTCCCAATCTCCGATGCCACAGATTGTTTTCTTCTTCAACAGTCATGTAACATACATTCTCTTCACTATCAACCTGATACAAGTTTCCTTCTGTTCTGCATCCCTTCATGAGAGAATTGCCAGTTTTTCCCTTGATAGTGCAGCCTTTCTGATTAAAAGTAACAACAAGTCCTGAGTCACAGAGTTGACTCACACTGAGGAGATTATGACGTAGGCCATCTACGTAAAGGACTTCAGTCTTCTTTAGTTCTCCATTAGCTAATTTGGTACTTCCACTCCCTTTGATTTTCAGAGCCCCATCATTACCAAATCTTACTGTACCATCAACATTCTTTATGATATTTGTAAGTAGACCGGCATTACCTGTCATATGAGATGAGCAACCGCTATCGAGAATCCAGGTACTGTTGTTCTTTGTGGCTTTGAGAGCTACCTCTGCAAGGTTTGATTTCTCAATCTTCCTCCTTTCCTTCCATGAGACATTAGATTGAGTATATAGAACTGATGGCCTTTCAACTATCTCTTCCGCAAACCCAGGTTCTTCATAGTCAAAGTCTTCTTTAAGAGGTGAGAACCTGTTTGAAAGAGAAACATCGTCTTGCTGACGAGACTTGACATGTCTGGAACTTCTGTATGAGGTGTCAATGTCCCTTCTCTGCCTGCAATTAATGGCCTTATGACCAAAGTTAGAACAATGAAAACAATATCCATAGAAATTATTTCTTCTATAAGAATTAGGATATGAAATTATTCTCCTTTGTTGAGCATCTATATCTTCTCCATTCAGATAGCTTCTTGCCTCTTCACAATAGGACATGGTATGGCCCAGATAGCCACAGAACTGACACTTCATGAGAAGAAATGTCTTCTCACTTGAATTTTTCCTCATAGCTTCTTCCTTGGGAGAATAGCAAGACTGTCTGCCATTTTTGAAAGTTTGAGGATAATTTTCAGGTCTCCTTTTAGTTTGGATTGAGGGTTCCTTTTTCAGCACTCTAGGTAACATTTCAACATGTTCAACTTCCATCTTATCTTTCTTTTGGATCTTTGCACTTCCAGCAGTTGATGACTCAGCCTCACAGCCAATTCCACTCTTTCCCATGCAAGCAGGTCTTTGATCACTCAAGACTTTTCCAACCCCATCTGAACCACACTTGGCTCTTGCAAGTAATTCTGCATCTGAGAATCTTCCGAACTGTATTTTCTTCCTCGATTCTTTTGGAACTAATTCTGTCTCCATTTTACTCCTCAGAGTAACTACTTCCTCCTCAAGACCCTCAACAGTCTTGGATTTTTCATCCAGTCTGGATGTGAGGTCATTGATGACCTTTGCTTGCTCTTCAACTCTCAGCTTCAGATCAACTGCATCATCATTGCTTTCAATTATTTTAGACTGTACCTTCACAAATTCTTCCAGTCGTTCAATTTCAGCTTCAAGTTGATCAACATATTCAGTTGATTCTTCTACAATTGATTTCCACTTATTGCAGCTCTTACATTTAATCTTAAGCTTACTAACTGCATCCTTAAGTTGCACCTCAGGATCTACACAAGTTCTCAGTTGTTTTTCACCATCAGTATCTTCTGACTTTTCAACAGTGGCCATCATAGAAGCATGGTTCCCAGTTTTGAATTCTGGTTCTTCTTCATCACAGAATTCATTGTCATCTTCTTCCTCTTCACAGACAAAACTCTTCCTTTGCATTTTCTTACCAGATTTGAAGTCTCCCTTTTTGAAGAACCTTCTTTGAGGCTTCTTGAAGTTTTCATCTTCACTGTCATCATCATTGATATTCTTCAAGCACTGAGAGGCAATATGCCCAACTTTTCCACAACGGAAGCATGCGAGAGGTAACTTCCCTTTGAATTTCCCTTTCCCCTTCTGGAGCTTCTTTGCAATGAGAGAAAGAATTTCTTTCTCTTCATCATCATCACCGCTACTATCCTTTGAGATTTTCAATTTATCCATGGCCTTGAATGCCATTTCCTTGCTCACCCGAGTCGTAGCATCTTCTGGTTTGACTCTCATTTCATATGCTACCAAACTGCTCAGTAAGTCATCTAAAGAAAGTTTGGAAAGATCTCTTTCCTCAAGAGCTGACACCTTCGCATTATACAGAGGTGGAAGTCTTCTTAATATTTTCTTTACAATATCAATGTCTTTGATTTCTTCTCCTAGACCCCGAATTGCTCCAACCACTTCAGTAATTCGATTGAAGAAAGAGTCTGCATTCTCGTCTGGATGCATCTTCAGATCATCAAACCGATTGTGTAGCACTTGTAGTTTCGCCTCCTTCACTTTGCTATCACCTTCATAAATATTCTCAAGTTTATCCCACATAGATTTTTCTGAGGTGCAATTCATCACCTTCAGGTAAATCTGATCAGAAAGGGCAGCAGTGAGAGCATTCTGTGCTTTAGCATCTGCATCAAGAAGTTTCCTGTCTGTTTCAGTCATAGCCAGACCTGTTGAATCAGTGACATGTATTCCTTGCATGGTAGAAAAAAGAACTTCCATTCCAAGAGATCTTAGATGAGATCTCATTCTGTTCTTCCAGATCTGGAAATTGCTTCCATCGAAGTGAGGGACTCCCCTGACATTGACGGCGTTTTCCATGATGAAGAAGGTCAGATTCAACACCAGCAACCTGGCTCTGATACCACTTGAAGGACCCCGGGACACCCTGAGAGGGGAGGGGTGAATCAGGGTGACCACTTTTTCTTCTACTTTGTTGGATCTTGTTCCCACGTTGGTAGGAACTTGTTGAACCTGTATGATGATTACGATCAAAATGAAAACATTCACATCCACAGAGAAGACACAGTCATTTTTACTTGGTTCACCACTAAGGGCTACGTCCAAGGAGCATACGCCGACAGGTTGCCGGTCGTACCTAAATCCACTATGCTTCACTAGCTGCGGATACAAATGTTCGGGTACAGAAACTCTGTCCCAGGCTCACTGCCTTTACAATTGTTCAGGGATAGCTCACTGCGTCCCTCGGGTCACTCCCGTTGACTCCCCCTGGCTCACTGCCGTTGGTGAAGTCTCACTCAGTTTATAGACGTGTAGGTCTCTTCAATAAATTTGCATTGAAGTCTTTGCCTCTGCTCAGCACGAGACTCTGCTTGCATCGAAGTCCGGAAGAGATGCACTAGAACGCACAGAACCACTGAACTGGATAACCAAAATGTGCAGACAAACCTTATTGAGAAATATGCGAGACATCAACCATTTGCGCGCAAAATCATCCTATTGCGCGCAACATTTTCTTTTGGTGCGGAAAAATATTTCGCGCAAAAATCCCCTTTTTCGCGCAACTCCAAATATTTCGCGCAAGCTCCTTTACGCGATCCTTTTCGCGCATCAGACCTCGGATCTTCTCTAAGTCTTCCAACTAACTGAATGAAGGGGGTCACCTCATATTTATAGGCGACTGAGACCACTGCGCGCAAAATCCCCTTCGGCGCGGAAAATCTCTCATCTGGCGCGTAATCTTTCCCCCAGCTTATGTATTTCGCGCACAACCCTTATTTTCCGCGCAGCCCATGCCTTTGCCATCTTTCCCCAAACTGATTCTGAAACAGCATTTGCGCGAAAAAACTATTTCGCGCATCCCGCTGTTTTTCGCGCCCAACTTAAGTATTTCGCGCACATCCCTGATTTTCCGCGCAGCCCATGCCTTTGCCATTTTTCGCCTCTCTGAATTCGAAACACTGTTTGCGCGAAAAAACTATTTCGCGCATCCCGCTGTTTTCCGCGCCTAACTTAAGTTTTTCGCGCAAGCCTCTTATATTTCGCGCACCACTTCCGTTTTCTGCGAAGCTCCTTTTGCAGACAATCCATGTCTTCATTTTCCGATTTTGAGGCCCAAAAATTTGGCAAACACTGGGAAACAGCGCCACCTTCAAAACTGTTGTCTGCTTGAACTGTATGATCACTTTGCTGGAACACATTCGGAACTTCCACTGAGGATTGACAACAAACACAAACCATACACCAAATCATGCTTTGAAAAACCTGGTTCCAACAATATGATGGTTCCAAATTAACTAGTAATCCAGTGACAAGCACATAACATATCCTCCATGGTCTGAATTTTTCATTATGGATGCCCATCTGATTGTGGATGAAAATCTACACTAAAATTTAATTCAGTACCCAATGACTAGTGAAGGCCTTTACAAAAGTTAAAAGTTAACCTGGGTTCACAATAAGATGCAATGAAGATTGGAACTCCATGAAACCTGACTATCTCTTTAACATAAATGCGAGAATGTTGATCTAGACACAATGTGTCTCTAGTAGGAAGTAAATGAGCAGATTTAGTCAATTGATCAACAATATCCCAGATTGCATTATTACCCCGAGATGTCTTCGATAATCCCATAACGATGTCCATGGATATATTTTCCCATCTCCACTCTAGAACCAGTAAAGGCTAAAGCATCCCTTTCGGTAACTGCCACTCTGATTTAACGTGCTTTCAAGTCAAACACTTCACAGTAAATTCAACAATATTTTTTTTCATTCCATCCCACCAGTAACACTCCGAAAGATCCCTCTGCAACTTAGCACTACCAGGATGAACTAAAAATAGGGAACTATGGGATTCACATAATAACACATTCTTCAACTTTGAATCATAAGGCACACATAATTTTTTTCCAAATCACACAAAATAATCATTATCAATGTTAAATTCAATAAACATACCCTTCTGAACCAACTCTACAATTTTCTAAAACACACTGTCTTATTTCTATGCTTTCTTCATTTTGTCTGATAGAGATGATTTCACTGACTCTTGAAACAAAATAGAATAATTTCCTACACTAACAAATTCTATGACAAAGTTCATCAAATAAAAATCCAAATGATCTTGTTCCAAACGTAACATGGTTAATGAATCATTACATTTTCTACTCAAAGCATTATCCACTGTATATGCTTTTCCCAGATGGTAATGGATAGGGAAATCATAATTCATTATTAATTCCAAACATCTCTTATAACTCATTTTTAATTGATTCTAGGTGAATACATACTTTAATCGTTTTATCAGTATATATTTAACATTTTACTCCATACAAATGATGACTCCAAATTTTTAAATAAAGAACAACATTTGTTAATTAAAAATCATGTGTTGGATAATTTAACTCATTTGGTTTCAACTGAAGTGAAGCATAAGAAATTATCTGATTATTCTTCCTTAGGACACAAACAAGTCATTTCACCAAAGCATCACTCTAATCAAAACACTCACCATTTTGGGAAGGTAGTTCCCAAACTATATCAATCACCAATCTTCTTTTTAATTCCTAAAAATAATCATCACATTATTTTGTTTGGATTAACTTAACAACTTTTTGTGTTAACTTACTCATTAGACAAGATAACCCTAAAAAAATTTCAACATACTTTTGATAATAACCTTCCAAACCATGAAAACTACCGATCTCAGTAATATTTGTGGGTCTTGTCCATTCTTCAACAATATTTTTTTTAGAAGGATCAAAAGTTATGCCATTTTTTAAAACAATGTGACCAAGGAACGAATTTCTTTGCAACCAAAATTCCATCTTGATGAATTTACCAAATAGTTTCTTTTCTTTTAAGGGTTTCAAGACAACCCTAAAATGACTTTAATGCTCCTATTTACATTTAGAATAAACCAAAATATCATCATTGAACACAACCACAAACATAACCAAGAACTCACGGAAAATTCTATTCATAAGATCCATGAATATAGAATGTTCATTGGTTAAATCAAAAGGAAAAAATTAAAATTCATAAAGGCCATATCTAGTACGAAACTCGGTATTACAAATGTCCTCTTCTTTCACATTTAACAGATGGTTCCACGATCTCACGTTAATCTTTGAAAAATACTGAGCTCCTAGGCGCTAATCAAACAAATCATCAGTATCAGGCAAATGATTCTTGTTCTTAAGAGTGATGTTATTCAATTCTTTATAATCAATGCAATATCTCATTGAACTATATTTCTTTTTTTAAATACAGGATCACCCCATGGAGATGTGCATGGTCAAATGAAACATGTATCTAATAAATCCTGCAATAGATTCTTTAACTCTAAAAGTTCAATTTCAGCCATTCGATAAGGGGTTTTGAAATTGTCTTACATTAGGATATAAGTCAACAGTAAATTCAACATCTCTGTTGTGTATAATACTAGGAAACTCATTATAAAAATATCAAGGTACTCATTTACAACTACCACATAATTAATCTGAATAGTTCCTTTGTTTTCAACAATATGTGCAAGGTAACATTCACTTCCATCTTTTACTAGTTTCTCAGCTTCTTGGTTTGTTATCAAAAGAAATTGTTCAATCTTGTATAAAAACTAAAAATCATTCTAAAAAGAAGCCTCTATAGATTTGTAGTCAATCTTAGCATGATAATCAGAAATCCAATCCAGGCCCAAAATAACATCAAACTCTACTAGAGGAAAAAAATAATGTTTGTAGGTAGATTCTTGCTGCACACAAGAACATAAATGTTCTTATGTTTTTTTTGTCTCAGCATTTCCTCTAGGTGTTTTTACCATATGTTCTATATTCATATATTGAGATGTAATTCCCAATTTTCTAGAAAAAATCTCAAAAATGAAAGAGTGTGTAGACCCTGAATCAATCAACACATTGGTATAATCTGAACAAACACACAGTGTACTTGATACTCCTTCATTTGATGGCCAAACATCTGCTGAAGTAGTTACAAATGATTTCACCACCCCTTTCTGCTTGTAGTATGGCTATTTTCCCTCAGTTGACTTCTTTGTTGGACCATTATTTGTATAATGACCCATTTCATTGCACTAAAAACATTTTACTGATTGTAAATCAGATTTTTTCTTACCATTACCTTGATATTTTTCAGTGCAATTACGAGCCTTATTTCCCATATTACCTCATCAGTTGCACTTACCAAAATTCAAAAGACATTCCCAATCATGATCTTTACCACAATTTTTACAAACTGTAAACATAAGTTTCTTTACATAAGACTTTTGTGTAGATTTATTCCTTTTTGTTGGCCACCTCAACCTCTTATTCTGTTGTTTGTAAAATAAGACCTGATCGTTAGAAAACTCAATTTCCACCTTCTCTGCACAACGAACAAGTTTTTCATAACTTTTTAACTCACTAGAAGATAAATCCCTTCGATACTTTGGCTTTAATCCAATGTAAAAGTTTTTGATTTTACTAACAAGATCTTGTATGAAATTTGGACCATACCTTTCTAGTCGAGTGAATTTTGAATCATAAACAACCACTAAGTCATTCTCCTAACTCAATTCTAGGAATTTATTTTCCATCCAAAGAAGAACCACCGTAGGAAAATATTTCTCATGAAACATACCTTTGAATTCATCCAAATCAAGAGCATAAATCTCCTCACTATCCCTGATATGTTCCACCATCGACCACCAATGATCTGTTTCACCTTCAAATTGGTAAAAATCGAGACTAACCTTTTGTTTTACTAAACAACCAATGACATAAAAAATCTTTTCAAGTTATTTAATCCACCCTTATGATAGCACTAGGTCAGATGATCTTCTAAATGATAGCGGATGTTGCCTCATGAAATTCTCCACTACTAACATTTACCTCTATGGTTGATATGGCTGATATCGTACATGGATTCAGCAACAATTAATTTCCAGAGTCAATTGTTCCATCAATACATCAAATTGTACAGTACTGATTCTGATGATCTCATTCTACTGATAAAAAAGATTGTCTTCCACCTGATGTCATCCCAATAAAGTTTCTATGTTTCCTCTACAGAAAACCATTCTGAAAACAATAATATCTTAGGCGAAGCAACATGGTTGTATTTAATTGCTATATGATTTCAAAATTAACATAAATTATTTTATGGATATTAATTATGTAACACCCCGAGATTTTATGAAAAATATTCTTTTCATTAATGTCTTGTGTTGTATTCTACACAAAAAGGAGGTTTCAACGCACACATCATTGACTTTCCTTGCATTACATGCAATCACGACCTTCCTCGATAGCGTGTGTAGTACACAATACCGAGTTTCACTAAACAACGATATGATATTAAAATATTATTAAAACTAGCCGTTATGAATAGTAATAACCACTTTTTGAAATTTTGTAAATTTTATTTTTAAAAATGGACTTCATTTTTGGATTCTTAATATCGAAATTAGCTTAGGGTGAAATTTTGGTACTTTTCGGATAACTTTCATATTTTGATGAATAGTGAAAATTACTAAATTTTAATTAAATAGTACTTTTTTAATAGAAATAATTAATAGTGATAAATTTTTAATTTGAGTGGTTTTAAAGTATATTTAGAATATATTTTTACAATTTAATACAATGTTGTTCATTGGATGTAATTTCAAATTTAAACCAGTTATAAACAAGTGTCAATCTTTTGATAGTTATTATCTCTTAAAAACACACTATTTGTTTTGACGATGAGAACTAATTTTTAATTTAATTAATGCAACTTATATGTTCTAAATTTGGAAAAATAGACATCATTTTTAAATTCTTAATATCAAATATATCTTAGGCCTAGTTTTTGGTATTTTTCTGAAAACATTCAATTTTTGATGATTAGTGAAACCACTAAGTGGTAGTTATAAAAACTAAATTTTTCATAAAACGTAATTTTACCACTTCTGTGAGTTGAATTTTGAAAATACGAGAGACACAGTTAATATGAAGGACTAAAATGTGGTTCAATGAGATGAAAATAATTTTTGGTGAATAGTAACTTTTTACTTTTTTTTACCACCGTTAAAAGTAAATAGGCTAATTAAGGGTAAAAATGATATTATTATTACCCTAACACATGTCCTAATTCTATTGGACAAGTGTAATTCGACCAAAAACAAACTTAGGAATAAAATATGACCATTTAGGCCCACTTGGATTAGATTATGACATTTATTATTAATTTATTTAAAGAAGGGTTAAAATAGTGAAAATCAACATTTAATAACTAAAGCATTTTTAATATGGGGTTATACATAAGATAAATTCTACTATAAATATTAATTATAAAGATAAAACGATTTCCTATATAATGGTATTTTATTTGTAATTTTTAGACATTAAATTATTCAATTTATTTATGACACAATGATGATGCAGTAATTATCTTATTAATGAAATATTAACATAATTGATGTTATAAATACCCAAATAAATATAATTTGAGACATTTTATGAATTTAGATAATTTTATAGGATAATATGGCATGTTAAAATTGATTTAATTAACTTCGTTTGAACTTATCATTCTGTTATGATTTTAAAACAATCAATTACTAAATAGTTTCAAAATTGACATAAAAAATAGTTTTTAAAACAAATATTATATTATTAATTGTTATCTTATTCCTAAAAATATAAGGTTCGGACAAATGACTTAGATAAGGTTATATATATTAATAATAAACAACTTTTTGTTCGTTTGTCTTGATATAGTATGTTTATTAACCTTATAGTATAAGAACACAAGAAGACACGGCAAAAGTAAAATTATTTAACTTAATGTTAAATCTACATGATAGGGTTAAAATAGGATCCTAAACATGTCTAAATTCTATTGGATTAGAGGATTTCGACCCATCCCCACCTTATCCCTGAAATAAATCAATTTGGTGATATTTAAAACCGATCTTGACTTTATAATAAAATAATATTTTTAGTTATTCCAAAGGTGCCCCTCTCCTCCCTTATAAAAGGGAACCTCCTCCCTCTGTTCCTCACACCACATTGAGCCTTAAAAATAGACCAACCCCTTCCAAATCCCTTTATACACTTCCCTATAAACATCCTAGAGGTTCTGTTCTTCCTCAAAGTCCAATTTTAGTGCCCTAAAAAGTGATCTCAAAGAGGGGCTTCAAAGAAGAGGTAATGTTTGTTTCAGATTCTTTCATCTTTATTTCTTCTTACACTTATTCTTATTAGGTTTTTTTCATTATGAAGTAATGACATCAGTATCACATATATACTTATATGTTATTATAATTATGAAAAAACCTTATTTCACCTTCTATCCATCCTAGGGAAAATGAAATCACCGCGCGTGCGTACGTACGGAATACCGTCTCCACGCTATGGTGTAATCTATTTTCCACCACCACCTTACTTGGATGGGTATAATGGTGTACTCAATAACTATATATGATTATTGTAAAGTGATATTGATTCTGAAATATTATACATACACTCCAATACAATTCCACGATCATGAGAACGATATCATCGCTCGTGCGTACGTACGGACTACCGTCTCCACGACGCGATGAGATTCATTCTCCACGTTAACCATTCATGAAGGATTATAAAGTATATATATAATAAGTAGTCATGAAATATATGACATAATAATACTACTGGATTTATGTATATATATATTTATGTCATCGACTTAATTCCACTCAATTCAATAAGGAAACGAAAACAGTGTTCATGCGTACGTACGACCTACCGTCTCCATGAACGGTGTATTTCTTTCCATTTATCGATCCATTATATATATGTATATTCTGAATATATATTATATATAAATTATTTTTTATATTCTGGAATTAAGTAATCATGATCTAATTAATCATATGAATAATTACAAGTTAAAACACGAATGACAAATGAGACGATTTTACCCAAAACGCTACTTTAACATGAATTTACAAAAGAACAGGTAAAAGTCATAAGTGAACCATATATGATATAATAATAGTTTATATGACTCTGCAATAAGTCAATGACATTATTTAAATCATTATACAAGAGTTTTGGACACTTACGAAGCAAATCGGACCTATGTTAAGGGAAATATCACAATCCATGTTTGCTCAATATGTAATTTTATTTCGCTACACCTACAATTTTTTAAATCCAATTTTACCCTTCGGCAAGTTTTTAGTGAAAGATATGAAAGGAATCTTTTGTCGTTTTTCGTACGAGGTACTTTTTGACTTTTTCGACAAAAGTACGAGAAGAATGTTTTTTTTAACTTATATGGAATGAATGGATTTTTAAAATAGTATTTCCAAAAAGATTCCTTTAAAAGTATTCAAGTCTATTTTTAATCAACTTACTTTAGTTTAGAATTGTATGAAATGTTAAAAAAGGAAAAGTGTTTTTGATGTAGAAAGGATATTTTTCTCAAGAATGGAGTTCAAGTGATTTATCAAAACTATTTTCCATCTAAGATAATAAAGGGTTATGTTTCTATCCCTATTATTACATGGATTTGATTATGTTGTGATGGAAATATTTTTATGAATCCCTTTATCCTATATGAATTGTTTTATGATGTCATGATGATTTTTAAGATTCCAATTTTTATTACATGGGTTATGCAATAATGTATGATTTAAGATTTTGTGGCACACATAAGAATGGTATAAATATGAGATGGGTGAGACCTATATCTCCCTCCAATTCATTGGTTAAAGATTTTATATCTCATGAGATAGACATGGCTGGAACGGTAGGTTATACCGGTTCAGTGAAACAGGATAGAAATGAGGGGTGAACTCGGTTCAGAAAGGGACATTGTCCACTAAGATAGTCTTGGAAATGAGTCTTGACTAATTAGAAATGATTATCTATGATTATGTGTGTATGCCACAAGGTTTCATGATTTAAGTTATGATTATTGGGATTACATTTCAGTACTATGATTTTACCCATGTTATGAAATTATGATCTCTTCTGCAGGTTATGATTTCCAAAAGATATGTTCTTATGAATATGACATGATTGATATTTCTGTTTTTTACCCTTACTGAGCATTTGATCTCACCCTTTTATGTTTTCTTTTCCCCAGGACATAAAGAAAGGATTTAGGTTTAAAAAAAATAAGATCTTTATGGGAGATGTTGATGCTCTTTCACCACGATTAGAAGATTATATTCCGAGGATCCAAAGACACTAAACTATTACGGTCCTTGTGCGTGTGTTTATTATGTACTAAGTATTCCAAAAAAGTAATGTAATGTCCATGTACGTCTGGCTTCGGGTCTCTACAGTTGGTATCAGAGTAAAAGTTTAGTCACCCTTGGGAAACTAGATGTGAAAAAGTTAGTAAGATCCCTAGAAATATTTCTAAGGTATGTCTAGGGATGTCCCTAAGGATAACTATACATATAGGATATAATCCCAAAACTATGGTAACAATATTAGATTAAACCAAAGATGTTAGATATTAAAGTTACTCCCCCTTTATTATGATTTTTGCCTCTCACGCTATTCTTTTTGGGTTTTAGAAAATGGATGGAAACAAGATGATTCACGATAATGGAGGATATGATGGACAATGGAATGATATTCATCATGAGCAACCAAATGAAATGGGATTTGGAAGTCCAAACATCATTATTATGCCAAACCAGCAATCTCATAGTATGATCAAAAAAGTTAAATTTTTTAAGTTTCCTGACTCGGCTAATAAGAGAAAGATGGAGTTTCATGATAATCATAGAGGAAAGAAAGTTCAACTTTCCCTATGTAAATCATGTGGGAATAGGCATTAAGGAGAATTTTTCAAAGGAACTGGAAGATTCTTTGGGTGTGGAAAAGAAGGACACAAAGCCAGTAAGTGCAAAGAAAAAGGTTTAGTTAACACCATGGATGAGGATAATGGTATTTCTACGACATCAACAATGGTTAAATGTTTAAAATGTGGAATGTACAGGCATTATGCAAACCAATTCCCTAAGGGAAAGTCTCATGAAGAGAATCAGTATGGTCGTATGGGTAGTATTTATGTTGATGATGATGAATAGACTACAAATGATATGTGAGATGAAGGAATTGTTGAAGCTCGGTCAATGGTTTATGAATGTAGTGGAATGATTACATGTTTATCATGTGTAATGTTTTATAAGTAATCTCATGATACAATGGAATAAAAAGACATCTAAGGATTGTTACACTGTTGTCTTTTCTTGAGTTTTGAAAGTGTATGATTAATGGTACCAGTATCCAGAAAGGTTATTCAGATATTTTTGGAATGTAGATGATATGCGCATAATGAAGGGATAAGGAGAAAATTAAATGTTTGATAGTATTCATGACCTCATGACTGATATAAGGAGAAGGATATATCATGGTTTGAGTATATAGAATTTTTGGATTTTGGTATGTGGAAAGAGTTAACTTTTGACTGCATTCATGTCTTCACTATGGTTTAATGGGTATTCAATCTTCAAGAGAATACATGATTAAGGTATTCACATATTTGTAATTTGACCAACAAGATATATCTTATGATATATGGGGGATAAATGATGGCATTCACATGATAATTTTCTTTATACTATAATGTTGGACCAATGTATTTTAGATAAGCCTAATTATTGGAATGGATTATGTTGGACATAAGTTAGTATTGTTTAAGGATAAAACATTTTTAATATTGTTGATGGGATGTTATAGTAATATAGCTTTAGAAAAAGGACAACCTGCAGGACGGGCGACAGCCCATCGCGTTGGACAAGGTTGTGGGAATCGAACCCACAACCGAAGTGCGACTGGCCTTTATCGCCTACCACTAGCCTACAGGAAGTCCCTGGTTAGTAGAAACTAGTTTTATTTTATTACGCAGTATGATATATGAAGTATATGTTCATTTTTCAAATCGTATATGATTAACTTCACCATAGATGGTCTTATGTATTTTTGATAACTTTTGTATCCTTTTGTTTGAGATAGATGGAATGACCCATCATTCTATCAAATTATCTACTAACACTTCACGAATGACAAATCCAACTTCATATCATTAAGAGTTAAAGTGGAAATTGTCCAAAGAATAACCAACGGTGACACAATACCAAAATCGCGAAAGTATTTCTTCTAATTCCAATTTCATCAACTTTAGGGAAATGATCTTGAAAACCAAAAATGTTGTCCTAGTGCTCTTATATCTGATTAATTAGATGGTACCTTAGATCGTCACAAATTTATGGCTTTGTGATTGCTGGATTTTCTATAGCCATATTCTCTACCACTCTCTATCAGAACATGATGGTTAGATTTCTCTTCCATATCCATATTTTCACCTATGTGGAAACCCAGTGATTAGTTTATTTGGGTAACCGTTACGTTTCATACTTTTGTTTTTAAAGAATGGTTTTGGTATTCCTTTTTACGATGTGGGTTTCTATTAAAGAAACTTTCAAGTAGTAAACCATTTATAACCCCGACGATTTTCGAGGGCGATATTCATTTTATGGGGGGTAGAATGTAACACCCCTGGATTTTATGAAAAATATTCTTTTCATTAATGTCTTGTGTTGTACGCTACCCCAAAAGAAGCTTGCACAACACGCATCATTGACTTTCCTTGCATTACATGCAATCACGACCTTCCTCAATAGCGTGTGTAGTACGCAATACTGAGTTTCACTAAACTATGTTATGATATTAAAATATTATTAAAACTAGCCGTTATGAATAGTAATAACCACTTTTTGAAATTTTGTAAATTTTATTTTTAAAAATGGACTTCATTTTTGGATTCATAATATCGAAATTATCTTAGGGTGAAATTTTGCTACTTTTCGGATAAATTTCATATTCTGATGAATAGTGAAAATTACTAAATTTTAATTAAAAAGAACATTTTTAATAGAAATAATTAATAGTGATAAATTATTAATTTGAGTTGTTTTAATGTATATTTAGAATATATTTTTAAAATTTAATACAATGTTGGTCATTGGATGTAATTTCACATTTAAACCAGTTATAAACAAGTGTCAATCTTTTGATAGTTATTATTTCTTAAAAACACGCTATTTGTTTTGACGACGGGAAATAATTTTTAAATTAATTAATGCAACTGATATTTTCTGAATTTGGTAAAATAGATATCATTTTTTAATTCTTAATATAAAATATATCTTAGGCCTAATTATTGGTATTTTTTTGAAAACATTCAATTTTTTATGAATAGTGAAACCACTAAGTGGTAGTTAAAAAAATTGAATTTTTCATAAATCATAATTTTACCGATTCTGTGAGTGGAATTTCAAAAATACGAGATAAATAGTTAATATCAAGGACTAAAATGTGGTTCAATGAGATAAAAATAATTTTTGGTGAATAGTAACTTTTTACTTTTTTTTACCAGGGTTAAAAGTAAATAGTGTAATTAAGGGTAAAAATGATATTATTATTACCCTAAAACATGTCCTAATTCTATTGGACAAGTATAATTCGACCAAAAACAAACTTAGGAATAACATATGACCATTTAGGCCCACTTGGATTAGATTAGGACATTTATTATTAATTTATTTAAAGAAGGGTTAAAATAGTTAAAATCAAAGTTTAATAACTAAATCATTTTTAATATGGGGTTATACATAAGATAAATTCGACTATGAATATTAATTAGAAAGATAAAAATATTTCCTACATAATGGTATTTTATTTGTAATTTTTAGACATTAAATAATTTAATTTATTTATGACAAAATGATGATGTAGTAATTATCTTATTAATGAAATATTGACATAATTGATGTTATAAATACCCAAATAAATATAATTTGAGAATTTTTATGAATTACACTAATTTTCTAGGTTAATATGACATGTTAGTATTGATTTAATTAAATGTTTTAGAACATATCATTCTGTTATGATTTTCACAAAAATCAATTACTAAATAGAGTCAATATTGACATAAAATAGTTTTTAAAACAAATATTATATTATTAATTGTTATTTTATTCCTAAAAATCTAAGATTAGGACAAATGACGTAGATGCGGTTATATATATTAATAATAAACAACTTGTGGTTCGTTTGGCTTGATATAGTAAGTTTATTAACCATATAGTATAAGAACTGATGAAGACTCGGTAAAAGTAAAATTATTTAACTTAATGTTAAATCTATATGATAAGGTAAAAATAGGAACCTAAACTTGTCTAAGTTCTATTTTATGAGAGGATTGCTACCCATCACTACCTTAGCCTCTAAATAAATCGATTTGATGCTATTTAAAACCGAACTTGTCTTTATAATAAAATAATATTTTTAGTTATTCCAAAGGTGCCCCTCTCCACCCTTATAAAAGGGCACGTCCTCCCTCTCTTCCTCACACCACTTTGAGACTTCATGCTCGGACAACCCCTGCCAAATTCCCTTCTAAACTTCCCTAAAAACATCCTAGAGGTTCTGGTCTTCCTCAAAGACTAATTTTAGTTCCCTAAAAGGAGATCTCAAAGAGGCGCTTCAAAGAAGAGGTAAT
Source organism: Viscum album (assembly GCA_963277665.1). NCBI lineage: Eukaryota > Viridiplantae > Streptophyta > Magnoliopsida > Santalales > Viscaceae > Viscum > Viscum album. Next base: position 1,882,498,106 of record OY728163.1, read on the forward strand.
ATCCGTTACCGATTCTTTCATCTTTATTTCTTCTTCCACTTCTTCTTATTAGGTTGTTTCATTATGAAGTAATAACATAAGTATCACTTATATACTGATATGTTATTATAATTATGAAACAACCTTATTTCACCATCTATCCATCCTACGGAAAACAAAATCACCGTGCGTTCGTACGTACGGAATACCGTCTCCACGCCGTGGTGTAATCTATTTTCCACCTCCACCTTAATTGGATGGGAATAATGGTGTACACAATAACTATATATGATTATTGTAAAGTGATATTGATTCTGAAATAGTATACATACACTCCAATACAATTCCATGATCATGAGAATGATATCATCGCTCGTGCGTACGTAAGGACTACCGTCTCCACGACGCGATGAGATTCATTCTCCACGTTAACCATTCATGAATGATTATAATGTATATATAATAAGTAGTCATGAAATATATGAAATAATAATACTACTAGATTTATGTATATATATATTTATGTCATCTACTTAATTCCACTCAATTCAATAAGGAAACGAAAATAGCGTTCAAGCGTATGTACGGCCTACCGTCTCCATGAACGGTGTATTTTTTTCCATTTATCGATCAATTATATATATGTATATTCTGAATATATATTATATATAAATCCTGTTTTATATTCTGTAATTAATTAATCATGATCTATGTAATCATATGAATAATTACATGTTAAAACTCGAACGACAAATGAGACGATTTTACCCAAAACACCACTTTAATATGAATTTACAAAAGAACGGGTAATATAAAGTCATAACTGAACCATATATGATATAATAACAGTGAATATGATTCTGTAATAAGTCAATGACATTATTTAAATCATTATACAGGAGGTTCAGACACATACGAAAGAAATCAAACCTAAGGTATGGGAAATATCACAATCTCATTTTTATCAATGATTGTTTATACTTTGGTATTTACTGGGGTGTATTTTATCATCCACGTCCATGTTTTCTCAATATGTAATTTTATTTCCCTACACCTAAAATTTTTTAAATCCTATTTTACCCTTCGACGAGTTTTTAGTAAAAGATATGAATGGAATATTTTGTCTTTTTTCATACGAGGTACTTTTTGACTTTTCTGACAAAAGTACGAGAAGAATGTTTTTTTAACTTATACAGCATGAATGGATTTTTAAAACATTATTTCCAAGAAGATTCCTTTACATGTTTTAAATTATATTTTAATCAACTTCCTTTAGTTTATAATTGTATGACATGTTAATAAAGGAAAAGTGTTTTTCAAGTAGAAAGGATATTTTCCTCAAGAATGGAGTTCAAGTGTTTTATCAAAATTATTTTCCTTCTAAGATAATAAAGGGTTCTGTTTCTATCCCTATTATTACATAGATTTGATTATTTTGTGATGGAAATATTTTTATGAATCTCTTTATCCAATATGAATTGTTTTAGGATGTCATGATGATGTTTAAGATTCCCATTTTTATTTCATGGGTTATGAAATGATGTATGATTTATGATTTTGTGGCACAAATAAGAATGGCATCACTATGAGATGGGTGGGACCTATATATCCCTCCAATGCATTGGATAAAGATTATATATCTCATGAGATAGACATGGATGGAATGGTAGGTTATACCGGTTCAGTGAAACAGGACTGAAACGAGGGGTGAACTCGGTTCACAAAGGGACTTTGTCCACTAAGATAGTCTTGGAAATGAGTCTTGACTAATAAGAAATGAGTCTCTATGATTATGTCTGTATGCCACAAGGTTTCATGTTTTAAGTTATGATTATTGGGATTACATTTCACTACTATGATTTATCCCATGTTATTAAATTATGATCTCTTTTGCAGGTTAAGATTTCCAAAAGATATGTTCTTATGAATATGACGTGATTGATATTTCTTTTGTTTACCCTTACTGAGCATTTGAGCTCACCCATTTATGTTTTCTTTTCCCCAGGACATAAAGAAAGGATTTAGGTTTTAAAAAATATAAAATCTTTATGGGAGATGATGAAGATCTTTCACCATGATTAGAATATTATATTCCGAGTTTCCAAAGACATTAAACTATTACGGTCCTTGTGTGTGTTTTTGTTATGTACTATGTATTCCGCAAAAGTAATGTAATGTCCATGTTCGTCAGGCATCGGGTCTCTACAAATTAAACAACAACCTAACTCTTTATGTTATTTAAACCGACCTGTGATACCAACTGTAAGGACCCGACCATAAAACATTACATTATATTGAATTAAATGAATAATTCACATTGTGGATTTTTTCAGGTATAAAGTTTTAGAGAATTAGGACATAACTATTACATCTCAAAAGATTACAAAGTAGACACTTCTAATCAGTTTCCATTTTTTCATAAAATAAAAAACTCTTGGAACAAATATTCATGTCTAGTTCCATGTTTTAGAAATAATGACTTATCCTTGATCCCATACTTGACCCTCTTCATCGTTATGTATTGTGAAAAAATTTATAAACATGGGATGAGCTTAAAAATATATCTAAAGGTTATAAAACAATGAAAGAAAACATTATTTCATAAATACATACAAAACATAAACTCTTTTACTTAACTCATGAAAACATATGATTTCTGAGTAACACATAGTAATCACAAATCAAAAATGTAATTATGGCATTCATATCATACTTACATTGTAGTTATCACTGGAACATAGGGAGTTATGTTGGAATACCCATCATAGTTTATTCCATAAATCTATTAGGAGAAATATTCATGTTTACCTTCGTCACATTACCCAATGCATTGGAGAGCTGTCTTAGTCTCACATGCCCTAGGTTTATCACCGAACCACCTATATACGTAAATAATTCCCAATATCCATAACATGATCATAACACATAACATAAGCATAAAATAAAGATACCATTTCCACATTAGAATAAAAATATTTCATTTCAATATATTAATGTATAAAAACCATTATAAAAACCATTTGCAATACCAAAAATACATATAATAGTATATGGTATTTATATTCCATTTAAAAACATTACGTCTTGTTCAGGAGGAAAAAGATCATATAATACTTGTTGCGACAGAATGGTTGTTATCACAACTTACTTTTATAAGAAAAATTCTTTTTTGTTTGTTTAGTAAAACACTTTGTAGAAAATGATTCCCTTTGAATGAAATGAAATGTCAAAATTTTTTATATATAATATAAATGAAACTCGTGTATTAGAACCAAATATATCTCAATGAAAGAATATTGAGACGAAGTCCCTTACCTCGTGTCCAACTTGACTCGATCGTTAATTAATCTCCTGAATTATAAACTAATGTTAATTTCTACGTGCTTAAGTACATTTTTCTAGTTTATTTTTCCTTTAATATCACTTATTAACAATTTATAAAAATTATGCAATCATTTTAGTTAATAACGATTGTTTGGTCGATATTTGATACTTGAGTCAAAAAATGAACACCTTATATTTACATGTGTTCCATGTGGTCAATAATATATTATATCCAAAATGCTATTCATTATTAAGATATAATATATATATTATATATCTTGTATATATTGGAATTTATAATAGTACATATCATTTGGAGATAAGAAATGAAATGCACCATTCGTGGAGACGGTAAGACGTACGTATGCATGAACTCTACTTTAATTTCTATTTTGTATTTTAATGGAATTAAAACATAATTATAAATAGGTATATTATAATTAAATTATAATATCATATATAATCTCATTAAATCCCTCAAATATACGTACCATGTATGGTATGGACGAGTCATGTCACTTAGAGGGGGCGGTAGTCCGCACTTCCTCTAATTAAATTATCGCGTTTACCCATAATGGGAACAACAAAGTAATGATATAAAAAAATTCAGATGAATAAAACAACATAATCATAATATATGTCATATATAAATATAGTTTAATATTAATTGACACCATGATTGGTGGTAGGAGATAATCGAACAATCATGATTTCGTGAGGTGTTAGTTTTCCATCCACAAAAATTGTATGTTCATCATCCATTATATGGAATTGTGTGTAACTTTAGTTAGAATAAATCTCATAACAACATCCTAGTTTATTGAGGATAATGTTTTTATTATAAAATAAAGGAATTAAAATAGTTTAGGGGTTGTACAAGTAAAATAAAAAAAGAAGTTAAGAGAAACTATTACCATTAATTTGGGTAACCCCCTATGTTATGAACCAAAAGAAGATTCAAGAAGTGCCTTCTGCCTAAGGTAATGCTTCTAGGTGGAGTATAGGAATATAGGTATCTTAATAAGGTAGATCTTAGACAATACAAAAGGCTTGAGTGGTGTGAGGAATTGGATAGAAGTGACAGCTTTTTAAAAGGTGGAGGAGGGTCTCTTTAGGAAAGTGTGATAATATTAATTTATTACATAACGATATTCAGTTTTTAAAGGATAAAAAAATCAGTATAGTTGACGATAATATGACTCATGGTCGAAATTAAGTCATAAAATAAGAATTGTACATGTTTTGTATATTTTATTATTATTTATAATCTAATTTATTTAAATCATTTATTAATGAGGTAAACACTGCATCATTATTGTGTCATAAATAATTTAATAAAATAGATGTCTAAAAATTATTAAAAAAATATCATGATTTAGGAAATATTTTTATATTTCAAATGTATATTTATAGTTTAATGGATAATTTATATAACGCACTGTAAAAATTAATTTACAAAGATGTATTTGTTTATGTCATTTTTTCCTTTGCTTTATGTTATTTAAAATAATGTGTCATCATCATTCATAAGTGGCTCCAGGGGGTCCCCAAATCGACCCAATGATGTTCATGGTCGTAAATGACTCAACCAATAAGGTTAGGATAAGTTTCAAGGTTATTTGTTATTATTATAATATTCTTTTTACCTTAAATTACCATGTCTATCTTTAACCGTGGTAAATAAAAGTCAAAAGATACTATACCCCAAAAATTATTTTCATTTTATTGACCCATATTTTACTTAATAATAAAAAAAATGTATGTTATATTTTTGAAAATAAATTTACATAACTAGTAAAATTTCATTTTAATGAAAGATACATTTTTTGAACTACTACTAAGTGTTTTCACTATTCATCAAAAATTGAAGTTGTTCAGAAAAATACCAAAAATTAAGCGTAATATATCGTTCATATTCCAAAATAGAAAATGATTTCTATTTTAATAGATTATAAATATAGAAGTTGCATTGATTAATTTAATATTAATTTCTATTGATAAAACAAATAGAGTGTTTTTGAGAAACAATAACTACCAAAAGATTTACACTTGTTTATGTCCAATTTTAAAACTAAATTAATTCTAATAAACAATATTGGATTAAATTGTTAAAATATATTCTAATTATACTTTAAAACCAATTAAAAAGATAATGTAACCATATAAATAAGTTAGATTAAAAAACAATATTGAATTAAAATAAAAAAAATCACTATTCATTTAAAAGTATACTCTATCGGAAAAATTCAAAAAAATTACAGAAAGTAAATTTTTTTGTCCCCATTATAAATAATAATATTATTTGGACAAATATTATATATAAAAGTGAGGAAAACTGGATTTAATGACGTTCCTCCATTAAAAGGAGTTAAATTGTCCATTTAATGTAAATTATGCTTAAAATTATATTTATTATCATTTTAAGACTCTGACTTGTACTGGATAAATGTAAATACATTTCACAAACATGTATAATCATATTTTAGTTAGTTTTGTTCATTCACGCCAATACAAAAACTAAGAGATAACTACCATATAAAATAATAATACTATATTATTAGTGTGCAACATATGATTTAAAGAAACCCATTGTTGCGTATCGGGTATGCTATCGAACATAGAAACCCCTTTAATGAAAAATAAATATTTAATTAACAAATATTAATAAATATGAAATATGTCTTCTTCATAATTTACCTGGGATGTTACAATCATAATATTTTTTTCATTATTATAATCAATAGATGATGAAATAATAAGAAATTTTATTTGTTTATCCCCTATGAAATAAATGATTGAAGATGATATCCAGACCTTGAATTTGAGCTCCGGTTGGCTAACTGTTTTAAAAATAGGTGTAGAGTTTTAAAAGAACATAAATGCATTTTCGAAATTTCTTAACAAAATTGGTTCCCTTTGAATAGAATTTTCAACCTCAAAATATACTATATGAGTTTAAAGAATTGGTTAGGAAATTAATATTGATATTTCATATAATGTTGTATTTATTGGTGTTTATAAAAAATTATCATTAGGGAAATATATAGGAAAATAAAACCATGAAGAGAAATTATGACCTTATGAATAAAAAAAGAATCATTTTACTTTTGATTGTAAATACCATTTACAATTCAATCATCATTATTAATCCCCGTAGATTCAAATATTGGATCTTAAATAAATAAATGAGAGTAATGTTGGTTAAAATATTCTTCTATAAATTTTAAGGAAGGGATATCTTTAGTGGGTATGGGTACCATATATAACTTAGTGCTTTGTTTTTCTAATCTCAGTGATAAAAAATTTGAATTCATTCTATATATTTGTTCTCACTATTTTATCAAAGAATTTTTGGGGATTATGATTTATAGTTGTTTTGAAATCATGAATTTAACTATGATTCATCTCTCCTATCATCCTTGAGATGGCAAGAAATATTTCCTTTAAATGTTTATGATCTGAAATATTGTATATGTCAACGAGTGGGTGGTAATCATTCAAGGATTGTTCAGTTAAATTTCTTATATTAGGTGCTTCCAAATATTTATTTACAAATAGATTTATTCTTTAGTTTATGATGGTATATTTTTTATTATACTCCATAGAGTAGATAGAAATTTGTATTTGAGTTTTTCAAAAAACATAGTAACAGAAAGGGGAAATGATAAGAGAAATATGGGTGAGAATAGAGAATTTGTCGTGAGAAAAGAAGGTGAGTGTGTAATGTTCAATCTTGGGTCCCTAAAAATGGAGCCAAATTTGTTTTTAAACCAAGTTTACCCATCAGATATTATGTAAGATATCATTTTTTGAACAACATTGGTTATTGAATCCATAGGGACCAAAGATGTAACCTATATACACTATGATTTGTTGGACGGTTTGGCTCTGGAGTGAAAAACTATTTGTATTTTTTGGAATTAAAAAACCTATGATTTAATTTAATTAAAATAACTGTTAAATGAATGAGAAAATTTTTTAATTTGGTTTGATCCTACATTTTTACATTGGGAGAATTGAATGAATTTAGTTTCTTTTGTATTTTCCATTCAATAGTTCATGGGGCATCCAATCCATGAGATGACTCCCCCAAATCGTTCTCTTATTTAATCCAAATAAAATAATAATGATAATCACAACTATCATAGTAAATCACATCCCTATTCACATTAATTATTTGGATAGTTCTATCACTCAGAATGTGTAGTCATTAAAGTCCATGAAGACAAACAAGAAGATAATTTAATGAATGGAACTCATGAAATAATGAACTGATTAAAGAATTTAAGATCATAAAAAATATTTAATCCACCCCTGATAATATATATCACCAATACATAAATGGTTATCCCATTATTTATGTTATTATATCAATGGATGTAGGGTGTCGACTAAAATAATGGATAATTAAGAAGAAAAACTTCAAAAAAAGTACACTCTATTATTGTGTGAGGAATTAACAAGTATTGGTGTGAATAAATTTACACCATGATTCAACGATATCATCATGTGAACAAAATGAAAATAATAATTGATTTATATGAATAAAATATTATGAAACTAAAATGAATGAAACACATAAATTAAAAAAATTATAATGGGATTACAAAATGAATATGAGAAATTACATTTTGAAGAATGACAACGAATGAAAGGATAATAATGTATCCCAATACCATTCACCTATATCTAATTAAAGTGAAAAATAATAATATAAGGATAAAATTTTATTATGAATATAAAATTATTTTAAGACATACATGGAAAAAATGACGATACTATTACAAAATGATAATGGGAAATTATAATTTAAATATAGACTTCAATATAAAAGAAAATCATGGATACTAATTCCCTTCACCACTAAGTCCTTATATAGGAATATTTGGAGTCTTAGGTATATGAAACATAAATATATTCTATCCCCATTAATTGTAATATTCATATAATTTTTAGAAAATCAAGGGGAATTTGTACTTTTTAAATATGAGATGAAAACGGTCCAGATTCATCCTCCATTTCTACGTGTGAATTTGTAATTGAATATGGCTGAATTCAAAGGGGTCATAGAATAAAAATATCATTTAACTATTTTAATCTAACCTCATTCCAATGTTTAAGAAAATTATATGAGCCATTTCATTTTTATAATTGTAATGTTAGTCTGACATTATGGTCGTTCAGATCCTCCTATTAATTTAATCATTATCATTGACTTCCATGATCATCATAAAAACATCAGAATTATCCCCTGTCATATTATAATGAAATGATCCCAATACCATTATTTTCATAAAGCTATAATTTTAGTATGATTGGGCATGTATTTTGGTCCTAACTTTTTTTTGTTGGGCCTTAGGCCCATTATGCTTTGTCCAATAAAATTACATATTCAGGCCCAAAACTCTCCAACTTTCCTTTGGTTAATCCATCGATCCTAAATGACATTATTTTCAAAACAAATTGATAAATCATATCCCAATATATAAATTTAATATAATTTGTAACACCCGATACTTTTATGTTATATAAATCATAAAAGGAATAATTTTATACACAACACTTGCTTGGCTTGCTTTACACGCAATCGCGACCTTCCTCGATAGCTTGCGTCGTACGCAATTCCATGTTTCACTAAACAACGATATGCTATTAAAATATTATTAAAACTAGTCGTTATGAATAGTAATAACCACTTTTTGAAATTTTATAAATTTTATTTTTCAAAATGGACTTCATTTTTGGATTCGGAATACCGAAATTAGCCTAGGGTGAAATTTTGGTATTTTTCTGAAAACTTTCAATTTTTGATGAATAGTGAAACCACTAAGTGGTAGGTTAAAAACTGAATTTTGCATAAAACTTAATTTTACCACTTCGGTGAATGGAATTTCGAAAATCCGAGAGACACGGTTAATATCAAGGACTAAAATTTGGTTCAATGAGATGAAAATAATTTTTTGGTGAATAGTAACTTTTTACCTTTTTACAGCGGTTAATAGTAAATAGGGTAACTAAGGGTAAATATGATATTACTATTACCCTAACACATGTCCTAATTCTATTGGACAAGTTTAATTCGACCAAAAAAAACATAGGAATAAAATATGACCATTTAGGCCCACTTGGATTAGATTAGGACATTTATTATTAATTTATTTAAAAAAGGGTTAAAATAGTTAAAATCAAAGTTTAATAAGTAAATCATTTTTAATATGGGGTTATACATAAGATAATTTCGACTATAAATATTAATTAGAAAGATAAAAAGATTTCCTACATAATGGTATTTTATTTGTAATTTTTAGACATTAAATAATTTAATTTATTTATGACACAATGATGATGAAGTAATTATCTTATTAATGAAATATTGACATAATTGATTTTATAAACACCAAAATAAATGTACTTTGAGACTTTTTATGAATTCCAATAATTTTCTAGGTTACTATGATATATTAATGTTGATTTAATAAACTTGGTTCGAACATATAATTCTGTTATGACTTTCACAAAAATCATATATCAAATAGTGTCAAAATTGACACAAAATAGTTTTTAAATCAAATATTATATTATTAAATGATATTTTATTCCTAAAAATATACTGTTCAGCCAAATGACTTAGATAAGGATATATATATTAATAATAAACAATTTGGGGTTCGTTTGGCATGTTATAGTAAGTGTATTAACCATATAGTGTAAGAAAACAAAATGACACGGTAAAAGTTAAATTATTTAACTTAGAGTTAAATCTAATTGATAATGTTACAATAATAACCTAAACTTGTCTAAATCCTATTGGTTGATAGGATTTTGACCCATCCCCACTTTAGCTTCGAAATAAGACCCTTTGGAACCATTATAAACCGATTTTGACTTTAATATAAAATAATATTTTGAGATATTCCTAAGGTGCCCCTCTCCTCCCTTATAAAAGGGCACCTCCTCCCCCTCCTCCTCACACCAATTTGAGCACTCAATCTCGGAAAACCCCTGCCAAAATACCTTCTCCACTTCCCTAGAATAATCCTAGAGGTCCTTGTCTTTTTCAAAGAACAATCTTAGTTCCCTAAGTGGAGGATTCAAAGAGGCGTTTCAAAGAAGAGGTAATATCCATTACCGATCTTTTCAATTTCTTTCTTATTCAACTTCTTCTTCTTTAGTTGTTTCATGATAAAGTAATAACATCAGTATTAATTACATACTGATATGTTATTATAAATATGAAACAACCCTAATTCACCTTCTATCCATCCTACGGAAAAATGAAATCACAGCGCGTGCGTACGTACAGAATACCGTCTCCACGCCGTGGTGTAATCTATTTTCCACCATCACATTACAAGGATGGGTATAATGGTGTAATGAGTAACTATTTATGATTATTATAAAGTAATATTGATTCCGAAATAATATATATATATATACTCCAATACAATTCCACGATCATAGGAACGATATCATCACCCGTGCGTACGTACGGAATACCGTCTCCACGATGTGAAGCGACTCGTTCTACATGATCATCATTACATAGTAATTATGAATTGAATGAATAAATATGATATATTTTACACTAATACCATTCTGGATATAAGGTATCTATAACCATAAAATAAGAATAATAATTTATTCGGCAAAACACGCATAAGAACAAAAGGCAATAAAGACCCGAGTAACAAGTAACAATGAAATATTACTAATAAGAAGCTAAGAATATGGCCATATATGATATCATATCAATATATATGATTCTGGAATAAGTCAATAACATTATTTAAACCATTATACAGGAGATTCGGACACGTACAAAGAATATTGGACCTAAGGTAAGGGAAAATATCACAATCTCATTTTTATCCGAGATCGTTTATTCGTAAGTATTTATTGGGGTGTATTTTATCATCCACATCAATGTTCCCTCAATATGTAATACTCTTTCCATCCACTTACAATAGTTTAAATCCAATTTTACCCTTCGGTGAGTTTTCAGTAAAAGATATGAAAGGAATCTTTTGTCGTTTTTCGTACGAGGTACTTTTTGACTTTTCCGACAAAAGTACGAAGAATGTTTTTTTAACTTATACGGCATGAATGGATTTTTAAAACATTATTTCCAAGAAGCATCCTTTACAAGTTTTCAAGTTTATTTTTAATCATCTTCTTTTATTTTAATGTTGTATGACATGTTATGAAAGGAAAAATGTTTTTGAAGTAGAAAGGATATTTTCCTCAAGAATGGAGTTCAAGTATTTTATCAAAATTATTTTCCATATAAGATAATAAAAGGGTTCTATTTTTATCCCTATTATTACATGGATTTGATTATTTTGTGATGGAAATATTTTTATGAATTCCTTTATCTTATATGAATTGTTTTATGATGACATGTTGTTTATAAATTCCATTTTTATTACATGGGTTACGCTATGATGTATGGGTTATGATTATGTGGCACACATAAGAAAGGATTCATTATAAGATGGGTGGGACCTATATCTCCCTCCAATGCATTGGGTAATGATTTTATATCTCAAGATATAGACATGGCTGGAATGATAGGTTATATCGGTTCAGTGAAATAGGACTGAAACGAGGGATACACGATTCAGAAAGGGACTTTGTCCACTAAGATAGTCTTGGCAATGAGTCTTGACTAACAAGAAATGATTCTCTATGATTATGTGTGTATGCCACAAAGTTTCATGTTTTAAGTTATGATTATTGGGATTACATTTTCACTTCTATGATTTATTCCATGTTAAGTTATTATGATCTCTTTTGCAGGTTATGATTTTCAAAAAGATATGATATGATTTTTATTTCCTTTATTTACCCTTACTGAGCATTTGAGATCACCCTTTTATGTTTTCTTTTCCCCAGGATATAAAGAAAGGTTTTAGGTAAAAAAAGGGAAGATCTTTATGGGAGATATTGAAGATCTTTCACCATGATAAGAAGATTACGTTCCGAGTTTCCAAAGACACTAAACTATTACAATCCTTGTGTGTGTGTTTTTGTTATGTACTAAGTATTCCGCAAAAGTAATGTAATGTCCATTTACATCAGGCTTCGGGTCTCTACAGTTGGTATCAAAGGGAGGTTATACCAAATACGGCTTTCCGTACAAGGGAGGTTAAATCAAATATTATATTATTAATTGTTATTTTATTCCTAAAAATCTAAGGGTCGGCCAAATGACTTAGATAAGGATATATATATTAATAATAAACAATTTGGGGTTCGTTTGGCATGTTATAGTAAGTTTATTAACCATATAGTGTAAGAAAACAAAAAGACACGGTAAAAGTTAAATTATTTAACATAGAGTTAAATCTAATTGATAAGGTTAAAATAATAACCTAAACTTGTCTAAATCCTATTGGTTGATAGGATTTCGACCCATCCCCACTTTAGCTTCGAAATAAGACCCTTTGGAACCATTATAAACCGATTTTGACTTTAATATAAAATAATATTTTGAGATATTCCTAAGGTGCCCCTCTCCACCCTTATAAAAGGGCACCTCATCCCCCTCCTCATCACACAAATTTGAGCACTCAAGCTCGGCCAAACCCTTCCATTTTCTCCTCTCCACTTCCCTAGAATAATTATAGAGTTCCTGGTCTTCTTCAAAGACCAATCTTAGTTCCCTAAGTGGAGGATTCAAAGAAGCGTTCCAAAGAAGAGGTAATATCCATTACCGATCTTTTCAATTTCTTTATTCTTCAACTTCTTCTTCTTTAGTTGTTTCATGATAAAGTAATAACATAAGTATTACTTACATACTGATATGTTATTATAAATATGAAACAACCCTAATTCACCTTATATCCATCCTACGGAAAAATGAAATCACCGCGCGTGCGTACGTACGGAATACCGTCTCCAAGCCGTGGTGTAATCTATTTTCCACCATCACCTTACAACGATGGGTATAATGGTGTAATGAGTAACTATTTATGATTATTAAAAATTAATATTGATACTGAAATAATATACATATACTCCAATACAATTTCATGATCATAGGAATGATATCATCACTCGTGCGTACGTAAGGAATACCGTCTCCACGATGTGATGCGACTCGTTCTACATGATCATCATTACATAGTAATTATATAAATGAATTGAATGAATAAATATGATATATGTTACACTAATACCATTCTGGATATAAGGTATCTATAACCTTAAAAGAAGAATAAGAATTTATTCAGCAAAACGCGCATAAGAACAAAATGCAATAAAGACCCGAGTAACAAGTAACAATGAAATATTATTAACAAGAAGCTAAGAATATTACCATATATGATATCATATCAATATTTATGATTCTGGAATAAGTCAATAACATTATTTAAACCATTATACAGGATCTTCGGACACATACAAAGCAAATCGGACCTAAGGTAAGGGAAATATCACAATCTCATTTTTATCTGAGATTGTTTATACTTTGGTATTTACTGGGGTGTATTTTATCATCCACATCCATGTTCCCTCAATATGTAATATTTTTTTTCCATCCACTTAAAATAGTTTAAATCCAATTTTACCCTTCGGTGAGTTTTTAGTAAAGAATATGAAAGGAATCTTTTATCCTTTTTCGTACGAGGTACTTTTTGACTTTTCCGACAAAAGTACGAAGAATGTTTTTTTTACTTAAACGGAATGAATGGATTTTTATGGTTTTATAAAGCCTTATTTTAATGAAGATTCCTCCAAAAGATTTCATGAATATTTTTAATAAAATCACTTTCTTTTAAAATTGCATGATGTTTTGTGAAAAGAAATTAATTTTGAAGAAGAAAGGATATTTTCCTCAAGAATTCATTTCAAGTGTTTTATCAAAATTATTTTCCATCTAAGATAATAAAGGGTTATGTTTCTATCCATATTTTTACATTTATTTGACTATGTTGTGATGGAATTATGTTTATGGATTCCTTTATCTTATATGAACGGTTTTATGATGTCATGTTGTTTAAGAATCCCATTTTTTATTACATGGGTTATGAAATGTTGTATGATTTATGATTTTGTGGCACACATAAGAATGGTATCATTATGAGATGGGTGGGACCTATATCTCCCTCCAATTCATTGGGTAAAGATTTTATATCTCATGAGATAGACATGGCTGGAATGGTATGTTATACCGGTTCAGTGAAACAGGACTGAAACGAGGGTTACTCGATTCAGAAAGGGACTTTGTCCACTAAGATAGTCTTGGCAATGAGTCTTGACTAACAAGAAATGATTATCTATGATTATGTGTGAATGCCACAAATGCTCAGCAAGGGAAAATAAAGGAAATAAAAATCATATCATATCTTTTTGAAAGTCATAACCTATAAAAGAGATAATAATATCTTAACATGGAATAAATCATAGAAGTGAAAATGAGATCACCATAATCATAACATGAAACTTGAAACTTTTTGGCATGCACACATAATCATGGAAAACAATTTCTTGTTAGTCATGACTCATTGCCATGACTATCTTAGTGGACAAAGTCCCTTTCTGAATCGAGTAACCCTCATTTCAGTCCTGTTTCTCTGAACCGGTATAACCTACCGTTCCAGACCTGTCTATCTCATGAGATATAAAATCTTTACCCAATGCATTGGAGGGAGATATAGGTTACACCCATCTTATAATGAATCCTTTCTTATGTGTGGCACATAATCATAAACCATACATCATAGCGTAACCCATGTAATAAAAATCGGATTCTTAAACAACATGACATCATAAAAAAATTCATATAAGATAAAGGAATTCATAAAAATATTTCCATCACAACATAATCAAATCCATGTAATAATAGGGATAAAAACAGAACCCTTTATCATCTTAGATGGAAAATAATTTTGATAAAACTCTTGAACATCATTCTTGTGGAAAATATCCTTTCTACTTCAAAAACACTTTTCCTTTCTTAACATGTCATGCAATTTTAAACATAAAGAAGTTGATTAAAAATAAACATGAAAACTTGTAAAGGAAGCTTCTTGGAAATAATTTTTTAAAAATCCATTCATGCCGTATAAGTTAAAAAAACATTCTTCGTACTTTTGTCGGAAAAGTCAAAAAGTACCTCGTACGAAAAATGACAACAGATTCCTTTCATATCTTTTACTAAAAACTCACCGAAGGGTAAAATTGGATTTAAACTATTGTAAGTGGATGGAAATAATATTACATATTGATGAAACATGGATGTGGATGATAAAATACACCCCAGTAAATACTTACGAATAAACAGTCTCCGATAAAAATGAGATTGTGATATTTTCCCTTACCTTAGGTCCGATTTTCATTGTACGTGTCCGAAGCACCTATATAATGGTTTAAATAATGTTATTGACTTATTACAGAATCATATATATTGATATGATATCATATATGGTCATATTCTTAGCTTCTTATTAGTAATATTTCATTGATACTTGTTACTCTGGTCTTTATTGCCTTTTGTTCTTATGCGTGTTTTGCCGAATAAATTCTTATTCTTATTTTAAGGTTATAGATACCTTATATACAGAATGGTATTAGTGTAACATATATCATATTTATTCATTCAATTCATAATTACTATGTAATGATGATCATGTAGAACGAGTCGCTTCACATCGTGGAGACGGTATTCCGTACGTACGCACGAGTGATGATATCGTTCCTATGATCGTGGAATTGTATTGGAGTATATATATATATATTATTTCAGTATCAATATTACTTTATAATAATCATAAATAGTTACTCATTACACCATTATACCCATCCTTGTAATGTGATGGTGGAAAATAGATTACACCACGGCGTGGAGACGGTATTCCGTACGTACGCACGCGCGGTGATTTCATTTTTCTGTAGGATGGATTGAATGTGAATTAGGGTTGTTTCATATTTATAATAACATATTAGTATGTAAGTAATACTGATGTTATTACTTTATTATGAAACAACTAAAGAAGAAGAAGTTGAAGAAGAAAGAAATTGAAAAGATCGGTAATGGATATTACCTCTTCTTTGGAACGCCTCTTTGAATCCTCCACTTAGGGAACTAAGATTGGTCTTTGAAGAAGACCAGAACCTCTAGGATTATTCTAGGGAAGTGTAGAGGAGAAAATGGCAGGGGTTGGCCGAGCTTGAGTGCTAAATTTGGTGTGAGGAGGAGGGGGAGGAGGTGCCCTTTTATAAGGGAGGAGAGGGGCACCTTAGGAATATCTCAAAATATTATTTTATATTAAAGTCAAAATCGGTTTATAATGGTTACAAAGGGTCTTATTTCGAATCAAAATTGGGGATGGGTCGAATTCCTATCAACTAATGGGATTTAGACATGTTTAGGGTATTATTTTAACCTTATCAATTAGATTTAACACTAAGTTAATGAATTTAACTTTTACCGTGTCTTTTTGTTTTCTTTCACTATATGGTTAATACACTTACTATAACATGCCAAACGAACCCCAAATTGTATATTATTAATATATATATCCTTATCTAAGTTATTTGGCCGAACCTTAGATATTTAGGAATAAAATAACAATTAATAATTTAATATTTTATTTAAAAACTATTTGTGTCAATTTTGACACTATTTGATATATGATTTATGTGAAAGTCATAACAGAATTATATGTTAAAACCAAGTTGATTAAATCAACATTAATATATCATAGTAACCTATAAAATTATTTTAATTCATAAAACGTCTCAAATTACATTTATTTTGGTGTTTATAACATCAATTATGTCAATATTTCATTTATAAGATAATTACTGCATCATCATTGTGTCATAAATAAATTAAATTATTTAATGTCTAAAAATTACAAATAAAATACCATTATGTAGGAAATATTTTTAGCTTTCTAATGAATATTTATAGTCGAAACGATATGGGAGCTGGAATGCAAAATCTTGTAGCCATGCTCACACAACTCTCTCAAGCTATGAATCATGCAGGACTTCCAAACGAGCAAAGGAAGGAGCAACATTCTGTTGAATCCTTCATGAGGCAGCGTCCACCTTTTTTAAGCGGGTCTACTGATCCATTAGTTGCTGAACAATGGATTAGTACTACTGAAAAGATATTTTCAGTTCTTCAATGTTCTGAGCATGATAAAGTCATCCTAGCAGTGTATCGTTTGGAAGGAGATGCTGATCAATGGTGGAATCTTATTACGAATACGAGGAAAAGGGATGAAATTGAGTCTATGGAATGGGACGAGTTCATGAAGTTATTTTTCAATAAATACTTCCCTCGTATTCTCCAAAAAATGATGGAGAAATAGTTCCTTGAACTGAAGCAAAGGGATGATGAATCTGTTAGTATCTATGAAGCAAATTTTACAAGACTTGCAAGGTACGCTTCTGGTATTATTATCCAACCTAAGAGTAAGGTCGATCGATTATTTAGTGGCTTAAAACCAAGTATTAGAAGGGCGTTAGCCATAAGGGACTTCAATAGCTACGAGGAAATCGTTCGATGTGCTCTCAAAGTCGAGATGGAGATTGGAGTAACCCATCAGTCACATGGGTTTGATAAGAGGAGGAAGATGGAATTCAAAGAAAAATCTAAAGTGCACACGGAAAAGAAGATGAGCTTTTCCTTATGCTCAATGTGTGGAAAGAAACATGGAGGGAGTTGTCTTAAAGGGACAAGTAAATGCTTTAAATGTGGAAAAGAAGGTCATCGGGCATTTGAATGCCGTGATAATGGGAAGAAGATGTCTAATGACGCAAACAAAGGAAGGGATACACAGAATGAACCTACTACACTTCAATGTTTCAAGTGCAAGGAGATGGGGCATTATGCCAATCAATGCCCAAATCCAAGGTTTGATGATGATGGTCGACGTCAACAATATCTTAAGGCTAATGAAAAAGGAAAGTCACATGCAATTTCTATCAGCGATGTGGAGTACGATAACGAAGTGGTGAAAGGTACACTTACCGTCCACTCTAAAGTAGCAAATGTTTTATTTGATTCTGGATCCACCCACTCTTTTATTTATAAATAATTTTCTAAGGGTATCACCGTATTACCTCAACAATTAGATGTTGAGTTAGCTGTGACAACACCTAATGGCACAACAGTCGCATCAAAAATTTATAATTCTTCTCCAATCGAAGTTTGTGGGAATGTGCTTCCTGCAAATCTTGTGATCCTTCCTCTAGTGTAATTTGATGTGATTCTTGGCATGGATTGGCTTTCACTACATGGAGCTCATATCAATTGCCAAAGAAGGGAAGTCACATTTCATATTCCAGATCAATCTATGATCGTATACCAATGCAAGGATGAACATAACCTTCCAGTGGAAATTTATTCCATTATATGGGTATTGATTCCACTAAATGAAGGTTATTTATCTCAAATGGTTGGTGAGAAACTCACGATTAAGAATATTCCCATTGTAAGGGAGTTTGATGATGTCTTTCCGGAGGAATTATCGGGTCTTCCACCAAATCTTGAAGTTGAGTTTTCAATAGAACTCGTACCGGGTGCTTTGCCTATTTCAAAGACACCTTATAGAATGGCCCCAATTGAGTTATAGGAATTGATGAAGCAACTCCAAGAGAATCTTGATAAGGGATGCATATGCCCTAGTGCGTCACCTTGGGGAGCACCTGTTCTATTTGTTAAGAAGAAAGATGGATCAATGAGACTCTGCATTGATTATCGAGAACATAACAAGATCAATATCAAGAACAAATATCCTCTCCCACGCATTGATGACTTATTTAACCAACTACGCGGAGCTCAATACTTTTCCAAGATTGATCTTCGTTCAGGGTATCATCAATTAAGGGTCAAAAGGGAGTATATACCAAAGACGGCTTTCCGTACAAGGTATGGACACTATGAATTTATAGTGATGTCATTTGGTCTTACTAATGCCCCTGCTATCTTCATGGATCTAATGAATAGAGTCTTTAGAGACTATCTTGATCAATTTGTGGTAGTCTTTATGGACGATATTCTTGTCTATTCAAAGAGCAAGGAAGAGCATGAAGATCAATTGAGAATTATATTGAAGACCCTGAGAAAGGAGAAGCTTTATGCCAAATTTACCAAGTGTGAATTTTGGATTCAAAAAGTTGCATTTTTGGGTCACATAATCTCAAAAGAGGGGATATTTGTGGATCCAGCAAAAACAGAGGTTATCAAAAGATGGTCAAGACCACAACAGTAAATGAGATCCGATGTTTTCTTGGTTTGGCTGGATATTATCGACATTCTGTAAAAGATTTTTCACGATTATCTAATCCACTCACCAAGTTGACTCGGAACGGAGTTAAGTTTGTCTGGACAGAGGAATGTGAAGAGAATTTCAAGGATTTTAAAAGAAGGTTATCCAGTGCACCTGTGCTCACACTGCCTTGTAGTGGAGAAAGGTTTGTGATCTACAGTGATGCATCCAAGAAGGGGTTGGGGTATGTTCTTATGCAAAATGATATGGTGATAGCTTATGCCTCACGACAGTTGAAAATCCATGAGCAAAATTACCCAACACATGATTTGGAGTTGGCTGCGGTAATCTTTGCATTAATGATTTGGAGGCATTACCTTTATGGTGAAAGGTGTGATATTTATACTGATCATAAAAGTTTAAAGTATATTTTCACACAAAAGGAGTTGAATATGCGTCAAAGAAGATGGTTGGAGCTGATTAAGGATTATGACTGCTCAATCCATTACCACCCTGGGAAAGCAAACAAGGTGGCAGATGCATTAAGTCGACAAGACCATGCTAGTTTATCCATGATGAGGATCACAAAAGATCCAATATTTATGGATTTACAAAGGATGGATCTTGGAATTATAATGGAAGGGGAAAAATATTATCTTTCTCAAATAAATGTTCAACCATCTATACATGTGAATATTAAAGAGGCACAGAAAGAAGATGTCGAGTTACAAAAGAAGGTGGGAAATGTTCCTGAATTCAACCTTGATTGTGATGGGATAATAATGTTCAGGAATCGGGTTTGTGTTCCACCCATCCCCGAATTAAAGAAGGAGCTGCTGGATGAGGCTCATAGTTCTTCATTCTCTATTCATCCTGGAAGCATGAAGATGTATAGGGACCTGAAAGAGTACTTCTGGTGGGATGGCATGAAAAGAGATGTTGCTGAATATGACTCTCGATGCTTGGTTTGTCAACAAGTTAAAGCTGAGAGATAGAAGTCTAAGGGGATGTTACAACCATTACCCATACCCGAATGGAAATGGGAAAACATCACTATGGACTTTGTCACAGGACTTCCTAAAACATCCAAAGGCAATAATGCTATTTGGGTCATAGTTGATCGTCTTACAAAGTCTGCACACTTCATTGCAATTAGAGAGGATTTCTCTCTAGATCAGCTTGCCAGGATATATGTAAAGGAAGTGGTAAGATTGCATGGAGTACCACTTTCTATTATATCTGATCGGGATCCGAGATTTACCTCGAAGTTCTGGCGAAGTCTTCAGCATACTCTGGATACAGAGTTGAGTTTCAGCACTGCTTATCATCCTCAGACAGACGGTCAGTCTGAGAGAACAATTCAAACCCTAGAAGATATGTTGAGAGCTTTCTCTATGGATTTCAAAGGAGGTTGGGATCAACACCTACCTTTGGTGGAATTTTATTATAATAATAGCTTTCACTCCAGTATTCAGATGGATCCTTATGAAGCTCTCTATGGAAAGAAATGCAGGACTCCAACTTGCTGGGATGAAGTTGGGGAATGAAAGCTATTTGGACCTGATCTCGTTGATGAAATGGCAGAAAAGGTCAGATCTATTCAACAACACAAAAGAGCAGCTCAGAGTCGACAGAAAAGTTATGCCGACAACCGAAGAAAAGACCTAGAGATTGAAGTGGGTGATAAAGTGTTCTTACAAATATCTCCCTGGAAGAGGGTTATGAGATTTGGAAAGAAGGGGAAGTTGAGCCCTAGATATATCGGTCCTTTCGAAATATTGGATCGTGTTGGAAAGGTAGCTTACCGATTGGCGCTTCCACCGAATCTCTCTCAAGTTCATGATGTGTTCCATGTATCTCTCCTGAGAAAGTACATACCTGATCCTTCACATGTACTCAGCTCAGAAGTTGTACCGTTTGAGCAAGATCTTTCTTATGATGAACAGCCGATAGAGATTCTGGATCGTAGCGAAAAAGTCCTACGAAACAAGACCACTCGCTTGGTGAAAGTTTTATAGAGGAACCACCAACTTGAAGAAGCTACATGGGAGCTTGAGGATATGATGAGGGAGAAGTATCTTCATCTGTTTGTTACAAAGTGACGAATTCCGAGGGCGAAATTCTTTTTAAGGGGGGTAGAATGTAACACCCGAGCCTTTTATGTTATATAAATCATCAAATGAATCTTTTTCTACACAAAACTTTCTTGGCTTGCTTTACACGCAATCGCGACCTTCCTCGATAGCTTGTGTCGTACGCAATACCGAGTTTCACTAAACAACGATATGCTATTAAAATATTATTAAAACTAGCCGTTATGAATAGTAATAACCAATTTTTGAAATTTTATAAATTTTATTTTTCAAAATGGACTTCATTTTTGAATTCGGAATACCGAAATTAGCCTAGGGTGAAATTTTGGTATTTTTCTGAAAACTTTCAATTTTTGATGAATAGTGAAACCACTAAGTTGTAGATTAAAAACTGAATTTTGCATAAAACTTAATTTTACCGCTTCTGTGAATGGAATTTCAAAAATCCGAGAGACACGGTTAATAACAAGGACTAAAATGTGGTTCAATGAGATGAAAATAATTTTTTGGTGAATAGTAACTTTTTACCTTTTTACCGCGGTTAATAGTAAATAGGGTAACTAAGGGTAAATATGATATTACTATTACCCTAACACATGTCCTAATTCTATTGGACAAGTGTAATTCGACCAAAAACAAACTTAGGAATAAGATATGACCATTTAGGCCCATTTGGATTAGATTAGGACATTTATTATTAATTTATTTAAAGAAGGGTTAAAATAGTTAAAATCAAAGTTTAATAAGTAAATCATTTTTAATATGGGGTTATACATAAGATAAATTCGACTATAAATATTCATTAGAAAGATATAAAGATTTCCTACAAAATGGTATTTTATTTGTAATTTTTAGACATTAAATAATTTAATTTATTTATGACACAATGATGATGCAGTAATTATCTTATTAATGAAATATTGACATAATTGATGTTATAAACACCAACATAAATGTAATTTGAGACTTTTTATGAATTACAATAATTTTCTAGGTTACTATGACATATTGATGTTGATTTAATCAACTTGGTTCGTATATATAATTCTGTTATGACTTTCACAAAAATCATATATCAAATAGTGTCAACATTGACACAAAATAGTTTTTAAATCAAATATTATATTATTAATTGATATTTTATTCCTAAAAATCTAATGTTCGGCCAAATGACTTAGATAAGGATATATATATTAATAATAAACAATTTGGGGTTATTTTGGCATTTTATATTAATTGTATTAACCATATAGTGTAAGAAAACAAAAAGACACGGTAAAAGTTAAATTATTTAACTTAGAGTTAAATCTAATTGATAAGGTTAAAATAATAACCTAAACTTGTCTAAATCCTATTGGTTGATAGTATTTCGACCCATATCAACTTTATCTTCAAAATAAGACCCTTTGGAACCATTATAAACCGATTTTGACTTTAATATAAAATAATATTTTGAGATATTCCTAAGGTGCCCCTCTCCTCCCTTATAAAAGGGCACCTCCTCCCCCTCCTACTCACACCAATTTGAGCACTCAAGCTCGGCCAACCCCTGCCAAAATCCCTTATCCACTTCCCTAGAATAATCCTAGAGGTCCTGGTGTTCTTCAAAGACCAATCTTAGTTCCCTAAGTGGAGGATTCAAAGAGGCGTTTCAAAGAAGAGGTAATATCCATTACCGATCTTTTCAATTTCTTTCTTATTCAACTTCTTCTTCTTTAGTTTTTTCATGATAAAGTAATAACATCAGTATTACTTACATACTGATATGTTATTATAAATATGAAACAACCCTAATTCACCTTCTATCCATCCTACGGAAAAATGAAATCACCGCGCGTGCGTACGTACGGAATACCGTCTCCACGCCGTGGTGCAATCTATTTTCCACCATCACTTTACAAGGATGGGTATAATGGTGTAATGAGTAACTATTTATGATTATTATAAAGTAATATTGATACTGAAATAATATATATATATACTCCCATACAATTCCACGATCATAGGAACGATATCATCACTCGTGCGTACGTACGGAATACCGTCTCCACGATGTGAAGCGACTCGTTCTACATGATCATCATTACATAGTAATTATGAATTGAATGAATAAATATGATATATGTTACACTAATACCATTCTGGATATAAGGTATCTATAACCATAAAATAAGAATAAGAATTTATTCAGAAAAACACGCATAAGAACAAAAGGCAATAAAGACCCGAGTAACAAGTAACAATGAAATATTACTAATAAGAAGCTAAGAATATCACCATATATGATATCATATCAATATATATGATTCTGGAATAAGTCAATAACATTATTTAAACCATTATACAGGAGTTTCGGACACGTACAAGGCAAATCGGACCTAAGGTAAGGGAAAATATCACAATCTCATTTTTATCCGAGATTGTTTATTCGTAAGTATTTATTGGGGTGTATTTTATCATCCAAATCCGTGATCCCTCAATATGTAATATTGTTTCCATCCACTTAAAATAGTTTAAATCCAATTTTACACTTCGGTGAGTTTTTAGTAAAAGATATGAAAGGAATATTTTGTCGTTTTTCGTACGTGGTACTTTTTGACTTTTCCGACAAAAGTACGAAGAATGTTTTTTTAACTTATACGGCATGAATGGATTTTTAAAACATTTTTTCCAAGAAGCTTCCTTTACAAGTTTTCAAGTTTATTTTTAGTCATCTTCTTTTATTTTAAAGTTGTATGACATGTTATGAAAGGAAAAATGTTTTTGAAGTAGAAAGGATATTTTCCTCAAGAATGGAGTTCAAGTAGTTTATCAAAAATATTTTCCATCTAAGATAATAAAAGGGTTCTATTTTTATCCCTATTATTACGTGGATTTGATTATGTTGTGATGGAAATATTTTTATGAATTCCTTTATCTTATATGAATTGTTTTATGATGTCATGTTGTTTATCAATTCCATTTTTATTACATGGGTTACGCTATGATGTATGGTTTATGATTATGTGGCACACATAAGAAAGGATTCATTATAAGATGGGTGGGACATATATCTCCCTCCAATGCATTGGGTAAAGATTTTATATCTCAAGAGATAGATATGGCTGGAATGGTAGGTTATACCGGTTAAGTGAAAAAGGACTGAAACGAGGGCTACTCGATTCAGAAAGGGACTTTGTCCACTAAGATAGTCTTGGAAATTAGTCTTGACTAACAAGAAATGATTCTCTATGATTATGTGTGTATGCCAAAAAGTTTCATGTTTTAATTTATGATTATTGGGATTACATTTTCACTTCTATGATTTATTCCATGTTAAGTTATTATGATCTCTTTTGCCGGTTATGATTTTCAAAAAGATATGATATGATTTTTATTTCCTTTATTTACCCTTACTGAGCATTTGAGCTCACCCTTTTATGTTTTCTTTTCCCCAGGATATAAAGAAAGGTTTTAGGTAAAAAAAGGGAAGATCTTTATGGGAGATATTGAAGATCTTTCACCACGATTAGAAGATTACGTTCCGAGTTTCCAAAGACACTAAACTATTACGATCCTTGTGTGTGTGTTTTTGTTATGTACTAAGTATTCCGCAAAAGTAATGTAATGTCCATGTACGTCAGGCTTCGGGTCTCTACATAATTAATATCATTTTATTCACAAATATATGATTTATTAGGCCCATTTTTTCATTTTAAGCATTTATTGCACTTAAGATGAGAAATGATGTTCAATTTATACAGTTCACTAAAAATTATGTTTATGGAAATTGGATAACATGAATATTATTATACAATCAATCAATATTATCTTATTTTAGTGTCTAATCATACCCCACATTGGTTTTTTCTAGACCTTGTAAAACAGTATCTTAAAAAATTGAAATATAATTCCATTTTTCAAAAACATTTTATCAAATATTGATCATAAAAGAATCATTCAATACAACCATGAACCCTTTAAAAATAAATTCACACAAGATTGGTGCAAATTTATATCTCAATACAATGACCATTACATTATTAAAATTCCTACTCACATTTCAAACAATTTAAATTATGCATGATTATGTGTCGTTCATCACTAAAATAAACATTACAATTTTCATCTTCAAAGGGGAAAAACCGAACTGCTATGTGAAAATCTCATCAAACAATGATATGGGTATCCTATTTTATTTTTTTGGGATTTTTTTTGTTTTTAACAACAATAGTTTTAAAAGGCAATCTTTGGGCAAGTCAACTATGGAGTTACAATCCCCATGTTTCAGGTGTCACACATATTTTCAATTCCATGCTCTAAAATAGAGATATAAAATTTAAATTTGGCCAATGCAACTATGGAGTCATGATCCCCATGTTCCATAGGCCACACATTTTGACAAAATATTACTCTATGTGGTCACAATTTCATTATTTGAATACTTGAATTAAAATAAAAGTTACCCAAACCCAATGCTTTGAATAAGAGGACCAAGGAACATAAATTTACACCCACTATCCAATAGAAATTCATTGTGTAGTTTTTATAAAGAGGGTAATAATTTAATCTTTTAAAAAATCACATAGGACAACTAAACACTCCAAAAACTATGCTGAAAAATGTAAACATGCATTCAAATCAATATAACTGCATTTAAAATCATTGTAAATTATGATTTCAGGTTTCACATTGTACATTAATTCATTCCAGTATAATGAATTTAATTTTTTCAATGCTATTGTTTTCAATAAAATGTTATTTTTTAAATCATGGATTTTTACTCCCCCCAATATTGAATAAAACTTTCCAATATTTTGAAATTTAAAAGTAGAGAGATATTAAAATTGGGAAGAAATAGTGGTAACATGATTTGAAATGAAATCATGAAATAAAATATCTGGGTTTGATGTTGATGAAATTTCAATAAGCAATTGATCACAATAGATTAATTTCACATGTAGTCTCTTCATGGATTATTGATGGATCTATTTGATCTTTAAAAAGAAAATTTTTTATTTAGAAAAATTAAAACATTGAAGCTATAAAATTTCAAAAACAAGAGCCATTATATCACATTTTAATTCCCATGGGTTCCTTTAACCAAAAAAATCAAACTAAAAAAAATAAAATAAAAAATTGGAAAAACCTGGATGCCTCCCGGGAAGCACTAAATTTAAAGACGTTGATCAACTTGGACCCACAAATTATCAAATTACCTCATTTTTTATTTTATGTACCCTATTTTTCACATCTTATATAAAACTTATGTCGAGTCTTTTTGTAATAATTGTTTCATGTGTAATCCAATCTTCAACAATGATAATGAATGTCCAAGGAATTTTAGAAATTTTTACCAAATAACATCTCTCATATTTCCTAAGTCATAATGATTTTCATTCATTATTAGCATCAATTGATGATGAAATAATGACACTTTTTTTATTACCCCATATTACATAAGAGTTTAGATATGATGTATGAACCTTTAATTTGAACTCATGTTGGCTAATAACTTTAAAAATATGTGGGGAATTTTAATAGAACCTTGATTCATTTTCAATATTACTTCATGAAATTGGTTCCATTTGAATTGAATATTCAAACAGAAAATTTTTACATGAGTTTGAAAAATGGGTATAAAGATGTATCATGAAATTGCTTCCAATAATTCAGTAATTTGTGTGCCTAAAAAATATTAATTTGAGAAATATTCAGGACATTCAATCCATGAAGACAAAATGTTCTCTTATGAATACAAAAAATCATTATCATTTTGATTTAAAATCTCATCAACAATTACATCATGTTCATTAAGTACCATATATTCAAATTGTGTTTCTTCAATAAATACATTAGAGTTATTTAGGGAACAAGATTCATCTATTAATTTTGAGGAAGGGATATCCTTTGTGGGTATATGTAACATTGATGTTTCAATGCTTTTACTTTCAAATATAAATGATTAAACTTCTTTATTAATTTTATCCACTTGTTCACATAATTTTTTAAGAACCTTGTGGGATTTAGGATTGATTTATGATTTGAAATCATAGATTTTCCGTAATATTTATCTCGTCTACAATCCATGAGTGTTATTGAAATTTGTAACTTAAATGTTAATCATTAGAAATATTGTATGTGTAATCGAGTATGTTGTAATAATTCTATGATTGGTCAATGAATTTTAATATCTGTGGTGATTCCTAGTATTTATATAGAATTTTATTTAATCCATAGTTTATGAGGTGATATTACTAATGACACTCCATTTGAGTAGATAGAAATTTGAATTTTAGATGTTTATGATACATAGTTATAGAATATGGAAATGAGAAGAGAAATGGCAGGTGAAAATAGAGACTTTAGGGTTAGAAAAGAATGTGGGTGTATAGGGTACTTACTTTTATCCCTGAAAATGGAACCAAAATATTTTTCTCCCCAATTTACCAAACTTATATGGTGTAAGAGTACATTTTTAATACAAATTGGGTTGTTGAATCCATAGGGACTGATGAAGAAAACTATAAACACTATGATTTGATGGATGGATTGACTATGTAGTGTACAACTATTTGTATTGATTTTATTTGAAGAACTAGGTGGTTAATTTTAATAATCAAAACTATTATGTGTACTGAACAATTTATGGAAATGGTTTGATCGTAGATTTTTACATTGGGAGAATTGGAAGAATTTCATTTCTTATTAATTTTTTGATCAATAGTTATAGAGGTTTCCAATTAATGAGATAACTCCCAAACATCATTATACAATTTAATCCATACACAATACTACGGATAATAAAAATTCACCAAGAGGTTCACATCAATGATCTCTCCAAGTAATTTTATATTACTAGATCACATAATGTTTATTCATTAATGTCAATGAAGGAAAAGAAGAGGAAAATTCAATGAAAGGAACTCTTAAAATAATGATCTGATTAATGAATTTATGATAAAAAATATATCATTAAATCTACCCCATGAAACTCAGTAGGACAAAACCATGTTTCTTTATCCCTCTATTTAGGATATTATATAAATGGAAGTGGTAAGTCGACTTAATAAGTGGGGTAGAAGAATAAAATAATTATGATAAATGAACACACCACCGTTCTGTAAGGAATTCAAAAGTGCTGGTGTGAACTAATTCCCACAATGATTCACAAAATTAAATGTTTTATGTCATGGAAGTAAATAATATAAGAATAAAAAAACTTTTATTATGAAAATATTATTAATAAAACTTAAAGGAAAGAAATTACGATGTGATTTCAAAATTGAATCAAGATATTACAATTGAAAGAAAGTCATCGATGGAAAGAAAAAAATGGACCATAATTACCTACACCAAATTATCTTTATATAGGAATATTTTTATCTTTATGTCTTCCCACCATATATACATTATATCCCCATTAATTTGAGTCTCAAATCAGCATGATAATATCAATGGAATTTAGAATTTTCAAAGTTGACGAGAATGTCATCCAAGTTCATCCCCATTTATTAAGATTTAATTTTCAATTGAATATCAAAATATCATAAAGAGTATTTGAATAATGGTATCTTATTCCTAGTTTCCTTTAACATAAATCAATATTTTAGGCCAATGGGAGCATTTAATCAGATGATATGCTTGAAATTGTAGACTATCTTTATGTTCTTTCATGTATATCCATTAATCTAATATGCATATTTGAGTGCTTGGATCATCATGAAAACATCATAATTAGTACAAGCCAATATTTAATGAAATTATAACAATAAAATTATATTTATAAAATAAATATTTATTCTATATTGGTATTGTATTATGGGCCCCAATTTTGTTTGATGAGACTTAGGCCCATTATTTATTGTCCATAATATTTATCCATTCAAGCCCAAAAATGTCCATCATCCCTTATGATTTATCCATCGATCCTAAAAGAAAAAATGTTCCAAACCTAGTGACAATTCTTATCCCTAAATTTAAAATTCAAAATAATTTAATGTTCTCCACTATTAGATGATTTATTGAGACCATGCCTTCATTATAATCATGAATATGACTTAATATGAGAAATGAAGAGAAATTTATATAATGCACTAAAAATAATATTTATGGACATTGGACAACATTAATATTAATATATAATCAATGAATACTACCCCCTGTTTGTGTCTAATCACATCCCCCTATGTTAGTTTTTATAGTCCCATGAAAAAATTATTTCAATATTATGTAATTGAAATCTATTTTTCAAAACAATTTAAAAAAATTGATAATAAAAACACCATTCCAAACAATAATTAATCCTTTAAAAATAATTTCACCCAAGATATATCCACAATTATGTCCACATCCCAGAACCATTCCATTATTAAAATGCATCATCACATTTCATCTAATTCCAATTAAGAATGATAATGTGTTGTACATCACTAAATAGATGGGTCCATTTTCTTGATCAAGGTGGAAAATTGAATCTCTATGTGGGATTGAAATAAATCATAATTCGATTATCTAATTTTTTGTTGATTTTTTATGTATTTGTTTTATTTTTTTTAACAAAAATAGATTTAGAAAGACTAAATCTGGGAAAGACAATATTGGATTCACTATCACCAAATGTGGGACACCACACATATGTTTAATTACATGATCTAAAATAGAGATATAAATCCAAAATAAGAGAAAAAAACTATTGAGTCATGATCCACAGGAGCCATATGCCGCACATTTCGACACAACTTTTCTCTATTTGGTCAATATTACATTTTTTATACTCAAATTAAACTATTTGTGAGATGAAAATTTTTTTATGATGAAAATGGCATAATAAATAACATTTACACACATGATTAATTTAACGGGCATTGTTTAATTTATATTAAGATGTTGAAAATATTAACATTGAAAAATCACATCGAAAAATCTCACAATCACAAAACTATTCTCCTAAATATTATTATTCACTGATATAATAATCAAGACATTCAAAATCATTTGAAATTCATTTCTCATGATTCATAATATACATTAATTTATTAAAGGATAATTAATGGAATTATTTTTATTTATTTATTTGAATAAATGTCCAAATTTTTTGGAATCCTAGATTTTCACTCACAAAAGTTAAAATGAAAGTATAATTAGTTTTCCAATAAAAAAGAACAGAGAGATTGAAATTAGGAAGAACGTGAGGTAACATGATTTTAAATGAAGTCATGGAATGAAATCACTATATTGATGTTGTTGGTAGATTAATAAGCAATTGAACACTTTGTATTAATTTCTCATGTAGACTCCTCATAGAGGATTGATGGCTATGTTTCAACAATAAAAATATTGTTTTTTATTTGAGAAAATTAAAATGTTTCAGCAATAAAATCTCAAAATCAAGATCCATTATATCGTATTGGAAACACTATGTGGATCCCTTAACCAAAAAACACAAAATAAAATCAAAAAAATGAAAAAATAGGGTTTTTTATGGGAAGCACCTAATTTAAATTCATTATCTCGACATGGACCCCCAAAAATATTGAATATCAACATTACTCACTTGATGTACCCTATTTCTCACAACATCTACTAGATTTAGATTGATCATTTGATTTAAAATTGTTTCATGTGTAAAACTATTTTCAACAATGAGTGTGGATTTACAAGGAATTTAAAAATTGATTGAACAGATAAAATCTCTTGTATTTTTTATGGTGTCATGATAATTTTTCATTAATAGATTTAATAGATTATTAAATGAGGAAATATATTTTTTGATTATACATTATGAAATAAAAGTTTTACGATAATTTATGGACCTTGAATTTGAACTTCGGTTCGATACCTCTCTTAAAATAAGTGGGGAATTTGAATATAACCTACATTCATTTTCAAAATTTCATTAGAAAATTGGGTTCCTTTTAATACAATATTCAAACCTGAAATTATATGTACTTGTTTCAATAATGGTTATGGAATTGATGTTTGAGATTGATTCCAATGGTTCAGTGATATGTTTTTATAAAAAATCATCATTAGGGTAATATATTGGGTAGTGAAATCCTAAAGGAAAACTATCCACTTTTTAATTGAAAAATAATTTTCTACTTCATATTATATTCCATCAACAATTACATCATCATAATTAAGACCCCCAAATTCAAAATTTTGTTATTAAATAATTTCATGAGATATATGTGGGTAAAAAGATTCGTATATAAATTATGAAGATGGAATATCCTGAATGGGTTTGGGTTCCATAGATTATTCAATTATTTATATTTCAAATCTTAGTGATGGAACTTCTGAATTAATTTTATGATATTTCTCCAAAACAAATTCTAGAACATTACAATGAATAGGATTGATAGATATTTGTAAATAATTGACTTCACCATGATTTATCTCTTCTACCATCCTTTAGAGGTCTGTAAATGTGTCCATTAAATGTTCTTCATATGATATATTGTATGTTTTATTGAGTGTGTGGTAATAATTCAAGGATTTAACAAATAAATTTCTTATTTGAGCTGATCCACAATATTGATTTCAAATTTTATTTAATACTATTATTATTGTTGGATATTTTTTATGAATCTCTAAAAGAGTATATTGAAATTTGGATTTGATATTTTTAGGATACATAGTAACAAAAAAGGGAAAATAGAAGATAAATGGTGCTGAGAATAGGGAATTTGTGGGGAGAAAAGAAGATAAGTGTATATGGTACATACATGGGTTAAAAAAAAGGGAACCAAAATATTGGAGTACCCAAATTTACCCATATTATATGGTGTAATAGGTCATTTGTATTACGACATCGGTTTTCAAATCCATAGGGATCGGAGAAGAAACCTATCGAAATTATGAATATATGGAAAAATTGGCTATGGAGTGGCCAACTATTTGTATAGATTTGATTTGAAAAAAGTGATTTAATTTAATGATAAATTATATTTTGTTAACTTTAAAATATATTATTGTTGTATGGTCATATGTTTTTACTTTGGGAGATTATTATTAATTTAATTTCATATGAATTTTCTGTTCAATAGTTCAAGAGGTATCCTATCAATAAGTTAACTCCCTGAAATCATTCTAAAATTTAATCATTACACATAAATATGTATAATGAAAATGTACAAATATGATCAATTACTTGTAAATATATTGAACTTAATTGTACTAGAACTCATAATTTGTAGTTGTTAAAGACTATAAAGAAACAGATGAAGATAATTCAATGAAAGGAAATCATAAAATAAGAAACTGATTAAAGATTTTAAAATCATCAAATAAAATTCATTCCACACCATGAAACTCCATAAGACGATAAAATAATATTTTATCCCTCATTTGATTATATTATATCAATGGAAGCAGGATTAAGAGTTAATGATTTAATATTGAAGAAGAAAAACATTACGAAAAACTAGCAAACCACCCTTTTTTGAAGAATTCATTAGTGCTGGTGGGAATTAATTCTCACCCTATTTGAATGGTAAAAACATGTGAAGAATAGGAAATGAATAATAGAATTATATGAACATCTTTTTTATGAACTAAAATCATTGAAGAACATATATGGAAAAAATAAATATATGATTACAAAATGAATGAGGGGAATTACAAGAGAAAGAATAACCTCGATCGAATGAAAAACATGGATCCTAATTACCTTCACCACCAGCTGCTTAAATCATAAAATTAAAATTGAAATAACAAAGTTTATTTTTAAAATAAAATTATTGATAATCTTACATAGAAAAATAGTAATTTTGATAACAAAATGATGATGGAAAATTATAATTGAATGAAAGACTTCAACATAAAGGCAAAAATTGGATCCCAATTATCTTCACCCCCACCTCATTATATATGATTATATGGAGTCTTAAGTACACCCCCATCAGTATATTCTATCCCAATTAATATTGAGATTCCAAACACTGTGATAAAATCAGGGGCATTTTGGTCATTTATATGTTAATAAGAAAACATTCCAGATTCATCTGTCTTTTTTTATTGTGAATTTGTAACTGAAGATGGTAGAATATAAAGGGATCTGAGATGGAAAATATATATTTTCTAGTGTACTCTATCATCTTTCAAATGTTTATTCCAATTGTATCTTCTTTTTTGGAAGATGTTTTTGAAATGTTAGGATGACATTATGGGCGTCCAGATCTGGCCATTTATTTATTCTTCATCATTGACTTTCTGAATCATCATGAAAACATTATAATTAGCTTTGGTAAGAGTATAATTAAATGATCCACATAATTTTTTAATTATAAATTAAAAATTCTAGCTTTATTGGGCTTGTATTTTGGGCCCCACTTTTATTTTATGGCTTTAGGACCTTTATTCATTGTCCAGAAACCTTCATCATTCATGCCAAAAAATGTCCATTTTACCTTGATATTCATAAATCGATACTAAAAGATAAAATTTTCCATAAAAAGTGATAAATGATATTCTAAAATATCAAATTCATAAAATTAATATATTTTTCTCCACAAATAGATGATTTATTTTGACCACATTATCATTTTTAACAGGAATTTTTCAAAAGATTCGAAATGATTTTCAATTTATAGAATGAACAAAAAATTATGTTTGTGGAAGTTGTAAAACATTAATATTAATATATAATCAATGAAAATTAGGCTATTTCATTGGATTGTCACCAACCAGATGAAAGGGTTTTTCTCCCATCATACATGTTTTCCTTTTTCTAAACTATATTATTATTATTCCTTTAATGTTTCCAGAATAAAATGTTAGACATCCTATAAATAAGAATTATCATTAACTACCCCATTAAAAATGATTTTCAATAGAACTTATTTTTTCTTTTATTACAAATTTTTATAATCTTATTTGATTATATGGATAAATACATTGATTAAAACATTAACACTGAAAGGGTATAAATACATTTAAAACATGACTATAAAATTTAAGTGCAGTATTCCTCCAATAATATTTCCAATAAATTATATAGATATAATATGTTAACCCAAATTGTCATTAGTATTAGATGAATCCCATCACTTGAAACCAAAAAAGACATTTTAAAATTTATGTATATGTTCAATATTATACTCATTACACAATGATGGATACCATAAATGAAATGTAAAACAAGAAAAATATGATTATATCATAATAAATTTTTTTCTTCATTCTTATAAAATATACCATTAGCCAAAAAACTTTTAAATTTTAATTTTTTGAATCCAAATTCACCTATAAATATTTATATTATTTTTCACATTGGAAATTCATTGTCATATGGAATATTATTTATGATATGGCACTAATTCAAAAAATTCCCATGTTCTCTATAATTAATATAGAAATCTATAAATGGATCCATATTGTATAATTTATTACCTTTCATCACTCACATCATTTTCCCTCATCAATTTTTTTCTTTATATCATTATTTTCCAAAAAATATTTGTGTTCCATTGAGGCACATTCATTTGTGATACTTTCCATATTAACGACATGATCAAAATTGAGTCTTATTTCAATTATGTTCTCCACCATTCATGATCTTAATAACATAAATTATTTTCATAATTTATGTTTCTTGAAGTTGGCTATATGGTATTTTATTAATATTATTTCATGAAAACCGATTAAAAATAATCAGTAAATCATTTTCTACAGCCATCGTCACATTTTTTACCTCATTAGATCCACATTTTCCTACTTATTCGTAGAAAAATAGATTCAGTAAGGTTCCATCCAGTGACTAAATCCCAAATTTATAGTGTGATCATTAGTAAAATTAGTGAGAAAACAATAATTTTTTATTGGTTTTCTAAATTATGGAACCAAATAGTCTTTATATGAATAAGTATCTTTAATCTAAATAGTTCAACTTAATTATAAATTATTATAATTAATAATGGTTTCTAATGAAAATGTGAACTACTATAAGAATATACTTTGAGAGATTCAATCCAAGTTTGTAGTAAGGCCAATTTTCGTTCACCAGTTAACACTAGAGTCCAGCCCCACATTCAATATATATAATTATTACCCTATGTACATATGTTCCCGAAACATGTAAATTTGTATTATCTAGATAGGGATTCATTTACATGAAACATCACATAATCTCAACCTTATAAAAACATTTGGATGTTCATCTATACTTATATGCAATGACTTTTATAGGGTTATGATCCCCAATATATGTTTTCTTAAATATATTTCCAATTTTATCGAATAAACATCAAATGATACCAAATATAGAAACCCATACCACAATATCCCATAGATGGTAACTGATTTATCACATTGTCATATGATATAAGTAATACCATCCTTAGTGACAAAATGTTTTTAATTCGTATTAAACATGATTTATACTTGAGTAATAAATTACAATTAAATACACTACTTATAGAAAACCAATCAATAATATTATTATTACCTATATAAT
Source organism: Viscum album (assembly GCA_963277665.1). Lineage (NCBI taxonomy): Eukaryota > Viridiplantae > Streptophyta > Magnoliopsida > Santalales > Viscaceae > Viscum > Viscum album. Next base: position 1,882,534,165 of record OY728163.1, read on the forward strand.
ATCATTTCATATCAAGCATGGTACTCTTCGTGGAATTATAAGAATGGTAATCCATATATGGGTGACAAATAATACTGATTAAGGTAAATGGTGAGTGGAAGAAATCGTGAATTACTGAATCATACTAAAAAAAGAATAACCAATATTAAAAGGAAAATATATAAACACACATTCCATTCAAATAAATGACTATCATAATCATTTTCATGTTAAATTACAAATAAAAATTCAATTTAACCAATAAATTGATTATCTTGACTATATATCGTATTCTAATTATTTAATAGAAAATTATTGATATTATATTACATTAATCAATAAATGATAGATAAATGTGTCTAGAGATAATATAATTTATAAATTCTATTGTTAGTAATAACTAAACTCTAAATTATGGAAATTATAAGAAACTAGATGTCACATTTCTGGACAGCATGATGCATTTTCCATCTAGATCAATCAAAATATGATTTAGAACACATTATGGGAATTACCATTTAAGTAATTCAAGCCATCTAATTCATCCCATGAGACTATCTATGCATCCAGAAGATTTCTATAAATGGTCTCTAAAAAATTTCTTTTAGGTCCAAATATTTCATCATATATCTAGTAATAAATAAAATTCATGAAAAATGTCCCTTAACATTAGATATCCATATTGACTAAATAATATAGATTCATCAGTATTTTCCAGATTAAAAATACCATTCAATGTAAAAATATTTGTTATAATTGTATAAAGTTCAATATATAATTATATTCATGATAAATTAAATGGTATATTACATGAAATTTAATGTCGAATGATAATATGAATGTTAATATTTTTTGGGGATGTTATTTCCTATAAAATTTAATAAGGTAGTTAATTTCAATAAGGTCATTGAAAAAAAAATCATAATACATACCCTGAAAGAATATATATTATATTAACATATACCCAATGGATTACTAATAGTGGTTTTTTTCTTTGAAAAATAAAAATACCATTAAAAAATATATCCAAAAAAATTCTTCATGAAATATACTTTTCATTTTGAAAAAAATAATTAAAAAATCAAATTCAATGAAAATATATTTTAAAATTATTTTCTCTAAAAATACCATCATAAATTTCAAAAATGTTTTTCATAAAATAAATTATTTTCATAATGGATGTAACTACACTAATTCATTAAATGTTAACAAGAATGTTCTATTTTAATATAAAAATGTTTATGAATGATTATTGTTTATTAGAAATGAAAATATTACATTCCCATTTTCAAAAATAATCCAAACCAGTATTGTTTTCAAAATAATAAAATATTCATTTGAAATTTTTTAATGATTAATAATGGATAAAAAATTCTATAGAAAATAACATTGAAAATAATAATGACTGGTTTGTATCCATTTATAGAAAACATGCTTTTGAATGAAAACAGATTTTTATACAAAGAGAGAAATAATGTAGAATTTTAATTAAAAAAAATTAATTGTTTTAAAAAAATGGTTGAAAAAGGAAAAATTACATGAAAATATCAACAATAACCATAGGAAAATAATATCATAATGATATATTAGATAATGGTCAAAGAATTTTCATCATCTGAAAAATTAGAATAATGACTATTTACTAAAATGAGATTGTGAAATTATCCCTTACAATGACTATAATGTTAAAGTGATAGTTAATCATTGAAAAAAATATTTGTATCAACTATAAATACACAAAAATGTAGTGGAAATATAAAATAATACAATTATAAGTCATTATAAACTCCATCATAGTATATGAAATTCAATAACGATGTTATGTAACCCAATGAAAATAAATTGTGTTATGATATTCTAAACCACATGGAAAAATGTATTTAAATGCTATTACATAAAATAATTCATATTAAGACATTCCAAAATATTATGAGTAAATTATCCAAGCTATTATATTTGTTAGGGGAACAATATACATCATATAAATAAAATTATTTACATAACATTAAAATATCCTTTAATGAAGTGAAATTGAGATGAAATGCCTTACCATATAAACCTATATGGTTGAACATATATTTACCTCAGGTTTAGTGGTTATAACTGACCGTTTCCAAATTAGATTCATAAAATTCAAAAAGGATTAAATTTTGGGATATTGGTATTATTTTCCATATAATAAAATGTAATATAAATGTGTCCCTGATTATGTGGATCTTTTTAACCCCCAAGAGACACATGATTTCATGACCAATAAAAGGTCATAAATATTGTCATACATTGTGAACAACCTATGGAAGGAATAATGAAGTGTCTTAAATAATTCCTTATGATTTCTCAAAGGTTCCTTGTACAATCATTATTCAAGTGGATGGAATTAGATAAGCTTCCTCAAGCCATTCTGGATGCCATCCAACGAATTCCTATAGATCCATAAAAAATTAACATGAAAATTTGAGGAAAATATCCAAAAGGTGGGATCCTCTTACAATTTTAAAATATAGACGATGCATCACCAGTGAGGATATTTTATTTATTTGGAAGAACAGATGAAATATTTTCAAAACCCATGAAATTGTAAAATAAACAATGGAAATATAAATTGGGAAGGTGATATCCTCTTACAGTCATAATAAATGTGTGATGCAACCCTGGCGATCCACAAGATACTACAATTACCTAGTAACATGTATGAATCATCTAGAAAAATCATTCTCACATGTCTTCTTCATCACACAAAGATCCCCATACATGTCTATGAGACCTCACTCACCCATTCATCACTATAATGAAAAAGTATATGTAATTATCTGTGAAGTTGTCATGTATCTCTATAGAACCATTATCGGTCATGAGACACCTCACCAATAGGTAGATTAATTACCATCTATATCATTTATTCAACATCATGAGATTCCCAAACACTGTAGAATAAAAAATTGAAATAAAATAGATAAGTTAGGAGCCTCTTGTATTAATAAAAAACATGCAACACACCCTTGGATATTCACATGATGTCAAGAGAAACCATAAAAAAATTTAACTCATATCACAAATTCCCTATTAAGGGCCCTCCTTGTATTTCAAAAAGTTCCATACATGACAAATGACATCATTATAAGGCCTTTTGATCGGTTCCCAAATCTCAAGATGGCTCGAGGACATGTCAATATTACAGTATAGTAGTCATTCGACTTGGATGCAAGATTTTTCAAGACCCCATTAAATTGGTGATAATCCAATAAATGGTGTCCTTACTGAATATTATCATGGTAAAATAAAATCATGGTATTCCCTTAATATGACATATAATGTGAACTATCGAAATAAATAACATTGATGATCTCCACATACATCATCGTGGATTTGCAAGAAATGTGATGTGTGATGTACATAAAAACTAGGGTGGTGAGGCCTATTATTCCCCCACCCCATCAAGAAAAATTCACATGGAAATTTATTTAAAAACTCTTGGAACATCAAACTAGAACATCTAAAAACAAGATAGGATTAAAAATATTAACAAAACGCACAACATATGAGTTTTCCTTTACAAAAATTAATATCATAAAACAAGATAGATAATGAAAAAATTCACCCATGACATGTGATTCTCTCCAAGGAATGTCAAATTTACTCTCATGATGGCATAAAAGCTTGTCACCCATATATTTTTATGATTCTAGGTAATGTTATAGGGATCATGAGACACCCTCCATACTCAGTGTATATGCCCCAACCAGAAGGTTGATATCAGTGTGTATGCCCCGAAAAAGTGAAATATGATGAATATTACTCATTAAATAATGATGATAAATAGGAATCCTCACAAAGTCTAGATATTTATATTATCCTCCCATGGGGTTTCCAAGTTCTTTATGTTCTGTATCTATGGGTAGTGAGATTGATCATTTTCGGTCCAATGTTTCTCATTATGATAATTTCAATCATTCGTATACGGAGATAAAATGATCATATCTATCAAAACATAATCATCTACAAAGGAATGTTAAATATCTTAATTTAATCCCCAATCAGTTGAATAATAAGTTATTATCCACATATAAGGTCAGGTTAGTGTGTACTCCCTAGCTAACATAACTATGATGACTCTAATTACTACTATATAAATGAAAAGTAATACCCCTTCCAAAGCCATGTGATCTATATTTATCATTTATGGTATTTCATATCACAGATTCCCCACATCCATATACTATGAGACTAATTACATATTATCTGTTGTTTCTCAAATCATGCATGGCTCATGTGAGCTTTAGGAGTTGTAATGGTCATATCATCTACATCATGAATATCATTCATCCATGGAATCCTCTATGTGTAATCCATGATGAGTGGCATGATATAATTACCTCAATAAAAGGTCATATACATTGGGGACTATCCAAATGGCTTAAATGAACCATGAGAATAATGATTCCAATAATAACAATGATTTGTTCAATTCCTTCTTATGTGTCGATATCAAATAAAATCTTCTTTTGTTTATTTTCCCCCAAGACAATGATATTACAACCATCAAGAACTAATCATTCCAATGTGATAATCACTCAATATCATCCCTCAGTAGATTGAGATAAGAAATGCACTGTGAAAAATAAAAATATTTCCATAATCAGGATATTTAGGACGTCTCCTAGAGAATTGATCATGAATATATAGTTCCTACATTCCCACACATATGATATTTCTATACGATTTTTGAAACACTATTTTAAATAAATACATTGGTTTGGATTCATGTAGCAAAAAGGTTATATAGTATTCCTCATCCTGGATAAATCACATCCTTGTAATATTAAGAAATTCCCAAAATGGAAGAAAATAAGAGTCTAGTTATACAACTCCAACACATCAACATCATCCCATTCTAAGAAATGTTTGGAAAACCTATGATACATAGATATGGAATCACTATTTATAACCACTTATTCGAATCATAAAAGTGCTTATCAAATGATCATTCTATTAGGGATATGGGTCCCATATCGTTGGAAAAATACCCATACCAAGTTATGGATATGGGAATAACTGTTATATTTTATTGATGACTGAAAAACAGTAAACTCAAAGAGACTGATTGAGAATGGAATTAAACCATTGAAAATTAAACAGTCATACAAATATTAAAACATTGAATCTCTTTAATGACATTAAATTGATAGAATATTCACTTATCATCCAGAAATTCTATTTGTTGAATGAGATACCCCATCCACATCATATCCTAATAAAACAACATCTTGTGAATCCAACATGAATCTCTCAAATAAATGAATGATTCGTTAATCATGATTTTGGAAATTATTTCTTTTCAAACTCGATGACAGCAATGAAACTGGAATAAAACCCACAAATAATAAAATAGATGGATTACCATGACTAAGAATAATTTTTGGAATATCAAAAATTTTTGATAATCCCAAAACAAATCATACAGCTGATCATGTATCACCAAGCTTCAAATACAATATTTCCATAAAATCATTTAAAATTTGACACAAGAATACATTCTAAATAAGGAATAATGGATATATTTTGTTGACCATACTAATTATATTGATCACACATCATTCCTACAATATTTCCCTGAGAAGTAAAATTGTTCCCCGTTGTCTATCAGACTTCAAATAATTATCTCATTAAAAGAAACCCAATTGGGGATTATGACATCATCGAATGACTATTATAGTAAATCACCAAAATATTTAACCCCCTGGTCAAAAAATGATCCCACCTTCATGACGGTGGTGAAAAAAATGGTTTGGGAGTAACACATACATGTTACAATCCCAATGCTTTTCACAATCGGCAAGGGTCCTAAATTATGACAACCAATGAGTCTGTATCATCTTGTTAATGGTTATATTAATCCACTGTCCATCTTAGTCCTAACCAACTACATCAAGATCATAACCAAGGAGTATGACAACCACCACCAGAAATCTCTAATTATTGTCGACCCGGGATTCAAATTCATCTCTATTCTAATTCAGGGCCTATTGAGGATGATTCTTTTCAGCTGTCACCGCTAGCAACATCCCAATGGTAACCATGAGTCACCTAATGAGTGAAAAAACTAACACACTATTACCTCTAATACCCCTTCACAGGGTACATGGAAGACACATTAGAAGTGGAAGTCTCTAGAAACCCACATGTGTGGTCATATCCCCACTATTGAGTGTTATGTCTGTTGAAATGTTACTATTATAATCATTAACCATACCCATATAACTAATTAATCATAACATGTCTTTTGGATTATTCTAACTATAGGTATGAAGGGGGCACATAATCCAACCGCCATGCATGAATCCCATCTATATGTTTTGGTGGAACTAGGTGGGAATAAGATGGATCTTATAGCCACATCAATCAAATATATATAATAATATATAGTGAAGAGATAAAATGTTCAATCATATATATGTAGCACAATTTTAGAAAATGTCATAAAATTATTGCTACAATAGAAGAAATCCACTTGTATATTTCATCACTATTAAAAATATAGGGATACTTGAATATTTTTATTTTTTCAACCAAGACATATGAACACTATTATCAATAAAAACATATGGTTTGTCCAGATAATCCACACATTATTGCTTTATTCTAAAAGGATTATCGATATATTACAATAAAAAAGAGGCATTAGACCGAACCTATTTTTTTGTACCATTTTGGGCTCACTAGGAGATAGTGGTATATGAATAAATACAACAAAACATTCCTTCTGAAAAAAAATTCTGACATATTACAAATGCTCAAGATTTGGTTCGTATGGGAATTATAGTTTGGGATCATATTTATGTCATTTTCTAGCACATCGCAAAATTCAAGATCACAATATTACAGCCACAAAAAAAGACAGTACAACCATACTTCTGGGGACATATATGTGGTGTCTCATATCTCTTATACCATTCTGAATGTTCTTCTACAAATTACAATGATGAATGTTTATACAGACAATAAAAATAATTTTATTCTTATATGGGCTCAACACATGTGAGTGGCACATTCCTCGAGGCGGGATTTCATCCCTTCCATGAAATACTAGCCACATATTTCATACGATTAGGATAAGGATTAATGACCTTCTTTAACCAAGACTAAAAAAATGATAATAGAACATGACTCGAGACAGACCCACATTCCATTTAATAATTAAGAATTTCATTGGTATATTCCAGCATCTTCTCAATTATGGGCTCATATATCTACTATATTCAAAAATGAAAATAATAATATTCCATCCACATAATAGAACGAAGAACATATTCCAAATATGATCAATTATACTATCCTTGAGATCATTACAGATACATTCTCAACACCACAAGGGTTAGAAAACTTTTTAACAAATGAAAAAAATACACCACTGTTGGGATAGTCTACCTTTTGGTAATTTTGAGATGGATCACAAGGACAACACTCCTAACATCCATTGTCGTTAACTTCTACATGAAGATATCTCCCATAGTCAAGGAAATCATCCCCTTTTCTAGACCCCTTAGCAAATAGGTGTGTTCGTTACTTAAAATCCCTTTTTAAGAGTGGTTATAGAAATTTTGGGGTTAGCAGCTGATAGTTCCCCATCAACATACACTTTCACTATGATCCATTTACCAGAAATCCTTTAGATGCATATTTTATTTGCATACTGGATGGAGGCATGTTATTTTTATTATGATGAGGTCAACATAGTTATATGGGGAGAGTTATAAGGAGACAACCACATGCTTTCTGGGTGTACCCTCACCACATATTACAATGTGGTCCCAGAGGAGCTAGAAAAGGATCTCATGCTTTATCTGCAAAAAATATGTGGGATACTCATTAGATACTTAATGATATATATCTACCTTATCCTAGATATTAGTAAAACCTTTAGATAATAAACACACAATGACATCATCTTGATAGGAAAACCTATTCTATATCTTGGAACCCCAGGGTGGAAGAGAATGTACAATGCTTAAATAGTGTTTTCCTCTGCATAATAAATACCCTCACCTAAAATATTTCTACAGAATAACTAAGAATTATTATCCAATTATGGTAAAAATATGGAGCATTTAAATTCTATGTCACTGAAGAACAAGATAACCCTTCTGAGAATGTGTCTAGTATTTTTATATCCCCACGAGAAATCAGTGGACCTAGTAATGCATAATCTAGTTTGTAGCTATAGAATAATTTTGTAACTATAATGATGCCTATAAATAATGAACATAGGGAAAGGATATCCAAAAAAATATTTTAATTAGGCCCATGAAGTAAAATGAATACATTTTGGATTTATAATTCAGGGTTTAAATCCTTCTGAAGGAATCCTGTGGAAACTACCCCACATCAAGGGTATTCACTATCCCAACTCCCTTATGTGCATAATTTACCCATAAACAAAAGGCCACAATAGTAACTCTTATAATAGAAATCCATTAGTATACCCAACTAGTCTATATAAGGGAATATCTACCACCATCTCAGCCTATCATGTCATCCATTCATGAGAGGATTCATGACATATATTTTTCAGCTATAAAATTATCTATCCTAGTTAACATGAAGCATTTTTAGTGAAATTACCATCATCGTGCTCATCATATTCTAAGAGGTCCATATGGAAATATACAGTGGTTCTAGATCAACCACATATCATTGGGAAGTTGGCATTTATATCTCATTGTTCACCCATGAAATAAAAATCTACACAACTAAAATCATTGTATTCTCAATAACATGATTAATAAATGAAATATTTATCCAAAAATAACCCCTAGTCCATAGTTATTGGGTTATATTTACCATCATCACCGTTACATAAGGGATTTGTAATCATTATGATGGGAGGTAAATATCCATGGTTATCATCCCATTCCTTCCACTATTCAAAAGAAATGAATCTACTATTCTGGGGTGATTCAATAATAAGGACTAGAAACTCCATCATAGTCATTACTCATAAGCTGGGACAAGAGGAATATATGAAGAAGGAAATCAGACCCCACTGAGGTCACAGTCCAAAAAAACCCAATCATGCCCTGTGATTTATGAAGGAAGTGGATGAAGGAAGTGTCTGATCCTCTGATTACATTAAAACATTGTGAACAAAAAACATTTCTTGATGTTTCACTCTCAATTTCATCACTGTCATTATAATAAACATTCTGGACCCATATGAATATTAAGATAATTTTAGCATGGAAGAGATACCAATGAGATGAGGGTGCTCTAAATGCCCAATTCGAGGTTACATATAACCAAAAACAGAGGTTCCCTCAAAACCTATATATTATAGTATTGAGTTCCCACATCCATAGAAGAGATTATACAATAAAAATAGTAAAGGTGTGCCTATATCCAAATAAACTAGATAAACATTAGATTATTATTTGATGAAGTTGCTGTAGTCATAATTTGAGAATGAAAAATGAATTATCATACAACTCAATGTGAAGATACTAAGGGTCAATATTCAAGTTGGGTATCATCTTTAGGATGAGGAAAAATACATCATCCAATACATTATGAAAAATAATATATACCAAAAAGTGTTTCATATGAGTTAAATATTGGTTCTGGATCCCATAAAGCAGTCCACATAAATTATGATGTCAGAAATGATTTTGAATTCCCACTATTGTGGTGACCACCTCTTCAACACCAGTGAAATCATTAAATCATATGATGAATCAGTAATCATTGGGAGAAATTGTATGTCCCCTCATAAAAATCCACCTAATCCTCATAGATATTATCTGGCAAAACCCTTAGTAACACTGGAGCTACTTAATAAAATCGATCCTTCAACTAGTAAAATGGAATCCATGGAAGGGGGATGCACACATATATATCATGATAGAAACTAGTAACCCATGTGGGTGGATGAGACATTTCCCCCAAAACCCAATTTTTTCAATCACACCACCTCTAACGTTGCTGGTGTTATTGACCCATATTTGTATATTACAGTCTTCATGTCCTGATAAGTGCTGATCATGGGCACTCATGATCAATAGAACTAAACAAATATGAGGATTTTTTAAATACACTAATAGGGAATGATTAGTTTTTTATAGTAGAGATCCAACTAGCTCAATTACCAGATAATAAAACCATTATCATCCATTAATTTATCAATTTAGGTATATACTAATGAAAATAAAAATTTTTAATCTAAAACAATTCAATAAAACTGAAAAGTGTTGGGTGAATGTCTTCGTATCTAAGTGAAATGGTTTAACATACTCATGCAACAACCCTCTCTCATAAGAATAACGGTTATAGTCCATTTATTAAAACCTCAATAATTATATGGATATGCCTTTGATCCTAATAAATTATGGAGGTGGGTTCTTGTTAGTTTATAGAAATTCCACAAATATTGGAAGAATACATTCAACAACCATAATTTTAGTCGTCACTCATTCCCTTATAACAAGGTGAAATTAATTGAAAAGTAGAAGATGTATATGTTAATATCAATCCAACTTAATTGCACACACATGAACCTATGCGGGTCCTGAACTTCCATGCAGCTCCATTTAAGCAATAACAATAAAAAATCACCATCATATAGAAGAATATATAAATCAGTGTCTCCCAATATTTTAGTAACAAATTAATAAACATTTTGTTTTAATTGAACAAGTCCAAGGTTTTTTTGTTGAAGCGATGGATAATAACCATCTCATGAATCCACACCTCAGGAATCCAAATGTGGTAAACCTAAATAACACCCCAACTATTTACCTTTACATATATTGTTGGGTCATAATATCCATGATTACTTTATCTTCAAAGAAATCCATTATGACATGGTAAATTATGGATACATTGTGTAAGATAAATCCTCAATGTATGTAGCTTAAATAACCATTTCCCTGTATGAGGAAGAGGGTGGTTGAAAGAATGTTTTGGCCAAGAATTAACGGATGTTCAATAAAAGGATGACTCGAAAAATAATGGACAGATCAAATTCCACCATCAGGAAACAACTAAATATACTAGTGTAAACACAAAACAAGGTGACATAATATATGCCTCCAATGGATGAAAATGACCATCAAAAGAATGGTGAAATAGAGGGTGTAATATTTTAATTCTACTCAAATACAAGATATGACTATCATGGATTTCTTCCCTGCAACATCTGAAGCATGGGAACCACCTCCACCAAATAGAACACTTATTAGACAAACAACTCATCTTGAGATTTTTAATTGTCATACATATGGAAGTCCCCTTATCTAATGATGAATATGCCTCTAAATATGAGTTTCCTCTATAAAATTGTGGAACGGGAGGCCACATGCAATGGAATCTGCAATACTAGGGTTATCACAGGGATGGTCAGAAAAAAAATATTTTTTGCATCACTAAAGAGAATATATATGATTTTTTCATTTGGGATGGGGCTCCAGTGAGCCTAAAAACATAGTCTTCTGTCTCAAAACCATCCATTTGTTGTTTACACCAGTTTCTCATCCATGTCCTCCTAGTGAGAGTATGATTATCCAGTCAGACCAAAAGACATGGGAGGATGAAAATAACCACACCATTGGAAGCATATACTCATATGAGCATAGATCAATTACAAGGCCCATAGACCTCAAATGATTCTATTATAGACCCACTTGTCTAGGATAATCCCCACCTATAGAAGTTCATCCCACTAGAACAATACTACAAAATTCTAACTTAGTTGGTGGTTTCACCATCCAATCTCCTAATCCATGATGCACTCCGTAATTATAAATAACTAAGAAAGGAACCTGTTAATTCCCTAAAAATTGCACATGAATTTATGATGCATGGTCCTACAATTGATATATATCTAATAGAGACCATTTATGTAGAACTGCATGTCACTAAATCCTTCATAGTGCATGAGTATGAATAGGAAATCCATGGAATCATAAAAAACATATATGTTTCAAAAAGAGTTTGTAATGTTGACATCTAGTGGGATTTGAATAACAAAATATTCATGAATAGTCTCATCACAATTATTAAAATCTTATGTTTTGGATCTTTTGAAATGTTTTTTTATCCTAGATGTGTGACCATTGTAGGGTATGAAAATCGTGAGCAATGACCACAAGAGAATAAGAACCACAAAACTCTTTATGAAGATCTCACATATGAAGATGTGTTTGTAGTTTTCTCTTACGATAATATATTACATGTCCTTCTCAAAAGTCCATGGCTCCATATCTACATGGTTGTACCTTCAAAATTTCATAAATGTTTGAAATACCCCATTAATGGAATTGTTGGAATACTACATAGTGATAGTTCCCAGTATGCGACCTATGAAAAAACATATTATAAGACATGTTTCTAAAAAAGAGGATGTAATCAACAATTGTTATAAGAGGATATAAATGTATCATATCCCAATGGATTTGATACCACCCCTAAAAATACATGGAATATATGAGACAATGTCTGTGTTCTCCCATTAATATATTTGAGGAGATAAACTTGGTACCATTAATCTGTGATCCTCCTATCCCTAGGGAAAATGTAAAATAATATCCTCTCTGTCATCCCTCTATAATGTGTTTTGTAGCATGGGATGATAACATCTCTTATTATAGATCTCACATCACAATATTGACTGATGTTTCCCAAAATTTACATATCCATATTAATGTTTCTACACATTCTATGAAGTCGAATAAGACCAGGATGGCCTCGGGAACATCCCTACCCCATTTGAGAATAAATTACAACCAACATGGATGATATCAGACAGATAAATATCAGAATTGTATAATACTAACATCCTACTCTGATTATATAAAACATTCCCAACAATGTGAAAAATATTTAAATCGAATTTATAAAGAAACATCAATATGTTTTCTCCTAAAACAATATGGAAATAACATAACTAAATTTATATTGAGGTTATGCACCATGTCATTATACATAGTTATCATCAAGGATTCTAGATGGTAACACGGAGGATGATACCCTCCCATTCTCCAATATAGAGGTTGAAGTTGAAAAATTGATCAAATGCATCTTTTATGAGAAGTTAAATACCCCTTATGGATTTCCAACATCATACAATTTAGAAAATAAAATGTACAGAATTGGGTTAGCATTGATTTTAGAGATGTGAATAATCAAATCACAATGGAGAATTTCCCATTATTGATAAAACAATATTGAATGATTCAACTACTGGGTTCCATGACCTTTTATTCATCAATGAGTATTTGTGGTAAAATTAAAAAATGATGTCCCTCGATGATGATGAATCCACTACTTTCATAGAGCCTCAAGGGATTTTATTTTATCATGTCATGACCTTTGGATTGATTAATATTGGATGAAGACACCAATCCTTCATGCATCATATTTCTATGACATTACTAACAAAGATTTATAAATGTTACATCAAATACCTATTTCATAAATCCCTACATTTATTTTATTACATTTTGGATAATCAAATAATATCTATGAAGATGTGATAACATAGTTAGAATATCTATCAGATTAAATTCTTTTTTTGGTTACATCAGGGATGTTCCTTAGAATTGTGGTATGTCTCCACAAAATCATGGTCTTCCCAATGATAAATAGTTTGATTTTAAAAATTCCAGCCCAAAAATCACAAATAACCGAGGAGGCACCATGGAAGGATCTCTTACATTTCTCTCATCATAGACAACATTGATTGAAAAGATCTCACTTTTAATAAGATAATGAAAATGGGGTATCTTATCAATGGGGATGAATGTAAATGCTCAATTAAAAATACATTGTAGTACCTACTAGACCCAACATTTCAGATGCCTTTACTGGAATGGGCTACTCATCTCGTTTTTGGCATCAATAGAATGTTCACTTGTCACTCTCCTCACATAGAAAAATAATTCAATGAGAATGAATAGTCTCTACTACCACATTTGAATAATTCTATGTACTCAAATCCACTAGTCTAATTTTGATAATAAATTTATTTCACTCATAATTGATGTTAAAAATAGGGGAATTACTTTATGAACCAACTAGTCTATATAGTCTCTCGAATTGATCTGTTCAAGTATATCATTATACTCCTAATGCAAACTCAGGGCTCTCCTGATGGCCAGTCATGCTGCAAAAAAATGAAATCAGATTAATGTTTAAAAATTCTTTGAAAGGGAAATTATATGAAAAATTCTTCACAACATATCTTGGAGGCATAATCCTGAAATAAGATACAATTAACTTGTTCCATGGGTTGATAGGTTTCATGGCCTCGACAAGGCCTACCGATATACTTTATGCTATCGAAATGTAGTGTGGGTGTAAAGGTGGTATAGTGGGGTGATTATACCACATATCAGAGAGGTATAATGGATAAATGAAAATTAAATCAATTGTGGATGTATAATATAAATAAAACAAATAACAATTCATGATAATAATATATATAACTGATATAATTAATGTATGAAGAAGCTTAAGTAAGTAGAACAACTAAATAAATATATTATTGGACACATGGAATTTTGTATTATTTGGGTGCATGAAATTATGATAATTAAAATGGGAATAGGGGCCAAGAAGATATAATAATTCCATCAAAACTATAAAAATAACAAAAATGGACAACTAGAATATCGATATAAATCATTTTCATCTATAGAAGGATGTTTTCCCTTATTAATACCTATATACGGATAATATTCTTATTTTAAAAATGAATACTGAGAAGGGTGTGATGTAATAATATCAGTAGACCACCACCAACAATGTATGATTATAATCCATGATCTGCTCAAAAATAAATATTATTGCTGATAATTAATTAATTAACAACAGATAAAAAATTTGTAACCAACCCACTCCTGTTCTAATAAGACACCTGGAGAGTATTACTTCTTCAACTAATAGAAGGATGGATTTTACAAATAGTAATTATATATATATATATATATTTCATCCACGTTTATGATCTAATTGTCTATGGATGTAAGTGGTCATACACTAAAAAATCTAGTTTCTGGTTGGACATGGGTGTAACCCAGAAATCCATTACCTATCTAATGAGCATACAAGCTCATGCCATTTGGTAAATTCCCTACATCAGAACAGGTTGAGATAGGATATGCTACCATAATTGGGATGGTGGCTAAGTAATAATGTCAATACTCTAATCATGGTGCATAGTGCATAAATAACAATTCCTATATAGTATCCCTAGTGTAAGATTCTATAGTCAATACACAATTTAAGGGATCATGATTATGTACAATGCTCAACACCCCTTAACATCTTACACATCCTAGATAATGGTTTATTTATTTAGTACAAAGAACATGGTAAAAATCTCATGCAACTATTTATCATGAGAATATCTATATATATATATATATATTTATAATAAATATTAATTTTTACAACTTCACACATGAGGAGTCACCACTCATATGTACATTTTGTCTTGTTCAATTCCATTTGAAACATTAAAATTCCTAAAAAAAATTATAAATCATTAAAGAATCATTGTCTTAAGATTCATTGAAACCACTATATTAAAATAATTGTTCCATTTTATTTAAGTAATTGATTTCAATATTCCATTGCACGACCCAGGTGAAAAAATTCAAGTAACTCATTCCATTTACCAAAACATGGTAAAACCCATTATAATCTAAAAGTGTCATGTATGAGGTGACATGGGGAAAAAGTCAATTTCATATATGGGACAATGCAATAATAAGACGGAAAAACATATGATGTGCTTTGGTTTACATCAAACAATCATGCTTTAAGGTAAATTGCTTTTAAATACTAAGATAAAAACATTAAAGAAAGTTTGGTAAATTGATCAAATAACCAATAATTGGTAAATTGTATTTAAACAACCAAGGGGTGTCAATGGATAATATACACATCCTCTAGACCACTAATCAAGAATAATTTCTCATGTATCCAATAAAGATTATAAATTTGACATGAATAATCAATTATATAAAGACACATGGAATATCTGGTGTGTGCCACAATGACATAATTACCAAACATGGAAAATCAAATGGTAAATGATGGGAAAAACAACTCATGATTGTAGATGACGTCGATATTGATATGAGACTCAGGTCTGATGTAGGTTGGATGTAATTTTAGAAACATTCCAATGTAATAAAAATATGGAAAATGATTCTACGCCTAAATAGAGTAATGTTTTTAAAAAGTAAACAAAACACGATTCAAAATATTAGAGGAAATTATCGTGATCGATCCGATGATTCAGACAGATCGAGGAACAATCATCATAGAATGATGTTTCGTCAATGTATAATTTTGGGTGTCATAGAGATCAAAAAAGCGGATGAAATTTTTCATCCATTTGAAGGAGTAAGGGATAACTAAAAATGTTATAAACAATTAAGGAGTGGAAATTTGGAATTTTTACCTCAAATTAAGGGGTAGCATGGATTCATTGTTGGGTTATAAAACATTATTAAATTTTCTCATTAACCGAAAATCCAAAAATATAGTAGATCTTGATTCCCAAGAATGTTGGCTCTCTACTTTTATAAACATTGTGTGGTATATAGGTTCCCACTATTGGTAACCACAAATTTTTAGAGAAAAAATATGGGTTGGGAGGCATAGTTTCTCCAAGGCTGTGCCAAGACATTAACCCATTTTCCCAGAACCCTTTTCTATAAAAATTACTAATATTCTCATGAGACCTTTTTAGGATGTGGTAAACCAATTCCATGTTCAATCCATGTTTTATAAGTGAAAAAATGATTTGTAACTTCTGGGAAGGAATTGTCAACACAAAATCCCCTTCTTAAAATAACATATACCAGCTTTATCCTTCTATAGATAAATAGGTATCACTAAAATGGGTTTCATCCATAGTGATCATATATTAGTTTATCGCTCACAGGACTCATCATATACTCTATTTTACTTCGATAGTGCATGTACCAGAGGAACTATACTACCCTAGAGTGTCTTCAAGATCTGATCCAATACACGCACTAGATACACCACAAAAGAAATATTTACATCTATTTCAACATCATTTGGATGAAAGACATGTCAGATCCTGATTGTATTATTAAAGATAGTATGCATGAATGACATCATGTATAGACATGTATCTCAATAGAAGTTACAGCTACTAAGGAACTCGTCTTATCTATCTCGTAACCTTAAATGGTCTAATGACCTTGGTGAGACCATAACCTCCTTGAGAGGAGGTCGATGCCCTATCCTATTTGATACTCACAAGAAAAAATATTATCTGACCTCGATCTTGAGAGGTCACCCATTTCTTTTTTCATGACACTATTATCTGCACTATGTTGTCAACATGCCTTTTTTGATCTACTATACTTTCTATGTAGTCTCCTACAAGAGATGTGGTTGAAGCAACATTTCCCCGGCCCCTAACCATCATAGTGGTGATTGGTGAGGCCTTCCACATAAGGCTACATAAATATCCAACTCGATGTTATCCAAAAATATTTTATTATAAGAAAACTCAATATGTGAAAGATGATTTTCACAATAAACAAAAAAAGTAAATAACACAAGCAATGAGTAAATCATGTTGCACATGAATCATATGTACCATCACTCCATCTAAATGTGGGTGATTGGACTTTCATATAAGTACATGTTTACCTAAGGCTTTTTGAAACCCATTCCGTAATGATTATTTCAATGAGATTATCTTTCATAAATTACAAAATGTGGATCTCCATGAATCTATAAAACCTTGTTGAAATAATAAATTTCTAGATAATCTACCATGAATGTATCTCACATAAGGAATAAGTGTGATACCTTTGTTAAACGATCAATGAAAACCCACAAGTTATCATTGCATCGATGTGATATAGGTAGACAAGTCACAAAATCCATCGAAACATCATCATTTTTCCACTCAATAATGGAAAATGGCTGAAAAATAAATTTTAGATAATGATGTTCCACATTCACCTAAATATAGGTCGAACACCGAGTACTGTAGCTGGAAATATCATGTTTCATACAAGGATACAAATACTATTGTAGAAGATCTGGATACATTTGGGTGACACATGGTTTAACTACCCCAGATGAGGCATGATATTACTACATTAGAACCTCTCTAATTTCTAACTAGAACCATATGCTAGTGGAAAAGTAGAGAATCATCCCCCTCAATAGACAAACATGATAATGTATCATAATCAAAAACACATTCCATGAGGAAAATTCCATCAAGATTAGATATTATACTCATTAATATTGATTATTGAAGTGTAAAATTAACTGCTATGGTTTAGAGTATATTCTAGGAATGGTCCACGTAAACCTCAATGCGAATTTCTGAGAATGAGGCCATGAGCTATCATTAGACACAAGATTCCTAAAAAACCAATTTATAATTCAGTTTTATTAGATCGACTACCATATTACCAATTCCTAGCATGTGGGTTAGATAAAAATCAAATCACTGTAAAAATTTAACCCACATGTGCAATCTGAGACGAAGATCACACTGTGTGAAAATATATTTGAAGATTTTTGGGTCTGGGATTCTCATAAAATTCTCTCCTAGTAGATATTGTATCCAATATAACAAGGAATGAACAAGAACAATGATATATAGGCCATATTTTTTGTAATTCTAGTCATGAGAATTTAATTGATGCATCTTGAACATGATGATTTTCTCTTACTCCAACAGAGAAGATCCAATCATGATAATTGATGCATAAAAAATAGTCTAGCACATTTTAGGATCTAGTAGAATTAGTATCTCTACCTATGTCAAATGGGCCTTCATCTTGTAAAATTATAATTCACAACAATCTAATCATATTAATTTCACACCCTTTTTTATCAAAACATAAGTGTTGCTTCAAGGCTGAGAAATATAGGATGAACCACTTGTAGTATTCACCAAGCCTTAAGAAACATCTGATATCCAATAAGTTCAAGGGTTTGTCCTAGGAAACTACTGAACTGACACTCTACGTGTCTACAAAAACATCTAACTATGATATGATGTGATCTAGGATATGGACATTATCGATCCATAAGTGGAATTTACTAACATTGTCATATTGTTGATTAATTATTGGTGCATTCTGAAAGATGTTGAATATAATTTACATGGTAATCCCTATATAATAAATACAATAAGATATCTTCATTAAATCTAACCAAAAATGAATATATATTCACATGGAATGCCTATTTCATAAGATCCATAATTATTATAGGTGTTTTCATTAGTCTGAATGACATGACTTTGTACTCATATGGATAATACCTGCTCTTAAAAGATATGAGAGGTATATCTGCTTTCCGAAATCAAACATGATGATTTCATGACATAAAAAATGTCATTAAAAACAACATTTCTCATCAGATCTGATCAATGAAGTCATCAATTCCTTATATTGGATACCAATTCATCACTGTAATATGAATCAAAAGATGGTAATCCATGTAGATCATAAGGGTAACATCCTTCTTATTGGTGAAAAGTAAAATTGAACCCCATTGAGATGTTCTACCAAGTAAATAGCCTTTTCCACCAGATACACATATTTCATCTTGAGCAACAAAATAAACTTAGATTCCATCCTATAAGAAGGAATAGTACTTTGTGATGCTTTTGGTACAATATCAATAACAAACTATACCTATCGCACAAGAGGTAATCCCATTAATGAAAATAATTATATGTATTTGAAACTCTCCACAACATGAGGATAAAATAGCTAGTTGTAACCCCTGTTCATCCAGAAAATTACTGGTGATTTATGATTTCACACTGCCCAGCCTTAGCTACTCAGGTCCGACTTCTATTACACTAACATCTGATTCTACCTTATATATTATACTAATACCTTATATTGATCTAATCACCACCCTGTAATTATAGAATCTATTATGTGATTCATAGGGAACTAAACAGTCTCTCATAATGATTATGTAAATGTTATTCATGTTGAGGATGAGGAGATTCAATACGAAATAGTAAATGTGTATCTAAAGAGGAAAAGTCTTATAATTTATAATTACATAAAAAATGATACATCATAAGGTTTCTAGTATCATAATTATATAGTAGTTTTCAATAACGAGGCCCAGACACACAATGAGTTACTCAAAAAAATGAGCAGGATGCACTATATAAAATATAGTTGATATAAAAGAAGATACTTTAGAATACTACCTTGTAATGTAGATGGTCTGTTGTACCTCCCCATATGATTAGGTTGGACTGGAAGTAATTAGAATGTACCAGAACCATTAGTTAAAGCCTTAATTCACTAAGTAATCCCCCTATAATGGCACTAATAATCCATTCTCTGGATGCATGTACCTCAACCGCCACCTCAAACTGATCAACTTGTGGATTTGATACTACATGAATGTCAATATACTTCTATCCCAAAAATAAGGAGTATGTGGATATCCCCACTCACTAGGAACAATTGGATAATGGATGCAGAAATACCAGATACGTCACATCCTATAATTGGCTATATACTCCATTTGGTCTTGCAAGAATGGATGGTTCGTTTGTCCTTGATTCAAGAAAGGGTGAAATTTTTTGATTATATAAATGTCAGGAGCCTAAATATTGATACTCCCATGAGTAAAAACTATTAAACACTTGTTAATATATGAATAACCATTTCAAGCAATAGGATCCAAACCAATCTAACTCATAGCACTAGCTTCCCTCAGATTTATTTATGTAATTGAACATGGATAAATATTATAGAAATATTAATAAATCTATACAAATTGTACTATGATTAGATGGTATAGACCATCCCATTGCCAAATCACATAATATTCATTATATCATCAAACTCTAGAGTAATTAAAACAACTACTACTTAGTGAAATGAGAAGAGTGTTCCACTATAGAAACATTCCCCTAATGTAGGATCGAAAATTATTTAGCTATATCATCCCTTAATGTATAGGAAAAGAGTTAGTCATATTAAAATTGTCTATAAATCCACCTATAACAAATCATTATGTTAATCTATCTAAGTGATTACATCCCACCAACACTTGGTAGAATCAAGTTGCTTATAGACCACTAATTTGAACCTGCACTCTAGAGGTGTCTCTAGATGCTCAAACATAGAAAGTCTTACATCAAGAAAGGACTCCATAGCACGAGGTCCACCATCCACCATGAATGTGGGAGGACTCTTCTTCATAAACTAAGGAGTCAATTGGTACATACTCATGGGTGGTAGAACTATACATTTCAAAAACTATATCATAAAGATAAAATATTATTATAACTATGTTTTAGTGCCCATAGCCTGACCATGAAAGGGATACATCAGTAGATTTATAGGGTGAGATGTTTTCCAATTACGTTTATCCACATCATGATTATGTACGTCACCAAATTCAGGTTGTCTGACCAAAGGATGTTGTGGAAGAATAATAGTACAGTCCAAAAAAACACCATTGAAGCAATATATAGATTTTTGGAGATTGCATTTATGGAAACTGGAATATACTAAGGCCTTCCTATAATAACGATCATGCTACTATAGCTTATTAGAAAAGGTAGATCTAGAAGATAGAATGAGACCACAACATTATATGTGAACATAAGATATTCCACACTACCAACTACTATGTTTGGGACAGACTGTAAGTCTCAATGTTAGATATATATATATATTATGGATCCTATTACAATATGACACTTCTTAATTTTGATTTTTTTATTGTTCAAGTGTGTAGAATTCATAGAATGGTTGAATTATATGGTATACCACTTTTGATTCATAAGGCCCCATTCTCTTTATAAATGAAAATATGATATACATTAAAATCATACCATAAAATGTATCATCCAATGGAACAAATGTTATTTGGATCAACATTCCATAATATAATGGATATGGAATATTATTTAACCTATTCAGAAAATCTCAATTAGGTCACATAGTAACATTAAGTAAGAATTATTTTTTCTAATTTTTATAATATGTTTTATCAAAATTTAATATTACCAAGGAACTAAAAATTAAATAATAAAATAGATTCTATAAATAGATGTGACATGGAAAAATCCCTGGAATATTAGTCATTATTTTCCTAATAATAATTAATGTAAAAATTATTATTCTCCTAATATCATCAGGAAAATAATTTAAATATCCATCACTAGATGCTCGAAAACAGTGTCGATTATCAATTACATTTGCATGATTATAAGAAATAATTCCCTAATGGATATAAAATTTTTTGTTCATCAAATACTAGATACATACATGACACTATAAATAAGAAATAATACACTAATTTAAACATAACTTCATTCTTCTACATTTCATTTCTATGTTAAAAATAATGTTCT
This sequence comes from Viscum album, assembly GCA_963277665.1. Classification (NCBI taxonomy): domain Eukaryota; kingdom Viridiplantae; phylum Streptophyta; class Magnoliopsida; order Santalales; family Viscaceae; genus Viscum; species Viscum album. Next base: position 1,882,556,546 of record OY728163.1, read on the forward strand.
ATATATCATATCGTTTTAAACCATTCTTACTACAATTATTTTATTCATATATAGAGGATAGAAAATAATGGTGAGCACATAGGCTCATTAAGGTTAATTAAGTTATAATAGATACAATAATGTTTCATTGAGAATAAATTAATATTTCAAGGAAAATATTTGAATACACTTTCCATGTAATAAAAAATTGATAATCAAATGAACCCATAGATATGATGATGGAAAATATCAAGGATAATACTAACTGAGTCTAAATGTGGGAAATTCATAAATATTGGATGTCATGTCCCAAGAACATGAAAACATTTACCATCAATACCTTTTGAGTGATGGTATAAAATAAGGGTAGAATCGCAATAAATTTGCACAATATATTTTTCTCATGGGAACATTTCAATGAATCGAGGGGATGCATAGGGTATGGTCCCCACAAGTAATTTATAGTGTAACGAATTCCTCATATTGAATTAATAAAATAAATAATATACCTTATAAAAAAACAATATTGAATGAGAAATACAAGTTTGTCAATAATTCCCCAGTTAATCAAATAATTTTCAATGTAAATCGATATGTAAAATGGTATTTGAATTAGGGAATAGTAATATCAATGAAAAAGATATGGATATTTATGGGAAATTTAGTTCTCAATGATCATATGAAAATAAATATTTCAAAGGTCCTAACAAGGATTTCAATGAAGTGAACATAAATACATCCCTTGGCCAAATAAATCATAAATCATACGGGGGAATGATATGGATTGTATAAATACTAAATATCCCATTTCATGTAAAATTAAGTTTTTCATTGATTAAATATAATAACAACTTAATAATTTATTGATGATAATATTCTTTGTTTGAAAAATATTTGGAAAATATTTTATATTGAAAACACATTTTATGTTACATTTTAGATAAAAATAATCATTTTAAACATTTAATGGAGTATTCATGTAAATGACAATAGAAAAATCTATGCATTTAGTATGAGGTAAAAATAAATACAAATTTTTCAGGGTATAATGTCTATGAGAAATTCCTTCCTCAGAAAGAAACAGAAAGATTCATTTGAGAAAAGTAATATAATAAAAAAAGGGATAGAATATCATTAAAACCCATTTCTCAATGTTCAAAAACATTTTTTTAATATATTATAGTTATAAAGTATTTCTAAAAAAATAGCTTATCTATCTATATAGGTAAATGAAGTCGTGTTTTCATAAAACATTTTCCAGAACATCTGTGAAATAATGTTAGGTGAAATTTATACCAATAATTGATAATGGTTATGAATAAAAAGTGGAAATTAAAATTAAAGGGGTTATTGACTATTTATCCATTAAATTCCTTGAATTAAAATTCTTTTACAAACTTTATCGAATAAAATGAGATTTTGAAATGAACCATTGAAAATGGTATAATGTCCATGTAAGAATCAATCAATTTTATCATATGTGTAAAATCTATAAATTCTCCTATGGGAAGTGATAATAAATAACATGATATTTAAAAGTGATTACACACATAATCTGGTAAAATTGATTATAATAATGAGGTAATATAACCTAGTGAAATGAAATGAAGTTATGCAGTTATATTCCATATGGTAACATTTAACTAAATTCCACTTAAAATAAATATTTAAATGTTAAACTAAAAATACCCTGATTATACAATTTTTTATAATATTACATATAAAAATGAAAATTATATACACCGTTTAAATGTAAATCAATGTAAAAAAAATAATTAAGCCTCATGTAATGAAAATGGTACCAAGATCCATTGCCTTATTTTTTCTTTTGGGTATAATTTCATTAAACTCATGTATAATAGATTTAAAAATAATAATAACTTATTAAATAAACAAATTATTACTTATTAGATCATATAAGATCCTATTATAATATATTATTACAAATTTGTTAATAAACATTCAATATTTTAACATTTTCACATGTTAATTGCATATTTTCCCATCTATGATTTAACGTTTTTTTGTTTTTATTAACTATATCATGGTTTCATCATCTACAGAATTTTAATCCATTATTTTAATATCATATTTTTCTACTATATATATATATATACAAATATCTATTTTGTTGATATATGAAATGAAATATATCATTCATGGAGATGATTGTTTGTACCTAAGCATCAATACAACCTTCATTTCATTATCTCATTTTAAAATAATGAAAATAACATGATATATGTATACAATAATATTGAAATTAAATTAAACTATTTAAGTAATATATTTCATAATTTCATTGTTTGAGTTATCTTTAATACCTTAAATGTGTAGTGTGAACGAATCACCTATCTTCTAGGTCGAGGTAGACCACCCTTCCTCAAACTATGCTATCATATTAACGTAAAATGTATATTTTTAATGGTATTTGTCATCCAAATAATTTTTAAGTATAAATACATAATATATTTCATATAGATCATTTATAATGTTATTTCCCATCATTACGGACACTGTGAAAGATGGTAATGGGAATAATTAACTATAATTTGTTTTGAGGAACTAGTTCACCATACTCATAAACAATATGTTTTTACCCATTATAAAGATTTATGTGATTCTGTAGGAATAAAAACTATTGAAAATTTTAAGTATATTTTAGAAATTTTTTCATTATATATGAGTTTTTAAAATTAATTTAAGTGTTTTTTAAATGAAAGAAAATAGATCATTGGAAAATGTAGCCTTAAAAATTGGGTATCTTCTTTTGGATTATACCGAATGGATTATTTGGAAGAATTTTTTGACCAAATATATGATTCAACATCAGGGATATTGATTTTTTTGATGATGATTTAGTTCATATTACACTATACAATGTGGTTTTAGTGACGTGATGAATTGGGATAAGTGAAGGCCTTTTATAGTTCAGGAGGAGGGAAACTCTTATAATATTTTGACAATAGAATTCTTCCCACGTTTTCATGATGAATGTGAATCCTATAACAGTTCAATTTAGCTCTAATTTTGTATAGTGTCTATATATAGCCATCCAATATATGTTTTGCAGTTTTATTGTCCATTTTAGATCATAAGGATAAGGTTTACCCCTTTATTAATCCCAATTTTACAATAATTGTTGTAATTGATTTTAATCACTTTCACAATAATTTTTTCAAAAAATGATGGTATTAGTAGAAACTAAAATTTATTATAATTCCAATTATTCAATATATTTTGATAACATATAATTTTATAGGTGGTAGAAATAATTTTATATTTAATCCTGCAAGTGGGACGATTGTGTGGATTTTTAAAGTAAAACGTCCAAAAGTTTACTATGTTTTTTTATTAATTTCTATGTAAAATTTATAACAATGAAATAATTTTTTTTGTTAATAAAAATATGTTATAGTTAAAAAATATAGAAATTTATAGTAAATTTATCCGTACAAAAAATGTATATGAAAATTATGTTTTGAACTAAAATTCAGTACTTTCAATCATTCATTAATAATGATAAGTCTCTGAGAAATAAAAAAACTCGTCCAGACTAAGTTTTCATGATTCATTACAAAATATAATTTTTTTGACATATTTAATAAATTAATTTTTCAAATTTCGGATATAAAATTTTTTACCCATTAAAAGGCTTTAAAATTGCCTTTTTAAAAATATATGTTATTATATATGAAATTGGGATTGTTCATATCATATGCATATAAAACATAATGAATTAATATCAAAATATATTATTGAATATATAATATATATATTAAATTAATATTACTCATTATCTATAATTAATTTAATATACTTGGGTAAAACAACTTTGTTGGAATTATAGTAATATTCCAAAATAATATTCCTTTTATATTCAATTGGTTGTTATATTCATTTCAAATTATTTTTTAATCAATGAATTTATATTTATTTAAACAATAACATTTTTAATTTATTTATTACTATTAATAACTAATAATTTAATAGTTATTTTTTATTATTATATTTTAATTTTTGATTGATAAAACTCGGTCTTACAAATAACTCTAGCCATCAACGTAGGCCTCTATTGTGTGTACTGCATACTAACATGGTGATACATGTAGTGAAATGTATTTAAAATTATGAATCTATAAAAAATATTAAATATTTGATAACTTATTTTAATTTTATATCCCCATACGCGTTGGGTGTCGTGTGTTACACACTTTATAGAATTCAATGTGCATGCTTTAGATTTTTGGTGTGTTACATTCTCCCCCCCCCCCTAATTGAATTGCATCCTAACACTTTATACCGGATCTATGAAATATATTAATTCATATTTCAATCATTTAAATCCTATAATGTGATAAGGGATCATTAAACATTATATAGAAAAGATATACTGGGAATAATAATAATTGCATGGATTTCCCTATGAATAGGTCTATAATGATGAGACCATAAGTGGAAACTGAAATCATGTTCTTGGAGGAAAAGTGTAACTGTTTATTGGGGTTGAATGTGGATATCAATAAAAAAAGTGAATTATTAATAAAATGTCAATGGACTAAAATCCACAAATCATTAATTATAGTGGTGACCATCGGTTCAATATAATTTAATGTATTATGACAAAATTTTATTCCAATGTCATTTTATTAATATTGGGTATTTATTTTACTGACCAAAAATATAAGGTAATATTTTTACTTGATATAAAAAAATTTCATATATAAAAAATTATATTTGAGTTGTGTGTTGAAAAAATTATAATTCACCCCTTTACACATAGAAATTAGTTACCAATAAGGAATTTATTTTTCACAAAGATCCAACTGAATCTATTTAAAGATAATAAGGCCTATAAATGAGTGAAATGTTTAGGTATTTTCCGCTAACTATATTAAAAACTAATATGGTTTGAAAATAATCCTTATGACTAAAAGAAACAATAATAGATTATCATTAATTTTTGTAAAATACTTCAACTAAATACTAGGATATTTTCACCATGAAATTAAATATGTTAATCGTGGGCGTGAAAACCATAATGTCCTTCAGTCATGGGTTCATGGAACATGGTCTTTCTGGATTTGGTTGGTTCTCCAGTAGAAGAAATTATTTAATTTTCTAGAAATATCTTAATATAATTTCCAGAATAAATTTAATTTATATCCTTGAAATAAAGTTAATCAGTAAATAACCTTTCAATTAAGTTTTTCTTTACAACATCAATATAGAAATACCTATTTGGTTTTATTACAACATAGGTATTTGAATGGTCAAATATTTACCAATAACATATTTTATATGATATTTAAATCATGACACCTTATCATAAATCAAAAACACATTATGTTTCACCTAGCTAATTCCCTGTCATTATCTATCCATATAATTTATAATAAAATTTAATGGTAATTTGTATTTTCATAATCATATCCCTTAGTGTTTCCAACCATATGTGAAGTAAGGATCATTTCTATGAAGAAGGTTACCTTGTTAGTCACTAAACACATTGTCGATGTTATTACACCTTGGTACATCTATTCCCAAATGACACCCACTTGTAGTATCCATACATGTATGTATTTCATGTAAATTCTACATAATATCATCTATTCCACAATTATGGGTTGTTAATTTATACATATCTTTAAATTCCACCTTATGTTTAGTTTTTATAATTTATGTTTTCCTAAATCTAGTTCCCTAGGTTTTTACTAATTTTATTCTTACACTAAATGTATAAACTCTACCAAAGAAACCCAAAGTCGGTGTCTGTTATCAAATACATTGGAATAATTACTTAGAATTAATCCCTAAAGGACTGATAAGATCAGTAGTCATGATAAATAATTTACATACATGAGACATTAATTAAAAAAAGGAACAATAATGACAACATAATTGATTTTCCCATTTTTTTATTTTTAGAATATAACTTTATTTCAATCATCTCAACATTGAAAAAATAATTTAAAACAATTCTATGATTCATGGGGAGAGAAAATAAAATTAGGATGATCTAAAATTGTTAGTAAGGTTAAGTAATTCATAATGTATTTAATAAAGATTCAATGTGAATAAAATATTATGGAATGATAAATAAATAAATACACATTCCATGTAATCAATAAACTATGAATGAAATAAATCAATATATATTTCTATGAAAAATATCCTGAATAAAAATAACTTAGTCTTTGTGATCAAAATACATAATTAATGGAAATATTTTATCATGAACATGAAAACCTATATTATCAATACCTTTCACAATAAGGATTACATTACGTGTAGAAACCCAATAAATTTGAGAAAATTATATCATCAATACCTATATCATCAATACCTTTCCTTGATATGAAATTCATGTACAAACAACATCAAATAAAATAAGATTGCACAATAAACACTTGAAAATGATATAATAATGAAGTAAGAATAAATCCATGACTATCTTATTTTTATCACTAATAAATCAATAAAACAACAGTTTGAATAAAAAATTAGAATTTATTAATTTATTACGCACATTATCTTATAATATTAATGACAAAGAGGTTGTAATACAGTGCAATGAAAATAAATCTAGTTATGTAATTATATTCTTCATAGAAACATTAAAATAAAATACCTTGAAAAGAAATAATTCAAGTTGAAACTAAAAATAACATGAATATATAAGTTTTCATGATATTAAAAATCAAAAATCGAAATTTATACAATATATAAAATAAAATGAATGTAAAAAAAGAATGTATGCCTCATGGAAACATAATTAGACCAGGATCATTTTCCATGTTCTTTATTTTGTGGTTGAAGCCCATCGAACTCATGTATAATAGTTTCAATAATTTTATTAACATATTAAAAAACTATATTAATACATAATATATCATATATTATCTTTTTTATAATATCTTATTACCCATTTGTTAATAAACAATCATTATATTAATTATTTTGGGTGTTTATTCCATAATTGTCAAGTATGTTTTAACATTTGATTTAATGTTATTATATAATATATCATGGTTTCATAATATCCAAAATTAAAATCAGGATTTTAATATCATATATATCCATTATATATGTATATATGATAATCTATAATGTTTGTAGATACAAAATGAAATGCACCGTTCATGGAGATGGATGTCACTACGAACGCATGTGTAAAACCTGGATCTTCTTTTTTACGCATGTTTTTATTTTCTGGTTATTTTTGAGTAAAAGACGAATTTATTGAAATTTTTGAAGTACATGTTGTGTAGTTTATGAGTACACATCATGTACTCGGTTACCGTAGGTAGCCGTGTGTTGGTCGTGTAGTAGCCATGCACACGGCCATGTGGGGGTGACCTGGAGGCTGCTTAAATTGGATTACAGATAATGAAAGTATACGTCAGGTACATTAAAAACACACACTATGTAATTTTTTTAATTAAATGGATGGGGGTCAAGTCTTATTGATAGAAACATGTTCTTCTTCGACATCTTTGTCTGCGAGCATCGTACGACCGCAGATCTTCGATGAGCCCCCGAGAGAGCGTTCGTCCTCCAAATCGAACACCGTCAGTTGTGTTGGAATTACATCGGTGAGTTATCTCTACTCCTAGAAAACCATAATCTGATTTCTTCCCACTCGTGGGATATCATGGGTTTCATGTTTTAGACGTTTTTATAGATCTACCATGTTCTAGGTCAATCGCATGGCCAATGCCAGAGTATAACGATCCTACAACATTGTGGTTGGTGTTTTGTGCATTTCTATTAAATGTCTTTTAGTATTATGTGCAATGTTTTCCAATACACATGAATGGGGTATTGTTTGATTACCTTTTTACCCCTTTTAATTTACATCCAATCTTTTAATCTTGAGTATGGGTTATTTGGATATGAATAGGTTTGATTTCTATGTTTTGGATGTGGATGCCTATGCATGTTCTATTTACCACCATTTTGTCCTGAATAGACTTCTGCCTCCCTTCCAGTTTTCCCATGCATAGTGTTTTAGGGTGGAGTGTTAGGACATGACATGCTTGATATGTTGTAGACTGAATATAAAAGTAGTTCTTGGGGTTTAATTTGGATTTATTACGTTCCTATACTCGTTGATGTACACAGGGTCGTGAGAACCTGGTATAGAAGACTATAAGGGGAATTGAAAGATTGAGCTTCCTCAGAGATTCATTGATCTATTTTAGACTATAAGGGGAATTGACAGTGTGAGACTCATCAGAGTGTCTTTTCACTATTTTATACTATAAGAGGAATTGAAAAAATGAGCATCCTCAGAGAGACTAAGAACTAAATTATACTATAAGGGGAATTGAGCGAATGATCTTCCTCAGAGTGTATTTGAACTATTTTAGATTATAAGGGGAATTGGTCATGTGAGCTTCCAATAAGATTCTTTGAACTATTTTATACTATAAGGGGAATTGACTGAGAGAGAATCCTCAAATAGTCTTTGAACGATTTTATACTATAAGTGGAATTGAATAAGAGATATTCCTTAGAGATTATTTGAAATATTTTAGACTATAAGGAGAATTGACTAAGAGAGCTTCCTCAGGGAGTATTTGACCCCTTGGGGATATAAGGGAAAATGGCACTATGATATTACTCAGGGAGTCCTTGACTACCATAGAATATTAGGTGAATTGATCGTGTGAGCTTCCTCAAAGAGTCCTTTTAAACACTTTAGACTATAAGGGGAATTGACTGAGATAGATTCCTCAGAGAGTCTCTGTAGTATAGTTGTTTTGATTGAACAAGAGGGGTTAGGATGATAGAAATACCAAGAGGGATCCCTGCTAATTTGATGTTGTTGATGTATAGAACTGTTTGTATTGAAATTGTAGGACTGGTTACTCTTGAGTAATTCCTTATTTATAGCTTTCATTGATTATTACATGCCATATATTCACTGACTACTAGGTACATATCATGTGGTGATTACCTATTAGGATTTAGTCTCACACCCTGTTTGGGATAAGCATTTGTCCCTAAACAGATTATATTGTTGTAGGTATAGATAAGGGAATGTTCCCTTCAAATTCAGGTACTTGATATTTTGTGGAGCTGGAAAACATGGGACCAAGTTGAGGCTTGGGATGCTGAGGATCTATTTATCTATTTTATTCTGTACTTTGGATTGGTATTGTTCTTTATTCCTTCATTGTGATACATTTGGCTATTTTTTAGAAATATGTACCATACATAATTTATGTATATATACACTCCGGCTATTTATTTCATCAGAGTTCCACTGTTTACATTCTTATGGATTATTAATGCTTCCGTTATTGTTGTATATTTTTTTGTCCACTGTGTTACTCTGCCAATGAGGGAATACATTCCCCACTATCACAAGCACGGCCCTCACTACTAGTCAGTAGCCTCTGGTGTTAGGCGAAATGTCCTTGAGGCCATGTGACCAACCGGGATTACATTTCATGCATTCTTTCCGTTCCATATAGGGTGCATTAGCAGTTAAATGTTGTTGTGATAGGTGTTTTTCAAGATAAGCATGTTGTTGTGATATTTTCCATGATAAAAATACATGATTTTTTATAGGGTATTGTTTATATAAGGTTTTGTTTTAATGAACACCAAACTTGGGTTCTTGAGGTGTTATGGGAACTTAGGGACAAGAATTTGGTTGATCATTGCCATGTTATCCACATTTATAACATGTATAAGATTCCAAACATTGATTCCTGTAGAGTATGGGCCCTCACGGATCGAAATTTTTCACATTGGAGTTCATTTCTGTGTTTTTCTGGGCTTTGAAGTTGTTTTGGTGGCTTACTCTATGGAAAACCCTAGAATACATGCCATGTATTTTTGAATACATGTCATGTCCTCTTCTATTCGGGAAGAAACAGTTTTTCTTACGTACATGTCGTGTACCTTATGTACACGCTATGTAGTCTTTAACTATTTCATAGGGTGTGTGGGCAGAGACACGAGATAGGGGAGTTCTTGTGGTATCACACCATGTACCGGTTGTACACGCCGTGTAGGATTGACCTTGTGTGTGGTCGTGTGAAGAACAAAACATGTGGAGAAAACATAGGTGATACTCATCGTGTCAGTTCTAAACACGCCTTGTAGATTAATCTTGTCATATAGCCATCTAACTAACAACACGGGTCAATGTTATCTTTTCTAGTATACGTCGTGTCCATATGGAACATGTCATGTAGTGTCAGCCAAGTACCCGGCCGTGTCATGAACAACATGGGTCAGTGATGCTCTTCTAGTACATGTTGTGTAAGAAAAAAACATGTCGTGTAACCTTGTTTTAAGGGGATTTGTGTGGCTTAGCTGTGTAGAAGGACTCGAGTAGTGGAATAAAATTCAAGTACACGCCATGTGTAAGGAAAACACACCATGTGTTTGGAGTGTTACTCGACCAGCTCTGGTAGAAGTACGTGCCCATGTGAAATACATAAGGGAACGTGATGTGTAGTTATTATACACTCCATGTAGTCTTGTGTTTGTAAAACATGAATGTTTTAATTGTCATATTCTCTTCTTACACTTTCAATTTTTAGTCCTTAATGATATTGATCTACGGTGCCCGTTTGGCCTTCCAAAGTCATGCCACCGTGACGTGCTATGGTTGTACGTCAGTTTCAAGGCGACGATCAGACATCGAACACGACTGATCAGGGACTACATGTAGATTCTCCTGTTGTTCCTGTCTTGGCAGCATCCCTTATTCCAGACACAGGTGTTGATTCACAGTCCTGAGAGGATTTTATGAGGCTCATACAGACCTTCCGATGAGGAGAGAGATATCTTCAGGTATCCAGGTTGTGTGCTAATAGTGTCGGAAGAGCGGGCATATGAGGCCACATTGCCCGAGAGATCGAGTGGAGTGTCGATCTTTCCGAAATATGGGTCATCTTTAGTGCTTCTGTCAGATCCTCTCACCAACAACAAGTGATAAGGGTTATTCTATGACTCCTCATTCAGTAGCATCACCACCTGTTTCTCACCAGTCTAGGAGATGAAGGACTTTTTGCCTTTCAAGCCGAGGTGGAGGCCGTGGTCGTGGTAGCCAGTCTCCAGGTTTTTAGTGACATCAGGTTGGATCTGCTCAGAGTGGTCAGGTAGGGTCATAGGGCCACGGAGCATGCCATACATTCACAGTGGAGTAGACCCAACAAGAGCAGGATCCTGGACCTTCTACAGTTCAAGATGAAATCTTAGTTTCCTCAGTTCTAGATTCATCTCTTTTCGATACAGGTACATCCTATAGATTTATATCTGTTGCGGTTGTGGCGAGCCATGGGCTCTACATCTTTTCTTCTACTAATTTTTTGACACTAGAAACTTCATTGGGGACTATAACAGAGAGCATATGTTTGTGCATGGAGTGCCATCTATAGGTTGGTGGTTGTCACTTTTAATGGTACCTCTATTCCCGTGAGATGACAAGCTATGATTTTATTCTCGGAATGGTCTCGTTAGTTCCCTTCTAGGAAATTGTCGATTTCTATCATCATAGGGTGAGTTTCACATCACCAGAGGGTGGTTCTTTTCTTCATAAGGGTGAGCAGGATGTCAAGGCGAGCAGAGTGGGACCTGAGCATCATGGCTTTTGAAGAGTTACAACCCAAATTTCATGTCTATATCTGGATGACCATGGGAATTCACAGTTATAATTTCCTCTAGTAGTGGATCATTTCAATGATTTCATTCCATAATACTTTTTAGGATTTCCTCCAGAGCATGAGGTAGAATTTTCTACTGAGATCGTGCTAGAAGTACCACCAGTGTCCATTCCACTTTATAGGATGGCTAAACCAGAGTTACAGAATCTCAAGAAGCAGTTGGAGGAGTTATAGGGAAAGGGTTTCATCTGACCCAGCACATATCTTGGGGGTTCTCATGTCCTGTTTGAAAATAAGGCATATGGTACCATTAGGATTTGAGTTGATTATTTGATGTTGAACCAGTTGATGGTCACGAACCGATATCCCTTGCCCAGGATTGATGATCTCTTTGATCAGCGTCAAGGATATTGGGTGTTCCCGAAGATCGTCTTGAGATTTAGTTATCATCAGTTGCGCAATAGACCACCTAATATACCTCTCACATCCATCCGGAGTAGGTATGGTCAATACAAGTACGTGGTTATTCCGTTCGGTATCACGAACGTGCCTGTAGTTTTCATGGCACTGATGAACCGAGTGTTCTATCCATACTTGGATTCTTTTGTGATGGTCTTTTTGGATGATATCATGGTGTACATTCACACTCAACATGACCATGCCACACATCATGAGATCATTTTGAGTACACTGAAAGAGCATCAGTTATATGTTAAGATCTCAAAACTCCACATTTGGATGACCAAAATTCACTTCATGGGTCATGTTATCTCATATACAAGAGTATCATTAGACCCAGAGAATGTGAGAGTAGTATTTTCCTAGGAGCAGCCAAAAAACGTATTTTAGGTACGAAGTTTTATAGGGCTGGCTGGATTCTAAATGAAATTCATGCAGGATATTTCACTATTAGAAGCGCCACTGACGGGCCTGACGAAGAAGGGTGAAAAGTTCTTGTAGTCATATTCTTGTGATCCACACATTAAGGAGCTAAAATATAGGTTGACTTCAACACTGATACTAGTTTTTGCAAAGACATGAAAGAACAATAATGTGTACTTTGATGCTTCAGGTATCTTTATTGGAGATGTGCTTATACCGGGAGAAGGAGTTGTTTTGTACGGGTCTCGACAGTTGAGGCCATATGATAGGAACTACCTGACGCAAGATCTCGAATTGGATGATGTTTTTTATTCCTTGCGCTATTGGGGGAATTATCTTATGGGTGATAATTTTGTGGTTTTCACCAACCACATGAGCCTCAAGTACATCTTCAATCAACTTGATCTGAATTTGAGACAAAGAAGGTGGGATGAGTGCCTTCTGTCCTCTGACTTTGAGCTTGCCTATATGCCTGAGAAAGGAAACACAGTGGTAGAGGCATTGAGCAGAAGGACTCATATATAGGCAGTTCGGGAGGCCAATAGTGAGTGTAAGCTTATGGATCTATTATCTAAGATACATTGAGAGAGGCATGATAAACAAGGGCATACTTTTCTATCTTATGTGGCTATTACCTCTACTCTTCTTGATTGAGGGAGAATGAAGAAGTTATCATATTCTGAAGGCCAAATCCTATGTGATAGTGTGTTAGGAGAGGACCCTATTCTGGGATGGACCAAAGGTTAGGATGAGATCTTGCATTTACAGGGGTGCGTATGGGTTCTAGCAGACATACGTGAGGAGCTAATACAGGACTTTCATTCATTAGTTTGGGAAGTTCATCCTGGTGTCACCAAGAGGTATCATTATCGACACTGTCAGTATTGGTGGCCAGGTATGAAGAGAGATGTTGATGGTTTTTTCATGAAATGTTCCACCTATCATCAGGTGATATCAGATCATCATCTACCTGCAGGGCTTTTGTAGCAGTTGCCTATTCCTGAGTAGAAGTGGAATGATGTTGCGATGGATTTCGTGAAAGGAATAACGAGTTCTCCTCGATGGAATGATGCAGTGTGGGTTTTCATTGATAGAATCAAGAATGATTCTCAATTCATTCCAATCAAGGTGACCTACCGTGTTGATGAGTTGGGTTTGTTGTATATCCATGAGATTGTGTGCTTACATGGAGTTCCACGCTCCATTGTTTCAGACAGAGATGCATGTATTACTTATCGGGTTTGGAAGGGGATTTTGAAGGATTTGGGTACGCAGGTGATTTGTGTATAGCTTACCATCCCTAGAAAAATGGCCAGTCCAAGCGTACAATTATGGTTCTATAGGACCTGAGTCTTGCATGCATCCTAGATTTTGGAGGTTCTTGGGAGATGCATATACCTCATGTAGTGTTTTCCTATAATAATATTTTTAATGAGACTATTTAGATGAAACCTTACGAGGCTTTGTACGGTAGGCCATGCCAATCAGCCCCATGTATACTGGAGGCTTGAGAGGAAGCTATGATTGGATCTCATCCTATCTAGGAGACCATAGAGTAGATAGAGTTGATTCGGAAGAGGATTGCTACTGCACAGTCTCGACAAAAGTATTATGCTGATTAGAGGAGACGACCTTTGAAGTTCGAGGTCAGGGACCAGGTTTTCATATGTGTCACACCGAGGTTGGGACACAAGAGGATGAGGATACATGGTATGCTTTTGCTGAGGAATGTCAGACCCTTTGAGGTTTTTGAGAGAGTTGGTCCGGTTGCCTATCGGTTGTAGTACCTCAGAGGTTTCGCACTATGCAAGACGTCTTGCACATTTCTCAGTTTCAACGTTACTTCTCAGACCCATCTCTTAACTTCCAACACAAGGAGTATTAGTTGGAAGTGAATTCCTCTTTTGAGGAGCATCTTTATGGATTTTCGATCGAAGTACGAAGGTTCCCTATGGCTTGTCTGTTCCTCTTGTATAAGTTTTCAGGCATCATAGGCGAGTATAAGCTGAGACATGGGAGAGGGAGGTGAATGTACAATCGGAATGGCCAGAGGTTTTAGGGGTTTTTTCTTCTACACCACCATTCTAGGGAAATTCGGGGATTATTATCTTTAAGTGGGGTGTTTTTAAGAGCCTTGATCATCTTTTTCAGGTATTCTTTCCATTTCTAGTCGTTTATTATAAAAAGAGTAATTTCATGAAATTTTCAAAGTACACACAGTTTACATTATGAGTACATGTTGTGTACTCGGCATTCACAGGTAGTCCTGTGTTGGCCATGTAGTGGCCATGCACACAGCCATGTGGGGGTGACCTGGAGGCCACCTAAATTGGAATATTAAAAAGGAAAGTACATACTGAGTACTTTAAAAATATATGTTGTTTATGTTTTTTCATTAAATAGATAGAGGTCGTGTCTTATCGGCCGAAACGTTTTCTTCTGCGAATTCTTCCACGGAGAGCACCATATGGCCATGGATCTTCAACGAGCCTCGAAAAGAGCATATGTCCTCCGAATCGAACACTGTTAGTTGCATTGGAATCAACTCAGTGAGTTCAGTCTTCTCCTAGAGCACCATCTGTGGATTTCTCCTCTCTCATGAGATATCGTGGGATGAAAATAATAGTCATTTTTGTAGATCTACAACATTCTATGTTTATGCAAGGGCCTACACTGTAATATAAATATCCTAAAATAGTGAGTTATATGGCTTGTGCCTTTCCGTTAAATATCTTTGAGTATTATGTGCAATTTTTTCCAATATCCTTGAATGGGGTATTGTGCATTTACCGTTTTACCCTTTTTAATTTCTTGCCTTTCTTATATGCTTGAGTTTAGGTTATATGGATATGTATAGGGTTGATTGATACGTTTTGGATGTGGTTTCCCAAGCATGTTTTTTATGGATGTTTGGTCATGCTTAGCCTTTTGGCCGCCTTTCCTGTTTTCCAAAGCCTAGTGTTGTAGGGGGAGTGTTGTTTCCTGTCATGATTGATTTAATATAGACTTATTAGCCAATTAGTTATTTTGGTTTACATTGTATGTATTGTATTTCTATATTCATTGACATTTAGAGGGCCCTGAGAACCTAGTGTAAAACACTATACATGGAATTGTCTGAGTGGACTTCTTCAAAGAGTCTTTGAACTATTTTAGACTATAAGGGGAATTGACTGAGTGAGATTCCTCATAGAGTCATTGATCTAATTTATACTATAAGGGTAATTAACTAAGTGAGCTTCCACAGAGTGTCTTTGAACTATTTTAGACTATAAGAGGAAATGACCAAGAGAGTTTCCTTAGAGTGTCTTTGAACAATTTTAGAATATATGGGGAATTGATCGAGTGATCTTCATCAGAGAGTCTTTGAACTATTTTAGACTATAATGGGAATTGATTGAGAGATATTCCTGAGAGGGTCTTTGAACTATTTTAGACTATAAGGGTAATTGACAGAGAGAGCTTCCTCATAGAGTATTTGAACTATTTTGGAGTATAAGGGGAATTGGCTAAGATAGATTCTACAAAGAGACTTTAACCACTTGGGGATATGAGGGGAATAGATGGTCTGAGCTTCCACAGAGAGTCCAAGACTAGCTTAGACTATATGGTGAATTGACCGTGTGAGCTTCCTAAAAGAGTATTTTTATATTCATGGGACTATAAGGGGAATTGAGTGAGGGAGTTTCCTCCGAGTGTCTTTGTAGTATCCTTATTTTGATTGAACCAGATGGGTTATGCTAAGATTAATACAAAGAGGTTTCCATGCTTATTTACTATTGTTGATGTATAAAACTGATTGCATTGAAAATGTAGGATTGTTTACTGTTGCGTACTTCCATGTTTACTGGTTTATTTTTTTATTAGCTGATATATATTCACTAACAGTTAGGCATAGTTCTTGTTGTGATTGGCCACTAGGATTTAGTCTCACACCATGTTTGGGATATGAATTTTGGCCCTAAAAAATTATTTTGATATAGGTATAGATAAGGGAACGCTCCATTATACTACAGGTACTTGGTATGCTCTGGAGCCGGAGAGCATGGGGCCAAGCTAAGGATTGTGATGCTGAGGTGCTATTTATCTATTTTCTATTGTACTTTGGATTAGTATTGTTCTGTATTCCATCATTGTGATGTGTTTGGATGTTTTCCTATAGGTACTTGGTATGCTCTAGAACCAGGACTTTACAACATGAATACTGCATTCAATATATTATTCTATTTTAAAAAAATGAAAATTCAATTAAATTTCTATTAATTTATATTATAGTTAAATTAACATATTAACATAATATTTTTCATATATTTTTATTAAATTTATCTTTAATGTATTCCATATATAGAGGGAAAAAATCACATCACTTCGAGGGGGTGGTAGTATATACTTCCTCAAATGATGTTATCGTGTTGATGTAAAACCTAAATTATTAATGGTATATGTTGTAACAAGTTATTATAAGTAAAGATATATATATTATATATTATATATCTTATATAAATAGAGTTCCCATCTTTATATACATTATGAGATGTGTTAATAAGAAAAATGAACAATCTTTTTTTTTTGTGAGGCTGTAGTTCACCTTACAATTAATATAATGATTGGTATCCATTAGATGGATTTTTGTGTTTTCTGTATTTATAAATCTTAAAAAAACATCATTGATTATTTAGTATAAATGTGACATTATATAATAATGATTTAAAAATAATGGAATGGGTGGAAGAGTAATCTAAAGATAAGTGATCGTTAGAAAATGTTACCATTAAAAACTGGTAACACCTTTTCGGTTATACTACACTGCATCCTTGGAATTTTTCATTACCAAAGGGAAGATTAAAGGTCGATGATATAGATTTTTTGATGTGATTTTGGACGATCTAGGATTAACCTATGTTGTCTGAGAGATTTATGTAATGGGTTGAAGTGGTGGCCTTTATTAGTGCAGGATGAGTTGAATTTTGTTTTATTTTGAAAATAGAATTATTCCTAAAATTTTCATGATTCTAGTAGATCCAATTATGGTTATAAATCACTCCAAGAGAGTATATGGTAATTATATAGCAATACAAAACTCTTGTACAAGTTTATAGGTCTTTTTTTACCTTAGGGTTGAAGACTAATGCATTATTAAATTTAATTTAACCATATTCATTGTAATTAATTTTAATAAATTTCACTAATATTTCATTACAAAATAATTGTAATGAAAAAAATTACAAATTATTATGATTAAAAATAATGAATATATAAGGCCCCTACCTTAAACCATAAATAATCTTTATTATTGATCAATAATTTAAATTCTTTCACATAGAGGATATTTTCAGGTATAGAGATTTAGAGATTTAGGTCATAACATACACATAACAACTAATTTATAAAAAGTAGACATGTCTAATCACTATCCATTTTATCATAAAAAAAACACTTTTTAATAAGAATCATGTTTTTATTCTTGTTTAAACTACATGACTTTTCTTGATCCCATCTTTCACTGTATTCTTCTTTATGTATAGGGAAAAACATTTCAAAACATGGGATGAGTATAAAAAGATTATTAAGGGATAAAAAAATAATGAAAAATATTATTCATGTGATAACATGTATAACATTAATACATTCAAATAATGTAGTACTTTTCACCATTTTGGAATAGATACAACATTCCATTGAATATAGGCTCATTGGTTACCTTTTTAATTACTTGAAGATTGCGATAAACCCCATAGAATGCAACATATAACATATAAAGGAATCATGGTACATAAACATACCTAAAACGAATGTCTATATTGTTTAATTCTTCACATAACACTAAATTGAAGAGCCATACAGCTGAATTCCATTCAAAAGTCATTGTATGTTATAATATAACCACCCATCCTTTGTTTATCAGGTAACCACCCATCTTTTGGATTATCACGTAACAACCAATCCTGGTTTATGGCGTAACCATGTTTCAAATTTCCATGTATAATTTTGTAATCAACACCTATAAAACATGAATAATTTAAAAAATAACATTTCCTCACTACAACCACAAGATATAATTTTATATAATTGTATATTTCATCCAATTTCCAAAACTATTTAAAACATATAATAAAGAGAATCTTGAATCAATGCTTCCCATACCACATATAAAAATTATATATAAATTCATAAAAACCATTTCTAAAACATGGACATCATATATGTGTATTTAAATGAATAAATCATTGATTTATTTAGAAGGATTCTATAGTTAAAGAGTCCCTTACCACTTGAGAAACACTTGAAAAACAATCCTTAAGGAATAAAATTAAAAATAACATTATATATAATGAGAATATACAAATTCATGTTATAAAGAGTCAAAAGGGATGTATATAGACCTTATCGAATTATATATGTGCATAATAATAAGATATGCCACAATGAATGGAAATTGAGACGATGTACCTTACAAAGATTGTATCATTAGAGTAAGAATCAATAAATGGCATAACTAAATGTAAAAAATATAAATACACTCAATTTAACTGGATATTTTGTCTAAAATAATCATAGTTCATTCACACATAATCATCAAAAACAAAACCAATGACATGGATATTTATCTTAATGAATGGAGATTGAGTAATGATTTCATTTACATTGAGTTCAACTCACCTGTTATCTTCCATGTTCTCCATGAATAATAATTAAATGTTAATTTATTCCTTCTTTAGATCCCATTTCATGTTTATTGTTCTTTCTATATCACATATTACCATGTTATAAAAAATGAAAAATTATTTAAGTTCATATCAGATGATTAGTTGATACTCAGTTCTTGAGAGGAATGCGAACTTACTTTGATGTAAATTGTCCATGTAGACAAAAATCCATAATATACAAACTATTATTCAAGATTTAAATTAAATATATATCCAGTATATATTTATTTATAATATACATAATATTTGTATATAGGAAATGAAATTCACCATTAATGGAGATAGTAGGTCGTACGTACGCATGAAGGCTACATTCCATTATTTATCATATAAAAATAACATTAATAAAATAATATAAATGCATATTTTAATACTCGTATTATATGTAATTCATGTATGTCTAATGGGTTTAATTAAACTATCCTTTATATGAACCTTGTATAGCATGAACATGGCACATCTCTTTGCAGGGGCACTAGTCCACATTTACTCAAATGAAATTATCATATTTACAAAACATTGAAGGAATATAGGTATGTTATAAATAATATTTACATATTCATAGAGTAAAAATAAAAATAATATATTTCATATATAAATAGAGTTCGATCATAATGGCCACCATGAGAGGTGGTAGGAGCAAATTAAATTATCAACGTTTCATGAGAAGTAGTTCACCGTACAAGAAACAATATATCCGTATCCATTAGATGGATGTGTGTGTAAGTTTAGTTCAAATAAATCTCATAAAAACACATTTTATGTTGATTATTTCTGTTATTTTATATAATTATTGAATAGAAAAGTAAATAGCGAGTGAAGAAGGTAAATAATGTAATGAATCATTAGAGAAGATGCAACCTGAAAAATGGAAATCTCATTTTCATTTGAGGCAATGGGCATTCTTGAATTGTCTTATTCACAATTTAAGGATTCTATGAGTACGAAAAAGACATGGTAAGATTGGTTTTTTATAATTTGGATAATCCAAGGGGCTTTATAGGAATGATTAATTTGGTAGAGGTGGTGAAATTTTATAATAGGGAGGATGGGATCTTTAGGAATGTGTTGAAATATTATAATATAATAAATTTATATTCAGTTTATAAAGGTCCCAAATTCATTAATTTAAATTATAAGATGATTTTGGGTTTTATTCCCATCATATAATTAAAATTATTCATGTTTAGGTCCCAAAATTTTCCTTATATTTTAGATTTAACCATTACTTAAAAACAATAACACATACCATGTCTTCTTACATTTTAATAATATATATTTAATATTATTACTATAAAAAGTCAATAGAATAAAAATTGTGTAATTAATGTCATATTTAATATAATATAACTCATTTTCCTGAATCATAGATTTTTTTGACTATTATATCATTTAATAAAATATTTTTTTAAACAAACTCATTTATGTAAATTTTGACTCTATTTAAGAATTGATTTTTTTGAAGACATAACAACTTGATTAATTCAAAACAAAGGCATTAAATAAAATATAATATTTCTTAATTATCCTGAAAATTCAAGTATGGAATTTTAATTTTCAATTTTAATTTATTTTAATATTTATAATATAATTTATTTTTAGTATTTGAATAATAATTTAATCATTGCATCATCATTGTGTCATAAATACATTAAACTATTCAATGTCTAAAAATGAAAAATAATATACCATGATGTAAAAATTATGATTATATTATTAATGAATATTTTTAGTCTTAGAGATCATTTATATATACCAAATAAAAAAAATTAGTCAAGAGATACATGTTTATGATATATTTCACTGTTCTTTAAAATAAAGATTATAAAAGGTCATTTTCACAACCATGTGGCTCCATGGGGTCCTAAAATGGACCCATGGATGACCTTGGTAGGAAATATGTCATCCAATAGAATTTTTATATGTGTTACAGTAGTATTATATTATTATAATATTATTTTTTACTCATATTTACCTGATTTACCCTATAACCATGGTAAATAAAAATAATTACCGAAATTACTACTCATACTGTTCTAAAATAAAACCTACCTATTTACACAATTCTGAACTAATTATTCCAAATATGGAAACCATTTTTCAAAATTGAATATACATAATTTTCAAAAATTAATTTATTATAAATTCCAATTGTCAAAACCAAAAGGATTTTTTTTATGAACTAAAAACATTCAAATAATTGAAATGTTTTTAAGTCCAATTTAAAAGTTAAATTACTTACAATAACCAAAATTGTATTAATTGATAAAAACATTAGTATAATTACACTTTAAAACTAATAAAAATACAGTCTTCTTATAAAAACAAATTAGATTAAAATGCAGTTATGAATTAAATTATAGTATTTTTCACTATTCAATAAAAATGAACATTATCAGAAAATTACAAAAAATTTAACCAAAGTAAATTTAGATGTCACTCTTTTAAAGAATAAGTTTATTTTCTCAAGTATATAATATAAAAGTGGTTTTTTTAAAAATGGTCCTCTATTAATAGACGGTATACTGACCTTTTAAAAATATAATAGTATTTTATGCTAAAAATTGGATTTATTCTCATTTTAAGAATTAATATTTATTTATGAAATATAATAACATTTAAAAAATAATTAAAATTAGAATATAGTTACTTATATTAAATCCCACTAATAAAAAGACTAGTCACTAACTATTATTAAAATAATAATAAAAATATTGTATTATTTTGTTTTATAACTCTATATTGTGTGAAAGGTGAGATTATAGAGAAACTCATTGTTGTGTGTCGAGTACACTAACCAAAAAAGTCTCCCCATTAACATAAAATTAATATCTTATTCATTAATATTAATATTTATTAAAATAAATTATTCTATAAATACATGGTTAGTTATATAATCCATTATGAAAAATTATAATAAAAAAGGTAGAGGAAACAAATTTAAATATTATCATAGAAGAGGGAAAAATATTGGGTTTTAAAGTAAAATCATTAAAAAAATTTCTATATCTATTAGTTTATATCAATGCGTATTTTATAAAAATGAACTAAAATTAATTAATTTATAATAAAATATGAAATAATTATATTTTAAAACCAATTAAAATTATAATTTATCCTTATATGTAATTTATATGAAAAAATAGTTTTTAACTAAAATTTACTATTTTAAACTATTCATTAAAAATTCACATGTTTTTGAAAAATATCAAAAATTCCCCCTAATGTAATTTTTATGTTTATATTTCAATGATAATGTTTATTTTTATATATTAAATAAATTAATGTCTCAAAATTCATAATTAAAATTTTTCATTCATAAAAGGAGGTATATTACATTTATAAAATTATTGTTTTTATATGTGACATCGGGTTTGTTATTATCATATACCTATCAAATATAATGGATTGATATAAAAAATATTTTATTGAATATATTATATGTATATTAAATTAATATCAATCCACAATTTTAATTAATTTAACATATTAGTTTAAACATACTTTCTTTTCATAAAATCATCTTTCTATAAAAATATTCAATTTATAATCAATCGATTATTATATTCAATTCTAATTATGTTTAATTAAATTAATTTATATTTATTTAATCTATAATTTTATAATTTCGGTATTATTATTCATTACTACAACTTTAACATCTATTTTAGGTTTTATTATATTTTGATTATTGTCCAATAAAACATGGTCTTGTGTGTAACACAATGCGTCGAAGAAGGCTGCTCATGCATGTAATGTATGCTAACATTGGGCTGCAAGCATTGGAATATATACAATATATTGAATCTCTTTGTAATCACTTATATATCATAAAGTCATTAGATATTATATTCCTTTATTCACATGGCATAACGTGTCATACATGATATCGAATACAATGTTCTTATATTTGGTTTTTAGGGTATAACATTCTTCTCACCTTATTTGAATTTAATCTAGACAAATTAACCACGATCATGGTAATAGAATGTTTATTATTTCCATCATTTAAATCCCATAATGGGATGAGGGTTTTTTAACCATCATCAAGAAAATATATAATGTGATTTAAAATGGTTACATACACTACAATATAACTAGGTATCTATGTATAAAAATATTAGTGGCATGTGAAAATATGTATCTATAGGAAATGAGTAAAAATTTATAGGGAATGAATGAGGTCATCAATCACATAGAAGTTAACGATATATATAATGTTGAGGAAGTGAGATCCATAAATCATTACTGATTTTAGAGACCACCAGTTCAATAGAAATTAAGGTATTAGGAAAAAAATTGTTGATATAAATTTCATAAAGTAGAGATATTCATTTACTGACCAAAATAATAGGAAAACATTATTACATTATAGGTTCAATTTCATTTTATATGTCATATATCATGTTTTTTCATAGATCAAATTCTAATTTATCACTTTACTCATAATTATTAGATAATAATAATTATTTGTTATGCTTGATGCACAAAAATAAATTTATAATGAATAGTAAGGCCTATAAAATAATGACTTGTATAACAAATTTGCTCTAACTACCCTAAAAATCATATATGGTTCTGAATGTATTCATTATTATTAAAACAAACACTACTATTTTATCATTAATATTCATCAAAACGTTTAACTAAAAACAACCTCATTTTATCCATTAAATTTCATTTGGTAGGGGTTGGCGTCAAACCTTTATCATCCTTCACTCTTATGTTCATGAATCATGGTGTTTCTGGCTTTTATTGGTTGTCACCCAGAATATATGTTTTCCATTTATGAAGAAAAATTAATATAATTTCTAAAATATATATAATGGACATCCTTAAAAAAATGTTAGTCACTAAATATCCTTCTTACTATGGTTTAAAATTCAACCTAAATAAAAAATACATCTTCTATTTTATTAAATCATAGGTCCCTCCTTTGACTACTATTAATCCATGATATCCTTCCCAGGATTTATAAATCATGATACCATAATTAAATCTAAAACTAAAAATGTTTAATAGAGGTTATTCATTTTCATTGTCTATCATAACCCCTTATAATGTCCTGTAATGAAAATTTGAATTTTCCTATGAATATATCTCGGGATTGTCAAACGTGGTGCACAGTAAGGCCCAATTTCAGTTACTAGGTTACCCCAAGTCATACTTAGAACACCCTATCTTATATTTTACTCCAAAGTTTATATGTTCTAAAACCATGTCCACATGTAGTATCCATACATGGATGTATTTCCTGGAAATTCTACATAATATATATATTACCAAAATTATACATTATTATTTTCTACTTATAAAAAAATTATACCTAATGGTTTTTTTCACTAAACTATTCTTTCCTAAATATAGCTCCCATGGTTGCTAATAAACATCCATAGATACAAAGTATAGTGAAATGAAAATAGAAACAGAAGAAAATTTTTTTGTTATCAATTACATTGTCCTAATTACAAGGAATCATGTGTTGAATGACTGATGAGTTTAGTAGTCTCGGTAAAACAGATACATACATGGGTCTTTAATTACAAGTGAATACATTTATTACAAAATAATATATTTTATTTTTTTTCCTATATATGATAAAAATATTATTCGATGTATTGTATCCTTAGAAATAATTCTTAGTACTCCTCTTGGATTAATGGGGAGCGGAAAATATAATGGGGAGATCAAATTATTAGTAAGGTTAAAAAATTTATAGAGTATTTTTAAATATTCCAATTAGAATAAATTACTATAGAAAGGTAAATTTTTCAATACATGTGCCTTGTAATCGATAAATTGTGATTGAAATCCTTTCTTAGGAATGTAAATGAAAAATATCATAGATACTAATAAATAATTATAAGTGAGGGAAAAATTATTTATTGGACTTCATGTATTTGGCACATGAAAAACAATATCATAAAGAATATTTGAAAAAAAATTACATTAAGGGATGAAACCAAATTAAGTTTTTCATCTTATTTTTCTCATGAGAACATGAATATGAATTGAGGGGATATATAATGTATGGATCCCTCCCGTAAATAAAATACCAATGAAATCCTCCCATAGAATAATAAAAATAAATAATTTTCATTATCAAATTAACCAATAGAATGATAATAAAATTATAAATAATTCCCCAGTTATCAAATAAATATCATCGTAAACAGTTTATGTAAAATGCTATATGGTTTAATCTATAGTAATATCAATGATAAATGACATGGGTAATTATGGGAAATTCAGTTCTCAATAATCATTTGAAATTTAATATTTCATGGAGACAAATAAGCAAGTCATGAAAGCGATCATGGATACATTTCATGTCCAAATAAATTCAATAACATCTAGATAAAGGATATGGATGGTTTCAATAAAAAATTTCACATGTAGAATAAAAATAGGAGGTGGTTTTCATTTATTAAATAAAATGAAAACATAAAAATTATTCCTGAGAAAAATATTATTTGTTTGAAAAATAGTTTGAAAATATTTTTCATTGAAAATAACATTTAAAATTTTTATTAAAAATATATAATTTAAAAATTCAATAGATGAAATAAATAAATAATAGAATATAAATCTTTTCATGTCATATAAGGTAAAAATAAACATTTCTTCTACAAGGTAAAATGTTTTAGAAAGGGCCTTGGTCGGATTGGGATAAAAAGATTAAATTTCAAAAACCATAAATGTCAATAATTGGTGAGATTTTATTTAACAATAATTTTTTAAAGGCGATAAATCATTTTTCATAAACATTGCATAAGAAATGATTTTTAGAAGAAAATATGATCTCCTATTAAATATGGAATTGAAATTGTATTTTAATTAAACATTTTCTAATACGCTTGGGAACCAAATAGTGAAATAATATCTATTAATACTAGCTAAATGGCATGAATAAAAATTAGAAATTTTGATGAAATTTTTTATTGAAAAATTATCCAATACATTCCTCGAATGGAATTTCATGTACCAATATTCGCAGAGAATGGGACGTTGTGTTATAAGCCCTTGAAAATGAGATAACAACAATTTATGTATCCATTAATAATTATCATATGTTTATAAACAATAAATACATATTACATATGTTTAAATACCCAAATAGATATTAAAAAGTGATTAAACACATAATAATAGTGTAGTAACGATAACAAATTGGTAATATAACCCAATGATAAGAAATAGAGTTTTGCAATTCTACTCCACTTGGTAACATTTTTCAAAAACCCCTTAAAAGAAATAATTACAGTTGAAACTATAAATAAAAAAATGATTGAATTTTCTATACTATTAAATATCAAAATTCACATTATATACACAATATAAAATAATTTAGTTTTACAAAAAAATAACTATTTCTTATGGAAAGAAAATGAGACCAGGATCCTTTTCCTTATGTTTTGTTTCTGGTTTATGTCCTCAAAACTCTGGTATAATAGTTTAAAAAATGTTATTATGTTATTCCAATTCCATATTAATATTTATGAAATCATATATGATACTCTTATAATATATTACTACTATATTGTTAATAATATTTCCTTATTTTATCTATTTCAGGTGTTAATTTCAATGTTTGTTAAGTATGTATTAAATTAGTATTTGATTTTATTATTAAAAATAGTCGGGTTTCATAATATCCATAATTTAAACCATTATTTTAATATCATATATATTCGATAAATATGTTTCTATAACATTCAATAATATTTGTTGATATGAAATTAAATTTACCATTCCGGGAGATAATATTCTGTATGAATTCATGGATGCCACATTCATTTCATTGTTTTATAGAAAAATAATAAAAATTAAATGATATCTCTATAAATGTATATTATAATTAAATTACCTTATTTTTTTAATATATTTCATATATAGTTATTAAAATTATTCTTAATATGTTCCATAAATGTTAGGAACGAATCGAATCACATCGAGGAGTAGTAGTTTAATCTTCCTCAAATGATGTTATCGCGTTAATATAAAATGGAAAGTCTTAACAGTACGAATTATAACTAGTTTAAATATGAATAAAATTATAATATATAACATATAATTAATAAATATAAAAGTATCTAAACATTATGGCCACTATGATATGCAGTAATAGAAAAAATGAACAATCATCGTTTAATAATGAGGTAGTTTTCCTTACACATAAATTGTATGTTAGTTATCAATTAGATGGATGTGTGTGTTTTTTTAGGTATAAAACAAATTAAAAAAATCAAATTATATCTAGGATAATATATTAATCATATAATCATGATTTAAAAATAAATTAAGAGTTGGAGAAGTAAATGGAGAAAATAGATCGTTGGAAAATGTTACATTTAAAATCATGTCACTACATTTGGTTTATACTAAAGGGCTTCATCGAAAGGGTTCTTGAACAAAGGGAGGATTAAAGGATGAGGATAAGTGTATTTTTATGTTAATTTGTAATATGTTGGACTGACCTATGTGGTTTTAAAGATGTGAGGATTGGTGACAAGTGGTGGAATTTTATAGTACCAGGGGAGTGGCAAACTTGTAATATTTTGACAATGGAATTCTACCCAGGTTTTTCATAATGCATATCGGTCCAATAACGATTCCATTTTGACCCAATAGATTATAGAGTCTATATGTAGCCATCAAATATATCTCATACATGATAATAGGTTGTTTCGTTCCTTGGTGTTAATGATTACTCCTTTATTAATCTTGATATAACCTTTATAGTTGTAAATAATTTTAATCACATTCAAATTTTTTTCAAAAACCAAGATGGTATTATTAAAAATTATAAATAATTTCAATTATAAATAATGAAACCGTTTTGAAAAATTCTAATCACATTAGTGACTAAAATATATTTTGATTTAATCTTATAAATGGGAAGACAATGTGATTCATTAAATTAAAAATGTTTGAATGTTTTCTATTTTTATTTAATCAATTTCAATGTGAAAATCATTAAAATGAAATATATTTTAATAAATGATATAAATATAATTTAATGAAATATTAAAACCAATTAAATATATAATTTAACTTTATAGATAAATTAGATGAAATGCAGTTTTGATGAAAAATTCATTATATTTAACTATTCGTAAAACAATTATATGTTTTAGAAAAATATAAAAAATCCTCAATAACAAAAATTTAATATTCTTTCTAAAATGATATTTTTATATTGTCAAATAAAATCAATTAATTTGTTGAAATTAATATTTAAAAAAGGTTCTCCATTAAAAGGTGATAAATTTTTTATATATAAAAATATGGGGTTTTATATGAGAAATTGTGTTTCTTCTTATATTATGAATATGAAACGTAATTTATTAATATAAAAATATTTTATTGAACATATATTATATATATTAAATTACCATCACTCAATAAATAAAAGAAAATTTTTTTAATAGGGTAAAACAATATTGTGGGCATAAGAATAAATTTCTTTAAAAATATTCATTTTATATTCAATCGGTTTCTATAATCATTTATAATTGATTTTTAATCAATGATATTATATTTTATCCAACATTAATTTTCATAATTTATTTATTACTATTAATGAAGACTAATTTAAAAGATATTTATTAAATATTATATTTTAAATATTTTTTGATAAAACTCTGTCATCAGTATAACACAATCCCTCGAACAAGGCATCACTTGTATGTAGTTCATGTTAAATCGGTTCTACATGCATTCAAATATATAATATATATTAAATTTATTATAATATCTTTAAATATTATATTCCCTTACGTGCTTAGTGTCACATGTGTAGAACCCCTAATTTCTAGAATATAACCCTCGTATTGTGAATTTATTTGTTTGTAAAGTGTAAGTGTGGATGATGTGATATTTGGGTGAGCATTAAATACGTTTTTGAGGTAAATTGGGGTGCACAAGGGCTATGCATGGTCATTATAAACCATGTAGACATCATAGATGATACTGCTAAATATGGAAGTTGTTTGGTAATAACATTGACAGGGTGTGCAAACGTTCTGGGAGACTATGTGAGGAGTCTATGTGAGGGATTAAAAAAGTAAATATCTAACTCATGGTTTGCGTAGGGTTTTTTCTAACCATATGAACTAATTGTGTGCAGAGTTAAAGATAGAACTTGAAAAAATAAGATCCCACTCATTTTTATTCTATGCCAAAATATTCACTATTAAATGGACCTAATATGAGATTCTTCTCAAATGAAGGTAGTATAACCTCTCAAAAGCACATTTGAATAAATCTAGAGCCCTCCCATGGAATTTTCATTCCCAATTCATGCGGTAAGTGTCGTTCGTAATTGTTTTTTTTTCATGATTTTGCATATTTACTTAGATCTACTTATCCTCTTTCTTAAGTATCCATGATCTACGTCCGTTATGGGTATATATAAGATAGTGAATAAAAAATATTTGAATATTTTTTCTTGATCATGATAAGAGCAGATATCTACGATGGTTTCTAAGAGAATCGACCCTTTTTATTAAGCATTCTTCTTCTACTTTCTATTTTCATCAAAATCATCAGGGTATGTGGCATTAATCTCGACTCCTCTTTATAGAAATATTTGGCATGATTTAAAAATTAATTACATGCGATGATGTGATCATGAATTGGATGTTTATGAACTGTTGGAAACCTTATTGTTTGACTGAATTTTGTATATTTTGAAAATCTGGAAAATTGGGTGTCTTGAATAATGTTAATTTTTTGGGGTTTAAAAATATGAATTTTTAAAATTGGATTTTTGATAATTTTGTAACATATATTATATTATATTTTTTCAATAAAAGGAGTTTCTTAATAGAAACAAACTGTTTTTTTAATTTGGTTGTTCTTTATCTTTCGATAAAAGTATGTTTTTCTTGAAATTGGTTGAATTGATTTATTTGAAGGACATTGAAATATATGGGTTTTGTGAGTTCATGTTCGATATTCCCTTGAATAAAGGATGATAACCATTGGGTTACAAGGGGTGTTCCCATAGGTTGGGGTAATGTATCATTAGGACACAAGGTAATTCGATAAGAAATCAATTATATGTATGGAACAATCAAATGAATCTTTTATGGGGGTGTGTGTGTTGTGAACAATGGGATAGTTATGGAAAAATGATATTGAAAAATGGTATTATGGATTTATTTTGTTTTTTCTAGAAATTTGACTTTCTAGAAAATTTCATTATGTAACACTTTTTCATTTTGTGAAAATTTGTTTTATGTACATTATATTATGTTATGAAATCTTTTGTGGAATTTTTATATAAATGGTTTTATATAAATGTTTCTAACCTTTATATTATTGTTGAATGAGTAGGGATGTCATTGGAAAAATCCAACTAAGATTTATACTTGTAACACCCCACCCTAGTTACACAGAGTCGATGAATTATTACATAACATTGGCATGATCACAAGAGATCATGTCTCGAAAGACGATTTTTTTAGAAGCCTTATAATTACTAGATACATACATAAGTTTTATATTGAATCACTAAATAAAACAACAACATTGTGTCCCCTTTAACAGCCTCACATACCTTAACATAACCCAGAATTTAAATCATAATATATTTTTCACATCCTAGGAAAAAGAAAACATAAAAGGGGGTGTGATCAGATTCTTAGAAAGGATAACAATATAGAAGAAATTATCATAAATAGTTGTAAATAATTATGAAAATATATAATACTAAAAACAAGACTTTTAAACATAAAATTCAGCATAATATGGAAAAGATAAATCAAATAATTCAATTTACTTATTCACATGATTTTCTACTAGAAAAATAATCACATATAATATCAATATCTAATTTCACAATGATGGAATACATAACAGTACACATCATAACCACATTTTCCAGGCATCATTACAAGACTACAATTAATATTTTGTCAAGGCATTGTGCCAAGACACAAGTTTTTCTCATTAGTCATACCCATGCATTGAGGAGTTAAAGCAGGCTCTACCTTTCACTTACTAAATCCAATGCATTCTTAATATGAAAAGGTTGAAACATAATCTAAACATTCATATCAAAACTAGAATAACAAATGTCAATATTTTAACCACAAACAATGAATGGTATAAAAATAGCACATCCATAGTAAGACATAACTCATTCAGTACAATATTGAATATTATATTATAATAAATTAACCTTCATCAAGATTATTGAAGGATGTTGACATAGATGAAAATAATCATAAAAAATACTTGATATAAATACCATCCTTATTCATGAAAACATTTAAAAGTGTCACTATTTTTCAAGAATCATTTAGTATAGAGTTTGGAATTAAAGAGACCCATGCCACATTAGAACATTAAAAATAATTATAATTTTAAATCATTAATGTCCATATAAATAAATCCATAAAATCATTTTTAAAACATGTACATTAATGAGAAATAATTAGAAGAATAAATTTTTAAAACATTTAAAATGATGTTCTAATTAGAGTTCCTAACCAAATGAGAAATGTTTGAATGAATATTATTGAGGTAATAATAACATTATAATATCATGAGAATAAATGGATTCATGATATACTATGTCAAAGTACATTATATACACAATATAAAAGTGAGTTGGGT
Organism: Viscum album; assembly: GCA_963277665.1. Taxonomy (NCBI): domain Eukaryota; kingdom Viridiplantae; phylum Streptophyta; class Magnoliopsida; order Santalales; family Viscaceae; genus Viscum; species Viscum album. The sequence continues at coordinate 1,882,588,365 of OY728163.1, forward strand.
CATAACAACATAGATTTCTCAATAGAATGTAAATTGAGATTAATTTTTTTTATAAAGAATGTATCCTTAGGTAAAAGATAAATCAATGACAGAATTATGTGTGAATAATATAAATACAATTAATATTATTGTATATTAAGTTTAAATCAACAATAGGAAATTTACACAAATTTGTGTAACAACAACCCCAATGACTTGTATGTTTAACTCAATGAATGGAAATTGAGTAAGGATTACTCTTATTAAGTTCATATCAAGTAATTGATAATTTATCAATTTTGTGATTAGGTATATCAAAATTATATCCACAAATGGGGAGTGTAAATTACTATATAAAAAAATAAATAGTGATTTCAAACATAATCTTGGATTAAAATAATCAATGAAGTTTTCATAAAACCTAATGAGTGGAAATTGAAATTAGAGATTCTCTTCCTGATTTAGTGTCATAAAAAATATACACCCCATGAAAGAAGGATCAGATATTGTAGATGAAAATTCCCATAAATTAATGTACATTAAAAATGAATACAATCATGGGAAGTATATACCCCACACAATTGAAAATAGTGGCAATATAGCATGAATATAACATTAATAATAAGTGAGACGAAAACCCCACACCTTATAATATTTCTTGATTGAGGGTGCGTTATAATCATGTATTATAGTTAAATAATTATTATAATATTATAAATGAATATAATACAAAAATATGATATCATATATTATCTTATAATATTTCATTGTTAATAATATTTCAGTAATATCATTGTCTCAGGTGTCAACTGATTCATTTTTCGTTATATGACTGGTTACGTAAGAAATTTTTATTATGGATATGTTGTATTTGAATCATTTCCCGAATGATATTATGTTCTTAATCATTATTTTTAATCATAAAATGAATATTATTCTTGAATTTTTATGATGGGAAATGAATTTAATCGTGTTTGTGGAGAGGGTAATCAGTAAGTACACACGAGCAATGATATCATTATATTGATGGTTAATTTGTATGTAATTTAGTGGTATATAATATATAATGAATCCTAAATATTTTATATTTATTATTTATATCAGTTACACTCATTATTATAACCATAAATATAATTTTTTTTAATAACAACCTAAACCACTACGTGGAGATTGTATGTCGTACGTACACACATATTGTGACTTGTCATTAATAGGATGAAAAGAATAATTAATATTGTTTTATCAAATATATAATGACATCACATTATATATAAGGTACTAGAGTTATTATTTTTTAATATAATCAACAATGAAAGAGGATGTGTAAGAAGAAAAGAACATTGATGGAGGTGGTGAAATTATTACATCTTCTTCGGGTGTTTCTTTTTGAGTTGATCAAAAGAGATCCATAGGATGGCTTTCTGATCAAAGTTAGAGTTATATGAATATTTGAGGGTACCTGATAGGATGTTTGAGTAGAGCTATGCTGAGTGAAATGGCATTGGAAGGGTGATTTTGAGAAGAGGGGATGTGCTATTTTATTAGAGAGGTGATGGACACTTTATAAAAGAATGAAATATGTTTTTATTATATAATTATATTCAGTTTATAATGGCTCCAAAATGATTTATTACATGTATAAGGTGGATATCGGTCTAATCCCATTCAACAAATAGGTTTTAGATAGATTTAGGACACCATATTAACCTTAAATGTTAGACTTCTCTCAATGTTAAATAGTTTCCCTTTTAAAATTTATTCTTTTATTATTATAATAAAAGGTTAATGAGCGTAATATAAAAATCCAAAAGAACCCAAAGATTTTTATTATTGATATATGTAAACTTATATAAGTCATTTGGCTATTCCTTATATTTTTAGGAATATTATATAAATTAATAATATAGTCTTTGTTTTTAAAACTCATTTATGTCAACTTTGACAATATTTGGTATTTTGTTTTTGTGAAAGTCATAAAAACATTATCACTTCAAATAAATTTATTTAATCAAACTTGGCATGTCATATTAACCTAAAAAATCTCTTTAATTCATCAAAAGTCTCAATTTACAATTATTTTAATATTTATAATATCAATTATTTTAATCCTTCATTAAAAACGTTATTACTACATATTGATTGTGTCATAAATGAATCTAATTAATTAATGTCTAAAAATTAAAAATAAAATACAATTATTTATGAAATCTCTTTATATTTCTAATGAATATTTATAGTCAAATTTATCTTATGTATAAAAATATATTATAAATTGTTTAGTTATTAGTCCTTGAATTTAACACTTTCAATTTTTCATTAAATAAAATAATAATAAATGTCTTCATCAAATAGAACTGGAACAAAATGATCTTATTTTTTTTCCTAATATTGATTTTTTTAGAATTACACTTATGCAAAAGAATTATTACAAGTGTTAGTGTATTTATAATATAATTTTTACCATTAATTACCAAATTAACATTTAACCGTGGTGAATAAAATTAAAAAGTTACTATTCAATAAAAAATATTTTCATCTTATTGAATAAAATTTTAATTACTAATATCAATCAGGTCTCTCAAAATTTTGAAATTCAATTCACAGAATAAGAAAAATTATGTTTTATGCAAATTTTTAAATGTTTCTAGAAGTTGAGTAAAAGGCGGTAAAAAGTTCAAAAAAATTATATATATGTAATCATTTTAAAAAATGACTTTAATGAATAAAATTGGACTAATATAGGTATTATGTATCTATTTTTACTTTCAAATAAATTTAAATTAACAATAATTATTTAAATAAAATGTCATCTTTAAGTAATAACATATGGTTTTTCACTATTCATAAAAAATTGAAGGTTTTTAGAGAAAAATAAAAATTTCACCCAAAGTTAATTTTGATATTCCAAATTCAAAAATGATTTCTAATTTAAAAAATTCATAATGAATAAGTTTTATTAAATAATTTAATAAAATAATCCCGGTTTAAAAACCAAAAAGTAAAAATTTGAGAAATATAAACTATCAAAAGATTGATATGTATTTTTGTCTAATTTAAATATAAAATTATATTAAATTAGAAAAATTGGATTAAATGATAACAAAATAATATAATTATACATCAAAACCATTCAAATGTATAATTTTACACTACACATTATTTTGAGTAAAAAATATGTTTTCAATTAAAATTTATTATTTTTCATAATTAAACAAAATATGAATGTTATCAGAAAAGCACAAAAAATTTATTCAAACTGAATTTTTATTTCCCACTTCTAAAAAAGAAGTTTATATTGTCAAATTGAATATATAAGTGTCAAATATTGGATTTAAAAAGGGTTTTCCATTAAAAGGCGGTAAAATTGCATTTTTTGAAAAATAATACTTTTATCTAAAAAATTGAATTTGTCATTATATAATGTCTATGAAACAAATAATATGGATGTTTAAATTATATAGATTATATGAAATTGAAAATTTGGTTATTACTATTAATAACTTATTTTTAAATGGCTAGTTTGATGGGTTGTTGTGCGCTTGAACTCATTGTTGCGTACTTTGCATAGTATATTATTATTCAAAGATAAACGTACCATGGAAGCTTGGGGGTTATATTCTTCCCTCTTCAAAAAATTTCATCCTCACAATTTGAAATTGTTCATCAGATATAAAAGGATAAAAAATAGAAGATACTATTGTGGAAAACGCACATCAGAAATATGGTTAAAAAATTTTCTCTTAATAAGAGGGAATGGGAAATGAAAAAGTCACTACCAAATTAAGATTTCGAATATGAGAACATTTGTTGAAATTATAATTAGTAGGACAATGTAAAATATTATAGGGAGTGATTGAGGTCATCAATCAAAAACAAGTAAAAGGAAAATTGAGGGTCTGAAAGCCATAAATCTATGATGGTTTAAAATACCATCAGTTCAATAAAAGATATGGTATTATCATAAATAATTTTTGGTTTTTAGATCATTTCCCATAATGATTGAGAATTATTTTATTTATAAAATAGGAAAAATAATACTTGAAAATTTGAGTTCAATTTTTTAACTAATTTCTGGAACGAACTCTTCTTTCCCCACAAAAGATTGTAATTCAAGATGACTTTGTCACACCTAAATAATTAGAATCAACTTATATAGAAACACATAATCCATAAAAGATAAATTATATATTTCCCTAGACATTAGACATTATCCAATACCAAAATGGTTAGTACAATTCCATATGATCCCTAAAAATTATAATTATTTATTGAAGGAAATACTACTATTAATCTTTAAAATTAAACAAACAACATCCAAATTTCAACAAAGACCATAAAAACAATTTTCCGTAAATTTCATTAAAATAATCCAAACTATGTTTGAAACCCAAAATATAGAAGGATTTGATCACATAGTCTTCCACAATAAATCTTAACATTTTTCTCCAAATAACATTGACCACTCCTAAAGTCACATTCGTAAAATAAATTAATCTAATCATATATTCTCTATGATAGATTAATCATTTTTCATAAATTACCCAAATCTCTATAAGAACACAAAAAACAAACATTCATCCAAAATAAAAATCCATCATTACTCTACTAATTAAATCCTGTAGTATTCTATTATCTTTAGGCATATAGTGTTCCCAAAATAGAGAACATCTTAAAAAATAATATTTATCACATAATCACCAATTAATTTTAATATAAAAAGGATAAATAATATTTTCCCAAAATCAACATTTTATTGATCCATAAAATAATTTAACTAAAAATAATTATTCATACTAACCATGGACTTCACGTATTCTAGTGGTAGGTGATAAATTCCTATAGCACTTGGGTTGTGGGTTTGATTCTCATAGATCTGATTGACGTGAGGGGCTGTCACACAGTCACCATGATTTCATTTTTCAAAAACATTAAAATTTTAAAAAAGTCCAAAAAATGAGTAAAATTTCTAAAAATTAACCATGACATATTTTATCCAAAACTATTATCCCATACCTTTCATTTTCTTCCCAAAAATTAAGAACTTGTAACTGACTCAAATTCAAGGATCATATAAACCCAATTGGTTATTTATAAATATATCCACAAAAGAAATGATAATTCTTCCTCGAATATAATTTTCGTATAACACACATCAGGGTTACACCTACAGGTGAAAGGTTTTCCAAAATAATCCCACCAAAGAAGAGAATTAATACTTTAAACATTTCACTGTCCATTTATTTCTACATAAGTTCTTCCTTATCTTAGAGGGTATCCTATATAATAATATAATGACCCGGGTAATGACCAGGTCACTAAATTTAAGGAAAATGCCTATAAATGGATCCTTAGGATCATTTCTATTTTCCTTAATAGAACTCATCAATTTTCACCAAAAATTCATTTAATTATGTCCTTCTTTACCACACATAAAGCATTTATTTGTTCAATTGAGACACTTTCCTAGGGTTCTCCTTCCACATTTCCTACATGATGGATAATGAGCATTCTTTTATCGATGTTCTCCACTACTGGAGATCATATAATTATCTGCATTTCTCTTATTTTTTGAGTTTGGGAGTTGGATAATATATGTTTTTGTTGTTCATATTTTTCAAAAATTGATTCTGCATTAACCCGATATCATTTACTCCTATAAAAATTCTATTTTGTTACTCATTTCCACCATCATGAACAACTTGTACATCATGTTCAATGTTACTATGACTTCCTTGGAATACTTTCATTGAATAAAACCAAAATGCAGAGTGTGAGTAATAATTGTCATAAAATCATTTACAGAATATCATGACACATTATTTTAAATTTAAAACAACATAAAATTAATTAAGGATATTTATTCAGATCTTGTATTTAAATCCTGTTAATCGGCTTTTAAAGAAAAGTTGAATTATATAAAACATATCCCTAAGGAATGTCATTACCAAGAGTGCAGTAAAGACCATTATCCTGTACCAAGATACCCTATATCAAGCCGGAGACTCTTTTTCGGAGTTTTCACTCTTTGGTACATCTGTTCCAGAGCCACCTCAACTAGAACGTATCCAGATAAGGATGTATTTTTTTAAAATACACAAAATCTCTATATTTCCAAAATTATACAAAATTTTTTTATACTAATCCTCAATGTCAATCTTAGAGTAATGTTCACTAATCAGAGTTTATCTAAATCTAGCTTCCAGGTTTTGTACTAATCATCATATGATACCAACTATAATGCCCCGAACCTAGTTAGCAAGTGTTAATGGATTACTACATACCATTTCCATGATAACAAAAGATTCTGTCTCGAAGGACCGATTAGTTTTGTAGCATTGGAAGAAATTGATACATACATAAGGTTTACATTACATCATAAAAAACAAAAACAATGTTTCTATTTTGAACAAATTCATATCCCTTAACCTATACCTATAGTTCAAGCATAACATACTTCTTCAAATTGTGGAAAAAAGAAAACATAATAAAGGGGTGAGCTGAGATGCTCAGTAAGGATAACAATATTGTAAAAACTGTCATAAATAAGAAAAACATTTAATGTAATGTATAAAACTAATCCATAAGAATTTTAACTTTAAACATCGGCATAATATGGTAAAGGTAAATCAAATAATGTCATTTAAATTTTCAATTGAATAATCTACTAGTTGAATAATCACATGTAATATCAATAGCATGTTCATAATGATGGAATGCATAAATTCGGACATCATAACAACATTGTAAAGGAATCATCCCAAGACTAAAAATAAGATTTTGTTAATTACTTATTCCAATAAACTAGTTTGTCTCATGAGACATACAAATGCATTGAGGTGCTATATAAGGATCCACCATTCACTTACTAAGTCCAATGAATTATTTATATGAAATGCTTGAAACATATTCAAAACTTTTTTTTTAAAACTAGCATACGAAAGGTCAATATTTTAACCACAAACCAAGAATGGTGTAAAAATAGCACATCCATAGTTAAACATAACTTATTCAATACAATATGGAAGAATACATTAAAATAAATTAACCTCAATCGAGAATGATGAAGTATATTGACATAGATGAAAATAATCATCAAAACTATTTGAGAGAAATATCCCCCATCTTCTTGAAAACATTTTAAAGTCCCACTATTTATCAAGAAGCTCTTAAAAATGGATTTTGGAATCTATGTATCCCATTCCACTTTGAATATATGAAACACATTTTTATTTTAAAATAATCATGTCCATTTAAATAAATCCTTAAATCCATTTTTAAAATATTTACATTAATGAGAAATATTTAGAAGAATAAATCATTAAAACATTTAAAATGATATTTTAATTAGAGTTCCAAACCCGATGAGAGATATTTTAATTCAAATAATTGAGATAATTTAAACGTTATAATATCATGAGAATAATTGGATTCGTGATATACTATGTCAAAGTTTAGTATATACAACATATAAAAGTGAATTATTGCATAACATCAAAGTAGTCTCAAAAGAATGTAAATTGAGATGAAATTATTTATAAAGACTGTATCATTAGATTAAAGATAAATCAATGAAATAATTAATTATGAAAAATATAAATACACTCAATAAGATTGGATATTCAGTGTTAATAAATCAATGTACCTTCACAATTATTCATGTAACAGCAACACCAATTACTTGGATGTTTCTCTCAATGAATGGAAATTCAATTAAGATTACTGTTATCATATTAATATTGATGACTTGAAAATTTATCAATGGTATAATTTTTGTGCATCAAAATTATATCCATAAAAGGCAAGTGGAAATTACTGTATAAATAAATAAATTGTGATTTCACACATAATCTTGGAGTAAAATTATCATTGAATTTTACATAAAACCCAATGAATGGAAATTGAAATTAGAAATTCTCTTACCGATTTGGTAACTTGTGAATCACACACCCAATAATACAAAGATAATAAAATTAAAATTCAAAATCCCCTAATTTAATGTATATTATATGAAGAATAGAATAATATGTAGTATATACCCCACACAAAAGGAAATAGTGGTAATATATCAAGAATCACAAGGGAATAAGAAGTGAGATGAAAACACCTTTACTTGTAATATCCCTTGGACAAGGGTACATTAACCTCTTTTATAATATTTCAATCATTGTTGTTAAATTATACAAGAACCATATACATAAAAATTATATAATATATTATCTTTTAATATTTATTGTAAATCATATTTCAATAGTATCATTGTCTCGGGTGTCAACTAATTCGTTTTCCTTTATATGATTGGTTACAAAAGCATTATTTGTTATGTATAGGATGTATTTTATTCATATCCATATTGATATTATGTTCTTAAAAATTATTTTGAATCATAAAATGATATTTTTTCTTAAATTATAATGATGGGAAATTAATTTCATCTCGTTCATGGTGACTGTAATATGTACATTCACACGAATGAAAATATCATTCAATTGATGGTGAAATAATATGTAATTGGTTTTTATATCATATATACAGGATACATAACATATTATATTTTTTATTTACATCATTTATACTCATTATTATACCAATCCAAATAATGATGCTTTTTGAAAAATAAACTACACAACAATGTGGAGATGGTAAGTTATACGTACGCACGTATGGTGACTTGTCATTCATAGGATGTATATTATACTGAATATTCTTGTAATATATTTAAAATAACATCAAAATATGTACTACTTACTGGTGTTATTTTTTTTATGGAAACAACATAGAAATATGAAGTTGAATAAAAAAAGAACATTGAAAGTGGTGGTTAAATTATTACCCCTTCATCGGGTGTTTCCTTTTGAGTTGGTCAAAAGGGCTCTTTAATATGACTTTCAAATCAATTTAAGGCCTCTAGGTCGAATTTATGGTTGTTGGGAGGATATCTGAGATGGGGTTGTTCAAGCCAGATGGCTTTGGATGTTTGATATTGAGAAATTTGAAAGTACCCTTTTATTATAGAGGTGAGGGTCACTTTAGAAAAAACATGAAATATTATATTATTATATATTAATATTTGGTTTATAATGTGTCAAAAATGATTTATTTCTAGTATATTATTGTTATGGGTCGAAAAAATTTCAACCAATAGGTTTTAGGACGGTATAGGTCACCATATTATCCTTATCTTATATATTTAAATCATAGTTAAATAGTTTAACATTAACCATGTATTCTTGTATTATTATAATAAATGGTTAATAAACATAATATAAAAATCCAAGAGTACCACAATTAGTTCATTATTGATATATATATCCTTATCTATGTCATTTTTTCAATCCTAAAATTTTTCAGAATGTTATATCAATTAATAATATAGTATTTGTTTTAGAAACTGATTTTTGTCAATTTTGACACTATTTTGTATTTTGTGTTTTGTGAATGTCATAAAATCGTTATCACAAAAAAAATTATTTCATTAACCCTAAAATGACATATTAACATAGATAATTTGTTTAATTCATAAGAAGTCTCAATTTACATTTATATGGATAATTATAATATCAATTATTTTAATCATTCATTAATAAGGTAATTACTGCATCATCGTTGTGTCATAAATGAATTTGATTATTTAAATTGTGAAAATTATAAATAAAATACCATTATTTAAAACATAATTGTATATTTATAATTAATATTTATGGTTGAGTTTATCTTATGTTAAACCCTATGATAATAAAGGGTTTGTTATTAAACATTAAATTTAGCACTTTTATCTCTTCTTTAAATAAGATAATAATAAATTCCAAATCTAATCCATGTCGACCAAAAAGATCATATTTTATTATTAAGGAATATTTTGGTCGAAATACACTTATCCAATAGAATATTTACATATGTTATGGTAATTATAATATCATTTTTACCAATAATTACCCTATTTACTTTCAACCATCATAGATAAAAGGCAAATGTTACCATTCACAAAAAATTATTTTAATCTTATTGAAACACATTTTACTTACTGATGTAAACTATGTCTCTTGATTTTTTAAATTCAATACACAGAAGATGTAAAATTATGTTTTATGCAAATTTGGAAATATGCATAGAAGTTGAGTAAAAGACGATAAAAAGTTCAACGAATGTTTATATATCAAATGTTATTATAAAATGAAATAAATTAATTACATTATAGTAAAATAGGTATTATATAATTATTTTTTATTTACAATAATTTTTAAATAATTAAATATTGAAATAAATAATCAACTTTAAACAATAACGCAATGTATTTCACTATTCATAAAAAATTAAATGTTTTTAGAAAACAACCAAAACTTCTCCCATTGATAATATTGATATTCATAATTAAAAAATGATGTCTATTTTACGAAATTAAAAACATAAAAGTATTTCTAATTAATTTAAAAAAATTATTCCATGTTGTCCAAACTAGAAAGCGAGTATTATAGAAAAAAAACTATCAAAACATTGATATGTGATTATTTCCAATTTAAATTTAAAATTTTTAACAATGACCAACATTGGATTAAATGATTAAAATATAGTGTAATTATACTTAAAATCCATTAAAATATATAACATTACACTGTAAATTTTTTTATTAAAAAATTTGTTTTCACTTATAATTTAGCATTTTCACTATTCATCAAAATATGAATGTTATCAGAAAAACACCATAAATTTATCCAAACAAAATTATTTCCCTTTATTGTAACGAATAAGTTTATTTTTTTCAAATCGAATATATAATAGTGTCAAATATTTCTTTTAAAAGGGTTATCTATTAAATGGCGTGAAAATCGATTTTTTTTTAAAATACTTCATTTATCTAAAAAAATTTGAATATATTCCTATATTATGACTAAGAAACACATAATATGGATGGAAAAATTATATAGTGTTTAGAAAATTCAATACTTGGTTAATAATATTCATAAATACTTTTTAAATGACTAGTTTGATGGGTCGTGGGGTGATTGAACTTTGTGTTGCGTACTTCACACACTATCATATTATTAAAAGAGAAATTCACTATGGAAGCTTGGGGTGTTACAATACTCACCATTAATATGGAAAATTTGTGTTTTTTAATATTTTAAATAATATGATGTGGTAAAATTTAAATTATCACATCTATTTATCACCACCTCAGGGTAAATGTGTTGTTCGCTGATGTTGGATCATAGTGCTTCTACAACATAGAGTCTTGTGGTCATCTTGGGGACATTAATGGTCTTTCCACCATTTACATGGATACGTTATTATTATTTTACTATAGTACACTTTTGTATGGTCTTTTTTATAAATTTGATATTTGAGTTGTATTTTTTTATCCTGAATCATTAAATTGTTCTTTAGTTATTATTGTTTAGTTAGTGGTTATTTGTTAAATGGTAAATTATCCCCCACTTGAATTTGAAACCCTTCATCGTTTATTTCCATCATTTGGATACTTTTTTATCTCACATAAATAATTTTATTGATTCATTTTATTATCAATACAATAATAATAAGTCTGTCATTGCAATGTTCCATACATTTTATCGAATACTTTGATCTTATTTCTGACTTTAGGGGAATTACATTATCCCACCCATAATTTAAATGAATAATCACAATTAAAATACAATCATGGAAATACATTGTTTTATATTTTAAAAATTTAGATTCTATAATTTGAAAATTGTTCATAAAACATCATCTAGAAAAAAGAAAATGGGATGTATAATGGTTACACAAACATCCAGGTAACCAGGTATCTAAGTTGTAAAACATTTGTGGCATGTAAAAAAACATTCTTGTATGAAAACCATAACTATTTATAGTGAGTGGATGATTAAATCAATAACAAAAATGATAATTATTAATATGACATCGAGTTCTGTTAAATCCATAAGTCTTTAATAATTTAGGCGACCATTGGTTAAAAAAGGTATTAGGGAAACACATTATATTGAATTAATTTCCCTAATGTCATGTTATTATTTAAATGAAAAATAATATAGGAAAATATTATTACTTATATTTTTCAATTTCATTTGAAGAATCCTATATTCTCATTCTTCTTTAATATAATTCAAATTAATCCCTTTTAATGTATATAATAGTTACTAATAATAATATTTTTATGCTTAAAGGACCAAAAGAAAATTTTAAAGGATCATATGTCAATAAAAGAGTTATATGTCTAACTATATGTTTCAAAATATATTAAAAACAATTATATTTTTTATATTAATTTATAATCATAAAATAAACTCAATTAGGTTTTCATTAATATTATGATAATTATTTAACAAAAAACAATGACATTGAGTAGGTTTGGGGTTTGTGTGAGACCCTTATCATATTTTGGTCATGGGTTAAAGAAACATGAAATTAACAAATTTTATTGGTTTTCACCCAGGATACATGTGTTACATTTCTAAAACCAAATTAATATAATTTCCAAATTAAAAATGGTGGACATCTTAGAAATAAGGTTAATTCCTAAATAGACATTTAAAAAAGGATTTCAATATAACCTAAATTCATATATATATATATATATATTCCATCATAGGCCTTTCATTGGTTTTATGTGTATCCATATGTAATTTTATATGTTTTTTAAATAATGACACATTGTTGTCAATTTAAAACAACATTTGTTTAACTGAGGTCATTTATTTTCATTATTTAACATAATACATCATAATGTCTTGTAATAGAAATTTGATTTTTCTTATCCATATTCACAAGGAGTGTCAAATTAGGTGTGCAGTAAGGCTCATTTTATGTGTAACAGGTTACCCCAAGTCAGTCTCAGAACACCTTTCCATAGTTTTTACTCTTATCTATATATATGCAACAACCACATACGCTTATAGTACCCATACATGAATATATTTCATATAAATTAAAAAATATATCTATATTTCCAAAATTATAGGTTTTCCTTTTATTTTATACTAAAATTATACAATAGGATTATTTCATCTATCATATTATTTCTTATATACAGATCAAAAGGTTTCTAGAAAACTTCTTCAAATATAAAATTTAGCGAACCAACCAAATAATCCCAAAGTAGATGTCTAATATTAATTACATTAGCATGATTAAAGGAAATGAATCAATTATATACTTCTTCGTATGGATGTATTGTAAAAGAAAACATATACATGGGCCATTCTTTATAAAAGAATACACTAATTACAACACAATGTTTTTCTTTGAATACAACATTATATGTTAAAAACATCATTACATATATTATATCCTTGAAAATATTTCAAATAACACTTCTTAGATTCATATGGAGAGTAAAAAAATATGGATGATGTCAAATTCTTAGTTAGGTTATGTAATTAAATGAGTGAAACATAATGAATCAATGACGATATATTTATAGGTAATGTTAAATTACTAAATACACAATCCATGCACTCAATAATCTACATATGAAATGCATCCATAGATATATCAATGTAAAATTTCATAGATAATAATAACTGAGTCTTACTGAGGTAAATAATTACTTAATGGAAATATAGTATTTGTCACCTGGAAACCTAAACCAACAAGTAATTTAACAATATTTTTTACATTAAGGTTATAACCCCATTAATTTTCATAGCTTATTTGTGTCATGATAAACTATTGATGCAATTAGGGGATATATAAAGACTATTCCCCACTCATGAGTTCAATTCCAAAGCATCCATCATATTGAATAATCAAAATAAATAATATTCCATATCAAATAAATCTATATACATTGAAATACATATTTATAAATATGTACCAAATTAACAAAATAACTATCAATCTATAGAAATTATTTAAAATGGTATACGGTTTAGGAAATATTAATTTCAATGATTAATTGAATATATAAATAGGGTAAATTCAATGCTCAATGATCTTATAAATTTACATATTTCAAAGGGAAAAATAGTGATCTAAAGCAAGTTATCATAATTACTTTTTGTTTTCATTTAATTGGAACACCATCCAGAGAAATAACATGGATGGTTTCAATAAAAAATATCCCAAGTGGAATTAAAAAATAGGGCCAATATCATTGATTAAGTAAAATAATAACATAAAAAAATATTATTGGGGAAAATAACAATTGTTTTAAAATGAATATTAAATTTTTTTATATTAAATTTTAAAAACACTTTCTTATAAATAAATCATTTCAAATTGAAAATGATGCTTCCATGAAATGAAATTGGATATATCATTACAAGTCATATGATGTGAAAAGAATCATTGAATTTGAAATGAAAAAAGGGTTAGAAAAATGAATTTTTTGGAAAGTGACAAGAAGAAACCATTTAAAACATTCATAAATGAAATAGAGATAATAGTTATTTTTGGAAAATAAATTTTTAATGGTAAGAAATATTTTTTTATGACCTTTTTAGAAGGCATGATTTTTAGAAGAAAATATCTTCTTCTACTAAATCATGTAACGATTTCTGGTTTTACTAAAAAAATTATAAAAAATATGATTACAAAAGAGTTTATAAATTTATAATAATACTTGAAAAAGGTCATGATTAACCAAAGGATATGATAATGAAATGGTTTATTGATCAATTATACAATATTTTCTCGAATTTAATGTCTATTAAAGAACATCAAATTAAGAATCAAACATTTAGGAGATTTTGTGTACTAATTGTAGATCCAAATATCTGAAGTGGATGTAAAAAAATATGTAGTAAAAATTCATTAGACACATATTCATGTAATATAAATGGCAATAAAGAAGTACAATAACACAAGGAAAACAAATCGAGTTAGGAAATTATATTCCAACTGGAAAATTTCAACTCAGATCCCCTTAAAGAAATAATACATTTTGAAACTCAATTTACCAAAGATATATATTTGTTCAGGATATATCATATAGAAATAGTTAGTATATGCATCGTAATAAAGAAATTAGGTGTATAGAAAATTATGGGTCATTGGAAGAAAATGATCCACAGATCCCTTACCTTGTGATTCATTTTGGATTGGAATCTTATGAACTCCTAAATAATTTTCTGAAACATGTTACCAACTTATTCCATAAACATTAAAACACTAATGATATCATTTATTATCAATTTATAATATATTATTAACTTTTTGTTAGTAAAATTTCATGATTTTAAATATTTCATTTGTTAATTGACTAGAATTTCGAGTATGTTTTCACATTTTATTTGTTTTAATTATTAAATATATCATTATTTTATCTTATACAAAATTTAAACCATGTTATTGATATCATATAAAACTAACATATAATTATCTATAGTATACTATAATTTTTGGATACATGAGATGAAATTTTCCATTCATGGAGATGCTAGTCTGTACATATTCATGAACACTACCTTCATTTCATTATGATATTTTAAAAGAATAAAAAGTAAATTATATTTATATATATTTACATTATAATTCCAATACCCAGTTTATTTAACATATTATATATATATTTATATAAATTATATTTAATACATTTCATCATTACTATGAATATACCACATCGCTTTAAGGGGGTGGTAGTTCACACTTCCTCAAATAATGATTCACTATAGACATAAAATTAAATGTATTGATGTTATGTCTTATAAAAAGAAAAAATAAATATAAATACATAATATATATCATATATAATATATATAAAAATATTTTCCATCATAATTACAGCCATGATAGGTTTTAATAAGAAACATGAGCAATCATCGTTTCGTGAGGAGATAGTTCACCATACATGTAAACAATATGTTTATTATCCATTTTATTGATGTTTGTGTTAGTGTGGGTATAAAAAAAATTAAAAACAGCACCATTTATTAGTGATATTTGTTTCTCTTATAATAATAATTTAAAATGAATTTAATGGGAGGAGGATTAAATGAATGAAATGATATCATTAGAATATGTTACCATAAAAATCAAGTAACATTTTTTGGTTTATACCAAAAGACATGAAAGGAAGGCTTCCTACTAGAAGTGAGGCTTCTTGGTATAATATAGGGATGTTTTTAGGTTAATTGTTCAAATATTTTCTGAACCAATGTAGTTCAACATGTGCTAGGAATGGGGAGAAGTGGTGTCCTTTTATAGTGGTGGAGGAGTGGCACTTTTTTAATGTTTTAAACATGGAATTCTTCACTTATTTTTCATGTTACATGTGGATCCAATAATCATCCAATTTCAATCCAATAGATGGTAGAGTCGAAAAATTACCATTCAATTTCTCTTGGACAAGTGTATAGGTAATTTTTGGCCCTATGGTTATAGTTTAGTCCTTGTTAATATTAATTTAACCACAATAATTATAATTAATTTTAATCAAATTCAAAAATATTTTTGTTATGAAAATTGGTATTAATAAAATATATAAATATAAATTATTACAAATATTGAATCCATTTTTCAAAATATTAATCATTGATGTGGAATAAATTGATATAAATTTAATATCAGGGTCGGTATGACAATGTGGGTTTTTAATGTGAAAGCATCTAAATGTTTTCTATGTTTTTAAAGCATATTTTCGTAGTGAAATTGATTATAATGACATAAATGGTTTTAGTTGAATAAATAATATATAAATAATTTTTAAAAACAAATAATTAATATTTTAACATTATAAATAAATTAGATGACAATGTAGTTTTGAAGGAAAATTTAATATTTTAACTATTCATTTAAAATTATACATTTCAGAAAAATATAAAAAATTAACCCTAACATAATTTTAATGATTATTTTTCAATTATGAAGATTATTTTTACATATTATTTAAATTTAATTGTCTATATTAATATTTAAAATGGGTTCCCAATTAAAAGGTGGTAAAATTTCAATTATTAAAATATAGGTTTTTATGTGTGAAATTTGGATTGCCATCATCTTATTCCAATAAAACCAAATGGATGAATAAAAATAATATTTTATTGAATATATAAAATATATATTATATTATATATCACTGAAAAATTTAATTAATTTAATTTATTAGGGTAAAACAAATTTTTGGGCATAAAATAATTTTTTATAAAAATATTCATTTTATATTCTTGTATTTGATATATTAATTTATAATTAAATTTTAATCAATGAATTTAAATTTATTTAAACCATAAATTTCATAACATAGTTTTTTTATTAATAACTACTAATTCATGTACTAGTTTATATATTATTATATTTTCAATACTGTTAGATAAAACTAAGTCTTCTACATAAAGCAACCCATCCAAGATGGTCACCTTTCTGTATAATGCATGACAACTCGGTGTGTCATGCGTTGAAATGTGTAGATTTAATTAAATCTATTTAAAATATAAATTATATTTTAAATTCTATTGAAATTATATATTCACTTGTTCGCATGGGCTCGTGTGTCATAAAACCAATCAAATACAATGTTATTACTTTAAATTTCATGGGTGTTACAAAGGATGAAATAACTCTCCAATATTAAAAATAATATTAAACATAACATATCATGTGTGAATATTAGCACTAAAATCATATCATTTGTAACATAAAAATTGGAAAAAAAAATATAATTCCTAAAACATGCTCATTACAATGAACATGGGTTCATGACACAAATTATTGACTTATGACCAAGTTCTATGATTTCCCAAATATCAAATATATTATATAAAAATAGTAATTCATGTGAGGAAACACATTTGATTCCATTTTGAAACCACCTAACTCTATATCCACATATAACGTTCCATAATCTAGTAGGTTAGAAGGGCTCAATCATGTCTCCCTATACGCTAGGTGCTACCAATCCTCATTGAGGGTTTAATGGTTGTATGATGAGGAGAATATGTCCTCATATCATAGTGGGAAAATATATTCATGAAAATATTATCAACAACAGAAGAATAATATCAATAGACTAAATAATAATGGAACAAAATATTATTTATACATAATTTCTATAATCGAAAATTGTGTAAGAATAAATAAAAATAACAACTGAATAATTATCTCAAAATCCTCTAAGAAGTGTCAAATAAATGGATTCATGGGATGCTGATAATAAAAATTGGAACATGATTCAGATATTTAAAATTATTATATACAGACTGAAAAAAGAAAAAAAACCAATCCATTATCATCTACCGTTAAATCATGATCCACTTCTCCTATGCTCCATCTAAAATAAATACAAATAAAAAACTGTGGAATGGATCTTTCCAATATCAGTACTTATAGACAAATAATTGTCTCAATTATGAAATTCTTCCATCTTATGATGTGAGAAAAATATTTGAATAGACCACCACCAATGTTGTCTATATTATATCCAAGTAGTGCTCAGAACAAAATAGTGTGAAGAAATTGTTAATTAATTAACAATGTAGACTAAATAATTAACCATCCCACTCAGGTACAAAAAGGACACATTGAGGGTCTACCTAGTTCATCCCACAGTTGGATGGAAATTTTATACAATCACAATACATACAGTAGTAATATATATATATACATAATACAGTTATATATTTCTTCCAACTATATGAACCTATTTTGTGTGTGTGTATGTTTCCAAATAACTAGAATACTTGTTTCTGGCCGGAAAAGGAATTCCTCAAAAATCTATAACCAGCTGAATAGTCCAACAGGCTCATGAATAAGTGTGTAATCCCTATATCCAAATAGAGTGAGATATATCAAGATATAATACTGTAGATGGTCGGGTATCCATCATTTCAACATTAAACTCAGGGTATGTGGTGCATAAATACAAACACCAATATCGTTTCACTATTACCAGATTCCATACTCAACACCTGGTGTAAGGGAGCATGGTTATCCTCTATGCTCAAAACTACTAAGAATCATACGCAACCTACATAAATGAATATTAATTTAATATAATGAATGTGAAAAAAAACTCATGGAACATATATATCATTACAATATATATATATATATGATTAATATTCATGGTTAAAAAAACACACATGAGAAAAAACAACTCATATTTCCTTTTAGTAATATTCAATTACATTTAAATCATTAACATTCTTAATAATAATTTTTGATGAATTTAAAAAGTGAATGATCTAACAATACTTTGGATCCATTATATTAAGATCCATTTATTCCTTTTCTTCAAATAATTGAATATAATATTTTATAGGAAAAACAAAGTGATCTATTCGATTTATCTTATTCAATTTACCAAAACGTGGAAAAATTATTTATAAGATTTGACGGTCACCTAGGAGGTGACATGGGAATAATGTAAAATCCCTACATGAAAAATTCCTATTATAAGTGGTCTAAAAACCAGTGATGTTATTTCAGTTCTATGTTATACTCATGTCTCATGATTGATTCCAATTAAAATGTAATTAGACAGAATTATAGGTATTTCGATCAATTGAGGAAATGACCATTAAAGTATAGTATAGCATAACAAACCCAAGGGGATACCCTGAATGAGAGAAATATCGTTTAAACCACTATGTAGAATCAACATGAATGAAACAATCCTATATGATTAATTTTATATGATGCAATCATTAAATTGAGATGATTGGAAAGCTCTAGCATGCACCACAAAAGAATATTTACAATTAATTTGAAAATATGTTGGGAAATAATGTGACCACAAGCCTCAAGGTAGTAGATGGTTATTTGATCAATGTCAGCATCATTTCTGTAAAAGGATGGAATATATTTATGATATTTTCTAATTCTTTGAAAATTTGAAAAATGAGGAAACACCTAAATCGAGAAATTGATTCGAACAAAAAAATAGAAATAAGATCGGAGAGGATATGAGGGTTTACTGTGATAGACACAAAACCTATAAATGATACAGGAATGAAAATTAGAGGACTAAGTTGATTTTGTGTCATGATTTGGGTGTTATTTAGCTAAAAAGTGGTGGAAAACATGTCTCATCCATTTTAGGGTGTAAGGGAAAAGTGAAAACCATTTTAACTATTATAGAGGGTCAATTTGTACTTTTTACCAGAAATTAAGGTGTTTCACGGTTTAGGCACGGAATTTTCAATCCATAGCAAGGTGTGTGTTAACCCAATGCCCACAAACAAAGAAGAAAAAAATAGTTGTGTGCCATTTCATTCATTGTTTTATTCAAACTATTCAGCCTATAGGTTCCCATTGTTTTTTGACTGCTTGATTTCTCTAAATCAAGGGGCCTTATATTTTACCAATATTTTCAGAACACTATTCTCTATGAAATCCCCAGAAACTCTTGGAACCTTGTATAGGGCGTAATAAAACATTTCTATATATAGACTGGGGATTAAAATTGAAAAAATGATATATACTTACATAAAAAGATGGTTTGTTACACTACTATAGAGAATACACTAGTGGATATCGAGCTTCTTGATGAAGAGGTATAATATGGAAAGGACACTCCCTAGACACAGAGGATGTATTTTAATGGTGAATCATAGATTCCTATCTAATAAAGAATGGAAAATTCAAGACTCAATCTGGTGGGACATGGGATTTAATTTTCATTACTGATATACCAGTTTTGACCTAAAATTTCATCATATACAAGTGCTACACAAATAATGAGGTCGAATACCAAGACATGATCACATGCTTGGAACATGACTTAAAGCTACGTATATTGTACCTAAATATCAATGGGGATTTAGATATATTGATAAAGAATATCACTTGATAATATTCCATCAAAAAGGAATAAATGACACCTCTCACTACTATATTGGGATGCTGATGGATGATGTCCCTTTGGATTCCACATTTCATCATGATCCCCGATCATATAATTTTCATGCTAATACAATGGTCAATATAGCCAGAGTTTTTTCTAACCAGACTGAATAAAGATAATTCTTCTATACCATGCACATAATAATGGTATCTTAAATCATCATATGTGATATGGAAGAAATAAATGAGGTCAATACCACCCTAGAAAGTTATGAATTGGTGTATATCCTTGGATGGATGGAGCCCATAATTGGTTAACTAAAAAATGGGACTCACTGTATAGACTAAGTAAATAGGTAACCAATTTTATTTTTTGTAGGGAATAATAGTCTACAAAATGTTTCATATGATGAAAATACATTTACATGGAATGAATTAAATAATCCTCCTCGTATCTATTGAAATTTTAAATCTATCCATCATGTAATTATTCCATAGAGACTCTGATGCCGCTCACTAGTATCGGACCATGCTCTCCAACCAAATCTGGAGGATGGGTGACTAATCAAAACCCTGATACCGGACTATGTTGAGTTCACAATGATGTTTAATTAATTCGAGATCTATATGAATTTTGTTAGCAAACCCCCTAAGATTATATATACATCTATTTAATCGTATCCATTTTATCTTTTGAGAATAAATGTTGTGGGGACTGTTTCCTACGTCCACAAAAATGTTTTTTATGTACATCTTTCTAATTAATAATTTTTTTTAAAATGGAATCAATGAATTTTCATCAAGAACGTCAAGATAAGTAGTATTATCAAATTCCAAAATTAATTTTTCATTTTTAGGTTTCTGATCCTTTATAAAGTTATAATGGAAAATTTGACTATATCATATTATATGAGAGTTGAATATACCCTACAAGGAGTACAAAATTTAGTCCAATCACTCATAATGCTGTCCTGAAGAGGTTAATTGATAGATATAAGACATTAAAAATAACATACAAAATATACTCTAGATTATGGGGAAAAATGTTCAGAAATATAGTAAGGACAATCTCATCGATGATTTATGGACCTAACATACCACCAAGTGTACTACTACACAAGAAACACCATACTCATTATAGTACGGTATTGAGGTAGTGATACAAAATGTTGTCCACCTACCTTCACTCGGAATATCCATTTGTGGAAAACATTTTGATTGTGAATCAATCATAAAATATCTGGATGAATTGGATAATTTTGGTGAGGACATGTAAGAGAAAATGTAAAAACATAATGTACATAAAAATAAGATCACTTGAGGATTTAATAACAAGGTTCAAATCCATTAAATATTCTAAAGATAACTCATATAGGATCTGAAACCCCAAATAATTCAACTAAAAAAGAATACAAAAATAGATGACAAATGGGAAATAGACATACATCATACATAATTGTTATAATAATGTGCACTATTAATTCATAACAATGGATATGGACCATGTCAGACCCCCAAAAATGTGAGATTTCTTTCATAACATCTCATTAAGAACCTCTTTTCCTAGAATAAATACTTCAAAGAAAATGGTACCATTCATCTTAAACACTAGATGATAAGAAATATGGAGCTATCCGGGTATAATGATATTAAAATTCATATCACCTCACATCCAGAGTGAATGTTATTAAACAGTATATGATTTTGCTGAAAGTATGTTGAAAACCCAAGTATCACCTTGTGTTCTTCTATAACTAAATTAAACTACATTGTGAAACACATTATAAAAATACGTCAATAAACTATACAGATTTTTCCAAAAAGTAATATCAAAAAAATAGCACATTTCTTCCTTATTTCAGGATGTTAAACTAGTCATTATTTTCCTAAAATAATTATTTCAAATAAGACAACAACTCTATTCCAAATTGATTGACATTAAAATATATAATTTCTTCCTAAAGTCATGATGATAAAATATAAAGCACATCATGTCCTGGTAGAAAAAATTTATAATGAAATACTTGTCTATAATTTTGTATGGAATTATTTTCATCTTGATGTGATACGTAGGGATTCCTCAGTCATATATCTTAGTCCATCCACCACATGATACATGATTACCCATCATATCATTAATTGTGTCTACACGGGGAGTGGAACCCTTATCAAACCATTTTTCTTAGACCGAGCATAACTCAAATGGGATAATGAATTTTATCAAGGGATTCACCAATAAAAACAGAGCATAAATGATCTTAGAAGGATCATTATGCTCTAAAATTCATTACCTAAGAGGAAATACCGTCATTCCTCACTACATGATGTTAAAACATCATATTTTATGTCCCTTGTGTGACACTGAACTGAATTTCCCCACAGAACATGACTGAGAGGACAATTATTGTTGGTTTTTGTTTCCTACCACAAATCCATTCACAAAATAAATTTAACTATAATAAAAAAATAACATAATATGTATTGACTCATGGATATTCCTAACTAGTTCTAGCTGTAAAAAAAATAAAAAATACTCCACTCTTTCTACAATCCATACATTCATATATAGGTTCATCCTTAAGAAATACATTTGTATTGATTCAACATACAATATGATATATAGTGATTCGAAAGATTCAATATATGGTTCCATATAAAGAACCAAATTTCACTTCAGAAAGACAAAAATCTTCTCCAGATGATGTTAAAATACACAGATCCTCAAGAACTACATGTGAATTGATTCTTATCATCATGAGCTACATAGTATGACATGGGTGCATAATATCATGCACAACTATAACAATAACAAGAAACAATTACCACCATCGTGTATAGGTCATCCCTTTAAAGAGAGATTATCATTCAATAATTGTAAATGTCTTGATTCTTATCAATATAGGACACATAGTGACACATGAATCTTATATACGGTGAGAAGATACAAAAATGATAAAAAAATTCACCCCAAATACATAAGGGGTAAGTAATACAATCTCATTTCCCATACACATGATCTAAATATTAATGTGACATTCTTATGGATATAATATATGATGAAAAAATTTCACATTTGTTACATGTCCTTAACATAATTTGTAAAACTACAAGGAAGACATCCTTATGGAATTACACAAAAAATTCACAATATAAACATCCTTATCTCTTGATATTCAATTGAATGGAAACAACATTCCAAACATAATGATGTTAATACTGCACAGAAGCTAGTACATGCCAACTAAAATATGTTAAACGATGCAGTCCATCTGTCAATTTCATTCCATATCAAAGGACCACAAGTGCATTACCATGATAAACTAGTTTATGGGGTTCCACCATACATTAATGTCCCCAGATCCTCATTCCATACTTCATGTCTTGAGCACATAAGGTTTCCCAAATCCTTCCATGTCCCTTGGATATGAAACAATATATCTATGAATCACCATTTTATAAATTCATAATGTATGAGTCCAAAAAATTAGATATATCATAGATTTGTAAGGTGGTATTTCATATATTTTTGAGATAGACATCACCATGGTGGACCCTAGCACCAGTGGGTATTCTGATCCATTCCCGTATGATTATCCCATATTATTAATAACAACCTTCAATCCTTAATAAATTATTTAAAACATTTTCATCTCTCTATTAGATGTATGTTGGGGTTCTCGTAACCCTAGTTATACTAAATAATAGATTTTGTAACGTCCCCCTTATTTTGATCATGTGTGTCATAAACCTAAAATTCATGCACTATATATCATTTTTTTACAACATTAAAATATATCCTATTATGGTTCAAATCCTGAGAATGTAATATTTCATTGAAGGATTCTCAAAACTTGTTAGGTAAAAAATCTATAAACAAATACCATAGAAAAATTCAATTTTCTCTTATTAAACTCTTCATATCAAGTGTTCATGTAAAATTAGCATGAAAATATATATCCAAAAATATAATAGGGAAAACATTACTACCTTAATAAAAAATAATATATTCTCATTAGACACCATGGTTTAATAAAATGACTTGGTAATGTTTGGTCACATCTTCTCACAATGATATTGTGTTCTCGGATAGGGGATAACATATTAGGGTGCTCAAAACCATCATAGATATTATACATTCTGCATAAAAAAATTCATGATTTGGGAACCTCAGATCATAGTAAACCTTAAATGGCCTATGGAAAAGGATCCATCCTCCATGAGACCCTTTTCATGAAAATGAATATATGGTTATGTCCCATGAAAATGTGCTTGTTATCATCATACAAATGTGACACTCTTCAATAGGGGATTTCAAATCATTGTGATCCATGACATCACCATGTTAGAAGACATCACCTTAGGAAATTTTGGACCCTTCTAGAAATGATTGTTTCTTTTCATCCTCCAGAACCAAGCACATTGGACCACAATTTTAAAACATCATACCAAAGTATCTATGACAATTTGACATCCTTTATGATACATGATTGTGTGTTTTTATTTTTTATTATAGAAATCTACCACTCCATTATCTAACCTTTGATGGACGAAAACTCATGATTAGAAAAAACATGGTGTGGAGACCATATTTCAAAATTAATATATGAAACAGTTGTTGGGTACCATAACCCTTCCTGTATAGTTTTCCTTCCATTCCAAACATCTCCATTTGGATGGTTAGGTATTAAAAAACCATTAATAACCCTTATTAATAAATTGAGTTCATATTTTTTGGGTAATTCATTAAAGATATATTAGTTTTTACCTACCAACATAACGCATCTACTCCTTGTATAAATGGAGCATAAATCCATGTCAACCATAGAAACACCGTTGAAAAACCTGGAACTTCTGGTTGACAAGTGACATCCCCAACATGTACTCCCCATCCCAAATTTATTGAATCAAATGTTTGGGTTATGATTTATTTCACTCATATTATATCTATATATATTGTCCTATATTCCCATGTTTGTATACCATGACTAATATTATTCAAATTGATCATCTATGACACGTAGAAAATAGGGTAGACCCTTATATTCAAAAATTAAATCTGTAAATATGGTCATATTACAACCAACCACATGTGTGTTCTCCTAAAAAGAAAGGTGTACTGATCCTTTTATGCCCCAGAAACACAACTGAAGAATAGAACATCTTAGTATTATTTGTGTCATTCCTAGAATGTCATTTCTATATCTCATGATCATTAAACAAGTACTAGTGATAATAATTTATACATAATTACATTATATGGTATTTGATATATGACTGTAAACTACAGTGATATAAGGTCCTATATAAAAGACCCTAAACAACAGTGATATATGATATGATCAAAAATATCGTATCCTAAAACTTATCATCAATTTATAATGCAGAAAAGAAATATTTTATAAGACCAACCATATAGATATAGAAGAAACCAATCTATTTATTACATGTATATCAACTTCAAAAAAAGAACAACCACTCCTACTCAATGATATATATTGTACCCAATAATCCATTCATGAATCATGCTATCTCATGAAAAAATGAATGAAATTATAAATGAAATATATCATGTTAGTGTGAATTCATGAACATTTCTCAAAAAATAATATGTTAGAATTTATATTTTTTATTATAAACATTCATATTTATTTGATATTTTTTAAATGATGGCTGTCGTTGGTAGTTTATATACCATTGGATTAGTGAAATGTCATGAACATATTGAATAGAAGAAAACATGAAAACAAGATATAATATTCCAAAGATCTATTCTATTAGGAAATTAATGCTGGAAGAATCTCCCCATATAAGAGTATTTCTAATGAATATAATAGATAACGAAATAATAAAAAATTATGAATCCATAACAAATTATGATTGGATAAGCCCATGGGTTCTTCATCTACATGCACTAAGTAGGTCATTGATTTGTGTTGTTGACTAGAAGTCTAATTATATGCCTTTAAAACTTATTGAAACTCCTCTTCATTGGAAAAGAAATAAATATTATATTTATTGGATATGTTGAGGTCTACCTGTTTCTCAAATATTTTCATTAATATCATATGATCATTTTGTTGAAATTGGGAATGTTATAGATAAACACTGGTGATTTTTGAATGAATATGGTATATTTCTTCCATTATAGTATTGACTATATCCCGGTGAGATGATGCCTCTGTTCCACAAGGTGAAGCATCCCTTATGCCCTTACCCCAATCATGATTCACTAATAAATAAATATCAACCACTACCACCATCTATTCAATGTCCCACTTAAAAATTCTCAAATAGACCACTTATATTACTCAATAATAAAGGGTAGAGTAATCAAATCCCTCATAAAAATTCTTTGAAAATATATCTAAAAAATGATCTAATTGGTCCTTACGCTCATCCAATGGGGTTTTTTAAACAATAGTATGGATCTCAAGCCACATTTAATACCACATCAACTACTAATGTAATAAAAACCTAGGTACATGATCTTGGTTCATCCAAGACAAATGAATATAATTCAGTACTATGTATCAAAGAGAAAGAGTCGTTCTCATTATATTTTTGGAAAAAGAATGAGAGATAACATATAAATTGATATATCATGTTGGATGGTTCCACAAGAGAGTATGTACTAGAATATCTGAACAACGGCGTAAAGAAATTGTTACAAAATATATAAGGTTTTATAAGTCATGTGATAAATAATAGGGTCAAACCATATAATTGAATGATACAAACAATGTTAGAAATATAACATACACCATTTCCTCTTGTAAAATGTTCATCATCCCAACTCCATCCTCACTTGAATAGGAGACACCTTCCAATAATGAGTTGCTTCATTGAAGTACAAGTGATTTTCCCAATGATTTTACTCTCTCACTATCATTAATGAATGTGGAAAAAAGATGATATTAGGTGAAATGATATAATAGAATTTTTCCCACTAGAATAATTATTCGGATTATAAAAAATATCTTACATATAGGATAAAATAAAATAAAATTAGATATATCGGTCATTATCCATCAAAATAAATTCCACTCACACAAAATTAAGTGTTGTGGTCATTGGAATATCTATAACCAAAAATGGGTGTGTTTTATTTGTCACCATAGCCATCTCCATTTCATGTCCTGTCATGAACCAACCTAGGTATACCCTGAACCTGTCACTCGTGTCAACCCGCATCATGGCCCGAGGGGCATTCCCGATCCCCACTGACTGGAAACTAGTAACGGGCATCAAAAATCTTACTATTTGGAATGATTTGGCACAAGAAAAAAAAGATAACCAAACCAATAAAGACAGACGATGGGAGAATAATAATAGACATGGAAAGAAAATAAATGTACATACCTCTTTGTGACACATAAGGTCACCACCCAACTCAGAACAAAGTCTGGTCCAACATTGAGCAGTTGAACTAGGAACCTAAAAAAGAAACTAAACCGGAAACTAGAATGATAAAATAGGCGTGAGCACTTAGATTCTTAGTATAGATTCCATGAATAAACCACTAAATCCAAAAATTATCTTTTCGAAAATGCTCCATTAACTCATTTTTGAAATATAGATATAAAAGTAGAGTTTTCACAATTTCTTTCAAATATTCCACATGTTGTTCTCATTTAAAAACAAAACACACACTACACACCATTTCCAAAATCATTTTCCATTTTATAAATGAAATCCAAAATAGAAAAATACCAAAGGTGGTATAGAGTAAAACAAGTAAAAGTGCCACTAAAAATAAAACACTTAAACTAAAGGTAAACAAGTAATTTAAATAATACAGTAACCATGGGTTATCCGAAACATCCCTAGAAGACCCCTGGACGTACTCAGTTTCGGAACCACCTTCCAGTATTTGGTGAAGCTCCTATTTGTATAACCAACCAACCTCCCTAAATAACCAATCTAGTGGAAAATCCCACTTATCCCAACAAGAAATCCAGGGGCTACCAACCTGTCTAATCGAGGTTGGTCAGAAACTGTCAATCGATCATCTAAAATACACCCATGAACTCACAATGATTATAATAATATGGTCTATGCATGAAGGCCCTCTGATGTGAGACTCATCTCACTGCACGACCCTACCACAAACACAGACAATTCCTATACATTCGCCCATAAAGGGTAACCCTAGATAAGAGAGCCACATATACATACTTATAAGCATACATTAAAAACATACAAAGAGCTAACCGGGCAATCACATCATTCGGTTTTCAGAACCACTTTATTAAACAATTAGATGTGTAAATCGGGCCTCTTGTTTTTTCATAATAAAATGCCTTTATGAAAACATTGCACACGATCTTCCAAAAAAACCCTAAACACCACTTTTATATTTATAAATCGAAATGGGCCCTTAGGTTCTATGTTTAAATGATTTTCAATAAATGTCTTTAGTGATAATATTTTCAATTGAAATAAAACAAACTAACTGTTTCCTCACACAACACACTCAACATAATATATACACTAAAATCCAAATTGGCATATATTCATGGATTTCATTTCTAACTAATTTAAAGGACGATTCGATGAGACCCAAATCATTAAAAAAACAAGAACCACTTATAAAACCAAGGATTCGAGAAAAATACCAATTCAAAGAGACATGAAATCATTTCTACAAAAACACTAAGTTCCATAAACTAAAAAGAACAAGGAAAACAAGTTCCATAAAATGTTTCGATAAGAAAACACCACTCAACAAACCCTACAATACCATTTTTAGATAAAAACATTTAGTTCTAACCATGTTGGAAAGGAATAAAAAAACACTACAATTAATAAACAATTATGCTTATAAAGGTGCAAATAATATTTATAAATTAAATGAAATCACACAAGTAGCTATGGAAAGCTTCAGAAAGAGAGAAAATATAGAAACACCTACCTAAAACAAAGCTCATGTCAATCTTTTTAACTCAAGACGCAACTCACTCACTCGCACACACCCCCATATATATATATATATATATATATATCCTTAAACTGATGCATGTGTTCCCCACACCATGAGGGAACACACACAGAAGATATATATATATATATATATATATATATATATATATATCTGTACCTGGAAATATGAGTGCGCACCTTCTAAACCAACCGCAACTCCCTTTGATAAACCCCAAGGATTCAAAGAACCACAAATCCCTAAAATAAAATTTAAACCAAATAATGAAATCAAAGCATTATCCTATAAATAGTCATAAGGTTCACAAGTAAAACCCCAAACCACATTTTCACCATTTTTATAAACAATGATAAGGGGAATGCCCTCAAACTCATAAAAATTTACTTTAAAATAATCATAATTAAACATTCACACTGACGGAAAAAATTTAACCAATTTTATCAATAAAAAGTCTTCAAAAAAGCTGTAAAAGGATATCATAGGGAGGTGAATCATATTTTATAAATTATCAAAATAAAAATTGGAACTTAAACCATCATATCATCGCAAACACATATAGACATAAACAAGGAACTGACTCAATAATCATTCATAACCAATTATAAAAATATTCGAACTCTATAGCTATCTAAATAAGTGCATAACAATGTTGCAAACCCAAATAGTGGGCCTAAAACTATACGTTGGATTTCGGCGGTGAACTGAAACAAAGCAAAATCACCTCGCGTTTTGGGGGAGATTTCCCGAACACACACCAATGGGTCTCGAGTGTCCCTTTGCACAACTTCGGAATTCCAATGAAAATCCAACGCACGTTGAGGGGATTGGTGGGGTGGGCTTGTCGGGGAACTAGTGCAAAAGAGTAGCGGTGGATTGTGGTCGGAAGTGGACTGGAACTGTTGGAAAGGATAAATGGGCCACGGGATGTGGAAGGCACAGTATCACTAGACCAGGAAAGGTTATGTCGGACCAGGAGGGGCTAGCTGGGTCGGTTAGGATCCAAACATAGAAAGAGGTACAAAGTCACGGTACGAGGGAGTGCGAGCCGGGATGGAGACACGACGTTATGGGGTCGCTGGGATGGGGAGATGTAGAGGGCGACTGAATAGGGCGAGTCATGTGGGGAAGAATAGGTCGCAGGTTGGTTGGTTTAGTAGGAGGGCAGTGCCTCAGGTCGACCATTACGGTAGGAAGGTGGAGGGCTGGGCTGTCTAGGGTGAATGCAAGGGTAGCGCGGTCGAACATAGCATCCGTTCAAGATGGCGGAAGCCGAATAGGGAGACGAAGTCAGTAGTTGGAGGAGAAACCCTGGCATGGGGTATAGTGAAATGGAAAGCGGGCGGAGGGAAAACCCGCATGGAGAAAATATAAGAGAGGATAGAAAACCTAGGAAAAAATAATAATAATATATAAATGAAAAAATAAAAAGAACAAAACATAACAATAATAATAATAATAATAATGAGAATAATAATAATAATACAACATTAATAATTTTCATAATAAGAAAATATATTAAAAACACTTAACCAATTTAAAAAAAATAATGAGAATAATAACACTGCCAATATTATTATTATTATTATTATCATCCACATGATAAGAATATTTTTATTATTATGGCGAAAACATTTAACCAGTTTTATTTTTATAAGACATTATATATATTAAATATTATTTAACTACACAAGTACATGGACCGACAGTGCGGTGCCCGCACGCCAGCCTGAAACTGAACAAAACATTAAACGTTAAATATATTAGTCCCTTGCTCGCCCTGCACCTTGGCGTGGCTAACCAAAACAAATAATTAATAAAATAAAATAAATACAATTGGGTCAAGGTGTGAAAATAATGAAAACACATAGAGAGATTCCCTAGTGGGTTTGTTTTCCACATAATGGTTCTAAATTCTAGTGGTGGAGTTGTTCTATTAGTGTTGAGAAGGTGGGATGTCTCATCGTCGTTAGAGTTTGGGTGTATTTGGTGGGGGCCATCACTTTTGAAGGCTTCTCATCTGGAAAGTACCATCATCTATACTGACTCCCAGTTTGATGTACCATTCTCACGCATGCCACAAGCATGGCCGGATCAGTCATTCTAAGTTTCCTTGTCGCATCCCTCTGAAGCCTTGCTATCATGCGGCTGTTAGGGCCACCAGAGAGAGTTTTGAACGAAGTGTCATTTGGTAGGAATGAGTTAGGGAAATTAGGATGCAAATGGTTGACTATGAGTCAGGAGATGCTTCATCCATCAGGGCCCCATCCACAGGTCTCGGGGTGAATCTCGTGCACAGTAAAGAGTGGTCAAGGGTGTGTGGAACATCATATCAGATAATGTTTTCATCTTCAGATGGAAATATCCATGTTTTTCTTGTTAAATACTTGTCATCTTTGTAAACTCATCCATGTTGTTATGGTGTGATGATCTCATTGTACCGCAATCCATGCGGCCTCATCCGCACTAAATGTGGCATTTAAATTATTGGTATTCCTTCAAGGGAGTTGGTCTAGTGAATAACGGGCCCATTCTGATTCTCAGTTGGTCTCAATTTCATTCTTAATTGGAATTTTTTGTTTCATGAATTAATGGTTAGTGTTTCTATATCCCTTCTTAGTTCGGGATGATGTGTGGGCTCCAGAGTGGGGACCACGTGTCTTCGGGGCAACTGGTGGATCCTGGAGGTCCAGGACCCGATGACTAAGTTAAGGCGGGGTGTATGTGCTGTCATCGAGACCTAGTTGTTACATTTGTTATCACAGGTAGGTTCTTGTTATTTGTGGTGTTTGGTAGAAGAAGATTAGGAATATTGGAGCTCATGAATTAGGTTACGGGTCAGTGCCCAATCAACGCCACTCAGGACGAGACATGAGTTAGAATGGGTAGTCTGGGATTTGTGTCTTTTTTCTTGGGTTGTTTTGGATTGAGGGATGAAAATGGGGAAAATTGGTTTATGTTGCAGCGTCACCTAGGATGGTGACTCATGTGGAGTCCATGTGCCCGGTTTAAGTTCCTCTTACTGTTATTCCTTACTTTTGGCATTAATCACCACCATGTCGTTGGGTTAGGCACATACAATAATTCTTTATTTCAATTGTTTATATTGTGTTGTGTTTCATTTTGAACTCGGTCGATGTGAGTGTGTGTTTGAAATGAAAGTGATATCTAAATGAAAAAGGGGTTTCATTCAAATTGTTTTTGAAATTAATAATGTGTGAATTTAATGAGAAAGTGAATCGGTTTAAAAAATTTTGGTATATGTCTGGATTTGGTAAGGAAAAGAAGTGTTTGATCCTTTCCACTCACTATGGAGGGTCACATGAGGATGGGTATGTACGGTGAGTGCGTGGGGGGAAATTTTTTATAGATGATGTGAGTGAGATCAAATAAACGCACGTGTGACTGTTTATAATGTTCGACCGGTGTGTTTTAAAAAATTTAAAGGAATAACGGTTTTGGAAAAGTGATTTTTTATTATTTTTGAATATGATGGGATTATGGGCATAATTTCATGGATTGTGTAGTTTCTATGAATGCGGTTTGGCTTGATGCTGGTTTTGATGTTGTTCTTCATGTTGTTGTGAGTATTCCAACCAGAAAGCCTCCAAAATTTTTCAATGAGTTACGCATAGTTCCTAGTTATTTTTTGTGTTTCTTGCTTATTAAGGAAATCGAGTTCAGTTAGAGGCAGTTGTGTAGTTTGGAAAGATAACATGTCTTCTAGTGGTTGGGAACTGATGAGGTAGTTAGGGTTTGTACCATCCTAGAGTTAGTTGGGAGTTTTGTTTTGGACTAGTAAAGGTGGGATGAGTTTTGTGTTGGAGTTCCCGCGTTTCCCCCTGGGGGGTGGTTTATTCGGGTTTTAAGAGTTTCTGTATTAGTAAATTTTTATGGTGAGGAGATATCTCATGTGCTCTCCACTCAAATTTTGAAATTTATTGTTCTTGAGTTGGTCGGGTGTGGCAGGTGTTGGTAATGGTCACATCGAGCCTCTCAGTTTTATCTGGTCTGCCCTGGCCAGGGACTCCAGTTGTGTCAAAAGATGGCTTGGTGACATTCTGAGGGATAAAGTTCTATGGTGGAGAGAAATGTCACACCTTGAACCCTTTTTGTTTATTTTATTTTACTATTTATTGGTTTTTGTTAACCTCCGCAAGGTGAAGGGTGAGTGCATGAATAATATTTTTAACGTTTAACGTTTTGTTTGGTTTCAGGCTGGTGCAAGGGCACCGTACGATTGGTGGTAGCCGCACAGTCGGTCCACCTACATGTGCAGTTATTTAATGTTTAAGATATATAAAGTATTATAAAAATAAAATGGGTAAAATTTTTGTGCCATAACAATAAAAATATTATTATCGTGTGGATGATAATAATAATAATTATATTGACAGTGTTATTATTCTAATTATTTTTTTAATTGGTTAAGTGTTTTTTATATATTTTTTTGAAGACAATTATTAATTTTATATTATTATTATTATTATGATTCTTGTTATTATTATTATTAAAAAATTTAGGTTTTGGAATTTTTATTTTTTATTTAATTTAATAATTATTTTTTTCATAGGTTTTCCATTCTCTCTATTTTTTCCTCCACACAGGTTTTCCCTCCCACCCTATTTCCATTTCGCTATGCGCCGCACCAGGGTTTCCCCTCTACCGGCTGACATCATATCTTTATTCGGCTTCCACCTTCCTACATCGCTGCGATGTTCAACCTTGCCGCCCTCGCTCTCACCTTAGCCGGCCCAGCCCTCTGCCTTCATGTCGTGCGGTCAACCCGAGCTGATTCCCTCCATCTACACCGGCTGACCCACGACCTCCTCTTCCCCCCCAAGCTAACCCTCTCATGTCTCCCTCTGCATCTCTACATCCCGTCGACCCCGTGACCCAGTGTCACCCCCCTACTCGCCCTCCTCCATGACATGACCCCGTACCCATTTCTGCGTCCGGTTCCCAGTTGACCAAGCTGACCTCTCCAGGTCCGGCATGACCTTTCCTGGTCTGGTGAAGATGCACCCTCCTCGTCCCGTGGCACCATTATCCTTGCCAGTAGTTCTGGTCCACTTCTGACCACTACCCAGTCATTGTGCTTTTACGCTAGCACCCCAACCATCCCCCCCATCCCCCCTCTCCGTGAAATGGATTTTCTTTGGACATCTCAGGTTGTTCAAAGGGCCACTCAAGACCCGTTGGTTTGTGGTCAAGAAATTTCCAATGAAGGTTAGGCATTGTTGCTTCGTTTTGGGCCGATGCTGACATCCAAGGTATAGTTTTTGTTAGCCTGTTGTTTGGTTTTTCAACATTTTTATTAAATTATTTAGTTTTCTATAGATTTTTTAAATTTATAGAATTGGTTAACAATGTGTTTTGAATTGGTTCCATGTTTATGTCAATATGCATCAACAATGATATGGTCTTTTAAGTTCCAAATCATATTTTGATAATTTCTAAAATATGATTCGCCTCCTTATGGTATCTACTTATAACTTTTGTGAATATTTTTAATTGATGAAATTGGTTAAAATTGGTATTTGGTTTGATTGTTTAATTATGTTTATGTTAAATTAAATTGATAGGATTTTGAGGGTGTTTCCCTTATCTTTTTTTGTAAAAATGAACAAATGTGGTTTGGGGTTTTTATTGTGAACCTTGTAATTTTTTTTATGATTGTGTTTTGATTGTGTTTTGATCGTTTTGTTTCGTTTAGATTTTATTTTAGGGATTTGTGGTGCTTTGTGTCCTGAGGGTTTATTGTATGGAGTTACAGTCAGTTTCGAAGGTGCGCACTCATATTCCCAGGTATGGATATGTGTAGATATATATATCTTCTTTGTCCGTGTTCCCTCATGGAGCGGGGAACACGTGCATCATTTTAAAAATATAAATATATATATGGAGGTTCATGCATGCGAGTGAGATTCTACTTCAGTAAGAAAGCATAATGTAACTTTTTTTGAGGTAGGTGTTTTCATATTTCCTCTCTTTCCGAAGCTTTCCATAGGAACTTGAATGATTTCATTTAATATATAAATAGTATTTTCACCTTTATTAGCATAATTTTTTATTAATTGTAGTGTTTTTTATGCCTTTACAACTTGGTTAGAACTAAATTTTTTATCTTCAAATTGTAATGTTTGTTGTCTTGAGTGGTGTTATCTTATCGAAACATTTTATGGAACTTGTTTTCCATGGACTGGTTAGTTTATGGAACATCGTGTTTTTGTAGAAATGATTTCGTGTCTCTTTGAATTGGTATTTTTCTATAATACTTTTTTTTATAAGAGGTACTTGTTTTTTAATGATGTGGGTTTTTTCAGACGATCCATTAAATTGGTTTGAAAATAAATCCATCCATATATGCCCGTTTGGGTTTGGGTGTATATATTTTGTTGAGTGCGTTGTGTAAGGAAACACTTGGTTTGTTTTTTTAAATTAAATATATTATCAGTAAATATTTTTATTGAAATGATTTGAAACATGGAACCTAAGGGACCTTTTGGCTTTTTAAATAAATAAGTGGTGTTTGGAGTTTTTTTGGAAGAGTTTGTGCAATTTTTACATAAAGGAATTTGATTATGAAAAATTAGAGGTCCGATTTACATCTCCAAGTGTTTAATAATGTGGTTTTGATAACCGAATGATGTGACGACCCAGCTGGAACTTTTTATGTTTGACATGTATGCTTATATATATATATATGAGGCACTCTTATCTAGGGTTACCCTGTATGGGCGAACGCAAAGGAAGCATATGTGTTTGGGGTAGGAATGTGTGGTGAGATGAGTCACGCATGCGAGGGTCTTTCTACTTACACAGTATAATTATAATCACCATGGGTTCCTAGGTGTCTTTTT
This sequence comes from Viscum album, assembly GCA_963277665.1. Taxonomy (NCBI): domain Eukaryota; kingdom Viridiplantae; phylum Streptophyta; class Magnoliopsida; order Santalales; family Viscaceae; genus Viscum; species Viscum album. Next base: position 1,882,624,857 of record OY728163.1, read on the forward strand.
GATGATTGAGGGATTGTTACTAACCAACACCGATTAAATGGGTTGGTACCCCTAGATTTTTTGTTAGGATAGGCGGGCTTTGCCACTGGATTGGTCAGTTACGGCGGCCAGTTGGTTATAGTCTTAAGAGCTTCACCATACGACGAAAGGTGGATCCGAAACAGAGTACGTCCAGGGGTCTTTTAGGGATGTTTAGGATCACCTGTGGTTACAAGATTATTTACATTGCTTGTTTAACTTTTGTTGCACTGGTTTATTTTTAGTTTCACTTTTACTTGATTTACTTTAAATCGGATTTGGAATTTCTCTATTTTTTATTTCATTTATAAAATGGAAAATGATTTTAAAAATGTTTTTTAGCGAGTGTTGGGTTTTTAAATATGAAAAACATGTCTCATATTTGAAAAAAATGTGAAAACCCTACTTTTATATCGGTATTTCGAACATGAGTTAGTTGACTATTTTGGAAAAGATAATTGTTGGATTAAATGGTTTATTCTTGAAATCCCTACTGAGAATCTTAGTGATCACGCTTATTATATCTTTTTACTTATAGGTTCAGTTTCTTGTTCAGGTTTCTAGTTCAGCTACTCAATGTTAGAGTAGACATTGTTCTGATTTGGGTGGTGACCTTAAGGGTCACAAGGAGGTATGCGCATTTATTTACATTCCACTGATATTCATATTCTCCTATCATCAGTGTTTATTTTATTTGGTTTTCCTTGGATCATGGGCCAAATCATTCCCAATAGTTAAATTTTTGATGCCTGACACTAGTGGCCAGCCCATGGGGATCCGGAAAGCCCCTCAGGCCATGCCGTAGGCCAGTAGGCGTGACAGGATCAGGGTCAACCCGAGTTGGTTCGTGATATGTCGGGCCAGTACAAAGATCTAATTGTCTACAAAGGTAACAAAAATCCCAACTGCCTCTTCCTAGTCGGTTACATTCTTGTTCAAGTGATCATGGTGGGGAACTCCAATATTTTTATAAAACAAAATGAGATCCCATAATAATTCAAAGTAAGAGAGTATATAAATACCACAAATAAATATATTTTCAAAAGTTAATACCCTGAATATGTCAAGTGACTCCTTTCCCTCTTCTCTTCTACTGTATTCTATCTTGATAGTTTTTATGTCAAGTCAATGATATAAGTGTAGAAATCAAAACCCTCATCTCACCATGTTGAAAAGGGGGAACCCTCATCAGCGGTCCCCATATGACTATAAAATTCCACTCTGACTGTTTTACCATGGTGAAAACAGTCATGGGATGGTAGTACTGGGTCATTAGATGTTTTCACCAACTATATCATGAAAAATGAAAATTATGTCAATATGGTTTCAATTGCTCTAAGAACCATTAAGTTGAGCCATGAGTTCATCAAAACAACTTATTTGGAAACAGGATAACCCAGTTCAACCATGTCAATTGGTAGAAAATAATATACAACCATTTGATGGACCAATGGGTAATAAACTATATGAAAACTAACGATTCCAAAAAAAATGACAATTTCTAAGAAGAATTCCATGTCTACCTCATACTGGTCTTTCAATGTTATACCTATTGTAGTAATAAAATGTGATAAATGTTCCAATAAATGCTATGATTTTATTTTTATACCTAAGAATCAATCCTTTGAATTCTGTTTCCTCTAATACATCCAATTTTGATATTTAAAAAATAATTATAGCACTGGCATGGGTTAACCCTCTCATACTAGATTTATATAGATGCATCACTAAACTCATATTCTATAAAATATGATGACAGTCAATGATTTATCTAATTATGGGGTGATTCCATAGCTGTTAAATCGAATGAATCTAGTCTCTCCCGAGGCCTTGTAATAATTTCAATAACATTGAAAGTATCCCTTACCAATATGGATAATTTACCATTAGGATATAAGTAGAGCAAAACCGCATAATAATTTTAGGATAAAAAATTTCTTCATCACATAAATGGTGGTTTATATCACAAAAAATCCACTCCAAAGTAAACATCAGCCAATTTTTGAAATATACCATAATATTGACCTTATATCATACATAAATAGATTAAGAAAAAACCATATGGAAATATATTAATTCGGGGATGAACAAATAGGGTTAATACCAGTAATAGATTCAGTCCTAATAAATATGGGTGAAAGAACACCCTCTCAATGTGATGTCCTATAAGATTGTTCCTCATTATGTGAATTAACAATATTAATAATATCACGCAATGGAACATTCTCATAGGTTCTGAATGATAAACTATTACAGAATCTCATATAATTCGTGTAATCTCAATCATTCTATGTAACTGGTCTTACAACAATTATTCAATCCTAGTATTGGTTGAATAATTCATAGGTGATATCATACATGTTTATATATTAATTTTATCCTAGTTGATCTCACATACAACCTCATAATACATTAATGTGGACCAAAATTTGTTATGGAGATTTTACCATGTATACATGGTGCTGAAGATGTTGATGATTGGGATGCATAGTGAAGGCTCTCTAAATATGCAACCCCTACCATGGAGGTAACCATTTGCAATGTGGAAACTCAAACTCCACCTTTTTCATTCGTGATTAGTATGTACCCACTATGGTACAAGGTATAAAAATTGGATAGATTAACTGCTCGATCAACACCAGGGACAACCTCCAAAACCCATTTTTAAAATTTCCATTGTTAAAAAAAATTCCAATAAGCACCTTATGCAGTGTGGGAGTCCTTTATAAGATATGCCTTTCACTTTCTATTACCTACCTTACATTAAACCATAATTATGATATATCTCACACACTTCATGAATATGATATCAGCTCCATGAATAGTCTCTTAAGGGAGGTCCTCCTCATTTATATTGATCAGTTATCAAGTGAGTGGTGGGGTTCTCACTTGGTCATATCATGTGTACTATAGGGGGGAAATCACACTATACCTCACACGAAAAACAGGTTTATCACATATCTATTTGACATCCCCCAGTTTAAAACCTACCTCACCTAGTGTAATGTAGAAACTATTCATTTCTATGATCCAACAACTAAACATGTCAATCAATACACCCTTTAGAAAATATGAAAATATTTGTGAGATTCATAAAAGATCAAACATAACAGTTTTCTCTGTCTCCTTAGAAATTTCACAACTAGTGTATTTTACCTAGAAAGTTCATCGCTATTCCATTCAATAGAAAAATCATGATTAGAAGTAACAATTGGGAATCCACCCAAACATCTAGATGTTGTCGGACATCCTTATGATCGAATTTTACACATGAAAATCTTTACCTAGTTGGTGATTGGTCCTACTTTTATATATGGGAATGTACAACAATATATACACATCTTCACAGACCTCCTCATCCACTAAATGGCATTGTTAAGAGTTGTTTTCCTTGAATGTGTTGTGATTTTTTCAAACTGAATAGGAAGGTATTGATTATGAATTGAAAGGAGGAATGTGAGTTTCATTGGTACGAACAAACCCATCAAGGTGAAGATGATGTTAAAGGGATTAGATCCCATGATTAAATACCATAATTTCTATATGTATCATGAATTTTTGTCCAATATGATCATGGAATGTAGAATCAACCATTGCTATAATAGGAGCACGATAGTCCATTACTACATTTTCATCCATCCTCAATGGATAGCAATATGTTTTACATGAACGATAATCCATATGAATAAATTTATGTGTCATATGATGGAAGGATAAAATAAAGTCTATTCAAAAGTAATTGAATTAAAAATTTGGCAATATAATTCACATCTCATCAATCAGCAATTCCATCCATGAATCTAAAAAAATCATAAATAACATAGCTCTAGAAGATGATTTTGGTTGCATAATCCCCAAATACATCATGGAAATACATTCTACTCAGAAGACATACAATCTAGTGTGCTTGAAATTTCCCAATGACATGCATGATTGCCAAAGGATCATGTGATCATGCCAGAATAACATTTTGAACATTGAAGATGATAGAAAAAACCTACTACTATAGATTAAATAATTAATGTATATATATATTTTTTATTTAGTGGCTGAATTGGAAAAGACTTTGTTGTAAAATTTGTGAAATAAAAAATTCCTCCCAATAACCCATTCATTACTCAATACTTCAATCAACAACAAAGAAAATACTCATGTGGGAATTTACATTTCCTAAAACAGATTCCATATCCCCATGGATGTCATTTACGAGGGGGTAATTTTTCAGCTACCACCAAAAGAGAATTAGATAATTAAAAAAATCCAATATATAGATATTATTTCCCCTGTAATGAAAAGGAAAATAATGGTTTAATTGATCATGAGGATCGTGTAAGACCCTAGTACAAACATGATCAGATTACTAACACATGATTACATATATAGTCTCAAAATTTCATAACTAGCATCTGTCCACATGAAATCAATTCTATAATACATTCTTCTTTAACAAATGTTACTCAGACTATGGATGGTCATGTGGTGGGGTCTAGATACTATCCCGTTAGTCAGGCTGAACATCAACCTATAGACACTTGAAAATAATCAAAAATGACTATGAAAAATATTAAGAAATATTAAAAAGTCAGGTGCCACACCCATTATTAAAACTATTATGTTGAATCATTGATGGGGTGAATGGATTTCCTTGAAAATACTATCATAAACCACTTTCAGCATGCACCTTCTAAATCATGAGGATCCTAAGGTAGGTATTTAAATTTCTGCCTCATCTTACAATTCTTTTTCATATTTTCCTCTTCATGGGAAGATACCCAGAGATTTCTATGAGTCATAATTCTCTCTAATCAACACTATAAGGATAAACATATGGAATAAGCAATAATTTCTTGTGCATCTTCAGAAAACAATTATTGGTCAAAAAATACATCAACATGAGGTAGAGTGATTTTCCACAGCAATATTCATACAACCTCATGATATTTCCATACATTATTAAATAAATATAGGGAATAAAAAATTGATAAAGTCACAACCTCTATAGATCTTAACAAATATGAAATTCTCCATGGGATATTTCAAGGACACCACAATGACTCAACAAAAAGTCAGACTCATCTCAAAAGGGCCCTGTGGTTGGCCATCATTGACTTGTGAAATGTTCCAAAAAATCTATATAATATCAGAGGAAATATTTTTGGGTAGGTTCCACAATTCCATGAAGGCCCTAAACATGTCACAATAAAAATATAGAAGTCATAATAATGTTTTTAGGATTAAACAAAACCTAATTATATTCATTAAAATCCCATAAAATGGGAATTGACGGAATGACCTTTCAGTCATTGAAAATCAAGACATAACCCAGAATGAAATACGATGGGATCTCATAAAACAAAAAATTCAATACCCTATAATGACATAATTCTATATTCTTTTATTATAGACTTCATGAATTTGAAATAAACATGGTTTCAGAGGCCTATAATCCCCCACTATATCAGGACTAGTGATACAGTACACGAACAGATAATCTCATAGAAACTCACACCAGTGAACTCAAACAATAGAGAATATTTCTTGGCTTTCTTGATCTCACGATTGGGGTGTTTTATATCATATAAGATACTAGAAAACAACTAGATAAATCATGAATCATTCACAGGCACTCATGTTCTCATTGATAAACCATGTGAATAGTTTCATATAAGATATGTGAAGAATATACCCTATATTTTCAAAATCATATGATAAATAAAAAAATATATCACTAAAAATGTATATGGAATATTCAATATAAAGACTAGAATAAATAGTAGTATATGAGACTCATATGAAAAAAACATATAAACTAATCTTAATATGTAGATAATGAGTAATCAAGGTTATGTTCCATCACCATGAAATTTCGTACAAATCATTAGACAATCCTTTATCATAATATATGAATCATGTGAAGTCCCCTAGAGATTTCATAGAAAGTCACATTGATCCCCCTGGTTTGGCCACCTTTGTCTTTCGAAACCCACCATTCTAGCCATTTATTCTTACAAATGACCACTATACAAGTCACGTAGATAATTTGGTGACATTAATACCAGAATGTTGAGTCTCATGATAGCCGTAGGTAATTACATAATGTTCTTATGACGCCCCCTAGACATGTCATTTATCTCTCATGATTACACAAGGAATGATCGTCAAGGTCATGTGAAACCCTCTATGTCCTATCACATTGACTCTCGTGATTCCCTCAAATAATTTCTCAAGTTTTTCAAATGAAACCATGGAAATTCATCCATATCATGAAACACACTCTTAACCAGCCAACTGCGATAATGTGATGGATTCCAAGAAAAGATGGTTGGGTCTTGTGATTTCCTCCTAAAAAGCTTGTCTTGACCATACAAAAACATATAACATTCAATTTATATTATGTGAGGTCCCATTTATAATCCTAATTGATATTGATATTATATTTTATTTTTGGTGGAATATTATGTGGCATGTTATGTAGAAGAAACATGATGAGCAGAAAATCAACGCATGTCTGGAAGACAAGGAGGGTAGTTCATCCGAGTATCCTTGTATTAAATAACCTTCTCAATCCTCAATTTCGAAGAACATACCATAATGGATACATCAATTTGTATGTTCAGGAAAAAGTCTCTACGACTAGTCTGATTCATGATATAACTAGGATATGTAGTATACCACTTCATGACCCAAGTTCTATATAAACCACCAATGGGTTGTCCTAATTCCAATGTTCATCATCTATAATTAGTAATACTAATAAATTTCTATATAATTATTATAAAACAGATAAGGCTCATAGGGTAACAGGGAGCTCTAATGATCATATCATTCTCATCATAAGAATCTATAAAGGAATGTGAACATAAGCGTGTATGCCACGATTAGCGACAAAATATGAAATTAATATCACAAAAAACTATCATTTATATATAATACCTTTCTAAATGAAATACGATAACATTTATTCATACTGTAACCTAGTTGAACAGAGTTCCTTCCTATGGAACATGTTCCATTTTAAACATCCAAAGGTGTGTCCCAAAAAACGTACACCATGTATATTAAATGAGTATGATTACTTATTATCTGATTTTTATCACACCGAAAAGGGAACATAGGAGATTAGGGAGTTTTAATGGACAAATCATATACATATTGAAACTTCTCTAGCATAGGAATCATTAGTGAATAAGTTGTAATGAGTGACTTAATATTATTAACTCTACAAAAGAGAATCTACTTTGGGGATAGTCGCATGGGTGTGAAAGAACGATTAGATCGTAAATTCCTACAATTACTAGGATACATAGGACACATTCCAATGGACTGATATCAAATTGTCATTTAAATCAGTTTTATTCTCCCATGGCTCTGACATTCCAACTATATGAACCCAATCATTCCAATTCCTTGATCATTTTACCATATCATTCAATTGGCTGAAAATCCAATTCAACAGTGACAATAGTATTTATTTTCGTAATTGGGTTACATAGGATATCTCTTAGGGACTCAGGCATCAAAACTCGGTGCCTATGTTCCCGAATATATGTCCCTTATATACAACATAAAACATGATGGGTTCAACAAACTTTATTGGTATTGATTAATACAATAAAATGGTTATGTTGGCTTCCTCTTAAAAGATCAATCCCATCCAATGAATATTAATTTCCTCCCGGCATGGAAACTATTTATATAACCTTGGTTATTCAGATTCAACACATCAAAAGCCTCTCATGCTCGGAGATTGATGAAGAACATAAAATACATAAAAATGGATTAACTGATCAATCCCCCTTCTTCTACTCATAAAATTGGTTATCATATGATCATTATGTAATGGTAAATGGTCTAATATCAATATTAAAAATTTATTTGGGAACATATCATAAATATATACGAGAATCCAAAAATAGGAAAAAAAAATCCGTAAAAGGATGTGATGATCTCGACCTCCCATTCTCTCAACCAATGTGTGTTTTTAATCATCATTGTGTCCAAAACCCCAACATGACACATTCCTTTTGAAGGTAATTGTTCAAATATTCATGGATGTTGGACCCACTGTGAATTTATAGAAATAATAAAAAATGGTAAACCCCATTAGTTTGATTGAATATGTAATTAACCCCCCCCCCCCTCTAAAAAAATTCTAGGAAATATTTAGTAACGAAATCTCCTTCAAAATTGAAAAAAGGATTGAATTATAGTTCAGGTCAAACCATTTCGTTCATCATATGAGAGATCCCATTACAATAAATTACTAAAGAAAAAATTATAAACACATTATTAACATTTTATATAATAATATTCATATTTATAATATACATTATAAACCTTTTATAACATTTAACATACCATTTATTAAACATTTCTCATTCTTTTCATTAATTTTTATGTTAATCCCCATATTTTCTCATTATTGATTCATCATAAAAGATCCAATTCTTGAACATGTTTGATGGTTATATATTCAAAAGAAAAATAGTAATGAAATAATGATAAATTTTTACCTCAGTTTTAATTATATTACAAACAATGAATTATGGTTAAAGAAATGTAGTATAATATGATCAAAAAGATGGTAGGTCGTACATACAAATGAGTAACAATTCAATTTTTCCATGATCATAATAGAAATGGTTTAATTAATATTTTAACATTCCGTAATGACCATGATATCATCTATTCTATATTATGTACATAAATATATCATTAATGGTATTTGGTGATGAAAAAAAGGGTCTCATTGCTTCAGGAATTTGGTAGTCCACATGTACATGGATGATGTCACCGTCATTAAGTGATAGAAAATAAATGAAAGTAATTGATAAAAAAATTTATTCAAAAATTATAAATATTCCAAGAATGTAATTATTATTATATTTATATAATCTATAATAATAATATTTATCTTAATCATCTTCTATGTGAAACATTAGTTAATTATGAAATACAACTTTTCGTAAGGCAGTAATATTCCATTCACACATGCGACATTATCATATATACTACGAAATTGAAGGAAAATATATATAAATATATAGTGAACGTATATTTATAAGTTTTTATTAATATCTTATGTATACTTTACATCAATCATCATAACCAACCTTATGTGGTGGAAATGGAAAAATGATCGACATCAGATCATGAGGAGGTAGTCTGATGTACACATAAACAATTATTTTAAAACTCATGGAGAGTAGTTGAGATGTTTTTAGGACATTAATTAAATTTTAAAGAAATAATATAATATTTAGGATAAATATTTGATAATATTATAACGGTTTAATAAGAATATTAGGATGAAAAAAGAACTTAAATAAGCTTTTTCATTGAAAAACATTACCTCTGATCTAGAGAACAGCTGTATGTTTTCAGTGTATTACAAAATAATAGATTTATAGAAAATAAATGACTTATTATAATATTTTATGTCAATTTGGAAGTTATTTGATGAGTTCATGCATGAATGAAGGAATTTTGATGTTTTGGGGAAGATAAGAGTGTGTTGGCCTTATATAATTGGGGAAGAGGACATAAATGGTATTATTTAAAATAATTGGGTGATCACATTTATTCTATTTGTAAAAAGGGTCCCAAATGGGCAATTATAAATATTTAGAGTTCTAAATGTATAAATATTTCCATCAATTTTTTAGACAAATCAATAAGACATTTTTATCCCTATATTTTTATTTTAGCATTGGATAAACTGATATTTTACCTTCATTACGGAAATTAAATTTTCTTGTATTCATTATTAATTATTGTCAAAACGTAATCTCATCTTTCTTAAATTTAAAATTTATTAAAAAAATATGTAATAAAATTTTCTAAATTCAATTTACAACATTGGAAATATTTATTATAAAATAAATATCATATATTTGATGGGAAATCATACTTTTGAACGTAAAAATTTATTAAACAAATATAAATTATTGTTTTTAAATTTATTATAAAAAACATCACAATGACCGAAATTGGATTAATTGATATAAATTTTCAATAAATTTACATGAAAACCAATTCAAAATATAATTTATCTATATACATTATTTAAATGGAAATGTATTTACCAATACATATATAGAATTATTAATTATTCATCAAAAATGAAACATTTAAAAAAATCTATATTTTCAACATTAGATAATATTGACATTTTGATTTAAAAAAATGTGATTGGGTTTATGTAAAATTTATTAATAGAAAAAAAAAATTAATTTTACATTATCTGCGAAAAGTGAAACTAATCCTCTTTATTTGAAAAAATTATTGTATTTCGAAAAACATTTCTTCTAATTTTAAATGATTCTTATTTTTTATGAATATGAATATTAATAATACAATTCTGTAAATATTATAATTTAATATGTTGGTTATTCATATTCACATCTTCCATTTTAATTTCTATGCAATAACTATAATTTTAATTTAAAATATTAATAGTATATTGTTGTTTGGCCAAACAAAATTGTGTTTGTACTGCATGGAAAAAAAAATTTTGTGAGTATCATATGATATTAAAAAATGTATATTTATTCGGAAATAAATATAATTTATATTCTTGGGGTGTAATTTTATCATATAATTAATTTTTTTCTTGTCATAATGATTATTGATAAATAATGATATTTTTCTAAAAAAATTCAAGTTGTTATAATGACTCACTAATGGAAATTTCATAATTGAATGTGAAGTTGTTTCATATATGTAAAATATTTTCATAAAATAATAAATTTATATGAAAAAATAATGATATTGATAAAATAAAATGAATTCCATTCTATCATAATAATTATATTTTAAAGTATATTATATATGAAACAGGATAATTATTATTTCAATTCCCAAATCCAATTTTAAGATCCATGATAAAATAAGTACTTATGTTATTCTGCACATTTAAATAAATGGGTTGATGTGTTCATATCTTAGAAATGAATATTTACATTTACTATATTTTGGATATGGTATAAATGTATAATATTACGAATATATTTTTTTAGTTTTCTTTAATTACTTTAAAATATACTCTCAATTGATTTAAATATAATGAAAAGTTATGTAATGGTAATATGACAATTTATTTAAGTGAGAAACATATTACTTATGATAATTTGATATTGTTGGTGGTTATTATTTTATGTAAATATTTTATTATAAATTAATTTATTTCATCTATTATGATGTTTGTTTAAATTTATAATTTTTGGAATATAAAAATTAGACTATGATTTTATTTGATGAATATGAATTCTATAAATTAGGGAAGTGTATATTCTTTCATGAGACGTCATATTAAAACTCATTGATACCATCATGAGATTATATGATTATGGTATATCGTAAGTTAAAAGGCCACAACACCCCTTTCTAATGACTGATGTGATGGGATCTTGATGATATTTTATATTTTTTCGATTTTATTGAGAATGATCAATTGATGATTAAATAAACATTTAGGGAAATACTATATTATGATAATTATTTATCTTTTATTTTTTGATATAGATAATCAAGATTATTTAAAAATCATTCATTTCAAATGAAATATTTCAAATATATTTATTGACTATCTATTAAGTGTCTTTTTTATAATTATCTATATATAATTTAGTTTACTTTAGGGAAATTCACTATATTAAAATATAATATATTGATTTATCATGGGGATTTTGACATTCTGAGTATTTAGTTGGCTCAAAAATCACACTCTTTTTGAAATTTTCTATTATTTTTTATGATATTTAATTACATGATGATAAAAAAACAATTCTAATATTTAAATCACCGTTATATCATGTTTTTCAATGATTTTAGAAGTTTTGTGTTTTCCAAGGGTGTATTGGAATATTTTTGGGTGTGATGGAGGCTAGATTTTCTATTTTGGAGTTACAGGTCCGAGTACACAATTTAGGATGAATTGTACAGCCCCTTCTAAGTAAACATGCTCTATGATTTTGAACTGATGCACTATTTCGATAAACCATATAGGGTAGCCTATATCCATGTTGTTTTTTCTGTCGATGTTGTAGAGGGATACCACATGCTTTGTGAATGGGGATATAAAAACATGTAGTACGCTTCACCGGTTCTACCAAATATGTATTACCCCTGTATTATATCTATTAGGGTTGCCACATAGTTTGGAAACCCATGCATATAATATGTGTGGCCCCATTGATGAGGAAAAATGTCAATTTTTCCATCTTTTTTCCCCATATTTCGTCACATTATTTTCTTATTTCCAATTGGTCATGTAAATCGTCATTGGAAAACCACCCCCTTCTCTTTTAGTGGACATTGACCAACCTCCTTGTTCAATGTTTTTTTAACCATAATGTGTGTTAGAAACACCTCGATAAGGCTACCCAAACCCATACTTATCTTTTACATTTCTCTCACCTCACAGAGTGAAAAATATTTTTGATATATTTTCCCCTATATTTAAGGCCCTTAAGGGAATTTCAAATAAATTAAAATCATCTTTGTATAAGGGACTAATATTTGATTTGCCTAAGACTGCAAGTCCAAGGTACTTGATGTATATGGTTCATTGTGTTTTTCAAACAATTTGGGGTGTACATTCCAGAAATCCCAAGGGTTTCAATAGTGATGATATTACCTAATATTAAATTGAACATATGAAAAATTGGATTTCCCCTAGTCATTTCCTAACCTAGTGAATATTTACATAGATGATTAGAGGATGATGACAACCTTGTGTAGCTAGGACAAGGTGTGTTTTTTAGACAATTTTAATTTTTTTTATTAAAATTGGTTTATTTATAGAGTTCCTAAAATTTAATTATATTGAACTTTTTTATTTGAGTCATAGTTATCCAATTCAATTATATTGACTAGATGTGTTCATTTATATGGTTCAATTCAATTTTATTAAATTGAATTTTCAATTTCATTTGAAATTCATCTGTGAAATGGTTGTCATATAATGTTGTCACAAATGGGGATGTGAAGGGATTAACCCTAGGAATAATGACAGTGTGCCCATCATGATTCATAATATGTTAATTATATTTTTTGGCTTGGTCCAGCTATTTTGGTTGGTATTTACCATCTGTTGGTTGTCATGGATGTCAGATGAGGTGGTGAGGCCATAAGATTATCGGTATGGACACGAATGAATTGGAAAAAAATCCCATCAGTTTGGGTGACATGATCAAAGGGTAATGAGGTGCTGGTTGATGTAGCATGTGCATTTAAATTTGGTTATGTTTTCTCACCCTTGTTGGTCAACACACGAATTGGAGACATCTGCACGCATGTATACTCTATGGTGTGGGGGTTTTTACCACACTTGTGGGTAGAGGATCCTTGATGTGTGGTTAAGGAAATGATTTGGGGGTGCTTTTAATAGAACACCACATTGATGTTGAGGAGAATTCGGTTGAGAGATATGAGGCTACCAGTTGGGGGATAATGTTCATTATGACATAAGATGATGGGACATGACTTTTATTGGAGGATGGACATCACTTTTCTGCAACAAATCAATCTATGAGAATATTGTGATATTTGTTTGAGGATAGATATCGACATGCCTCTAGATTTATAGATTTTAGCTGAAGTGTGCTTTTGAGTAGGGGTCTGTGGGACCAAATACATTACTAGGGCATGCCTTAAATACATTAGGTACTATGTTGAAGCATGTGGTTTTAGGAGGAATGAGGTTTTGTGTTGATTATTTGAATATTCAACTTGAGGGATCCCGAGACTTGTTTTACTAGAAGATTCCATCGTCCATGGGCCGTATATCCTTCCATTCAGTGATTCAAGAGTTGGTATAAGTAGGTGACAACATCTTGGTGGATGTTGACCACAAGAGTTGGTTTGATTAATTTAATATCCATGAACTACTATTTAATTTTTTTACACTTATTCATAAATACTAATGTTTGTTATGAATAGTTGTATTATATCATACAATGGAAAATTCTCACTCTCTACACGATCCCCTCATGACTCAAGTAGACAATGTGTATTTATGTTTAAGTAATATATCAGCTTCATGTGCAGCTTTGTAGAAATGTTTAGAGTGATATTTTTTCTAGGTCCTTGATATAATTTCTCTCTTATAGTTTTTGATATAGATTTTATCTTCTGCATTTCAATAATGATTTGTATATGTATATATCCACTGTATTTAGCCATGTGTGACCCCTTTTTATGTTTACAAGTATTACTAATATTGACACGCATGCACTTTTCTATTTTAGGGGAACATGAAGTTTTATTTTTAAAATGATGGGTTTTTTATCCATTTATTTATGCTTCTATATTTATTTATTTGTTCATCTATTGAATATTTCCGTTAGTTCAACCACCATTGATAGGTTTTGTTTGAGAATTCAGAGTATTTTATTCCATTGTTTGTTATATATATGTTCTATAACATGTATAACATCATTACATGAAGGTATATTCTCGCCACTGTTACTCATTTAGACCCTCACATCTAGTCAGAAACCTTTGGAATGCTGGGAGGCACACCAAAGGCCTGTGAAACCTGGTTCAATAGCATTATTCGAGTGGCCAATTATGTCAGGAATTATACAAGTTGTGTTAGGGTAGTTTGTGAATGGGATTTAGTAGCATTGTAAGGCTGGATACAAATGTGATCTGGAATAATTTTATTATTCTTATATATTGGTCATGGTATTTGTGTTATAGTATACATTGTATTAGGTTTCAGTGAGAATTGGGTTTATAACTTGTGATTGAGTTTCTGTAGCCCCATGTACAAGGGATGAACCATGTTACCATGTAAGGAATTTATGTTCAGTTTTTCTTATGTTATAGATTATATGATTTCTACATCGAGTGGTATTCATGAAATGTGATGATTAATTTGTATGACTTATGACCTTTTCCTTGGTATGGAATAAATAGATATTGGTACAATTGGCCTAGTATGAAAAGGGTTGTAATCATGTTTATGATATTTTAAAGAACATATTATGATGTTTAAATTTTAAATAAGCAAGTTCAATTATTAAATACATAATTAAATGTGATGTTTCGTGGTATAAAATATCATATTTTATGTGATGTAAAATTCCATGGTAAATTTTTAAATTTATTTTTAAATGTGATATGCCATGTGTTGTGATATATATACATGTGATGTGTTATGTGAAATTTTCCTTTCAATTATATGAGATGGAATGTATCATGGAATGTAGTCATGTTGATCACCAAGTTGGAAGAATCGGACATCAGATTTAGGAAATGATGGTAGTCAGTATATGAATGGCCTTGAGTACTTATGATACTCAACTCTATTGGGGGTGGGTACAGAGGCCATGAGGCCAAAATTCCATAGGTCATGGTAGTGTCGGAAAATGTAATGGTAGTGGGGATTCACTCCCTTTTACTTTATTCCCTATATGTGTTATATATATAATGGAATGTCAAACCATTTATGGTATTTAAATGGATTCTACTAGATGAGTTTATGGATTATTAGAGAAGTGGTTGATGTGTGCTACATGATCAAAATCAGATTTATGCACATCAGGGTTAAGAAGATGATGATATCTAGGTACTATCATGGTTATAGGTTCAATCATGGGTTCCTATGTAGATTGGTAGCTGATAGATTTGGTAGTTTGTGGATAGTGGCTCGATGAGAATCATCAAGTGAGCTAGGATCAGGTGATGTAGAGTTTTGAAAGTAGAGATCAGTGTGCAGATCCATCTATGTGTTACCTTATTCAATATTTCCACTTGAAACACCCTTTGATTTTACAAGGCAATGATACTCTATATATAGATCTCAATTAGATCGATATTTTTCATATGACTTTAAAGCATCTTGATAATCCTCTAGGATGATGGTGAATTATGATATGTGTAATATCGTATGGCCAACAATGAACTGGTGGGATGTGCATGTTCTTGATGGAAGATAGAAGGGGATTTCCTTGAAGGACATTTAGGCTAGGTTCATCAACAATTTAATTATAGATACATTTATGGTGGAAGGGTCTTTTGAGTTATTGAGCCATTTAAAATGCGACTTGTCAATAATGGAATATTTAGGGATGTTCACTGAGTTTTCTCACTTTTCACTAGGTATGATGAGAGCTTCCACCTCCTTGTTAAGGTTCTTCATGGATGGTTTACAACTCATAATTCAGGTGTAGTTAAACAAATTTAGATTGACCTCATCTCAGAGGATGAAAACCATGAGATCATAGTCGATTAAAACATGAAATAAATATATTAATACTTCTATGAAGAGAATTAAATAGAGTTTAGCAGTTTTATTTCATAATATAGGATGCAAGTCTAGGTTGAGTTCTAATTAGGAAATTAAGCTAATGACTCCTCTGGACCACAACATAGTTGAATTTCTATTATTTGTATCCAATATTGGAAATTAGGAAAATTTTGTACTCTGTGTGAGTGGTCGCAAATAAATTTTCAGGAATGTGGAAAAGATGGTCATCACGAGAGGTTATATTGGAATACTTCTCATATGGATGAAAATCATGGTCTGGGGAAGAACCATGCTTCAATTGGTGGTTTCGGTGAAGTTAAAGGTGATCGTGCTTGAGGTTCAGCTGCACATGTTTGTCATGGTATAGATAGAAGGGTCCATGTATGGGTTCAGTGGATAGTGGATGGTTAAATACCATTATGAAGATAAGTTTTAGGTTGTTGAGATTTAGTAGGGATAAGTATGCGGTAAAGCCAATGATAGTCATTAGTACATTGTGGTAATAACATAGTTTTATTTTTTGTTTTTCTTTAGCACGGCATGTTGAGGCATATCCTTTTGTCTGTTCTAGGTGAACAATGTTTTTAAATGGACTATATGGATGTTGTTCAGTAGGTTAGCATCATATTAGATTCATTTTTTTATATGATGTTAGAGGCAACAAGAATAATATATGAGGATCAATGGATGAATGATTTTGAGATGTATTTTCATCCCAGCATTAACCAGATGTTGTTATTTCAGGTTTGAGGCTTCAAAGAACCAAGATAGTGAATTCCATGATCAGGGATCTAATGAATTGGGAAATTGATGTATGTGCATTACATGATGTGATAGGAACTGAGATTGAATTCAAAATCTATTGACACGATGGACCTCATATGTGCCTTGTGCTCCATGGGAACAAAGTGGTTATCAATGAATTGTGATATTTGAATGAGTATAGAGTATGCCATATGAGAACATGGTGTGTTGTCTGAGTTAAAATAAATCATATGATGAACATTGTGTCTAGGATTTGGTCATTTGACCATTTGTATGTTTTGAAATTTTATTGGGATGTGACAATGTTAGGAAATTCTTGTGTTGGGAGCCCCTTGTGGAAATTGGTCTATTCATTTTAGAATAATGTAGTTTGGGATAATTCTAATGTGATGGTTATATTTGGTTCCATCTTTGGGTTTTTTTTATTTCTTGGGTATGGGATATTTTATGGTGGGGATATTGTTACATCCTAGGTTTATGTTGGGATGAAAATCACTCGGGTTTTTATTTTTTCAATTAGTGGCTATGATATTTTATTTTCTATTGATTAAAAGTCAATTATAAAAGTTCCATCACCAATATATCATGTTTTTAGGGGAGTATATAGATTTGGGGAGTTTTTTTGGTGTTTCATAAAGTTTTCAGGTGTGATTGAGGACTGGAATCCAATTTTGGAGTTACAGGGTAGGGTGCATGGTTTAGGGTAAATTGTGCGGCAACATCCATGTTATTATTTCCCTTTGATTTTGAACAACTACATGATTTGGGTAAATTTTGAAGGCTGGTACACATCCATGTAGCTTTTTCTATAAATTTTGTAGAGTAATACCACATGTTATGTTCATGGTAATTGGAAACCATGCAATAGTGTACATAGGTACATCCACTTTGGTTGTACCCTCAGAAATTTTCACATGCGGTTTCTACCTAGTTTGGAAAACTATGAAACCCCAATAATGAAGATAAATTAAAATTTTCCGACTTTAGTTCTCACTATTTTCGCCCCTCCCTCCTATGCTCCTTTATAAAATGTATAGAAGTATGAAACTCTCCTTCTCCACCAGTAGTGGATTTGGATACACCTCCTTTATTTTTTCTATGTTTTCTTAATCTATCATTTGTGTTGGATCTGCCTTCGTAAGGCTAACCACACACACCATATTAATCTCAATTAAACTAAAATCATGGATTATTATATATGATTAATATTATATTTCATATTTTAATGAATTTTGATGAAAACTCAGATCATTTCCAATATTCTTCATGTTAGGGATTGATATCAGGTGACCCAATATCTATATTTCCATGGTATGTGGTGCATACCTATTGTGTTTTCATGGACAATTTGGGGGTTATTCCTTTAGAATAATGAGTTTATTCATTTGATACTCTATTTAATGGTATAAAATTAAATTAAAAACTATTTTGGAATCCTATACGCATTCTCTAACTATTTCCATTCATGCAATGTTAGGCCAATGGTCGTTGGCTGCCTTGGGTATCAAGGTGAGGTACTGTTTTTGATAAAATTAGAGTTTTTTTCAATTAAATTTCTTTTTTATTAAACTATGTCATAAAATTAAACTATATAGAATTTATTTTCCCAAATTTGGATTGTTATTTGAATTAATGTAATCTATTTTAATTGTATTTATTTGATGT
Source organism: Viscum album (assembly GCA_963277665.1). NCBI lineage: Eukaryota > Viridiplantae > Streptophyta > Magnoliopsida > Santalales > Viscaceae > Viscum > Viscum album. The sequence continues at coordinate 1,882,643,560 of OY728163.1, forward strand.
GTTCATTTAAATAGAAAAATACATTAATATTAAATTGAATTTAAAATTTGATTTGAAATGAATATGTAAAATGATTGATATTTACATTGATGATCCATGGGGTCATTAAAATATTTTCTTGAGGAATTGGTATGGAATGTTCATCATGATTGTGGTGATTAGGATAATCTAGATGGGCATGGTCTGAATATTTTGGTTCGTATTGAAAATTAGTTGGGAAATCGTGTATTTTAGATGAAGTGGTGAGGTTGTCAGTTTATGAGAATTAATAGAGATTATTTGGATGGAAATGGTATCATTTTTTGTGACACGTTCAAATGGGAATGATGTTCTTATTGATGTTGATTAGGTATTTTAATTTGGTGATTTCTGCTCACATGTGATGTCTAAATCACCGATTTCTGTCATTTTCACATAGGTTGACTTCATCATGAGGTGGTATGGAAAAATTATTTGTGTGGACTCCAATAGTAGTGTTGATTATAAAATATGAAAGGATTATTTCCATTTAAATCCATGTGGATGGTGAGGAGACTATAGTTGATAGTGTTGATAATATCAGTTGGGGTTGTGGATCACCATAATTGAGGATGGTGGGTTGGGACATATATTGGAGGAGAAAAATCATTGTTCCTTGGGATTTCAGGGTATGAGTAGATTTTTATATTATTTTAAGGATATATATAAATGTGTTTCTAGATGTTAGGTTTTCAGTTGACATGTGCTTTTAAGTACGTATTTGATGGAATCATTACATTTTTGGGCGTGCCTTCAGGTCATTAGAGAGTATGACGAGACACGATGTTTCTAGAGGCACTAGGTTTCCTATTGATTATTTGATGATGGAACCTAATGGACCATCTGGTCTTGTTATACTATGAAATTCAATAGGTCATGAGTCAAAGATCCACCATTTTATTGATTTCGGCATTGGCTGAAGCTGGTGACAACATATTGGTTATTCATGGGCACCCAATATGCTTGTTTTTCTAATTTAATAGCATGTTCTATTGTTTGTTTATTTATTTTAAACTACATAAAATGTCATGTTTTGTATGAAAATTTTTGAGGTATCAAACTATGAATTGTTCTTACACCCCACATGGCCCCCTCATTTTGTGGGGAGACATCATTTATTTATATTAATATAAAGGATTATCTTCTGGAGTTAGTTCATAGAATTTTTTATCCTGGGAATATGGAAAGGTTCTTGAGATTCTTTTTATGCCAGATTTTCAACTGTAGTTTCTTTCTTCTATCTCAAAATACTACTTTGTATATGTGTTCATTAAATAGTGCAAGACCAATTTTAAAATTGTGATATGTGACCTGAATGTTTATTTATGCTACATTTTTATTAGGATGTACTATAAGTGGTATATTTTCCATTCTTGAATGGTTATTAATTTATTTCAACATTTCTATTTAGATATTTCATAAGTAAATTTATATTGGTAATTGTATTACAGTCATTGGAATGACTGGTTTGATTTTGCTGAGTCTTTAATTCCACTATGTTGTTTATTTATGTACTCAAAATACTATTAAATATTTTTTTGATGGTGTTGTATCCCCACTTTTACTCATTTATACACTTAATTTTCATTAGATTCAATAGGTTTACAGGGAGGCGTGCCTAAGGCTAGTGGCACCTAGTCCTATAGAATAGACCTTGTGGCTAATCAGGTTAGGGGAACTAAAGTGAGTAATTATATTTAGGGAAATTTTTTTGTTGGATTGATGTATATTATTCCCATATTATTTACATGTGATGTTATTTTGGATGCATGTAATTAACATTTTGATGATCACAAAAAATGGTTATGAAATAACATTTGAGGTTAAAACTAGTATATATATAATTAAATTTTTGAATAATTAGTATATTTTGGGGAAAATCATAATATTTTTATTAAATTGTATTTAGAAAATGAATACCCATGGGTTTGGTGAAAACCCATCACATTCAGTAAGGATGTGTGGCACAAACACACAACAAAATAATCATAAATGTGTATTATCAATCAATAGATTATATGATTTCCTGGTTATTATAGATTTTGTTTAATTTAAAGGATAAATATTATGATTATTTTTATAAAATTTTATTACTATCATAATTTCAAATAATATTGTTAATATGGGTTTTACCTTTTGGGTAACGGTAGATTTATCCTTTAATAGAATATATGATTTTAATATGGATTTTTTATAAATCAATTTATTTTTAGAGATGATTACTAATTTTTTTGACATAATTTAACTATAAAATTTATATTTTTTGTAAAATTTGGAGTTATAATATTATATTTAAATTAGATTAATTTTTGAATCATGTTCCCCTTATTTTTGGGTTTTTGATCATAGAAAATTCATAGTATTTACTCAATGAATAAAATATAAAGAAAATTGATGTTATCGTTATGGATATAGAAATTACAGGTATATTTTCTCATTATATGGTTTATTAAATTTTTTAAATATATTCCATTATTCTATCAAATTTATATTAATTCATAATCACAGGGGGAATATCTTGATAAAAATCTTCATTAAATTAGATGTTTATTTTAGTACATCAGACATAAAAATTCATCGAGAATGATCATTATTCAAAGAAAAATATTATATAATTGTGGAAATTTATTAATGGTTAAAAATTTATAATTAAATTTTGTATATTTTATTAATAGTATAAAAGGTAAAGGAATTTCATAACATTAAGAAGAGTATCCTGAGAACATTTTTTCATATTATCTACAATACAGATGAATCGATTCTATTAAAACAAAACATGGATATAAGTTTTTATGGCTTTTGAAATTATCATGATTACCCACATTATTTTGATAAATTTTCTCTATAATCCACCATCATTTCCTGTAAATTATGATTTTCAATGCCCATAATTTCACATCACACTAATTTTCACATATATGAAAACCATGTATGTGTTATTAAAGATAACAAAAATATGTTTCATTTCCTATTTTCATGAGGATTTCTTATTTACCTCATTTTAAAATATGTGATTTTGAAATAAGTTATATTTAAATTTAAAACCTTTTATTATCGATTCGAAGCTCAAAATGGACAATGCAATTTATTAATGTGGTGGATAAGTTAACACATCCATATTTTATAATAAATTCATTTTAGTTATCATAAGTGATAAATAAATATTTCTAAACTATCCATGAGGTATTTCTATTATAAAAAGTTATTATATTAGTTAATATATATATATAATATTGACCATATAATGATACATATAAAAAAATACTCATATAATAAAAAGTATTTTTGGATTATTAATTAATGAAAATTTGACATTTAGTAAAATAATTATATGGCTCAAAATTAAAATTTCATAAAACAAATGGGTTTTATTGATTTTTATTCGCTAATTATAATATTAATTTTAGGATATTTAGTAGATAAAACAGTCATAATTTCTCTATTCATTATATAAATATTTGTTTAGGTTGGAATTTTATTAATTTTCTTAATGGTTTGATTTATCAATGAATAATGAAAAATACAAATTATTATTTCTATTTCTATTTTACTGTATTGAATTTATAAATTAAAATTATATTTAAAGTTTCTTTAAATTTATATAGTTCCATTTTATTAAAATACAGTAATTTATCATATATTAATGAATTTTTTACTGGAATTTTATAAAAAAATTAAAATTTAATGTTAATTGTTGTTTATAACTATTTTCCATTGGTTTTTGTGTTTTTACATTAATATAATTTCTACCACTTCTCAAAATTGTATCTCAAAAAATGGATTCCATATTTGGAATTAAAATGATAAAATATAGAAAATTGGTAACTTGTGTATCTGTTCATAATTAATAGTGACCATTATAAATTTTTAGGAACATGGTAAAGGTAAAATGAGTAATTTTTTAAAAAAACAAAAATATTATTATTTCAAAAATATAATAAAATATAATTTCTCTATTGGATGAGTTTATTTACGCCAATTGCATAAAATTATCAAAAATATGTAATTTATAGGATATTTTCCCTTGATTTGGAATTTTATAATATTGATGGTAATGAAAATATTAAAAATTCCATCAAATTTACATTAATGTCACCCAAAATATTACATAATTAATAATAGAATATATTTATTTTTAAAAATGCGTATATTATATATAAAATATAATTTATCATGTGTATTTATTTATAATTTTTTTGAATCTATACAATTATCTTAAATGGTTATGTAGTGCTAACATATTACTTATTATATAAGGAAAAAAATAAAATAAATTACAATGGAAATATTAGAATTAATGTAATTTGAAAAATTTATTAGTCTATAATATTTATATAAACACTAATTTATTATTATATATATGTAACCGACATTAACAATTACATAATCATGTTTTTTAGTCCAGAATATTTTTTCTTTCCATTTGAGGATCAATTTCATGTATAATGTTTTAGATAATTTACCAACAACTCAATCATTAAAAAACCATATACTAAAAATGTCACACATTCAATATGTATCAACATTCCCACCATATAAAATGTCTCAGAAAAATATAATTCATTCATGAAACCAACTCATGACATTAAAATATTTTTCAACATTTTTCTAATCCATATATTAAAAAAATATAAAAAATGTGGTGAAAACAATAAAAGTAGTAAGGTGTATAAAACTAATAAATTATAAGTACAATTAAATAATGAAAAATACATATAACATGTACACTTTTATTCAAATATTGTTGATCATGTTTAAAAAGTTCAATTTAAAAACAAAAACCCAATTTTATAAAAGAAATTAATTAAAAACCATTGAAGAAATTAAAAAACCTTTTTGGTGACATAGAAATTCATATTCATAAAAACCATTAAAAATGGTTTTGATTATAGTAAAAATATAGGCAATTTCTAATATAACAATTATACAATTCATTATAGAATTATCTTGGAGCACTAATAATTAAATCTATTATGCTATCATTTATAACTATCTTAGTCAAACCATCATATAAGCTATAACCTTCTCACACGGTGGTAACTACTTTGCGCCTTCAAATAAGATATAATTGGACTGCCTTGATCTATCTGGGTGCAGACACTTTTTTATGTATAATGATCAAGTAACTTAACATGAATGATACATTCTTATTCATTTATTTTTTTTAAACGTTGTTATAGTAATAAATAAATAAATTTTCGATATCAAAATAGAAACTTCTTATAAAAAACCATTTTCAATAAATAATTACCCTATAATAAAAAACTGTTATTAAATGAAAAATTAATTAAGGATTTCATAAGAATCTAGAAAAAAATAGCAATCCTTGTGGTGGAATATTTATTGTCATTATGTATGTTATGAATATAAAATTACTTCTATCATTTTCAAAACATTCCTTAAAAAAGTTACAAAATACGTTCCAAAAAAATGATTTAAATAATGTAAAATTTGAATAAAATATACATTAATAATATTTTACAAAAATATTAAAAAATTCATTAAGTCCATTTAAAATCATGGAAATAGAAAATGAAGGGTTAGAAGGAAAAAAATAAAATGGTAATTTTTCAAAAAAAAACCATTATGACATGCTAGAAACATCAAACAAAAAAACTTATTAAATTTATATATTATAAAATTTATTTATCCTTAGAATATTTATATGCATGATATCTCATTTCAATGGGATAATATATACACTTTTTATAGAAATAAAGATTCACAACATAAAAATACATTCTTGTGTTTATGATATTGAACATTTCTAGAGATGTATCCTCCACTTTCACATGTAGTGTTTTTTTAGTGTTGAGTATTTCTTGTTTGGGAATTACATTGGGCTGTGTTTTGGTGAAATTTTTTATTTTTAGATTTAAATGGGAAATCTCATGGTTAGTGAATGGTTTTCACGAACTATGCACCAAATCCCAACTAACGAAGCACCCCCAGATAGTTGGGATTTTCACAGTTGGTGTATAGATTTCCAACAATATTCCCTAAAATTAAAAATCATTAATTCCCCTAGAATAAGAATATTTTCCAGATCATGTTTTGAAGATATCTTGTTAGATGAAAAGAAAATTGTGCGTAAGTGATTTTAATCCAACTAAAATTATTAAAAAAATTCATGAACCCTAATCTAACACCCCAAAACACAATAGATCATCCCACAAACGATTTACCTCAGTTCCAAATTCTACCAAGTGTATTAAATGGTCATCCAACCTATTTCAGTATTGAAATTCCCGGTTTCCATATCTCCACCTATTGGAGTTATAGATACAGATCATTTCCAATGTCAATACCCTGATGAATTTTGGGGATTTTCATAGGGAAATGTTTAATCATCTCTTTGAGGTTTGGTTGACTATTATTAAAATGAAATAGAATTTACATAAATTGTTTTTATGTGATATCCTAATAATTTGGGTTCATTGAGAAATTATAATTCCAAATCAAATTATTTAATTTCCTTAATTAATTAATTAAGGAATTGGTGATTTAATTTTATAAATAAATTGTGGAATTAGAGATAATAAACTGTTGGATAAATTATAATAACGTAGATTCATGAATTAAGAATAATTAATTAATGAATTTATTATTGTTTTTTGAGATTTTGAAATGGTCAATTAATTTTTCAATTAATTATGTGAATATAAATGATTAATTAATTAGATAATTATTTAGTGGAATTTGGGTGATTAATTAATTGTTTAATTATTTAATGAAAATTAAGTGATTAACAAATTCGGAGGTTTTATTATAGATTTTAGAATTATTTACTTATTGACGAATTAATTAATAGAAGTGATGGGATCAATTATATGTGTAATGTAATAATGAGATAGATATGATAAATTAATTATTGAATTAAAAAATATAATGATTTATAAATTGGAATTAGGTTGAATGTAACATTTTTTTGATTATGTTAACATTGTTTATTTCATTAATTAAAAGGTATGTGAGTGAGGGGATTCAATCAGAATACCACGACCACGTGCATTTTGATTTCTAATGAACCGTGAGAGCCTTCAAGGATAAACAACTTGAGGGTATCGATTTTTTATCTCAATTGGACTATAAGAGATATTAAAGATAGTCTAGGGAAAAGACTGTAGAAGCTTTCCCCTTTTCCCAAGAATGCTATTATGCTTTATTTAGTTGCACTCTCATTAGACACTTGAGGTTAGAACCCTACATAAAAATTACTCATGATTGATTTAATTACATGTGTTATGCGTTTTATCATATATGATTTGTGATATTGAATGGTAATAAAGCTATTTAGATATAGGATACCTATTATAGGAAGTTCAAACTATGGTACAATCCAGAGTAAGTATTGATGTTTGAGTGTCCTCAGGTACCCAGGTGTCATGTGGTTAAAAAAAATTAATTAAATAAATGTAAAATATATAAATCATTGATTGAATTTAATTAATTATAAAACTAAATATACTATTTTATGGGATAATGTTTTACACTCTATTGGCAGTGGCCTACTGAGTGGTACTCACACCCAACATAGGCTGAAACATTGATTTCCCAATAGACATTGTGTTTTATTGATAAAAAAAAAGAAAACGTCCTCGTATTTTATGGATAATATGAGATGGAGTGTGGATAAGAAAACCCAACATTATTTAGAACCATATTGAAGGAGTTCGTTGTGTATTTATGATTTATTTAATTTTTGGAAATTAACACACACATTGGCATGGTATATTTTTTATTTGATTTTTTATAATATATTTCTAGTTCTGCACATCTTTTGATATTGGTTCTTTCAGGTTATAATTATAGGTTACTCAGTTATTGTTTTTTACTTTAAAAAGTTGTATTACTTTGAAAAAATAGTTTATATTTTCTCATGATATATAAATAATACCATCACAACAAATCGATAGCCTATGGAATATATGGAGGTTCACATATAGTCAAGTTGTGGTTTAGCTATGGGTACTGGGGTGTGGCACAAGGTCTGGGATGTTTCAAAGTTTTATAATAAGAAATTTGTTCATCACACTTACTATATGTTAAGGGTAGATATGATAATATGATGATTCGTGCATTAGATGTGAGATTGTGCATGGGAGCTATAAATTGATGTATGGGGGAATCCCATGTACCCAATGTGGGATTATTGTAGTTATTGTATTTAGTATGGTTGGATATTTTTTCAACATGATTGGCACACTTCTTGTGTCATGTGATTATTGTTTTTTATATTTGATTCAAGTTTAAATGTTGAGTCATGTGGCCTAGTAAGGAACATGTTTTTTGTATGGATGCTTAATTCTAGGTTATACGGATTATTTTGTGACATTCATCATCTTTGGAATTCATGTGAAATTGTATTTTTTTATTCTTCCAGACATGAACTCTTTTTCATTTCTTATGAATTTGAACTCAATAAAGTAAAAAATGATACCAAAATTGTGATGAAATTGGTGTATAATGGAAAAGTAATAATGATAATGTGTTTAACATTGTTAACTATGATCATAATGCTGGATTGTTAGGGGTTGAAATAATGCCTCAGTTTTTACAGGGTGGAGAGGTTTGGGGAAAGGAGTTGTTGGGAGTTATCATGATTTCCATCTTACTCAAATGATTGAAAAACGTTTCATGAGTCATAAGATGTGAATTTGAAATTTTATAGATATTCCACCATGAAGAAATTTATTGATAGGGTGAAAAGAGTATTTGGATGGAGATGCTTCGCCAATAGCAGATCCGGAGGCACAAATCGTGTCTGTTAAGCATATCAGGGAGAATTTCTTATAGAGCCTGGCACACTTCCGAAAATTTATTGAATACCAAACTAGGGAGGGTTTTGAAAATCATGTATCATATATAAAAGGAATATAATTTTAAGAAACCATTTTATTTTACAAGAGATGGTGGAATTAAGGGATTATAGTTTTGGATGGGGTCCATCCAGACTTTAAATGGGCACTTAGAGACTCTAGCTGAGAAGAGAGTGAAATCATATGCTTATATGTTATATGTTCATGTGAAGTAATTTTGTTACATCTTGACTCGGGATTGAGATTTGGAATCTATTCAAATGGAAGGACATTCAATAGAAGTTCATGAAGAAATTTTATTCAGACACACATTGATATGAGAGAGAAACTAATTCATTAGGCTGAATATGGGGAGTATGTCTAGAATAGACTATTTTAGACTCTTTAATTATTTATATTAATTTTTTTCTGGTGTGTTTAGGAGATGTGGGAAATGCGGAAAAGGATTTTCATGATGTAATTAAGTATGAAATTATGTTCCATGTAATTATATTTTGTCTGAAGATATTTTAAAAATGTAATAAAAGGCTCTCATACCTAAGTGATATCTCAAAGAGGATTCCAGTGGTGGGTTTGTGTTTTCAACTACATTTTTAGAAGAAAAACCTTCTAACATAATGAAATTCCATTAAAATAATTTCTCATAGACATGTTTAAAGATGATTATCTAGTTTTAAGGGTAGTTTATAGAAGACCTCTCCCTTTTGGGATTTCTATGATTGTGGTATGTGATGAAACTTCTAGAATCATTATTCCCATCCAACATTGGAGTTTTAAGGATATGTAAAGATGGTAAATCTGACTAGGTTCTATAGGAAAAGATGACATAATATTATCCTTAGAGGATCCATAATGTACCAAAGTTTGTGAAGGTTGTCTTTTTCACCATAACATGAAGTCATTAGGGGTTCTACTATTCAAGGAGGTAGAGGAAGTGAATATAGTGATTTTGTGAAAGAGCGCCAGTATAAATAGAGTGGTGCTGCTTTATTGAGTCAAAACACATCATATAAAAGATGTATATGACACATAAAACAAATTTATCAAACTATTTTGGATAAAATGGCTAAATCATAAAAAATTATAGGTAATAATCTTTTAGATTCTTCATTTTCTTGTCCATATTCTAATACTAGTTGCTCTCATTTTTTATATAGTAAAAATATTGTAATTTTTTGTACTTAGAGGTGGTGTTTGATATTTGGGTTATGAGGATAGAGACACCATCGGTAGTTTGGTCTACATATGTCCGTTTGGGATAGGGTTGTTCTCTCGAGATCAGAAAGTGCCATTTTCCCTAGACTATTCATATTATTGATATTCTAGGATTATAAATAATTTTAGTTATTTAATTGTTAGTAGATAACTGATCCCATATTAATTTCTTCCAGATGAGTTTGATTTTATTTCTAAAAAGCAAGACCACTTCATTAACCATGTAGAGGTATATAAATAAGAATTACAAGAATGTTGAAGTACTCAGTAACTAGTAGAGATTATAGACCAGGTTGCAGGTCTATTGTTAGATGATGAAGGTGTAAAACACGTTTTCTAACCCTCTATAGTGTAAACTATTTAATATGTTTTCTTGGGAGAGTTATCATGGTTTACACAAGGGAGAGATTCAAACTATTGATATTATGATAGGGGTTGAGAAAATTTCAATTCCAACACAAAAAATGGAAGAAAATAGATTTAATAAATAAAAAATAAGATGATGGAGTTGGAGGATAGTGGATTTATAGATTTATATATATCAACTTAGGGAACAATAGGGTTGTTTTCAAAGAAGTATGATTTGAGTTTGTGCATATATATTTATTTCTGATGAATGAACCAAATGAACCTAAAACAAAGATACCAACTTCTTTATATCTATGTTTTTTTGACCAGTTGAGAGGAGATTGTGTCTTTTCCAATGTTTCCATGATATTTGGTTATCATTTGCAAGGATTTGAAAATATTTTTTATTAAGGTTGGGTTTGAAGCCTCATTTTATTATTTATTGAAAATAGATATTTAGACATGGTAGAGGGATACCCATTACATATCCAGAAGGCCCAAGGCCAAGTGGCTTTAACAGTATGCTTGAAATCCCATATTTTGGGCTCAAAGGGACCCTCGGTGAATAGTACTACTATAGTACCCGGGCTGTTACAATACCACTACTGCTACAGTATCTGATAAAGTGCCTCCACTGCTATGGTTTCACTGCTGCTACCATGCCCTACTACATTTCCCCTGCTACAGTACTACTATGGTTCCCAGATATTAGTCCCTGCCCAGATTCGATCCTAGGTCTTTTGTATGCCATGAAAGATCATGTACCACTAGGGTATAGGCTCATTGGCAAGTATTTAAAACTATAAATATACCAAGGAATTATTTCCTATATAGGTATGGACTTTATGAATTTTTTGTAATACAATTTTCCTGACAAGAACTCCATAAGTGATTATAGACTTGATGAATATAATCATCCACCCATAGAAATATTTTTTTGAAAATGTTTGTGGATGAGGTCTTTGGGTTCTAAAATAATCATGAAGATAATTCCCAACACCAATACATTATCCTTCTTACAATTCGAGAGAATCATATATATTAAAATATCTTTATGTGTCATTTTTAAATGATCTTTTACACTTATAAGGTCACATAATCATAAAGGAAGGTGTGCTTATGGATCCATAAAAAGTATAGTGAAAAGATTATTGGTAGAATCCCAGGAACATATTTTATATCTATATCAGTATAGGGTTATTTAGATAGTATCATTGGTCAGTCTATGAATATTCAGGAATGAAAATAACATGTATGGGATTGACCAAAATGGGGATAAATATTGAATGGTCAGAAGCATCTGGGAATTCCATCAATGATCTGAAGAAGCATCTGATATCTTTAATAATCATAATCCTACATGAAACATTTGATGATTATATAGTTTACATGGATTTTTCTAGAATTAGACATTGAGACATACTAATGTTGGATTATCAAGTGTTGATATAAGGTCCTCGATTATTGATGACACATAAAACTAATTACCAAATGACTGACCTTAGTTTTTCAATAATTTTTTATCATTTAATGGGTATATGGAATTAAATTTTTGGGGAGAAATTGATAGTGTATACTGACCACATGATCCAAAAATATAACACTTCAAATCAAGACATGAATCTCTCATAGAGGATATGGGATGAATATATGATTTTTTTAACTATCATATAAACAGGGGAAATGGAATAGTGTGGCTGATTCTTTGTGCAAGACAACTCATACTATGGTTTTCAAGGAATGAGATTTTCAGTGTAAAATAGTGACCCTACTAGCAGAAATTCATGTGGCAGTTCAGGATAGTTAAAATTATTTGAATATCATATTAGTTTCAATGGAGTATAATTTTTTCCCATATTTTAGACATTCATTATGATTTTATATGGTTCTTAACCATAATATAAAGCCTTGATTTTGGGGATTCACCGTCATATTAGAGTATATATACAGATGAGAAAATTTAATATATGAACTATGATTTTTTACCTACAAGTATGAGAGAAAATTTGATGATAAATTTCAATCCAGGATGAGGGAGGTTCATCCTGGTGTGAAAAATATGTGCAATGAATTATTTCATAGGTTAAGGTTGTTGGGAATGAAAAATAACATAGAAGGGTTTGTGACATGACACGACACGTGTCAGTAGGTAATGTAAGAGAATCAAGGACCCCTAAGTTTACTACAACCATTTACTATTTCATAATTTATGTGGAATTACATGACCATGGACATTGTGGTGGTCACATGATAATTCCTTAGAAGAATTGACATATTTGGGATATTGTGGACAGACTAATAATTGTTGAGAATTAATTTCCTATACTAGAGATAAATACATAGTAGATAACATGGGATATTCTTATGTTCTGTTGATAGTCCATATGAATAGGGGTTATAAAGAATATTGTTTCAAACCACGACTCACACATTACATTTTTCATGGTGGGTTTTACAAATGGTTCTTTGTATGAAGGTTTTATTGAGTATTACTTTCCACCCATAGATATATGAGATGTTATATAATACTATACAGGTGCATTATGATATGTTGTGAGCATGTGTTCACACAATTGGTGGGTCTTGGGAGATGCACGTAACTTTTTCTATTATTTACAATGGAAAAATTTTATAATTAAAATATAACTGTTGCTCCCAAGGAGGAAATTTATGTTTTCCAATGAATATATTCTCCATGATGGATAAAGTTAGGTGAAGCAGAATTATTGGGACTGATACATAATTTAGAGAAATCATAACTGGTTCAACATATATGGATATGTATGGATATAGATCAGTGTAGAAGAAATTTATATACTGATATATTATGATAATCAATAGTGTTTATAGAGTGTGAGTATAGGTTCCATTGATTATCATCTAGATTGGGTCAACACAGGATTTGATGATAGTGAAAATTGGTTCCCAGGTTCGATGAATTATTTTAGGTTACGGAGATAATTTTCTCGATGGTCTGTCGATTGGATTATCCACAAAAATAATGTGATGTGGATCATGTTATACATTTTTCACATCTAAAATGGTAACACCCTAACCCTTTTCATGTTATCGTGTTTTATGATGTTGAGCTTGAGATAGAAGAATCCAAAGAAGAGTATCTAATAAATTTTATTGATCATAGTGATAATGTTTTGTGGGGAACGGACAAGTCGAATGTTTATGTAATTTCGAAACATATTCATATACATAATAAAACAAGTAATAGTGAAGAATATTTGGAGGTTCGATAGCCTAAAATTTTTCACTCGTAATTTTAGATATTCATGGTAGTGAAGGTCAAGGATGTGCAGTTCTTTGGTGGGTACACTATAATTTCCTTATCAATTATATTAATGAATCATGTTCTTTCCCATGTAGTTTTTTTTAGTGTTGAATAATTTTTATTTTGGTTTTACCTTGTGGTGTGTTTTGATAGAATTTGGAATTTTTTGAAAGAAATGGGAAATTTATTGGATTTAACATTTTTTTCATAAATAACGCACCCCAACCCAACAAACCATGCAACCCTGAATAGTGGGTATTTTAATGGTTGTCACATTGTTTTTGAAACCATGTGACCTAAAAGGTGAAACTGTGCACACCCCTGGAAGAGGTGCATAGTTAGGATGGTAGTTAGGAGAAACCATGTGCTTGAAGGTACATTCCACACATAAAAGGTTTTATTTACAATAAATTTATTAATAAAATTTCTATAACGCTTGTCTAATACCTATAAATGAACGATCATGAACTAGAACATATTTCCCTATATTATAGACCCATCTAGAGGGATTATAAGGTTTTATGACCTCCTTTCTTTGGACATTAAAGCTTAATAGGCAATATCTAAATTATGTATTGAGTTTTTTGTGTCATTTAGAACCATGGTGTAATGTGGTTAAATAAATATTAATTTAATAAATGAAAAATATATTCTTTATTTCTTGTATTTTATCCATTATAAAACTTCATTCACTGTTTTACAAGATGGTATTTTAGCAACCGATGGTCGTAGAATTTGTAGTTTCACTCACACCCTAATCTAGAAACCTTATCATTGAAAGAATAGACAACAATATTCCTCTATATGAAAATTCATAAGGCCTTATTTTTGATGAGTAATATGGGATGGATCATGGAGGAGGGAACTAGAACTTTTTTCGGACCCACTTGGGGGATACTTTAGTGCCTTTATTTTTTTATCATTTTAGAAACATCAAAAATATATTGTCATGGAATATTTTATTCATTATTTTGGTGTTTTCTTTAATGTTTTGTACATCTTATGAAGCTTGTTCTTTTTGTATGTGATTATATTTGTATAATTTATAATATCTGCTTTTTTTCAGGGTTCTTTATTCTGATAAAAGAGTTTATATTATACACACGATTCATATATTAGTGTCTTTCATCTAGTTAGTATAATAATCATTATAGCGGAAACTTTTATATCATGTGGATGTCTCGTTCAGGGATCCATGGCATTTCACTTGATATACGATGTTACACAATGAAAAAATCCATTATCATGATTCTGATTCATCACAAGTGTCATTATCTTCCAAAATAAAATAAATAATTTAATTTTTTAATTTTTAGATAATTTATTTAAATTTTATTTTTAAATTTATTTCACCAATAACTTGTTTTTTTTATTTTCTTAATCAGTTTTGTTTAGGTTAGATGTTGAGACCATATTCAGTTTTTATTTGAAAAACGACTTTGTTAAGCCAACTAAATTCAAAGTGGTCACTAATATATAGTATCAATAATTATAACACTGACATAATTATTATATTTATATATATTTTAATATAAAAAAATAATGCATTTATGTAATGAAAAATGAAATAATGTTTTGATCATGAAGATAATAGGTTGTACATACGAATGGGTATTGTTTCTATTTTTCAATGATCCTTATGGAAAGAAGGTAAGTAGTATTTTATTTTTATAGAGTGAAAATGATATAATTAATATCACTTTATTTGATTATATATATTTATATATATAATTATTAAAATATGGTGGTGAACAATTAATCACATCACCTCAAGGATAGGAAGGTAATACGTCCACGAGCGATAGAATAATTTTTTTATGATGAGTGAAAAGGTAAAATGAAAATGATGTATTATATTTCATTAATAATATATATGTATTTTATATTATAATAATTGATTAATTTCACATATATTTTTATCTTCAAACATATTACCTTCCATGTAATACATTAGTGAAAAACGAATCACATAACATTGTGAGGAGTTAGTCAGTTGTACACATGAGTGATGTTATCGTGTCCCCAACGGAATACAACGATAAATGATAATATATTATATAATTAATTTATAGGAATAATAATTTTATTATTATAATATATAATATTTATATCCATCATCATACACATGTGTGACATGTAGTAAAGGAAAAAATGAATGACATTATTTGGTGAGGAGGTAGTCTGGTGTTGACACGAATGATAATTTCATATCCCATTTGATGAGAGAAGGAAATTATCTCTCAATATAAATTAACATAATAACATCAATGTGTAATTTATATAATCATTTAATTTTATAATAATTGTTAAAAATGAATTTTAGGTGTTAGAGAATGAAATAAATAAATAAAAATTAGATGATCATTTCCTCATCTTCAGGTAAGTCCTTTTTAGTTTGCACCAAAATCTTTCTATGGATGGATTTATGCCAAATTCAATAATTATAGAAAGAATTTGTATCCTTTTGGATGTTAATATTTTTGTTCACCATGGATCCAAAGTGGGTTGAATGTTTGAAAATAAGAGGATAGTGGGTGGTCTTTTATAAGTGAGTTGAGAGTTAGAGTTGTAATGTTTTAGAAACTGTGAACTTCACCAATGTTTCTTCTGGTCCATAGGCTAGATATATGGTATATTCTTAATAAAAATAAGGATTAAGGTAAAAATATTTCCATTAAATGGGGTTTTACAATTTTTGGGTCATTTTTTATTCCTTATATACTACATTTAAATATTAATTAAACTTGGGTTTTTTCCGTTATCATTGGGAGTAATTTTTTTTAATTTTTCACTAGTCATTATGGTACAAAACAATAAATGGATTATTAAAAAATTTAAATTATGAATAATCCAACTATAGAGTCAATTTTTCCCAATTCAATAAATATAATTTGAGAAATATAATGCATTATTTATCAAATATACCAAGTAAGAGTGTGAATTTTTATGAAGGTTTTATTTTTAAAAAAGATGATTATATATTATCTACATGACAAATAAAATGAATTTATAGAAAATAAATTAATATATACATATATATAATAAATAAAATACATATCAAACATTCCCAATTAGGTATTCATTATATTAATTAAATAATATTATCATTATCATTTTTAAATTTTTTTTAGAAAAATATTTTTTAAATTCAAAAAAAAATACACTAAAATAAATATATTCAATTAAAAGGTAATTAATTTTATTAAATACAACAAATTAATACTAATTTTCATTAAATATTATTAAAATATAATTTTTAAATTTAAATTAAATAAATTATTAAATTGAAAAAACATTATTTATAAAAACTTATGTAATCACTGTTCAGGGGACAAAATATTTTCTCAACAATGTCCCAACATTTCACCAAATAAAAAAATTATTATAATATAAAATATTATATTTATATTAAATAATTTAAAAAATATTGAAATTAATATTTTATGTAAATATATCTAAGAAATTATTTTTTTAAAATTATTTCCTTTTTGAATAAAAATTATATAATGTTTTATAAGTAATTTAATTATATATTTAATTTTTTATAAATGTAAATATAATTCATTTAATCCTTTCATATTTTCGTACATCATTACACTTTTTATAATTCCATCCTTGGTGTTTTAATCACTTATTAAACTAGAGGGGGTATATTTCACTCAGAAATTTTTCAAATTCCTATGTTTCCTCATTCACGAAATGGTTTTATATAAAAACACGACCTTGTGAATAACCTTATTGGGAAACACATTTTCACTATGGTCATGAATTTGAATTGGGTTTCTCTTATAATAATTCTCTTTTTTCTAACTGAAGTACTTTAGGGATCCAATCATGGGATTAATTCAGAACATATTTCCTAAACATTAAAACATGAAATACAATGTGTACCAAAGATAAAAACAAGGGAAATCCAATTTTTTGGTTATTGATACAACATTGTCAAAGAATTAATATGATATAATGAACAATGGGATTATATTTCCCATTTCACAAAAAAACAAAATAAAATGCAATGGAATTTTTTTAGAAGGACATTATAATCCCCATTAAAAGAAAGGCCATTAATATGATTATATGTATGAATTTTCTACCAAAAATTAGAAATAACATAATGATATTGGATAATATAATCATTTAAATGCATTTCCTCTACCAAATATTGGCCTATCATCTACCTTTCTCATTATTCATCCACAAAATCTGGTATCAGAACCCACTTTTTATATAATTCTTAAAATGGTACAAACCATAAAGTCAATAGAAAACATTTATTACGAGTAAATTAATCAAAAAATATATATTCATCCATACTTCTATGTTAATACACTAGGAAAGAATGAAGAATATATTCCAATTTTGTAATTTTTAAATCAAATTATACTACATTTTAAGGATGAAATCTCGTACTGACATTTAATTTAGTACCAAATGAATTTTGATGTCCATTAAAATAAACTGGATTTGATTATCAGATCGTGTTATGATACAATTGATGGATGTATTCCATGTAACCATATTACCTACATTAGGTAATGTTGACAATGTTTATCTAAATAAATTTGATATTGAATTGGAAGTAAATGTGAGGATTTTGTTAATTGGTCAATAAAAACCTCAATATATTAATTATAAACTCATAGTCTCCATATTGAGTGTCAAACTCAACATATGAAATTATTTTTTCCTTTACATTAAATGTTGGTACCCCAACAACCAGTCATTATTCAAAATATAATGTGCTCAGTTTACATTATCAAAAAAATCTTCAATATGAAGAAAATGATAAATTTTCATAAAAATTATGATAAACAAGGATCTGTAATAAATGAAATTCTTCATTTAACAATCCATAATTACAATAAATAAAACATGGTAATCCCATGGTGATGTTCTAGGTCTGATGAAACATTTTTCTAATAACTACTATAATTTAATTTTCATTTCTAAAATATCCACTTCATCCATTTGAGAATATGGTTTACAAATTTCCTAAGCATCAAGTACTAATTAAATAGTAAACTATACCACCACATCTATGATTTTAATAGGAAAATCACAAAAAACATATATGAACACAATTTCAACAAGAACATCATCATTTTTAATAGTTTTTTTTATTTTCAACAATATGAGTTGGGTAACATTTAATTCCATATCCATTAAATTTATCGTTTTTTTGTTATGTTTTCAAATCCTAAAATCACTAAACATAACTATATATTTTCAATAATATATATTATCATGAGAAATAAAAATCATATTCATATCAAAAATGATATTAAACAATATTATAGCTACATCAATAAAAAATTTGAAAAATACCATTTGAATTATAAAATTTATATGAATCTAATAGAAATTATGGTTTATTTACTAATTCATCCATAGCTTTTCACTAAAGATATATCTCACAATAATGAGGAGATACATCTAATTTAATTGAAATTTCCTAATAAATGATTGAATGTGATTATTTCTAGTAAAACATTGTATTGGTATAATTTAAAAACAAATGTTGCATTCCTATATCCACTTAATTTTATGTCCCAAAATCAAATATGGGTATAGATTATGAATTCTAGACACCTTTGTATTTATTACCACACATATGTCCATACATTGAAGAAAACCAAACCAATTTTACAATAATGAAACAACTCACTGAAACTAATAAGTATCATTATTGGGTATTTATTTGCTACCATATTATATGGATGATCTGGACTATTTTCTTTATAGTCAGTAGCATTTTGACCCAAATTAACACACCAGAGACACTTGATATATCCTATCAAACAATCCTTGAAATCACATTCATCATTAATACAACATTTTTCAGTATTACCTACATATATATATTGGACTGGTTTTTCTATATTCTAATCAACATTCAACTTCTATTAATGATTTTATCTTAAGGAAATTACATTTTAGAAAACTCCATGTCATATTTATTAATATAAAAAAACCCATTATCATTTATTATAAATAAATTTTATGAATAATATATTTGAAAGTATTGTTTTATAATTGTGTAAAATTCATTAATCTAGCTATTAGTTCCACCAAAAAAATTCTTGATCATTCCTATCCAATTTTATGTGATTTTCTTCATAATAATGTAAAAAATCATTACCATTATTCCATAATTACACAACTTGATTTTTTTTTCATACCCATTAAACCATAGTGAAATATTTTTTTTGGAATAACTCCTTTAATGTATCCCATTAAATGAAATCATGATCATCTCTTTTTCTGGAATATTATCCCAAGACCACCATCGATCAACTTATCCTTCAAAATGAAAAATCTAAAGTGTTACATTGAGATTTTTAAAACAACAAATGACATCATATATCTTTTATGTATCATTGATCCTTGTAATGTCTACTATAGTGTCATATGGTCCACTGATTGTCGGGGGATCATGACTTGATAAATTATTGAAAAATTTCACATTTAATCATTGTAAATCATGTTATGCGCAAACATAGACACCTCCATAATTTATTCCTTGTGTCAATTGATCCATAATCAAAACCAAATATTCTGCTCAGATTCTAATTTTATTTTGATGTTTTGTTTTACGAATATTTTTCTTTTATTACCTTCTCAAAATAGCATCATAATTTCTACTTTAGAAAACCATCATGAAGAGATGTTTCTTAGACAAAGTGAACTATTAAATATTAAATTTTATATATTTTTACATCATTATATTTTATAATATTTTTAAAGGAATCAATTAACATTAACATAATATAAAATTTAATTTAAAAAATGTATGATACAAACTACTAGATTCCAATAGTAAACATAAAAAAATAATTATTTTTATTCAATAATTTGCAATCATTCACATTTAATATATTTAAATATATAGTGTTTTAGAAAAATATTCCACAACTTCTTCAATACAAACCCATATAATAAAAAGTTGACACTTATGATTAGTATCCATATTCCCAGTATATGGATGATAAATATATTTTTTTCATTCAAAGAAACCCTTCATGAATTTCAATATAACATCATAAATTCCCATACCCATCTTTTTAATGAATCCATTATTTAAATAATGAACAGATCATTTATATATTTGTATTATTATTTATTTCTGAGAAAATGGCGAATAATTATATTTTCGTAAAGGTTTCTTGGGTGTAAAAAAGTTTTTCTATGCTCAGAACCCAGGTTAGTGACCTAAAATTGCATGTCATACTATTATTGTCAACCATGTTTCACCAGTGGAAAAGAAATTATTAACATTGAATGGTTCCATTGTGGGGTCATAGGGGGGGAAACCATTCTCCCAAACCATGTGATTAGGTGTATACAGTAATTCCAAATGATGTAGAAAAAATTAAAATTAATTTCACATTATTGTTGCAAAGTTTACCTAAATTTGTGGCCAAATAGTATGGGTGCCCCTCCTCTATATATGACTATGGACAGTGGACACACAGTTTGGAAAACCATGCATCCAAACTGCGAATGGATTATTTTATCGGTGAAATTTATATTTTCACTAAAAAAATTAATAAATGAAACACTTACAAAAAATTACTTTTCAATAGGGAAAAAAACATTATGCCACCCTTCTAAATCCAAAATACCTTAATCTAGGTTTTTATCATGATCATCAATCCAAATTTCAATCAAATTGTCATTTTTTTTATGTAATAGTTCATTCTCAATTGCTTTTTTAATAATTGTTATTTCATTACAAAACACAATTTATATTTAGTCTTGGATGTCATATTTTCAAGATGTTTATCTATTCATAACATACCATATAATCTAGGATGAATTAGAGGCTGATACTAGATTATGAGGGTCATATGAGTATGCGGTAGGTTCTATATAATTTAGACCTTAGGATTCCTTAGTTTTGATTGAGTGATTTCATCTATCAATTCATGATGTGTTTGGGACCTCACGGGTTATGATGAGTAATACTCGGATTCTATCCATTTAGATATAAATAGATGGGTGATTATTTTTGTGATAAGGTGTATGTGCACTAAATCATTGGGAATGGATAACCACAAGAATGTAAAAACATGTCTTGTAAAAATAAATTTGTGTATAACCTTATCCATCCTTATCATGTTTATTAATGGTAATGGAGTGAACCTTGTAGTCAAATAAATAATTGAATGAAACTAATACTAGAGCACGTACAATTACATGGACTTCGAGGACCGTTGTTGTTGTATTAAACCATGGGTAATGATTACTTACTTATTTAGATTATGAATGTGTCATTATATATCTCCATTATGTTTGTTATGAGGCTAGTTCCTAGAATTTTTTGACCAATGCTACCATAATGTTTATGTATCATATTCTTTGAGGGTAGAAATGACCATATTGTAGAAATGGTGGGCCCTGTGATGCCATTTTTACAGCCATGAGTGACACTTCTAGCACCAACTACTATACCAAATATGTGAACTAATTCCCAGGTCTATGATATATTTTTACATCTGATTTATTCTTTGCATGGTGCTCAGTGAGATGCAAAAATAATTGTTGATCTAATTCAGGATTTCTATCTGCATGATCGTCATTCTTTTTCATGGGAAGGATATCCACATGTTGCTGAGTCTTGGATGGATCCCACATTTTCTATATATTTTAATATCGATGAATATATATTGTGAATGGTCAGTATTTCCACAAGTGTTATTTTTGATCTACTTAATAATTGGTGGAATGTGATTACCTAGGATGGTTACCACTAGTTAATTATATGAGTTGATTTCTAGACTACCTTCTATGATCAGTTCATTCCACATAGGATGATAGTTGATAGATCATGAGTGTTCAATCATCTCGAGTAGGGTTCAATGTCAGTTATTGATTATTGAGAAAATTTCACTATGTTACGTCATTTTTATCATTTTCTAGATGGTTATGGGATTTCTCATTCTAGTTGCATCAATTATAGTCTTGTGTACACCATATGAATACATTGGAAAGTCTTTTTCATTCCAAATTATTATGAAATAGTAAATCAAGTTATTATCACTGAGCACAACTTGAGGGACAACAATAGAAATATGCATAGAGAATCAATTTTGTGGTTGCCCAGTAGTTCTTCCTATGGATGAAAACATTCCCCTGAGGATTGTCATTAGGGCATTGGAAACCAAGGTTCCCATGTTGATAACTCGATGGTGTTTCATTATTGTGGATGATGGGGAATCATAAACTATAATTGTGATAGTTACCTAATATAGTGTTTGGAGTGAAAAGGTAGGGGCCATCTTCAAATATAATGTAGAACCATTCTACCAGTTTCTAGTGGAAAATGATAAGTTCTAGATGCACCTATAGGAGCGGGATATTTTACACAGCACTAGTAGAGGAGTTGGAATACCATAGATTTGACGATCTAAGGAGTAGGTCATGTTGTGTTAGCTATATCCCTGATTACTTGAAGTGCTTAACATGAATTTGGGATCATGTATGTATAGTTATAACATATGGTCGTGGATCCGGACAGTAACAAGCACAAAAACTGATACCTGAGGATCAGTCAATGGGGCCCTCTACAGTTTGTTACTATTATAATGGAATATACGATAGTATCATATTTATTTGATATAGATTCTTTAAACAGTTTTTTGTTAATATATTTCTATGTTTCGGACTAGAGATACAATTTTAATATGGTGTCATTACCCTGGATAAACCATTAGAATTGTTGTAATGGGAAATACACCAATGTTGGGATTTTCTCATTGAGGAAACAAATTACCGTTTCTTATGAAACCACATAAATTTCTATATTACGATCTTTTATTTCATTATTGATATGGATTGGTTGGTTTATTATCATTCTTTTTAGACTGTTATCATTACATTGTATCTTTTACTTCAATAGAGGGATACAATTCTCTATATAAGTGTGTGTGGGATGTACATTATTGTGGATCAGGACCAGAGCATAATGGGATAGGTTTTGGGACCACCCATGTAACACCCCAAGCTTCCATGGTATATTCTCTTTGAATAATACAGTAGCGTGTGTTTTACACAACTTCGAGTTCTAACACACACCACAACCAATCAAACTAGCAATTGTAAATAGTAATACCCACTTTTGAAATTTTATACATTGTATATTTCAAAATGGACTTCATTTTTGGATTCAGAATATTGGAATAATCTTAGGGTGAATTTTTGGTATTTTTCTGAAAACATTCAATTTTTCATGAATAGTGACAATTACTAAATTTTTATTAAAAACAAATTTTTTAATCAAAATATTTAATAGTGATAAATTATGAATTTGAGGGATTTTAAATTATATTTACAATATATTATTCCCACTTAATACATTTTCCGTCATTGGACATAAGTTCACATTTAAATCAGACATAAACAAGTGTCAATCTTTTGATAGTTATTATTTCTTAAAAACACGTTTTATGTTTTGACATTGGGAATTAATTATAAATTAATTTCTACCACTTCTTTGTTTAGAATTTAGAAAAATTGATTCCGTATTTAGAATCAGGAGGTCTATATTGTGTAAATAGGTAACATTTATTTTTAGACATTTTGAATAATTACTTCGGTAAATTTTTTTTTGCCATTGTTAAAGGGTAAATCTGGTAAATAAGGGTAAAAATAATATTATAATAATAATAAATTACCCTAAAACGTGTCCTAACCCTATTGGTTGATACATGTCCGACCATGGGCATCTTTGGGTCAATATTGGGAGCCCATGGATTCACTTGTAAGTGATAATGACACTTTATATTAATTAAGTTAAAGTAAATACAAAAATGACATAAGAATATATCTTTTAGAAAAAAAATTTACATCAGGTTATATATATTATATTTTCAACTATAAATATTCATTAGAAATATAAAAATATTTCCTAAATAATCGTATTTTATTTATAATTTTTAGACATTTAATAATTAAATTTATTTATGACCGAATAATGATGTTGTATTTTCCTTTTTAATGAAAGAATAAAATAATTCGAATTATAAATATTAAAATAAATATAATATGATAGTTTTGATGAAATGCACAAATTTTATTGATTAATATGAAATATTTTAATTACTTAAATGAATTTTTTTATATTTAATAAATTTATTATTACTTTATCAAAAATCAATTAATAAATACAGTCAAAATTGACAAAAAAAGTTTTTAAAACAAATATTATATTATTAATTGATATTATATTCCTAAAAATATAAGGTACTGCTAAAGGACTTATATCATGATATTTGTATCCTTAATGGACCAATTTTGCATCTCTTGGAAGTATATAGTATTTTTATTTACCATAAAATATAAAAATACAATGTGACATGGTGAATGTCAAACTATTTTACTAAGAGTTAAATATAAATGATAAGGTTATTATAGTAACCCAACCCAGTCTATAATCTATTATATGAATTTATTTCTACCTACACCCACCTTATAATTTTAATAATCCACTTTGGAGCCATTAGAAACCGAATATGAATTTATTATAAATTAATACATTAAATTTTTCCATAAAGAGCCCGTCCGCCACCTTATAAAAGGACACCACTTCTAAACAATTATTCATACCATCAAATCCTTTTGGATCATCCAACCTCTGCCCATGTATCCTATTGACTATCCTACCTTCATCCTAGATGCCTTCCTCTAGTCAAAAAGCTATCTTATAGAGTCTTTTTTATCAAATCAAAAGGAAGAACCCGAAAAAGAGGTAATGCATTCACCACCCTCTTTCAAGTTCCATTCTTCTTCTACTTATTAATTATTTTTTATTTACAATCTAATATAATAACACCCATATCTTATATATAATATGATGTAATTAGAAAAATTGTACAACTAGATTTAGTTACACTTGGTATTAGAGATGGTTTAGTACAAACCTTGGAAACCAGATTTAGTTAAACTTTGATTAGAGAACATATACCTAAGATGAACTTTGGGGATTAGAATAGAAAAACATCCTAGAATTTTGGTATCGTGGTGATTTTGTGAGTTTTCCGAGAAATACGTTTGTGTATGTATATGAGAAGGTAGAGGTGGCTATGACACAGATGTACTTAGCTATAAAACCCGAAAACACCACATTGAGCTAGACTCGAAAGGGAACTGGTGCACGACAATAGGCTTTGCTGCACTCTTGGTTACGACACTCCTGGGGGATATACTTAGGATGATTCTAATTTTCATTACAAACCATTATGAAGGGTTTATGAGTATATACATCCTCATATAAAATATTTTTATGATTATGGATGATATCCATAAATAGTTCAATTTATGTTAAGTGTTTTACAAGTATGGAATTATGTATTTTGATTCATAAACTGATCTAGTTTATGCCATTGTTTAGAAATGGCATCTAGTGGAAGGACTAGAAACCGTATAAATTCATTCACACAATGTAGGGATTTCCATCCTGCTCAAGATAATTATAGTGGAGCTGGTGATGCAACTGGTGCTGATAAGCTAATCACCATACTGAGACTACTCACTCAGGTTATTAATAATAAACTTACCCATAGGTAGAACCTAGATCCACAGCGTGGAGGGTCAATGTTAGATCTCTTCATGAGAAAACAACAACCAACATTCAATGGGAGTACAAATACCTTAGTAGCTGAGTAAAGGATAAATTCCATAGATAAAATATTTCATGCCTTGGGGAGTAGTGAAAGGGAAAAAGTTATCATGGCAGTTTACAGCCTCACTGGAGATGCTGATTAATGGTTGTCAATGATTAAAAACACACAGGAATATGATGAAGTATAAAATATGGAATGGAGGGAGTTAAAAGTGATTTTTTTAGAAAAATACTTTCCTCATGACCATCGAGCAGATATGGAAATGCAATTTCTGAGTCTGAGACAAAAGGAGGATGAGAATGTCGCAAAGTATGAGGTTAATATTATGAGGTTATCGAGGCATGATTATGATTATATACATAACCCAAGAAGTAATATTTATCGTTTCTTTGACGGGTTAAAACCATTTCTCCATCAAGAATTAGTATCACAAATCCTTCTAATCATACGAAGATATTGTCTCGTGTTCTATCAAGATAGAAACAAATTCTCTAAGTCTTATGACATTAAATCAAATTAAGATAAGAAGAGATCATCTGAACACTCTGGGAAAGGAAATAAGGAAACAAGGATGAAGGGAGGAATTGAATTTCCACCTTATGATAATTGCTAAAGGAAGCACCATGGTGCCTCTTTAAAAGGAAAAGGAGTATGCTATAAGTGTGGACATAGAGGCCATCTAGCTGGTGATTGTAAAGGAAAGAAAGACTCTACCAATATTCAAAGCTAAAATTGCAGGGATATGGGACATTTTGCTAATGAATTTCCTAATAATCATGGATAATTACCATTGAAAAGGCCAACGGATCAAGGCCAAGCTTATGAAATCACTACTGCTGAGGTTGAATCCCACAAATACATGGTGGGAGGTAATTTAATGGTTTCCTCATGTTTATGAAATGATTTATTTGATTCTGAATCATCACATTGTTTCATATCTTCCCAGTTTGCTACAAAAATTCGATATTTCTAATTTGATTTATCAAGGGAATATTTAGTTAAAACACTTAAGGGAAGTATCGTTGCTACAATTTTCTATGGATCTATTCCCATTAGGGCATATAAATGTTCTTTATCTGCTGATCTGATCGTCATACCCATGAATGAATTTGATATAATCTTCAGTATGGATTTTATTTCAGACCATGATGCGAAAATTTATTGTAAGAAGAAGGAGGTTACAAATTTTGATGCTGATCATAAAGAACACCTTATCTTTAGAGAAGAATCTTCACCACCAGATTCTTATCTTGATCCACCCCCATTAGCTCAACTAAATTAAATTATTGGGGAGGAAGAGAATGAAATAACTGTGTGTGAGGAAAGAAATGTTCAAATTGATGATGTACCTATTGTGAGAGAATATGTTGATGTGTTTCTAGAAGATTCACTTAGACATCCTCTAGAATATGAAATTGAGTTTTCCATTGAATTAATTCTTGGTTCAAGGCCCATATCGAAGACCCCTTATTGAATGGCCACTGTGGATTTATTTGAACTAAAGAAACAACTATAGGAATTGAGTAATAAGGGATTTATTCAACCTACTGTTTTCCATGGGGATCCCCTATCCTTTTTGTTATGAATAAAGATGGATCTATGAGGTTATGTATCGACTACATGGAAATCAATGCTATAACAATAAAGAACATGTATCCCCTACCTCACGTTGATTATTTATTTGACCAAAATCATGGAGCTCAATACTTTTCAAAGATTGACCTTCGATCTGGATACCATCAGTTGTCTATGAAGACCGAAGACATTTATAAGATAGCATTTCTAACTAGGTACGGGCATTACGAGTTTATAGTAATGCCTTTTGGGCAGACTAATGCACCCTCTATTTTCATGGATCTAATGAAAAATGTTTTCAAGTAATATCTCCATGATTTTGTGGTATTATTAATTAATGATATATTGGTATACTCCAAAAGATATAAGGATCATGAAAATCACTTACACATTCTCTTGAAGACTCATAAAAGTCATGAATTATATGGGAATTTTAGCAAGTGTGAATTCTAGATTTAGGAGATTTATTTTCCTGGCCATATTTCCCCTAATGATGGAATCTATGTGGATCCTTTTAAGACAAGAGCAATCCAAAAATGCCCAGCACCGATGATTATAACTAAGGTATGAAATATTATTGTCTTAGCAGGTAATTATCGATGTTTCGTCCAAAACATTGCTTGATTGGGTAACCCATTAACGAAGCACCCACGTAAAGGGGTTAAATTTGTTTGGACAAAATAGTGTGAAGAATGTTTTGAATATCTTAAGAGATGATTAATCAATGATTCTATATTTACTCTACCATCGAGGAATGATGGGTTTGTTATTTATAGTGATGTTTCAAAGAAAGGACATGGGTGTGTCCTTATGCAAAATGATAGGGTCATATCCTATGCATCACGAGAATTGAAAATTCGTGATCAAAACTATCCTACTCATGATCTTGAGTTAGCTACTATAATTTTTACATGGAATATATGGATACATAATCTCTATGGTGAAAAATGTGAGATTTATACTGATCACAAGAGTTT
The DNA here is from genome assembly GCA_963277665.1 of Viscum album. Lineage (NCBI taxonomy): Eukaryota > Viridiplantae > Streptophyta > Magnoliopsida > Santalales > Viscaceae > Viscum > Viscum album. The sequence continues at coordinate 1,882,672,415 of OY728163.1, forward strand.
GAAAGACATTTTCTCACATAAAGAACTCAACATGAGGCAAAGGCGATGGGTTTAACTACTCATTGATTATGATTTCATGATACACTACCACTTGGGGAAGGCATATAAGGTGGCAGATAATTTGAGCAGAAAAATCATGGAGTTTTGAACTTGATGAGAATTGAAAGGGGTCCTATTTTTATGGATAAAGTGAAGATGGATATGGGAATTACCATGGACGTTCAAACATCGATTCTTTTTCAAATGGTTTTCAAACAATCTTTACTAGAAAAGATAAAGAGTTCTTAGAAAAGTGATGAAGTGTTTCAAAAGAAGACTAAATCTGTGAATGATGGGAGATTGAGAGACTTTGTCTATGAAAAAGGAATTTTGAAATTTGGGAAGAGACATTGTATTCCTGATATACCTAATCTAAAAGGAGAGTTTTTGGATGATTCTCATTGTTCTAATTTCTCTATACACCATGGGAGAACCAAAATGTATAGAGATTTGAAGGAAAATTTTGGGTGGGACAACTTGAAGAGGGAGATTGCAGATTTTGTGTCAAGATGTATGGTTTTTCAACAAGTGAAAGCTGTAAAGAAATAGCCTAGAAGATTCAAGCAACCTCTTCATATACTGGAGTGGAAATGAGATAATATTATGATGGACTTTATCATGGGATAACCAAGGACTCCTAAAAAAAAAAATTCAATATGGGTCATTGATGATCATCTTACCAAGTCATCACATTTTCTTGATATAAGAGAAGATCTATCACTTGAACATAGAGAAAGACTATATATTAATTAATTTGTGAGACTTCATGGATTACCCCTATCGATTTTTTTATCCTGATCGATGTTTTACATCAAGATTCTAGAAATGTATTTAGAATGCCATGGATACTGAACTTCGTTTGAGCACTTCCTACCACCCTCAAACAGATGGACAATCAGAATAGAATATTCAAAACAAAAAAGACATTTTGAGATCCTGCTCACTTGACTTTCAGGGTATGTGCAATCAATATTTACCTCTGGTAGAATTTTCCTATAACAGTAGCTTCCATTCAAGAATTAGGATGGAACCATATGATGCATTATACAGAAGGAGAAGTTGCACACCAACCCGTTAGGATGATGTTTGTGAATGAAAATTCGAAGGCCCAAAACTGGTGGGGGAAACGATGGAAAATGTTATGGTAATACAAAACCACATCAAAGCACCTCAATGTAGGCAGAAGAGCTATGTTGACAACTGAAGGAATGATTTGGAATTTTAGGTAGGAGATCATGTTTTCTTGACGGTTTCTCCATGGAAGGGTGTTATACGTTTCGGTAAGAATGTAAAATTGAGTCCCATGTACATCAGACCATTCCAAATTCTAGAACAAATTGGGGTTGTAGCTTACCGTCTAGAAATGCCGCCAAGCCTCTCCAATGTTCACGATGTGTTCTACGTATCACTGTTGAGAGAATAGATGCCTGACACAATGCATGTACTCACCAATGATAAATTAGAACTCGAACCTGATATGTCTTATTACGAAGAGCCCATTAAGATTCTTTATACTAGAGAAAAAGTGCTGAGAAACCGAACGACTCGTCTGGTAAAAGTTCTATGAAGAAACCATATGATGGAAGAGGAAACGTGGGAATCCAAGGAACTTATGATGAAGAAACACCTAAGACTTTTTATGAAATAATATTCTAGAAATTTCGAGGTTGAAATTATTTAAATGAGGGGAGAATGTTACACCCCAAGCTTCCACAGTCCGCTTCTCTTTTAATAATACAGTAGCGTGTGTTTTACGCAACTTCGAGTTTTAACACACACCACAACCAATCAAAACTAGCTGGTATGAATAGTAATAACCACATTTTGAAATTTTATACATTTTATCTTTGAAAATGGAAATTATTTTTGGATTCGGAATATCCAAATTATATTAGGGTGAATTTTTGGTATTTTTCGGAAAAAATTCAATTTTTGATGAATAGTGAAAATTACTAAATTTTATTTAAAGACAACTTTTTTAATCGAAATATTTAATAGTGATAAATTTTGAATTTGAGTTATTTTAAAGTATATTTAGAATATAATTTTACCACTTAATACAATGTTGGTCATTGGACGTAATTTCACATTTAAACCGAACATAAACACGTGCCAATCTTTTGATAGTTATTTTTTCATGAAAACACTCTTTTTGTTTTGACATCAAGAATTAGTTTTAAATTAATTTTTTCCACTTCTGTGTTTTGAATTTAGAAAAAATGTTTACATATTTAGAATCAGGAGGTCCAAATTGGGTAAATAGGTAACTTTTATTTTTATACATTTTGAATAATTACTTCGATAAATATTTTATTTACCATGGTTAAATGGTAAATCCGATAAATATGGGTAAAAAATAATATTATAAAAATAATAAATTACACCGAAACATGTCCTAACACTATTTTTGGATACATGTCCGACCATGAGAATCTTTGGGTTGATTTGGGGACCCCATTGATCCACTTGTAAGTTATAATGACACTTTATATTAATTCAGTTAATGTAAATGCAAAAATGGGAAATGCATATATATTTTAGCAAAACAAATTTTACACAGGGTTATATATGTTATATATTAAACAATAAATATTCATTAGAAATATAAATATATTTCATACATAATGGTATTTTATTTATAATTTTTATACATTGAATAATTATATTTATTTATGACACAATATTGATGCATTATTTTCCTTATTAATGAATGAATCAAATAATGTGTATTATAAATGTTAAAATAAATATAATTTGAAATTTTTTAAGCCATCCAAGAATTTTATTCATTAAAATGACATATTATTATTTATTAAATGATTTTTTTCGAATTAATAAACTTATTAAAACTTTAGAAAAATCAATTATTAAATAGTGTCAAAATTGACAGAAAAGAGTTTTTAAAACAAATATAATATTATTAATTAATATTAAATTCATAAAAATCTAAGGATCGGCCAAAGAACATTTATAATGATAGGTGTATCATCAATGTACCACTTGGGGGGATCTTGGAAGTATATAGTATGTTTATTATCCAAAAAATATAAAAATACAAAGTGACATGGTAAATGTCAAACTATTTAACTAAGAGTTAAATATAAATGATAAGGTTAATATAGTAACCAAACCTATCTAAAATATATTAGATGAAATTATTTCGACCCAACCCCGCCTTAGCCTTTCAATAATCCACTTTTATTCCATTATAACCCGAATATGAATTTATTATAAATTAATACATTATGTTTTTTCTAAAGACCCCTCCTCCCCCTTATAAAAGGACACCACTTCTAACCAATTCTTCGTACCTTCATAGCCTTTTGGATAGGCCTTCCTCTACCCAAATACCCTCTCAACTATCCTACCTTAATCCTAGAGGCCTTACTTTTGCCATAAATCCAACGTAAGGATCCCTTTTAATCATATCAAAAAGAAGTACCTGAAGAAGAGATAATGTTTTCACCACCCTTTTCAAGTTCCTTTCTTCTTAAACTTTTTATTTCTTTGTTATTTCCCTTCTAAAATAATAAATACAGGATATTATATATACTATCATGTTATTATAAATATTTTACAACCATTTTCAGTATTTTATTCACCCTTTGAATGTCATTTCACCATACGTGTGTACGTATGACCTACCGTCTCCACGTCGTGGTGTAATTGTTATTCAATACTTTATTATTTGGATGGGTATAATAATGATGTGAAATTCATGTAAATAATAAATATAACATTATAATGATTGTTTTATATATGATATAATATCCAATTATATATTATTTTAAAATCAAAAGAGTGATAGTGTTACTCTTGCGTACGTACGGACTACCGTTTCCACAAATGCGATGAGATTCATTCCCCATCGTATCCATTCAAGTATAATTCGCATTTGATGATTAAAAATAATGTTTAACGACTTGATATAATTTTTTTTATGAATATGATACATTCTATCCATAAAAAATACGGCTTATATAACAAAACATATAAAAGAAAATGAGTAAGTTAACACCCGAAACGACGATAATAATAAGATATTATTTACAAATCAATATTAAAAGATCATATATGATATCATATTAATGTATATGATTATTTTATAATTTAATAACATTTATTTCACCATTATATAGTAGGTTAACCTTCCCTTAATCAAGTAAAAGTACAAGGTAAGGTCTTATTTTACAATCTATTCATTGTCCGAGGTTGTTTATACATAATTATCTACTAGGACCCCTTTATCATCCACATCCATGTTTCTTAAAAATTTATTTCAAAACATTTTAACTATTTTACAGAATTTGGGTTAAAGTCATTTATACCCATGGTTGACTTTTTTTAAAATTTTATAAAGGAATCTTTCCATCATTTTCCCATCATGGTTCTTTTTAACCTTTTCGACAAAATTAAGGTAAGAATGTCGTTTTTTAACTTATATGACATGTGCAGATATTTTCTACCCCTATAAACTCATTGAAGGTTCCCTTACAAGATTATATGAATATTTTCAAAGTAAATTTTTTATTTTCTAATTATGTGACTCTTAAATGATTTCAAAATATAAAGAGGTATTTCTCTAAAAAGGGTTTGGATTTCATCTATGTCAACATCCTTTGATGGATTTTAAGTTTATTTGAAGTTGATTTATTATGATACAAAACTTCCATATTTTATTGAAGGTTTTTGTGATATGTTTGAGTGTGGATGTGATATTTTTATACCATTCATGATTAATGTTTAAAGTATTGACATTTCATTTGATAGTTTTATTACGAATTTGTATGATATATTTAAACATTTTCATATGAGGAATGAATTGTATATAGTATGTGACGATTGGAGCCCGCTATAGCTCCTTGATGCATCTGTAGGTCTCATGAGACAACTATTTGAGGAATTTTCCAAGGCCCATTCCCAATTTGATTTACGGTTTTGGACAAGGCCTTAAACATTTTTAGACATCTTGGTTGAGGCCTTAAAAAAAATGTTTCAGAATTCCCTGCATTATACATTCCCTCATTATGGAAATAATATTGATGGTTCATGTGGTCATTCTTCTAGTAGAATACCCATTATTATGTTTTATTATTGAATTATTTACTCAGCCCATATTATTACAATAAAATTACACTTTTTTATTATTGGTAAAGGCATGTGGTTTCAATTATTTACTATGCTTAATATTTATTTCATTTTCCACTCTATTACTTACCCTTACTAAGAATTTAAGCTCACCCCTTTCTTATGTTTCATTTTCCTAGGATATGAAAAATTTAGTTATGAGTGACCTGCAGGCATAATCTAGGAGGCTTGGATGTTTCTAATGAAATATATTTATGTTCTATTTCTCTTCAAACTATAAAGTTGATCTTATGTATGAATCATGTTTCCAATAATACAAATTGGATCGGTCTCTCGAGACATTATTTCCTTATGATTATGTCAATGTTTTGTAATAATGCACTGGCTCGGGGTAACTGGGGTCGGGGCGTTACAACCCATATTGGAAATATCATCTTGGAGGAATAATAATTAAGAAATAATGAATTTTTCTCCTACAATAGAATGTTTCAGGGATTTTTTACTCAGTGGATTTTAAATCTTAGCTCATGAGTGTAAGGAAGAGTTTACGATTGATCTTTCTATGGTAGAAGCATTAGTGTCCATCACTCATTATAGAATATCACATAATGAGCATAAATAACCCAAGATGATATCAGAGGATTTGGATGAAAACGTTTTTATAAGTCTTAGTACATCCTATTTGGGTACTCCCATGTTTTTCCTAAAATGGTTGATGGAAAATTATGTTTATTTGTGGATTACATATTTTTGAACAAGATTATGATACAGTACCTGTATCCACTTCCTAGAATATATGACATATTTATGTATCTCTGAGGATCTAGATTCATTCCTATGATTGACTTGTGGTAGTGATATCACCATGTGAGAGTTAGGCCATCAAAAATACCTCATAAAGCCTCATGTAGTAGGTATGTTCTCTATGAGTACCTTTTTATTCAGTTCATTATTATGAATGTGACCACTATATTATTGGATCAAATTAATAATATTTTACGTCAATATGTTGATTATTTTTTCATGATCATTTTTTATAACATATTGGTGAACTCTATTACCCATGAAGACTATATTAAACATCTTTAGAGTGTTCTGAGTAAACTGAGATATCATCAAATTTATTTTATGCATTCTAGGTGTCACATCTGGATTAAATAATTTCACTTCATCAAGAATATTATACAAAACATCAAGGGGTATTTGTTGACCTATGTAGGGTTATTATTATTGTTTCTTATTAGAATCCCGATATCATGTTAGTTATATGGATTATCCTATGGATGGTTTTATATGTCTATGGTTTCATACAAGATATTTTTCCCCATTCTTCACCTCTTAATAGACTTACAAAGAAGACTTTTACATTCCTTTGGTCATAAGCATTCGAAAAACAAATTGATGAGTTGAAAGGGAGTCTTGTATTATTGAGACCTTTTTGTAGAACATGGACTAAAATAGACTGAAATATATCTATTGAAATTTTAACATCAAAATTAGAGAATAGAGATGGTTCGATTGTCTAAAGTCCATTGGTTTTGAGATTTTCTATATGGATGGGAAGAGAAATGTAGTCGTGGAAGAAAAAAGTTGTAGAAATGAAGCACAATTCATACCATAATCCATCAATAATTAGAAATTAATTGGCATGTTCCCCAAGATTCATTATAACTTTTATGATGTCAATGATCAGGATTATATATAATCTTTGATAGATTCCACATTCCTCCTTTATAACATAAAGGGTACACAATTTTTAAGTCCTGAAGAATTCATTCACTATGAGTGTATATTAGTAGATAACCCACCATTAGATTGCTATGTAAACATACATGGCATCCTTCATATTCATGGGAACGTCAAGGATCCTTCATATGTAATAGATTAGATCACTCAATATTCACATGATTACGTGTGGGTAGTTCATCCTATCAACTTCACAATGTATTCAGATATTTCACACTAGTATTGGTGGCCGGGGATGAAACTTCAGATGGTAGGTTTTTTTAGTAGGTCTTCCGCCTGTTAGTTTGTTAAGTTAGAGCCCCAGAGGCCTTCTTATAGCTGCTTCTAGTCATATAATGCAAATTGGTAGAAGATACAATGGGCATTGCTTTTTCATTTCCTATGTCGCCAAGGGATAGCGAAACTGTATGGGTTGTTGTTGACCGAATAACAAAAGTACTCATTTAATTCCTAATAGGGACACATTCTCAGTTGTTGTGTTAGGAATACTATATATCAATTAGATCATATTCCTACATGGGTTACCTTGTACTACAATTTTAGACATGGAAACTCATTTCCCTTCACGGTTCTGGAATAATTTATAAAAATCTATGGGTACACAAGTGCTTCAATGAAAAGATTTTCACCCTAAAAACTATTGCCATTATGAAGAGATAAAACCTGTTTTAGATAAAATTATTTGATCATGTGTCCTTGAATTTAGTGGATATAGAGAAAATCATATCCCTCCTTTAAATTTTTCCTATAATAATAGCTTTCATTTGAAAAATCAGATGGATCCTTTTGAGGCCTTATATGGTTGGATATTCAGTTAACCCCCATGATGGATAAAGTATGGTGAGGTAGCCTTACTAGGTCCCCATCTTATACATGATACTTTAGAATAGGATCAACTAATCAGGAAGGGTATGAGTACTACTATGTAGAGACATAAATCTTATGATTATTGCCTCCACTATCCTTGGGAGTTTGAGTTTGGGGATCTTGTTTTCAAATGGGTATTACTCTATATCATGAATATATTGTTACAAAAGAAATGAAATTGATCTTTTCATTACATAGAGTATTCTTTGATTCTATTGAGAGTTAATATTGTGGAAAATCAGTTGATACTGCCTCAGAGTTACCATGTCATGCACAACATCTTCTATGTTTCACATTTTCACCATAATCATATCGATCTGCCTCATACCTAAGATCATATGGATACTGAGTAAGATTATATTTCTACAATTTATTTGTATCTAGTATCAATCATTGAATAGAGCATAATGGTTATACAAGTCTAGTACATCCCTCTAGTAAGGGTGTTATGGCAGCATAGAAGTGTTGGAGGATGAGGCATTGGAGTAGGAGGCAGACGTACGTGCCTAGTGGCCAGAGTTTTGTTAAAAGATAGTCTCACTACCCTTGGATGGTGAACTAGAGATGATTACATTTATAGTGGGGATACTATAAGAACCCTATTTTCACTAGGGTATGATTCCATTAAATTTTTTTCTAACAATTTATGTTGAACCTGATATGGAACCTTAATGAGTTAGTAAATGTATCAAGGGTGTCATGGAATTGTTTAAATCCTGAAACCCATTATTTTGGGAGATCTAGGCTAGGAACATTTTTTTATTTAACCATGTGGGAGGCCACATAGTTATTTAAAACATTGCGGGTGGTATACTTTTTGAATAGAGCCTTACTATACGGTTGGTACACGAATTCTCTATGTGTTTGGATTATGTGTGTGAGTACCTAATCTAACATAGGTACCCATGAATGGATTAAATATGGTTTGGAAATATATATATGAACACTTTATAAAAGATAAAATTTGGAAAATTTAACATTTTAACCCTTAATGATAAAATTAACCCCCCCCCCATCTTCCCTAATCTGATTTATAGCAGGATTAACCTCCCTTTCACTAAATTTGGAGCTTTTTGAAAGGCTATCATAGAGATAAAGATATATCAGACATATAGGATCCATTCATGATTCATTTTATCATGTTTTATGTGCAATTTTATGTACTAAAGTCTTTTTGAGAAATTATTTGTCTCTCTTTCTCTCATCCTAGTTATTTAGGAGTAATTGTTTTTAGCTTTTTCTCAGATCTACTATGTTCCAACATAAATTAGAGGCTAGAACTATATGAAGAGATTCATAAAAGCCAACGGTGGTTATTCTATAACTCATTCCTCAAGATTATTGATTTTTAAAATTACTTGTCTGGCCCACCAATTTCACCAGTCTCCATTTCATGAGCTTATATGTCATGTATATAATCATTTGAATCATATGACTATTCTCATCCGAAATATTCAAATATTTGATAGTGGTTATTCCAATAACACCTACCATCCCATGTAGTAGTTTTTTCCATATATTTGTCATTTTAGCGTTTAACCATGTTTGAGCAGCCATTCAGGTGTTCATTGGCTTAACCATTCTATGGGTTTGATTATATATATTAAATGGCTTGATTTAAATTTTGAATTTCATAACATCAAGTACATTGTATGCTCACATTGTCATAATTATAGTTTTTAAATCAATTTTATAATTAAATGTGAAATGTTAATTAGAAAATATATTAAGTATATGACTTGGTCATTTTATACATAATTGAATAATTGGTTGAACATCCATTGCACCACATACCATGTTAAGGGAGGGTAGCCAAGTGAAACATGATTTTTGAAAATTCATTAAATTTATTAAATTAAATGGTTCTATGCTACTTGGCCTTGTCAGAATAGTTAAGGAATGAATTTAATGAAACAAAATTGTTGATAAATTATAAATTGATTAGTTGGTTTCATGCTCAATTAGACATATCACACTAATTAAAGGTAATGGATTGAAATGAATTAATTATATATGACATCATTATCAAATATTGGGGTGTCCTTAATCAACCTCACCTTGGATTACTAATGGAATGCATTGAGCGTTCGAAGAACCCATTTAGAATTTAATTGTAATACTTTTGTTGTTTTAGAACCACCTTGAAATCGTTCTTTGTCTAACATTGGATACTATGTAGAACATTGTATGGTCTTTCATGTAGTACTACATGATTCCTTGAATACACTCCATGGATCGAACACAAAAATTAGATTCCAGGGTTAAATCCAATCTAACCTAGTCATTTCATAACCCAATTTTACCTTGTATGAACTCTCTGGAAACTGTATTCATATTATTAGAGATTTCATTGGAATATTCTCCTTGTATTACAATGTTATACTTTAGTAGGATATATTCATTACTGGGTTGGTGACCCTTGACATATATAATTCCTTGGATACTACCAGAGAACTTCATTTTTTTTAATAACATTACTAGTTTATTTTATTCATCCTAGAATATCAATATTTCTAACATCTGACAAATTTATAAACTAGTAAAATTAATTTAATGAATTGGTCACATGTTTAAATAAATTCAATGGGGTGAAGTGGGTACTTGGTTATTTAGTTCTATTGTACTTCTATACAATATATATTCATTTTTTTCATAGAGTTACATTTACATAATAATTTCTAGTTGTTATTTATGCAATTAGTGGTGGCCAAATAAGTTTTATCCCACAACATAAATGGGGGTCATTTGGTAGCTGAGGAAAATATCATGTATGCATGTGTTGGTAATGGGAAGATTAATGCTTCAAACACATTATTTCATATATCTATTTGATGGAGATAGTAAAAAATGTTCTAGTTGAAGCTTTGGAATATTTGTATTGTTTATATATTTCATTTTTTACATTTGGGATTTCATGTCATCTTTCAATATTTTATTCATGATTTCCATCTTAGTAGATTCATGAAATATCATCATCAATTGTTGTATGTTATTCTAGTTAATTTAGTATTTGTTATCCTTATCTATTTCCAATGTAACTTGTGTTTAATTATTTTTTATACGATATTTACCTCTATTTATATTTATCTATTGTGATACACTATTGTAATGATGGAATAGTCTTCCCATTGATACACCCTAGGTCCTCAATTATAGTCATCGACCTATTAAATTTGGGAGTATTTTCTTGGGGTAAGTGGTCCCACTAGGATCGGGGAACATTTTATGTGGCATCATATTTTTGAACATCAAAATCACCATAAAGAAACATTTTGATCATATATAATTCCAAAAGATAATTAAACCATTTTTAACAATAAAATTATATATTTTTATACTAACCTTATTCAAATAATATTCCCTATAAAATTATAGTCACATTATTATGAAATAAAGTCCATCACAAAATCACTAAATCAATTTCCATTGATATGTTTCATTTTTATGATAAAATAATTTTCAAAAAATCATATTATTATTCACAAGTAAATATTTTTAAATAAAATTTAAGGGTCATAAAATGCTGGACTTCACATAGGATAACGGTAGGCCATACACCCTTGTTTCCCTTCATGTGTAGGTTCAGTCCCTATGGACTTGACAGACATGGTGTGTTGTCCCTCATTAAATGACATATGCTTTTTCAAAGTATTTAATAGTATAAAATTACCTATAATGTTTTGAACATTCTTAAATACTACCATAATTTATTCAACATTAGATAAAAACTTTAACCTCAATGTTTCTTTTCATAAATTAAAATGTGTATCCAAAAATGTAAAAATATATAATTATACAAAAAAGGCCACCCAAAAAATTCCATTTTCCACCTTAAAATTTCATAACCAAATTCTTGAAAAAGTTTTGTCCAAGACATATATATTATCAAAACCCATACAATTATAAACCTATGATGATATCCAAAAATCTTATAAAACATTTATTGTCTGAAAATATATATAAATCCTCAATTGATACAAATTTAAATGAACTGACCATAAAAATTACATATTATAGTGTTATTTACTAGAATCCACATTATTAGAGTTATGAGGTTATTTTGGGGTTTGATTTATAGAGAATAAGGGTGAGATATTCTACAGAAAATACATAACTTAAAGTTGGATACATATGCTCAGTATCCATTTTTCCTCCAAACCAAACATCATAAACAAAAACATGGTTCCTTTTCATGATAAATCTTCATAATTTTCATCAAAACCAAATCGTTTCCCCAATAATTCCTAATAGTATTAATTTTTTAATAGAGGGATGGAGAAAAATTACATCAGTACGATACAAAAAAGTAATAATTTTATTATATTATTCGAAACATGAATACAAATCTAATTTCTACATATATAATTGTATATTATTTTTAGTATAAAATAAATAATTTACACATGGAAAAAACATATAAATATTTCTCATAGAAACCCATTAAAACCCATATTAAGAATATTGAAACCCATTTTTGCAATGTAGAGAAACACGTCCATAAAACCATACTAGAACCCTTTCAATTAGAATTATCATTTGAAAAACTTTTAATAAATTTCCATAGATAACATTTTTATTAGCCAATGTAATGGAGATATATAATGTTCCTCCTTCTATGTGTAATATATATCATTCTCACCTATTTATCATGATCTATAATAAGGATTGTCATGTCAAATAATCGTTATGTATTTCTTCAATGAGCTATAATGGGTCTCAAACCATCATATAATATATATCTAGATCACCCAATTTTAATATAATGAGTATGTACTATGTCATCCATTAAAAACATTATTTCTTTTCTTTTTCATCATGAATCCCTTCTTAAATACCATTTTATATTAAAAAACTCGGTTATCAAAATACCATTTTCATCTCATAAATATATTAACAAATCTAAAAAATATTCACAATATAAAGAACGATTTTTCATTAAGAAAAACCATGGAATCATATAATATAAAATTAAATGAATTATGGAATCATGACTACATGAAGTGTTGATAATGTAGTATAAGTAAAAATTACATGCCTGATTTATTTTAGTCATGAAATTCACTAAATACATCATTATGTAAAATGAAAAAAATTACATTCAAACTATTTTTTAAAATTTCAGAAATAGATAAAAGTTAAATAAAATAATAATACGGTAACAGTAAAAAATTAATTTCCATAATAACATTGACACTAATCAGAAATATTTTTATTATTTAAGTACTAAATTCATAAAATTTAAATGTATTCCCTTACCTCTAGTATGATTCTCTATGCAGGTCATTTATCCTCAAAAAAATAATATTAAAATTTTATACATTATAATAACATATTTGAAGTTAAGTATTCCATTTATATAACTTATTTTCATCTATTATACAATTACATAATATTATAAGTTAACAATGATTGTTATGATGATATCAGGAACTTATGTAAAAAAAAAATTGTATGTTGACTATCAAAAGATGTCATGATTCCATCTTCTCCATATTAATAATAATGAAATAAATATAATTTTTATTAATCAATTATAAATTTTAATAATCAAATTAAATAACAATATGAAAATTAATCAGCATTATTAGAATGGAGATAATGGTTCCTATGTAATCATGAATAGCATTTCAATTTTCCAATTACTAATTCAAAAAGATGATACATATTTTCTTGTCCTTCAATAATTATCATGATATCATATATTTGATATAAATTATATATATATATATATATATATTTCTTGTGATGTGGTGATGCAATACAAATCATATCAGTTTGTGGATGTGATAGTCCACATGCATGCATAGATTATGTAACATCCCACCCCTCATTATCATGAGATGTGATGAGGGTGATACTAGGTCATACAAGATATTTGACAGACACCATACTGTATAATTAAATTTCTAGGGCTTCACACGATGGTGGAAGATTATTTAACCTATTAAAATAAAATAAAAAAATCCCTGAATACCATAATCAAAAAACCAGTCGATGACTATTTTAAACAATGTAATATGACTCAATATAAATACTACCAAACAATAACCAAAACCATATCAACATATATATCATAAAAAACAATGATAAATGAATAATTTAGAAGACATAAAAAAATATTCCTAGACACTAACCCCATATCTACAAAAAATCTACATGCTCTAACTCAATAATCCATGACAAGAGTATCATGATGCATCACCATAGAAATGAGGTAACATCTCATTAAATGTGTCTCAATTAAAAATATCTGCAAATGAAATAATGTTCCCATCACTGAGGTGAGTATAAATATCAGTAGGATTTCAAAAAACATTTCCTCCCAAGTAATTCCACCAAGATATACAATGTTACAGTATCTTTATAATTTTTTAATATAAAATAATTTGATACATATCATTAAAAATTAAAAATAGATTCATTGAAAAAATGTTATCCAAACCAAAACCATTTTCCCTGGAATGTAAAATAACATGTAGTTTAAACCATTCAAAAAAACATTTTGGAATTACCCATTCCATTTTATATATCAACACACGTATATCCAGGTAATGGTTCCATAATCTTGACCAGTCTTTCATCGATCTATTTAGTGGTCTCATGATAAACATATAATATGTACCACGATGTCACAATCCCATTATATAGGGTTATCTCATTGAAATTGTACTATTGATAATGATTAATTCCAAATCGCATTCAAAACCAATTATTCCAATATATTTCAATAAAAAGTACCTGGAATAACATTTTATTGAATAAAAACATCCATGTTTTTAAATCATTTTTTTTTAAATCATGAAACAATGCACTTTTTAGAACAAATAATTTTCAAAAAAATTCAAAAAACATCACTAAAAATGGTTTACAAAAATCATAGATCAAGATATTCAAAATAGTATTTGATAAGTTAATAAAATTTAAAATATTTACATAATGTTATAATAATAGAAGTCAAGTTTTAAACCACACACCTCACAAATTTGGAAAAAAAAGAGAATTACCGAAACACTTCAATAAATTGTGTAGATCGTACAATACACACCTTACAATTTTCTTCCTATCTTATATAGAGACATATCTCATAATGATTTGTACTAGAAACCATGTGTGAAACACTAGTGTACTAGATCTATGAATCTGCGTGTGAGAAATTAAAAGAAAAATGAAGGAGACCACAATAAAAAATTAGATACCAATGAATCTACACATCTAATGAACCAAGAACCACTATTCGATCAATTTTGAATAAATGAGAAGGGTCTCCCATTTCGTTAAAATTATATGAAATTTTTTAGTGTTATATTGTTGTAAAAGAACCATTACTATTGTTACTTAGATTATATCATCAATTTAAGGCCTTCTAATTGTAAGATATAAGGATAGTCCACACTATTTGGACAACCATGCTCCAATAGTGATGTCCCTTATAACTAGTTCTGCCACTTAAATGATTGGATATCACTATTACACACACTGTGCTCGAAACATGATGTTGGACTCTCCGTGATTTACTCATATAATATTGGTCACAAATCATGTTAGTCCTGTTAATATATCTCAAATAATATGTAGAAATGGTCGGTTTCCCAATGCTTTAAACAAACTCTCATAAGATACTGAATCATATATATGATGTTTTGATTATTTTAAACAATATTTAATTTTGTTCTATTATGTTGTTTTATATGAATAATTGAGTCAAATAAATTCCATGAATATTTCTTCTTAATAATGTGTAGAAATATGTGGATAATTCAATGAAACCACAAGTCCAACCTATAAGGACCCAACCTTAAACCTTACTTAATCTTGAGTTATTACATGATTACACATTGAGGATCTTTTCAGGTTTAGAGTTTGAGAGAATTAGATCATGAAACTTGCATTACATTGCACATTTAATCAAAGTGGTTACATAGAAGACAATATTAATTTTTCCCATCAACGGAAACATATTTAAAATAAAACATGGATTCTTTATTGACACATCCTTGACACTATCATCACATCATGTACCTTTCCCTTGACCTGTGAAAAACATTTAAAAAACATGGGATGAGAATAAAAATACCAGTAAGGGTTAAAAAAATATTGAAAATAAACATGAGTTCATATATACATAAGAATGAAATCATAATTTACCCATAAAACATTGTCACTTTAACATACCTCATCAAATCATGAATAAATCATAGAAATCATAAGACATAAAAGGAAACTTGAGGCATTCATAACATTCTTACGTAGGGAGTAACCCTGTTGGTTACGTTTGGAATACCCACCACATTAAATTCCCTAATCCTCTTCGGAGAAACCTTAACGTTTCACTCCTTCGCATTACCCACTGGATTGGAGAGCTATATCGGGCTCACCCTCCCTTAGTTTATCACAGAACCACCCATTTTCATAAAAATTCCCGAGAACCATAACATAAACGTATCACATAAAACATGAATAAAGGAAACATAAAATTTCCACATTTCAATCACATTATAACATTTCAGTATATTGAAATAATGAATCCATCCAAAAAGAAACCATTTCCAAAACCATTTAAAACATTTAATAAAAAAAATTTGAATCAAAGTGTCCCATACCACCTTGAAGCTTTTAAAATTTTAAACCATTAATATCCATATAAATAAATCCTTAAAACCATTTTGAAAACATGGATATTAATAAGAACAAATAATTAAAACATTTAAAGTGATATTTTGGTTAAAGGGGTTTTACCAAAATTAGAGACACTTGAATACTATAATTGAGGAATAACATTCATTCAAAAATTTATAATATCATGAGAATAAATGGATTAATGATATAATATTCCAAAGTACAGTATATACACCATATAAGAGTGAATTGGTGCATAACAACAATGAAGTCTCAATAGAAATATCAAATGTGATGAAATCCCTTATAAAGAAGGTATCCTTAAATTAAGGATAAATCAATCTCAAAATTATGTGTGAAAAAAATAAATACACCCAATATAAGTGGATATTAAGTGTATAACAATAAAATGTCATTCAAACATATTCAAAGGATGACATATTCAATAACTACATGTTGAACCCAAAGAAATCGAAATTGGGTTAAAAAGTTCCCTTGGTAAAATTCGACAGCCTAACTGCATCACATAAAAATTCAGAAAATGAGTTGATGAGAGATAAAAATGGAATCTCATCACTTGGAAATAAAATTTACATCAATAAGGATATAAAATAACATATCTCAGCAAAATATTATGTTAATTAAAAGGCATAACAAAAGAAGTCTTTTAAAAAGTGGAGGGTGAAAGGTCCCCTTACCGAGTTGGGTAACTTTCGAAACGTACACCCCATGGAAGAAGGGTCATACAATAAAGATGTTAATAACCATAAATGAAATTATACTACACAAATTGTATAATAATGGTCAGTACATACACCACTCAATGGAAATTTTGGCAAATGTAGCATAAATATCACGGGAATAAAAGTGAGATGAAAAATCCCTTACTAAAACTCGACAGCCTAAGGGCGTCACTTAAAACTTCCAAAATGGATTGATGAGAAAAAATAGGGTCTCTCATCATATTAACACAAAGATTATAGAAAGAGTAATATAAAATAACATCCACCAACATAACACAGAGGAGCATAAAATAAGTGACATAAAGGAGAGTACTTAAAAAGAAAGATAGATGTTAGATCTCTTACGAAAATTCAGCAGCCTAACGGTGCCACTCAAAACATTCAAAATGGATTTATGAGAGAGAATATGGTCTCTAATCATATTGAAATAAAAATTAAAATATTATTAATATAAAATAACATCCCAATTACATGAAATATGAGCTTTAAAAGGAATGACATAAAAGAGTGTACTTAAAAAGAAAGAGAGGAGTATGATCCCTTACCTCGGGTCCAACTTGTCTTGTTCGTTTCTTTATATTACTGAATAATAAATTTTGGTAAATTTATAATTTCCTAAGGAACTCCTTTAATTATTATTATTCATTTCATATCACATATTATAATGTTATAATAATTGTTTAATAATGTTAGTTTATATCAGATGTTTTGGCCGATGTTTGGTACATGAGTCAAAAATGAACTTGTTTGAAAAATGATTGTCCATGTAGTTATAAGTAAATAATTTCCAGAATAGTATTAATGATTAAAATATCATATATATCCAGTACATATTCATTGTATACTATTCCATATCATTTATAGATAAAAACGAAAAGCACCGTTCATGGAGACGGTAGGCCGTACGTACGCATGAACGCTACTTTCATTCTTTCTTTGTCATATTAACGGAATTAAAAATAAATGATATATATATATATATATTATAGTTCCAGTATAATATATATGTTATATAGGTAACATATGATCATTAATTTAATTCTTTATATGTTACATGTATTGCATGTACGAGTCACATCACTTGAGGGGGAGTAGTCCACACTTCCTCATATGAAATTATCGCATTTACACAACATGTAAAGAATAAAGGTATGGATTAAATATAAAATACAGAAGTATATAGTAAACATAAATACCATATATATCACATATAAAATACAGTGACATCATAATGGCCATCTTTAAAGGTGTTAAAAGAATATTGAACAATCATCATTTTGTGAGGCAGAAAATCGCCAACCATAGAAACAGT
This sequence comes from Viscum album, assembly GCA_963277665.1. NCBI lineage: Eukaryota > Viridiplantae > Streptophyta > Magnoliopsida > Santalales > Viscaceae > Viscum > Viscum album. Next base: position 1,882,690,826 of record OY728163.1, read on the forward strand.
ATGTTTTTTAACAATTAGACAAAGGTGTGTGTAAGTGTAGCTAGATTAATTCTTATAAAAACATCCAAGTATATTTAATATACTGGATTTGTTAAAAAATAAATGAATAAAAAGAGTTTAGGGGGTTGGAGAAGGAAAATAAAACAAAAGGACACAAGTGAAGACATTACCTTAAAACCAGGTAACTCCCTTTGGTTTGAGCTAAAAGGCTTCCTTGGGAAGACTTCTGCCCAAAGTGAGGATTCAAGGAGTTATAGAGGGATGTTTAGAGACAAAATGGTCAGGGTTTGTCCATGAAAAAGGCTTTGTATGTGTGGTTAAAGAGGTATAGGTGGGGTCCTTTTATAAGAGGAGAGGAGGGGCACTCTTTGAATGTAAGGAAATGTTACATTATTTTAGAATGAGTTTCGGATATTAATGGTCCCACATTGATGTTTTTAGATGATAAGGTGATAAGGGTTCGAAATACACCCATAAAATAGGTTTTGGACATGTGTTGGTCTTATATTTTACATTATCATTCCATTTTATTTAAATCGTTAAATAATGAGGTCATCGCTGCATCATCATGATGTCATAAATAATATAATTTATTTGATGTCTAAAAAATATAAAAAAAATTACTATGATGTATGAAATCTTTTTAGATTTCCATTGATTATTTATAGTCAAAAATATGACTTCTATAACCCCATGTAAAATTTTTTTTAGTAAAACATTTCATGTTTGTGTCATTTTTACTTTAACATTAAATAAAAAGATATTTATGTCATTTTCCAAACAAAGTGGCTCCATGAGGTCCCCAAGTTGACCCATGGATTTTCTTGGTCGTCCATGACACATCCAATGAGGGTAGTACATGTTTCTAGGTCATTTCATTTTATTAAAACATTATTCTTACATTAAACTACACAAATTACATCTAATCGCGATGAAAAACTTAATAAGTTACTATTCACCAAAAAATTATTTTAATCCCATTGAACCACATTTTACTTCTTAATGAAAACCATGTATGTCAGATTATTGAAATTCAAAACACAAAGATGGAAAAATTTCATTTAAACGGAAAATCAGTTTTTATAAGTACCACTTAGTGGTTTCACTATTCATCAAAAATTGAAGTTTTTCAGAAAATTACCAAAAGTTCACCCTTAGCTATATTTGATATTCCGAATTCAAAAATGATGTCTATTTCACAAAATTAAAAATATATAAGTTTCATTAATTAATTTAATAATTAATTCCCACTGTCAAAACAAATAGCGTGTTTTTATGAAACAAAATGTATCAAAAGATTGACACTAGTTTATGTCCGATTTCAAAGTGAAACGTACCATGGAAGCTTGGGATGTTTCATTAATTTTTTTTTGATTTCCCCATTCAAAAAAGTAAATTTATTTAGTTAAATTGAATATATAAAAGTTTGAAATATTGAATTTAAAAAGGGTTCACAATTAAAAGTTTGTAAAAGTGCAATACTAAAAATGAATTTATTCTTACATTATGTCTATGAAACTAATAATATGGATTCAAAAATTATAAGGATTATATAAAGTTAAATATTTAGTTAATACTATTCATAACCTCTTTTGAACGACTTGTTTGGGAAGTCATGGTGCGCTTGAACTCGGTGTTGTGTGTAGTGCAAGTTATTGAATTATTTTGAAAAAATAACACACTATGAAATCTTGGGGTGTTACATTCTCTCCTCCTTCAATAAATTGTGTCCTTGCATTTTGAAATTGTTACTCGAAAATAATAGGTTGAGTATTGAAAATATCATTGTGGGAAAACCCACATCAAAAATTGGGTTGATAAAATTTAGTCTTAATAAGAGGAAAAGAGAACTGAAAGGGTCACCACCAAATGATGATCTCTATTTGGTGAACATTTGTGGAAATTAGAGACAAATAATAGGAAGAAAAACGTAAATATTTATAGGTAGTGATTGAGTTCATCAATCCCAAACATGTGTAAAATTGAGGGCCTTAAATTCATCAATCTATGATGATTTAAAATACCATCAGTTCATCAAAACATATGGTATTCGGATAACAAATTTTATTTTGTTTTATTATCCCTTCACTAAAGTATAGGAATTAATTTCATCACTGAATACGAGAGGATGAAAAGTATATACTTGACAGGTAGAGTCTCATCCTTTAACTATGTTCTACCACAAACTTATCTTTAACTCTAAAAGATAATAGAACGTAAAAATAATATTCTATTTATCCTATTCATATGGGGTTAAAAACATGAATTTATAGTTCATCAAGTAGAACCATTAAAAAACTACATTATTCAATCCAGGACATCACGTGGGTCAGTGGTAGGTGATACACCCTTGTCGCCCTTCAGTTGTGGGTTCAAGTCTCACAGCCTTGCTGGATGCGACGGGTTGCCGCCCAACCTCCGAGGTGTCCTTTTATGGGAATAGAAAATAATCCAAACTAGAACTATCCAAAATACTTTAGACCAAAATATATAAGGAAGGTAAACACAATGAAGATCCTTTTTTCTGTGTAATAACATGTGAACACCTTCATCATGTATTCTTTTAAAACACTACAACATCCTCATTTAACATAAAACCTTATTCATTACATTCATGATCCCTTATTTATTAAAGAATAATAGAAATACTCATTCAATCCAAAAATGTTGTAAACCCCATCAATGATGGAATATATAAATCATTAATCATTTTCAAGGTAGTCAAGATTATCCAATATAATTTATCAAAATCAATCATGTTTTATTCTAAAATCACTTCCTCAGTATCAGAACCATATTATGGTTTATATTTCTCTCAACCATATATTTTCCAATAATTTAACCTGCTATTGAGTCACTTTTCATTGTTCCACACAATCTCATGTCCTTAATGAAACAGTACTGCAGTACTATCCTTATATACTTCATAATAACAAATACATTGTTGATACAACACTCAAATGACATAATCAACATAAGAAATCTAGTCATTCCTCTTCATCTGTGGTAGTATCATAACTTGACTATAATTCAATAGAATAATTTGCGACATAGTCTGATGACTGAGACATAGGTTTTCATAGTGTCCAAACTCCTTTCAAATGAATCATTGTACATTTGAAACCATTTTCTTACCCTTGCAGTCACGTACCTTGTGCCCTTTTCCTCCACACTTATAACAAACTCCCATTCCTTTCAGGCATGTTCCAGGGTGTTTCTTCCCACAGTTATCACATATGGGAAAATTCTTCTTTTCCCTCTTCCCTTTATCTGTCTTTCTCTCTTCCATCATTTTATTCTCTTCCATCCCTTCAAAGCGATAGGACTCAGTAAACTCTTTACTTATCTTATCAACACATGATATTATTTCTTCATATGATGATAATACATGGGAGAGTATTTCTCTTATAACTTCTTGCTTAAGACCATGAATGATATGATCTTTTATTCTCATTGGATCATGTGCATTGTTGGAGTTCTCATTCCTTCTATTGGGAACCATTTCTAAACAATGGCATACACTAGATTAGTTTATGAATAACAATACCTAATCCCAAACATGTAAAACACATAACATAAATTAAATAGTTTATGGATATAATCCATAGTCATAAAATGTCTCCTTTGAAAATTTATATACTCATAAACCCTTCATAATGGTTTGTAAATAAAATGGAAATTATCCCAAGAATATCCCCCGGGAGTGTCATAACCAAGAGTGCAGCAAGGCCCGTTGTTGTGCACCAGTTCCAGTTCGAGTCTAGCTCAAATTGGTGTTTTCGGGTTATATCACTATGTAAATCTGTGCCAGAGCCATCTCTACCTGCTCGTATCCAGACAGGGATGTATTGCTTAGAAAACTCAAAAAATCTCTATAATACCAAAATTCTAGGAAGTTCTTCTATACTAATCCTCAAAGTTCATCTTAGGTCTACATTCTATAATCAGTGTTTATCTAAATCTATCTTCCAAGGTTTGTACTAAACTTTATCTGATACCAACTGTAACGTCCCGACCCCAGTTACCTAAAGCCAGTGCATTATAACATAACATTGTCATGATCACAAAAGATCAAGTATCGAATGACCGGTTAGTTTAGTAGCCTTGAAAACACTAGATATATTGATAATGTTTTACATTACATCATAGTCTGAATACTAAAACAATCTAGTTTCCAGAGTCCACACTATTATCCCCTCATACTATCCCTGCATGTCATTCAGGAATTATTTCTTCACATCGTCGGAAAAATAAAACATAGAAAAGGGGTGAGCTCAAATGGCCAGTAAGGATAACAATATAGTGGGAACATTCATAAATAAGAATAAACATTAAGAGAATGAATAAATAAATAAAAAGCCTTTTAAACTTCAACTTCAACATAGTATGGAAAAAATAAAATGAAATAATTCCATTTACTTATTCACATAGATATTCTAAAAAACCAATAATCACAAGCAATATCAATAACCCCTTTCAAAATAATGGAATGCATAATGCCAGACTACCATAACCACATAGCCAAGGCCTCATGCCAAGAATACAAATATGATTTTTCCAAAGCCTTGTTCCAAGACACTAGTTTGTCTCATGATATCTACCGATGCATGGAGGAGCTATAGCGGGCTCCACCCGTCACATATTAAGTCCAATGCATTCCCATTTGAAAAGGTTTAAACATAACATAAACATTCATATTAAAACTCGCTTACGAAATGTCAATACCTTTACCATAAACCATGAAGGGTATAAAAATAACATATCCATAGTCAAACATATCAAAAAACCTTCAATACAATATGAATGTTTTGTTTCATAATAAATCAGCTTCAAATAAGCTTAAAATCCATCAAAGGATGTTGACATAGATGAAATCAAAACTATTTTCATAGAAATATATCTTTTTATTTTGAAATAATTTAAGAGTCATATAATATAAAACATTTTCTTTGAAAATATTCTTATAAGCTTGTAAGGGAAGCTTTGAAAATTTAATAACGGCGGAAAATAGCTGCACCCGCCGTATAAGTTAAAAAACATTCTTACCTTAATTCTGTCGAAAATGTTAAAAAGGACCTTGTTTGGAAAAAGACGAAAAGATTACTTTATAAACTTCTTATAAAAAGTCAAAAAATGGTATCAATGACTTTAACCCATATTCTGTAAAATAGTAAGAATGTTTAGAAATAAACTTTCGAGAAACATGGATGTGGATGATAAAGAGGTCCTAGTAGATAATTATGTATAAACAATCTCGGATAATGAAGAGATTGTGAAATAACCCGTACATTGTACTTTTCCATGGTTGGGGTAGGTTATACTCTTGTATAATGGTGAAATAATTGTTATTAAATTATACAAAAATCATATACATTATTATGTTATCAAATGTGATCTTTTAACATTGCTTTGTTAATAATATCTTAGTATTATCGTCGTTTTGGGTGTTAACTTAATTGTTTTTTATATGTTTTGTTACGTAAGACATGTTTTTCAGGGATAGGTTATATCTTATTCATATCCAGAATGATATTAATCCCTTAAACAATATTTTTAAATCATAAAATGATAATTATACATGAATGGAAACGATGGAGAATGAATCTCATCGCGTTCGTGGAGATGGTAGTCTGTACGTACGCACGAGCGACAATATCATTCTTTTAATAATAAAATAATATATAAATGGATGTTATATCATATATAAAGAATCATTATCATGTTATATTTATTATTTAAATGAATTACAAATCATTATTATACCCATCCAAATAAAAATATATTGAATAACAATTACACCACGACGTGGAGACGGTAAGCCGTACGTACGCACGTATGGTGACATGTCATTCAAAGGATGGATAGAATACTGAACATGGTTGTACCATATTTTTAATAATATTAAATAATATAGGAGATACTGGAATCATTATTTTATAATGGGAATAAAAATGAATGAAGAAGTTGAATAATAAAGGAACTTGAAAGAGGGTGGTGAAAACGTTTCCTCTTCTTCGAGTTCTTCATTTTGATTTGATCAAAAGTGATCCTTAGGTTGGCTTTATGATCAATATAAGGCCTCTAGGTTGTAGTGAGGGAAGTTGAGAGAGTATTTCTCTAGGTTTTGGCCAATCCAAAAGGCTTTGAATGTGTGAATTAGTGAGAAGGGGGGGGGTTCCCTTTTATAAGAGGGGTTAGGGGCACCTTTGGAAAAGCTAAAAATATTATTTTATAATAAATTCATATTCGGGTTATAATGGTTCAAAAGTGGATTATTTAATGGTTAAGGTGGGGATTGGTCAAAAACCACTCATACAATTGAATTTAGACAGGTTTGGGTAATTATATTAATCTTATCATTAAGTATTAACTCTTAGTTAATTAGTTTCACTTTTACAATGTCTCTTTGTATTTTTTATATTATATGGGTAATAAACATACTATATACATTCAAGAGACCCCCAATTGGTCAATTGATGATACACCTTTCATGATATAAGTATCTTGGACGAACCTTAGATTTTTAGGAATTTAATATCAATTGATAATATAATATTTGTTTCAAAAACTATTTTATGTCAATTTTGGCACTATTCAATAATTTATTTTTATAAAAATCATAACAGAATGATTGCTTAGAAAAAAATACATTAAATAAATACTAACATGTCATATTAACCTGGAAATTTTTTGTTATTTATAAAAAGTTTCAAATTACATTTATGTGGGTATTTTTAATATCAATTATTCTAATTTTTTATTAATTAGGCAATGACTCCATGACCATTGTGTCATTAATAAATTAAATTATTTAACATCTAAAAATTATAAATAAAATACCATTATTTAGAAAATCTTTTTAGATTTCTAATTATTATTTACAATCTAATTTATCTTATGTATAACCCTATATTAATAATGTTTTAGTAAATAATCATTGATTTTAACTCATTTAACTATTCTTTGAATTAAATAATAATAAATGTGCTAATCTAATAAAAGTGGACATAAAAGATAATATTTTACTCCTAATATTGTTTTTGGTAGAGGTACCCTTGTCCAATAGAATTAGTACATTTGTTAGGGTAATATTAATATCATTTTTACCCTTAATTAACCTATTTACTTTTAACCGTGGTAAATAAAAGTAAAAAGATACTATTCACAAAAAATTATTTTCATCTAATTAAACCACATTTTACTCCATGATATTAACCATGTCTCTCAGATTTTCGAAATTCCACTCACAGAAGAGGTTAAATTATGATTTATGAAAAATTTAGTTTTTTTAACTACCACTTAGTGGTTTCATTATTCATCAAAAAATGAAAGTTTCTAGAAAAATAACAAAAATTAGCCCTAAGCTATATTTGATATTATGAATTAGAAAATGATGTCTATTTTACCAAATTCAGAACATATCAGTTGCATTAATTAATTTCAAAATTAATTCCCATCATTAAAACTAATAGCGTGTTTTTAAGAGACAACAACTATCAAAAGATTGACACATGTTTATGTCCGGTTTAAATGTGAAATTACATCCAATGTCCAACATTGTAATAAATAGTAAAAATATATTCTAAATATACTTTAAATCCACTTAAATTAATAATTTATCAATATTAATTATTTTGATTAAAAATGTTGTTTTTAATTAAAATTTAGTAATTTTCACTATTCATCAAAAAATGAATGTTACCCGGAATGTACCAAAATTTCACCCTAAGATAATTTTGATATTGAGAATCCAAAAATGAAGCCCATTTCGAAAGATAAAATTTATAAAATTTCAAAAAGTAGGTATTACTATTCATACCGGCCAGTTTGATTGGTTGTGGTGTGTTTTAATCTCGAAGTTGTGTAGAATGCACGCTATTGCATTATTCAATGGGAAACATACCATGAAAGCTTGGGATGATTCATTAATTTTTTTTGATTTCACCATTCTAAAAAGTAAATTTATTTAGTCATATTGAATATATAAATTTTTAAAATATTGGATTTAAAAAGGGTTCAATATTAAAAGTTTGTAAAAGTGCAATACTAAAAATTAATTTGTTCTTAGATTATGTCTAAGAAACCCATAATATGGATTAAAAAATTATAAGGATTATATAAAGTTTAAAATTTAGTGAAATCTATTCATAACCTCCTTTTAATGGCTTGTTTGGTAAGTCATTCTGCGCATGAACTCGGTGTTGCATGCATTGCATGTTATTGAATTATTTTGAAAAAATAACACACTATGAAATCTTGGGGTGTTACATCGCACACCATAAAAATAATAATTATGGTGTTCTCTTGTGATTTACAGTCATTATGATGTCGTTAATTACACATTTTACCATTAAACACATGGTTTTACCTCTTACGACATTCGACGTGCATTTTCGGTCACCATGGTCACACAATATCTTTGATTGTTGTACAGTCTACCTAACCATTTCACAATTTTTCCACCTTTTATTGTCGTCCGATTTAATGTCATTATTATGGGGTTTGGCTGGTTTTACCACCCCACACACACTTTTAATGCACACAAACACCTATAAAACACATATTCATCTGTGATACGCAAACTGCGCGTCTGCATGGAAAGGCGTCACCTCAAACACCTCACAATTAATAATTAGTGTTTTTTCATTTGATTAATTGTCATTATGATGTTGTTCAGTATTAATTTGACCATTAATCACATGTTTTTTCCATTTACAACACACGGAGTATGTTTTTTGTCACCGTGGTCACATGACACCACCGATTTACATGTCATCTTCCCGACCGTTTCACAATTCATCCACCCTTTGTTGTTATACAATTTTATGGAAATATGAGGTCATTTTGGCTAATTTTGACCACCCCTTCCTCACTATTATAGAGCACCAAGCACCTAAAAACAAATATTCAACCATGCCACACAAACCACATGTTCGGATGACATGTCGTCCCCTCATCCTTCTCACAAATAAAAATTAGGGTGTTATCAAGTGATTTCATGTAATTCTGATGTCTTTCGGTATGCAACTGACCATAAAATTCATTTTTTTACCATTTGAGACAGGCAGAGTGTGTTTTCAGTCTTCTCGGTCACACGACACCTCTGATTGACGAGTCATCTTCCTAACCATTTCGAAATTCACCCAACCATTGTTGTCGTCTGATTTCATGGCATTATGAGGTCGTTCGGCCAGTTTTGACCACCCCACACATGCTTTTCAAGCGCATCAATCAACTAAAAATCACATATTCGGTCATTCCATGAAAATCACACATCCTAATGACATTCCATCTCCTCGTGGGGTGGGGGCTGTCAGGGGGTGGGGGAGCTATCTGTGGGGTGGGGGGATGTCCGATGGTGTGGGGGTGTCCAGGGGTGAGGGGGGATTTTCTAGGGTGAGGGGGATATCTAGGGGTGGGGGAGATTAAAGGGATTGGGGGGGGACACTGCCATAACTCCATAATGGAATATTTTTGTAACACCATAATGACAAAATAGGCTAATGGCATATTATCCTTTTGACATTAAGGCCAATTGACCATGTTCCCAAAATCCCTAACGACCCAATTTGATTTATATATATATTATCTTAATAAATATGTCCAAATTACATTTTCATTGTTTAATTGGTTCTTTTGTATCTTATTATAGTTTTATTGATGCAGATGATTGGAATATATTAGAGCAGTTTGGATCATTGTATGTGAAGAAGTATGTCTGCCATTTATTGTTTTTGAGGAACCAGATGTTTATGCAATTTTTAATTGTTTTTCTTTGACATTTTAGTTGTGTTTCTAATGTCAGAAATATTTTTTTTGATTTCTAGAAATGTGATATATAATTTATTTTTTTACAAACAATTCAATGTTTATGGCTGCATTGGAGGGTGCATTTTGTCATTACCAACATTGTTCACCATTGGCGGTCGGTATATGATGATTTTTCGATCTCCTAAAGAGACCGACAATGGCGGTCACTATAGTCCCACCCAATAGTGTCTTCCTAGCAGTCGCGGTGGACTGAATTTCAAGTCACCTATAGAGACCGCCAATGGCGGTCGCTATAGGCCCAATTTCTCGTAGTGAATTAATAATTTTTAAACAATTTATTTAATTATGATATTACATAATTATATCAAATTACCATTTATAAGATTCCAAAAATTAATTTATACTTTTATTGGTGAGGTAAATTGTTTTCCAATCAATATTCTATCCATTATAAAAAAATGAACATTTAATAAAAAATGGTATTTGGTACTATTCAGCGGAAAATAAATATTTCATTAAGAATACCAACATTTCACAATAATATAATTTTGAAAATTGTGGTTTAAAAATTAATGTTTATTTTTTATCCATATAATTTATATAATTGATAACTTTTTTTGTTAAAATAATGGGGCAAAAAAAGATGGTCTAACTGCATTTTTAAAAATATTGCATTTTAATCTGTATAATTGGATTTATTCTTATATAATGACAATAAATTCATTTTTATGAATTTAGAAACATTTTATTACATATATAATTTATAATGTACATAATATCTTTAATATTATTCAACCAGCAAATTTAACTGTTAGGTAATAGCGGTAATATAAAAAAATAATATTTAATTGTATATCATTATTAATTTAAGATTGGTGTGGTGTGAACCCTATGTTGGTGGTGAAATTATATTTAACAATTGACATAATAAAAATTTGGGTTGTTACATTCTTCCCTCCATTATTAAATTTTTTTCATCGTAATTTGAATCTATACTTCAAAAAATCATATGTTGATTTCAATTGTCCTTTTATGGGGAACTAACATTTGAAATAGGGTTAACAAAATATATTATTAATAATAAGGAAAGTGAAATGTAGAGGTCAAAAAAACTTGGAATTTGAATCAGTGAACAATAGTAAAATGTAAAAACATAGGCATTGAAAAAACATTTTATCCATCAAGTACTTATGGAAGTAATAGAGAACATGATCATTATAAGACTAACCATCGCAAAGCTGTAAATTTATTTGTGTTTAAAAGAAAATTATTTTGCTAGAATAAAAACTAAATGTATAATATTTTAATTAAAAAAAATTTCCAGATTTTATAGAATATTTAAATATTCAGACATAAACATGATAAAACAGAATACTTGATTACTTTACATATCATATGGGTAATCCATTGGTTGTACTTTCATCACTTTTAATTTCATTTTATACACATAGAGACTGAAATTAAATATTAATTTTTCTACCTGAAGTACTTAAGATGAATCATAATTTACAAAAGTATTTCCACCAACCACTTAAATGTTTACCAAAACAAAATTTTATATCAAAATGTTTCAATGAAATCATACATCAACCTCAAACAATAATTTACACTATAAAAATTATTCCCTTTCATAATTAGGTCTCTTAAGAATAAATCAAAATACATGAAATCTAGTTCAAATTATAATTTTTTTAAATATATCAATCAATTTATAAAATTATATTCCCCATATAGTAAAAAGTAACTCTTGATAAAACATACCAAATATATGAATATGGTGATCTCTTAAAATCGTAATGAAAACATGCATTCTTCCAAATACCAATAGAAGAAGTAATTAATTATAATCCTTATATATATCAATATCTTTATAATTATGGTATCGTTGAAGAAAAAAATTTACAACATAAATAGTAAATATAATAATAAAAGTACTGTTATTATTCCTCTTAGATATCTATAACAAAAAAATCATTACTGTGAACCCTTTGCTTATTCTATGTTGTATTTTCTTGATTATTTGGACATTTATCAATATAGTATCCCCTTTCACTATAGTTGAAACACATTGTATTAGTCATTTATTTCATCCCCATTCATTAGTTTACCTAGTGACCATTTTTTGAACAATTATAAGATTCACCCAATACATTCATGTACTTCCGACGGTGACACCATATAAAATGATCACATGTGGTAAAATCCTTCTTTCACTTATTGAATTTATCAATATTTTTCTCTGTTTTTAAATTATTATCATTATTTATATTAAACTCATAAATAATTCATAATGTATTCTATGTTTTTATACCACATGTGACAATATCCCTTTACGATGAGAAGGTTTGGGAGACAAATTCCTTCTAGATGAATGGATTTAAATCAAAAATAAACATTCAATGTTTCTTCGTGGGTTATGACTATAGTCTTATGTGTTCCTTTCAAACCGTGTAATATTGGATTCATATTTTTCAAAATTTTCATCATACTTTTTCCATAGAATCATGAATTTTCTCCTTATATCTATTCATTGTTCCTAAGGGAAAAAAATTTCAGAATAAATCATTAAAATCATTCCATTCTGTGTCTTCTATTTCTTCCTATTACTTATTATTTTGATTCAATGACCACCAATGATTAACATATCTTAATTGGTGATAACATTCCTAGAAAACATTATAAATTTATTAACATCCCATAATGATAAATATATTTTATAGGGAACATATCCATTGATCAGCCTAAACTGATTTCGTAGTCCCATTGAATGTGGGAGTTTTTTTCTCATGAAGTGGTCTAACATTGTTCTTAAATGTTGTGGTTTAGAATGCTCTATAAAATTATGGTTTTTGTTCATAACCTGAGTCACTTGCCAAAATATGGATATAAGTTTTTCTATTGTAGTTGTATCTACAGTTCCTACATCACCACAATTTATTATAGTGAAATCCCAACATGGAATACGCATGTTGACTTGTTATACATTCCATCCTCTAGCTTCCATTTCTAAACAATGGAACAAAATAAATTAAGAAACGAATATTAATTTATAATTTAAAACTATAAAAAAACATAACATAAATTTAAATTTTATTTATAGATAATCCCATAATCATAATCATGGCTTCTTTGGGGACATTTTACAATTTAAATTCAGAATAATGGTTTATAGTGAGAATGTGGTTTTTCATAATAATATCCCCTGGGAGTGTAAAACATGGTTCATGTTAAGGCCCATTTTCATGTACATTGTTACACAATGTCCAGACCAACACACTATGTCAAGGTTATTACCCCTAGTTACTTACGTTCCTGAACCATGTCCATGTATACTATTTATAATGGGTTCATTTTTAAGAAGATGCATTTAATCTCTACATTTAAAAAATTCATAGATTCTCATCTATTCTTATCTTAGAAATATATATATTGGTCATGTTCCCTAATATACATTTCCTAAATCTATTTTCCAAATATTATATTAAACATCATCTATTACCAACTTTTAATAACATGACCTCATTATCCTAGACCAGATGTCGTCCATTAATAAATTTGCATAGATACAAAACATGAATCCCAAATTTCCAATATGTTTCGATGTATTGGAAGATACATTACATACATGGACTTTATGATATAACATGAAATGTAAATAAAAACACAACAAATCCATTGGAAACACCCATAATCCCAATATCATCTTTTCGAATCAGTCATAATATATATCTTAGAAATGTAGGGAAAATAAATCATAACAAAGGGGTGGGATCCAATTCTTAGAACGAGTTTCTAATACAACAAAAGATAACATAAATTAACAAAAAAATATGGAATGATGAATAACAAAAAATGAATTCCATTAAAACATAATCATTATCATATTATGGTAGGAATTAATGTTGATTAAAAACATCAATATAAATAATCACATTATAATAAATCATTACAATGATTATTCAACTAGTTGAATAATCACATTGAATATCCATTACTACTATCATAATGATGGAATGTATAGTGTTTGACACTTGCACTACAATGATATGTCCTCATGATAGTTACTACCAATATTTATACTCAATAAAGTAGAAGTCTGTGGGTAGAAAATATTTGGATTCGTTTCATGGTCTATCCACCTGAAAATTTATAACTCATTGTAAACAAATTTCATGGGGTTTTTATATACTAATTTCATATCATGAGACCTACCATTGTATCAAGGGAATATATTGGATCCCACCCATCACACACTATATCCAATGAATTCCTCAGGTGTCAGATAATCAATTTAAAATGATATCATTTAATCAATCCATCCAATGCCGTATTGAATTATTTAAATCATGCTCATATATTAAAATACATCTTAAAACCAATGAATATTTTTTGAGAGAAATACCCTCATTATTTGGAAGAAAGGTTTTTTTAGAGATTCATTTATATGTTTCATAATATCAGATTGAAAATATGAATTTACCTTAATGAAAATGTATTTAAAATGGAAAAATATTTGAGGCTTAAATTATTCCCAACTAATGTGAAAAAATATAAAATGTGTTTTTATGAAATATTTTAAATGATCTAATTTGGAGTGGTTAATAAGAAAATTGTAATGAGTAATTTAAATATACAAAGGGATAATATTTGTACAAAACTAAAAGTGAAAAATATTTGTCTTCCTGATAAAATGAGTGATTATAAGTATATAATGATTTCTTCAAACTAGTTATGGAGTTCATGTAACATATATTTCTTCTTTATTTTATTCAAAAGGAGGTGTGCCAAAGGATGTCAATAAAAACTGAAGGGATTCAATATATATTGGGGGAAATTTTCATTGAAGAAAAAAAATTCTAACAAACAAATACAAAACCAATAAATCACTATATGATGAATGATAAGTATGAAAGAAAACTCAACATTTATTTTATCAAAATCAAACTAAAACCAATACCAAAATTTACGACTACAATATGAAAATAAAAAATGGAAGGAAAAAATAAAATACTCTAATGAGAACTCTGAGATCCAAACATGGTTATTTAGCCCAACTATATAACAACCCATGTATCACAATGTATTTCTAAAATCTGTATAACTTTACCTTTTTTTAATGTCTCGAAAATGAATATCGGAAAAATCACAAATAATCCTACATAGGTGTGAGTAATGGAACTCAATGGATTATCCCCTAATTAATTCCCTACTCACACCACTAATAAAGAATATGATAGACAATTTTTATAAAATTATTTATATATCAAAATTTATAAAACTGTTTATATCCAAATATAATCAATTTTCAATGTATAACATTTTTATCAAACTACACCATTTTCCATTGAATGATTCAAAACAATGTTTTATAACCATATGATTAATTCAACATTTGCATACCCCAATACAATCATACTACTACACTTCCATGCTTTGTTATAATTGTTCCATACTCATGAGTGGTTTCTCATCAATCTACCATGTATTCATAATGTAATTATATATCATCCTCCATTACACCTTTTGTATCAAGCAAAAGGTCATATTTCATTTAGTCCTCATCATTCAGTATGAACACACCGACCAAGTATTCCCAACAGCCATTCCTATATTATCATTACCAAAACCCTTTCAATAAAGAAACAATTTCTGTAAATAACATTTTCAATAAGAAAGATTACTAAACTCTTTTCAAATAATCATTTTGATATCATTTATCAGAGAAAATTGAACAATAATTCCATGAATTTATACAAATCCAAAAACCATAATCACATAAGTTTACTAACATGTCTTGACAAGAATGTTCGAAATATATTTCAATAAAAGTAAAAAATTTCAATCAAAGTCTTCAATATATTGAATGACTATTCATCAGTGAATCCACCAACCAAATTTATTATGTTGAAACAATGAATGATATGATGAACTTCCAAAGAAC
Organism: Viscum album; assembly: GCA_963277665.1. Lineage (NCBI taxonomy): Eukaryota > Viridiplantae > Streptophyta > Magnoliopsida > Santalales > Viscaceae > Viscum > Viscum album. The sequence goes on from OY728163.1 coordinate 1,882,706,538, forward strand.
ATAGATAAATCTCCATGACCGACCATATAATTACTCCCCTATCAAAAAAAAGAAATATAAAATTATTTGGAATTGGGAACGATAAATCAAAACACATGGGCATAAATATATTATAATGTGAGAATGGGTGAATTAGATCATATAAAAATCAACAAATATCAAGAATGATCACATATCATGAAAATAGAGCAAAAATGAACCATGGAACAGAACCAAATCACTTCCATTCAATAGGGAGTGGTTCTCTAACCATTGAGAGAGAAAACCCCAAGTTAGGACTGTTTTCATAAAAAAATTTCATTAAAACATTAATCTAACCAAGAACCACTATTATGGTTCTAGTTTCTTTTTTATTCATGGTTTAGTCATATGGTTAGGCAACCCAGGTGCTAACTATTAATTATCTACTACAAAAATGGATATACCTTTCATTGTCACCTCACGGTGTTTCTAAATAGTGTGCCTCCAATTCTAAAGCCACTATATAAAATGTTGATAGAAACCATAAAAAATAGAATGGTATATACATAGTGGAAGTAATATTTGGTAAAATTGTGTTTCATCCGTGCACTATACCATTTTTTCATGTATCTCTATTATTGGTTTCCTGGAATTGTTTCATGGTGTTCCCAAACATACACTATCTGTGAACATATAGAAAATCCCCAACACATCTTCAATGGTTTTCCCTACTCTCCCAAACATAACCCATACACATTACATATAAACACATAAATAATTTGTTAATTACTGGAAATATGTTTGTGTTACATTCTACCCACTATTAACCTTTACATCCTTATAAATTTTAAAATCATCATTTCCATCAAACAGCTCTGTCCATTCTATTTTAAATTTTATCTTGAATTGTGATGCCTCTTCTATGATCTGGCAATGTTTCCACGAAACAAGAACTGGATCGATGCTTTTTTCACATAGGATGTTCATATTCTTATCCAAAAACTCCAATGGAATGTGAAAAAAATCTTGATCATGGTAAATATGGTCCCATCAGATCACATAGTAAAGATTGGGTAGATAATTTTTCAACTGAGATACATTGAAATCATTAAACACCACACTGAACTGCGGTGGAAATTCCAATATATATTCCATATATCCAACTTGTTCTAATATCTCAAAAAATAATTTTTATCATGAATATAACATTCTCATATTCCAAAAAATTTGATTTCCATCATTGGAGAGATCCTCATGAACACATGATCACTCAATGTGAATGACAAACATCGTCAATGGTGATCCACATACAACTTATGGTGACTATGTTCCGTTTACATGTATTTAACAGTGAAATAATCATTATACATTATTTCATTAATATGGATAAAAAACTAGGGATGTCTCACTTCATTCCTCAAAAAAAGGGGGAACAACATTGAATAACATACAATTATTTAGAAGGATCCTTAGGTATTAGAGACTGATGGATATTGTTTTACAATAACCCAATTAATGGAACGTTATCTTCCCGTGAGCCACCAAAATTCATTACAGAAGCCCCAAAAATATCATCCAATAATTGTATTGTCATTTCATATTGACCATCGATATATGATGATACACTATGCTCATGGTCAATTGGATCCAATGGGCATGATGCAAGGAATTCCAAAAATGATATGTGAACCATTGATCTCAGTCTAACACTATTGAAACTAGTATGCCATGTCCCTTCAGTAGTACTCAGATATAGATTTTAGACAAGTATTTCACCATATGATATTCACGAATAGGGTTGAAATTAGTAGACATTGAGATCCAATCCACTATCACCCATATGGAGGCATGTTAATGAATTTTCCTCTGAGGATCTGTTACAATATCCTTGGAAATATGCTCCAACTTCCTAAAATTACTATGTGAAGGAAACAATATACCTATTGGTTTTTGATGCTCTGTCATACCTTGCTGACATGTTAAGTATCACGAAACAAAATCCACCACCTTTCTTTTCATACTGACCGACCAAAACATTTTATTTAAATGTTTTATAAATATTATGTACTCTATGATGTATATCCCATATTGAATGGTGGTAAGAATGAATAAGTTGATCCTAGAAATCCATATGTACATCCATCTGGTTTTTGAACTAAAAAAATAAAGTCTCATACATTTTAATCCCTCAATGGTATCCCCACCCATGTGTTTTTAATTCACCACAACACATTCAGAATTACATATCTCTTCCACTTTAACAATATTTAAAAAATTGGGAACCACTGAAACTAGAAATAAAAACAAAAACATCATTTTTCTTACATTACACTTAAATCTCAGTGAGGCCCAAAATCAATTGCCACTCATCTAAAGCCTCTTTTTTCAACAGATCATGTGACATTATTCTTAATCGATCTCCCACTGAATTTCCATTTCTTGGTGGGTACATCCTGTAAAATTTAAAAAAAATTAGATACTCTATATGTAATCATTGTATCATATTCAAATCACAATGTGGGAATATATGTTTCAATATCTTATATTTCATGAACCTAGTAAATTTATCACCACTGACATAATGACACCATGTATTCCAGGCATGGACTACAGAAGCTAACACCATAACATGGGTTAGGTAGTTCTTCTCACCCACCCACAACATATTTGTTCCATAAGAAAAAAACATGTCTTATTGCATGAGAAGACATCCCAACCATGAATAAGAGGAATCATAGAACACTACATACCCATTCCATGATTATGGAATTATCAAGATAGGTGATGATGTAAAAAGAACATTCAGGTCATGGAATGACTTCTAAAATTCCTTATCCTATTTTATTGGACTATTTTTTTCAATGTTTTCATAGGCGATTCTTGTTGGGAGAATTCACAACCAAAGCATCGGTAATAATTGGCTAGACAAAGGAAGATTTGTTTCTGCATAATGTTCTTCAGTGTTTTCAAATACATTATATCTTCTATCCTTTCCGAATCCAATTAAATACCACATTCACAAATTACATGGGAAAATTCATATCTCTCTTGTTTCCAAAAAATAAAACTTTTATAATTTGTCCAACATATGAAGATTCCTCAATATTCTAACACTATTTAAAAATATTGCTCATTCTCAACCCTTAACATTCAATACATGAATATGTAATCGACCAACACAACCACATAAGAAATTATATGTTCTGAAAATATCTGATTCATTAACACCATAAATACATCTAGTTAATTTGTATGACATAAGGGAATTAACACATTTTCATAATTGTCGTATCTTTTTCTGAAATCTATTATTGGAGTATCCTACTTCCGATCCCACATTTAGTGATATATTGATTTTAAGTCAATCATTTTGAACCACATGGATCTTCTTAATTGTTATAACATAACATCAATGAAATTAAGTGGATTATAATTCTTAATCATTCCTTGTTTAATATTAAAATAATTCACACATATTAAAAGAGTTCCATCTATCCTATTCACAATTAATATTGATGTTTCCCACGATTTCATACTCGTCAAAGGAAACCCATTCCTTCTAGATATTATAACTGCACATTTAACTCCCTTAGTTTTTTATGATCCATTTGAGATGAAAAAAGTGATATAGGACTGGTCCTTGTGGATAGATCAATCAAAAATTCCACTTACCATACCAGTGGTAAAATGGAATACTTTTTGGGAAACACATCCAGAAACTAATCAACCACAACTAAAAAACTAATTTGCTGGATCTCATCCATTGAATCCCAATTGAAATCCTCCAAAGGTTAAGATATTGTTCCAATTGCCCATTCCAACTAGGATTTTTCACACACCTTTATATTCCTTTCTCTAATGATGTGATACTTGATTCCATCCTTATTAAATAAATAAATAGTTCATATATGATATTCATTGTTAGTCTTGAATATTACCAACCAATCCATACCGAGGATTAAAACATAGACATTCATCTCCAATATAGAGATATCACATTTTATCTAATCTTTATCCATACTTATAGAGAATAATATACACATAAATGGTATATATTCAATTTGTCTTAGATGATTTTGAAATTATGTCACTGAAGAAATCAACACATGTTTAATTCTCAATAAATCGACAACACGAGAAGTAATTATGCATGTAATGAACTTAAATCAAAGAAAACATTCATAACAGAACAATTCAAAAAACATACCTCTCACTATAGATGATCATTACTGATCATCAACATTACCATGTTCTACACCATGTAATTGCGTCATCGCAACCCTATGCTCCTGGTTCCCTATTGAGATTTCTTAACCATTGGATTCATGGTAATCTTCGAATTACCACAGAAAGCTCAATTCTACTGATATGATTTACTTGATATCCCATGTCCCATATAAATATATAATGCATTGGATACTCGAGAAGTTTCCAAATCACATGACCATAGATAATAATGAAAATAGCTCTAAAGATTCCCAAACTAGTTGTAATTATGGAATGGCCTCAGTGGTGTCAAACACTTTCTCATGATGTGGTCAATTGAACCACATATGAAACATACAACTTCAGTCATTGGTTTGCAAGGAATATTCACCATTCTAGAAATCAAGTTTAGATGCATGCTCAAAACATGGAAATTAGATTCCCTCTTCTACTTTCTCTCATTATTATAGATCCCACCATTTCCTAGAGGAATCAACATACTTCCTCCTCCGATTTATCCTGAGATGTCTAATTCAGTTACTATATCCCTATTAACTATATCAGTATAATATCTAATTCAGAGAACGAGAATCATAAATTGAATCTCATATGTAATCCATTATTAAAAAATTATGAGCCTCCAAGGATATAATATAAGAAACATTGGGTGAATATTGAACTAGATTCATCAATTTATCCTTAAAACCCCTGATAGACCTATTTTACTGCTTCAAGATGAAGAAGTTTTTCCATCTATGAATCTTAAAAGTGTGAGGGTAGAGTTTTTTAGTGATAAATTCCACAAAAACCTACAAAAAAAGGACATGATCCACATTGTCATGAACATATAGATCTTATCAGTGACATGAATGATTCTCTAACCTATATGTTTTCATCATGACATTCATATCCATTGATATTCTAATGAAATCGATGTTAAGATTCATCCTAACCATCCACAACTGTTCCATTTTTTATTCTATATCCCCTAAGAAATTGGACGGATTATTATAATAGTACTTGAGTTAATTATCCATATGTCTTGGAATATCCCAAAAGTTCCCTGTGTACACCACTTAAAATGCATCGATGATACTTTGACCGATTTATTGGTTCACCTGCATCTCATCTTTAACAATAATCTCTACAACATATTCTGGTTGGATTCTACAAGGTCTATCGAGTTTCATTTTCTAGAAACACAAAAACTTCATAACTCTAAATATATAGTAACATAAGGCACAATAATTTCAAGTTATATCAAATCATGGTTTCCCAAAAAGTCTTTCCAAAATTCAAAATTTTTATAAAATATCTACATGATTTGGAAAATAATTCCACTTCTAAAATATCATAACCATTATCATTTTGAAAATCACATATTTGAAAACTAATTAAGAATTTTTCAAAAATAAAATATATTTCTCCAAATCATATATCAGTACTCCAAAATAAATATTCACTCACACTGAGATGTCAGTCTTATAATTCATGTCGTGCTCATTTCATTTTCTAAACCCATGACAATGAGATTCCAAATCCTATATGTTTCAACAAAAAACATTTTTAAGCCACTACCTAGTTACTTGAAGTTCATCATTAAAAGGATATATATGTATTCTTATAATCTTCATTCCATGCCCCGATAGTACTAGTTCTTTCTATGATCCCAAATCATGGAAGATACTAGAATGAATATCAACTTGATGAAAAAGAAAAATGTTGACCAATTATTAAACATATGAAGGACCAAAATGATATCATGGGACTCATAAATATTTTACACCAAATATAACATATACCATTTTTATCACCCCACCCCTCCTCATTGGATTAGAATGGTGTTGGAATGTAACTAGGCCTTAGGCGACATCCCCGAGATGCTAATTTTTGGAAATAAATTCTAAATGGATTCAATACATTTGGTGGATGATTTTATCTATATGAATTAAACAACCAACCAAAAAATCCATAACAAAACAACCACCATATGATGCATGATATCAATATATTACCATTCTAAATTTCATATATCACAATCAAACTAAAACCAAGTACCAAATAGAAATACTATAATATTAATGTAAATGGTGGAAGAAAAAACTAAATGAATCCAATGAAAACTCGAAGCTCCAAGCATGCCCCATGATAAAACTCTACAACATTTCAACTAACATGAAGAATTGGTAATGATGAGTGTTAAAAAAACTTTTCCCATGTCTTCATAAAAATCATTTGTAAATGAACTAGTGTGCCGAGTAAGGGGTGATTATGAAAACTCAGAAGATTTTCTACAATGACTTCCCTACTCATCCACTAGTATCGAACATGTTGGCATTTTTTTTATAAAAAATATAATATAAAAAAAATTATAAATCCATTTTTATAAAAACATAAACATGTTCTATTATATATCAATTTTCTCAAAAAACAAAAATTTCCAAGGATATCAACAAAAAATGTTCCAAAAAATGTTCATTAATTCCACTTTTTCATACCCCATTTTAATCAACACATCCACACACCAACACATTCTTTCATCGCTATGATAGTTCCATACTCTTGAGTGGTTTCTCATTGATCAACCATGTCATCACATGGTAATAAAATAACATGTGGAATTATGCCATTGGCACTGAGCACATATAAATAATTCAACCATGATTCATAATCCAATATGAACAGACCCACAATGTATGAAAAAAACATTCACAATATAATCATTCCAAAACCATTTAAATAAAAAAATAATTTTTATCGAATTTTTTTAAATAACCTAAATCAAGAAAATATTTTTAAATCCTAATTCTAGAATAATATATAAAATAAAATTTCATAATAATTCCATGATTTATGAAAATAAAAAAACCATTGCTAAGGATGGTTTCTACCATGCTTTTCACACAACATTCACAATCCATTTCAACTAATTTAGTAAATTTGAATCCAAGTGCTCAATTTATAAATTGATGATTTGAGAGTGAAGAAATAAAACTAGGATTTTTATGACGAAAAATAATAACCACAATGTTAAACATCCACAAAACCATGTTAATTCTCAAAAAACAGTCATTATATATATTCCCCTATCAACAACCACACAAAATAGAAACATATTTTTCATTCACAACCGTAGATCTACCCAAAATTTCATAGATCTATGAAACCAATATAAACGGTGAATAAAACTAAAAATAATGACCAATAATGATTACATACCATGAGTATCTTGGTCCAAAGCACCGAGGAATGGGATCAAAATGCTTTCAATTTAATAGAGAGAGTTTCTTTATCCTTTGAGGGGGATCAATTTTTATGACTATTTTAGGGAAATAATGAGGCATTAAAACATTAAAATACCTAGATCCTATCATTTGGATATTTTTTATTTTTCAATCATGGTTTAATTGTATGTTTATACTATCCATGAGTTAACTGTGTGTTAGCCACTACCTCAATGATGGACGTCTCATGACCATCTCTAATAGTTTCCAAACTGTGAGCCACACATGCAAAAGCCACTATCTCAAAAATCCACAATAACTTTAAAAAAATTTCATGGATTATACTTGGTTAATTCCTAGTTAAATAAAACTGTGGTCTACCCATGAATGTTCCGTTTTCACATGTATCCATGTGCACTGTTTCTTAGAGGTGTTTCATGGTTTTCCCAAACCATGCCCCAGCTATGGACCTACATAAATTATACAAAAACACTCTAGAAGTAATCCAAACAGTACCAAACGTCACCCACATAAATTATATACATATAAATAATAAATATATTGATAAATAGTATAAAATATAGGTGATATAACTCACTTGAAAATGGGTCAGAAATAAGAATGTTCCCTTTAATCGGGCTTGCTTGTCTAGAATAATTAAAATGGTATGCTTATAAAAAATTTCTTTTCCAATAAAATAATGACGAAAATTTATGGATATTTGATTTTAAGTCAAAAAAATAATGTAGATGAATTTTATAAAATCAAATGATAATTACATAGGGTTAAACAGATAGAAAGTGTAACACAAATTGAAAAATGGTGTTTCAGAATGATACTCTTACCGCCTTGCCATTTGTCGAAACATTAGCCCCATAATATTAATGATAATAATAAATGAAATTAGACAAATTAAAAATAAAGAGATTCATTATATTAGACATAAATGGGATATATAAATTCCCCAAACAAATAAAATTGTTGATAATATGTCACATCTCATAAAAATAAAAGTGAGATAAGAAAAATCTTATTTTATGATTGAAAGTGTTTTTTACTTGTACTTTACATCTTAGAAAATAAATTACATAAATTAAATATTTAATTAATATCATATTAAAATTTTAATTATTTTATTAATATTTTAAGCCCCTTCATGGATTTTTTATGAGTTATAAAATTCATTTTCATGATTGAGAAGTGTTTATTTTTTTGATTTTCATGATCTGTTTACTCATATACATATATGGAAAATCTAGTAAAATGAATATAGTTTTATTAAATTCAAATTATAAGTTATTAATAAATATATATAATATTAAATTATTATATATTCCATTTTGTTGTATCGTATGTTTTTCAATCATTTGATAAAAGGTTTTTTATAGTTGTTTACATTATTTTAACATTTCTTAGCTCATTTATCGAGGCCAAGTAATCCTAGATATTAGATATGTTTTGGGAGAGTTATTTGGAATATATTTGACATGATTAATGTACATTGTGTTGTGAAAAGAATATGTGGTGATGGTGGTAATTATAGTAAAAGAGAGGGGTGTTTATTGAATATTTTAATCATTAATTAATTATTTTGGCTCATAACTATGAATAGTTTTGATTCCCTTGAATAAATAAAGTAAATAGAGGATGTTAGTTTGATATTATGATTACTTACATTATTATTGACTCTATAACTATACAGTAATTCATCAATTTACTTATAATGTAAAATACAGTATTTTACTATTCACAAAAAAATTATACTATTTTTGAAATATACTAAATATTCACCATTATAATTTTTTGATTTGTAAAATTCAAAAATTAACTAATTTTTATGTAACATAATGTTATAGGTATTAGTATTTTAATTTTTAATTGAAATAATCATTAACATAGAGAATACCAACTTTAAAATTATAATTTATTTTATAACACTTTAAAAAACTAATTAAGTTCCTATAAAAATATATTATAATAATTAGACAATAAAACAGTGCCTTTAAATTAAATTTTATGGAAATAAATTTACTTTTAACTTGTCTTATTTATTGTAAAATTGAAAATAAAATTTTATGTTTTATAAAAATATGAACACTTTATAAATATTTTATAAAACATTTATTTACATATAATTATAAAATATTCCCTTTTATAAGTTGAAATTATTTTTTTCATAGTATCAAATGTAATTATACTATTCTAAACTTGAATATACAGTCAAGTATTACAGAAATGGCAGTTTTATAAAAATTAGGATTTTCCACATTTCACTAGAAAATAATTATTTTCATTAAAACACTAAAATGTTACCATAAGAAAATTTTTGATTCGTAAATTTATAAATTATTTTTATAATGATCAATTTAAATTTTAAAAGTTTTGACATAAGTGTTCCATTAAAATATAGTAAAACTACAATTATAAAAATAAATCCTTCTAATGTGTTTAATTAGCTTCATTATAATAATATGCCTATTAAATAATTTGGATGAATGTTACAACATTTGATTAAATATATAATATATTAATTTAACAATTTGGTTAATACTCTTAATTCCATCAAATTTAATTGTTATGTTATAATTATTGTTTTCAAATAATTGTATTAATTGCAAGTAATTGTTCGTTTAAGCTTTGTGTTGTATGAAACCGATGTTATTGATGAAAATAAATTTAAAAATAAAATGAAAATAAAATCTAGGTTTGTTACAATAAGGTAGGTATATGTAGTATAAATATTTTTTTAAAATATGGTTATTTAATTTAATACTTTTGTATTAGTTTAACTCCTCATAAATAAGTTATTACATTAAATGTTGTAATTAATTATTAATGATCTTAGTATTCATACTCGTCAAAAAATAAGTTGAAATGATTATATAATAGAAATTATTATAATTCATAATGTAAAATCAATTTGGTGAAAAAAACTATCATAGCTGTGGCATAATCTAATTTTGAATCATATACTCACACGCAATAAAAAATTAGGTTTTCAAAGAAAAAAATATCTTTAGTATAGTTGGTATTTATTTATAAAGAAAATGTCTATTTTTTAAAAAAACTAAAATAAAAGAATTTTTAAATAATTTTAAAAATGTTAAATAAATAATAATTTATGTTTTAATTTATTAATGAGTACTATTTAAATGATCTGGATGTTTTAAAAAACAGTTTTTTCAGTGTTCATCGAATAGTGGAGAATATATAAATGATATCAAAAATTATCGCTATGATATAATAAATATTAAGATAAAAAAGTATGTTAATTTTATAAAATATATTACTAATTATTTGTATACTAAATATTATATTATGTTCTGTAACAATACAAAACCATTTTTAGTACAAAATAGTTTTTAAAAAAAAATTCTTTTCATTGAAATGATTCTGATTTAATTTCAAATTAAAATATTACCATAACATTAAAAATTAAGAAATAATTATTCCTAAACACCAATTTAACATCTATATTTTATGAAAACACAATATTATATATCATTTGGACATGGGGTTTGGTGTTCTATAAGCTATTGAAGTGATTAATTTTAGAAAAAATATTTTATGTTTTTCTTACGATCGATGTTATGGTTGGGTGTTCCAAAAGCTGTCAAATTTTTATCTTTAGATCACTATTATTCTTATGACATTATTGTTTTTTAACTTTGAGAGAGAATTCATAATTTCTAGGTATTGAATTATATTAATAATCAGAGAACAAGTTTACTTTTTACAAAAGATATATTAATAAAATTTAGTAATTTATAATTTGGTTTTCAACTAGAATCATTGTATGATATAATATTATTATCCACTTCATTTTTATGAAAATTAAATAATTTTTAACATTGTAATCAGTTATCTATTTCGCATAACCTGGAATCTACCATAAATTGTTTTCCTCTAATTGATTACTTGATGAATCTTTTTATATTTTGATTCCGTATTTTAGAATTTAATATCTTAAAAATCTACTTCCTAGTGTCCAATACCATTGAATTTATTTTCCATACCATAAAATGTTCATTTATTCATTATTTCTTGTGACCCACCAAAAACTAAAAGAATGAACATTATATTCGAATATGTTAATGACACACAACACAAAGAAAATCTTGGAACATAATATTCTGATTATTTATAATATATTTTATATTTTAAATAAAATCAATAGATTTTATAGATTTCAATGCATGTGATATTGAGTTCTTGTAAGAATCATGTAACAATGCGTTTTTTCAATGGCATGCGTTGGATGAAAGGGCAAGTTCTACAGATTAATAATATATTATTAAAATATTATTATTTAATATTAAAATATATAAAATAGCTATTATGAATATTATGTTCTAAAAATTTTAATTTTTATATAAATAGTTAATTATAAATTTATATTAAAAAACTGAATAGAAAAGGTAATATTTTAATGAAATAATTTTTTTATGTTAAGAATGTTTTTATAAATATATATTAACTTAATATAGATTAGATAATGATAATAATTTAATATATTTATTATTTATTCCATAAAATATTTTTTATATTCATCCAATATATTTTATATGTGTTGGATATTTACAAACTCAATTTTACACAAGAATATCAATATTTTTACAAAGGTTGTTTTGCCACCATTATATACAAAAAATATTGTAAATCTATTTTTTGGAACTTTTTATAAAACATAATACCAAAATAAATTTAATCATTTAATTTGGAATATAAAATTTTTTAGGGTAAATTTTTGGTATTTTTCAATGAAAAAAGTAATTTTTTATGAATTGAGCAAAATACTAAATATGAATTTAAACATCCATTTACTATAATTTATTTATATGGTAAAATTACATTTTAAATTTGTTTTATAGTTTAATAGTATAAAAGTTTTATTAATTAATCCAATTTAGGTCATTTTAATCAATTTCAATTTGATGTAGGATAAAAAAGAGTGTAATCGTTATAACATTTTTTTATAAAACAATATTTTTTCTCGTATTTGATATTAAATTTAAAATAATTTCATCCACATCTTTGATTTTATTTTGGAAAATTGGATTATATATTTGGAATAAAAATAATTTATAATTAAGGATATGTTCATAAAATATTTAATTGAAAAAAAATACGAGTGAATGAAATTAAAATTTATTAAAATTATGAGGGGGAAATTAATCATAATAATAGACTAAAAATTAATCATAAGGGCCAAAATGACCTATGAGGTAGAATATAAGACATTGGATGGTCATATTTTGACACGATTCTCCATTTGATATCATTTTTACCATTATTAGATTCACTTTCAATGGTAAATAGATTTTTCGAATTTCACTTTCCATATTTTAGATATGATACACTCATTGTCCACTATAAAAAAGAACTCAAGACTGAAACTTCCTCACACCTATCATGCCAAAATCTCTTAACCTATATATCCCTATATTCCTCCTCAAATTACCTACCATTGTTCTAGAACCCCCACCATGGTCATAAATATATCCTTAAAAGCACTTTGGTAAAAACTAAAATGTGTTTCCCGGTTAAGAGGTTACACCCATGCTTAAGATCTTCTGAATTATTTTTTTTATCACTATATTTTCTTATTCCAGAATTATATTACAACACTAGTATCCTAAAGATGCAGAGATTATTTTTTTAGGGTTTTGACCTACTCATACTTTCAATTCTATCTAATGGCCATGGAACTTATCGTTTATGTGTATCATGAACTACAGTTCCACGAAACATGGTGGTTCATTTTTCCATTACCACCTCACATAAAATGTGAATTATGGTTAGAATATTGTTTATATGTTTTATATAAGATATTTATAATTTCATAATACATAATTAATATTTTATAACATATATCTTTATGCTTTCCATTTTGTGTAAATATGATATCATTATATGTGGTTTTTGGACTACTACCCACTTAAAGAGACGTGATTTGTTCACACTATATATGGTTTCTATGAAGGATGGTTTTAATAAACCTAGGAAAAAATAGTACATATATATTATACATGAATTCTAATATATATATATATATATAATTATCTTTTCATTCTCATAATATGAAAAAAAATCTACTATTCATGTGTAATTTCGACATACTGTCTCCATGAATTGTGAATTTCATTTCTAATCTCCAAATATTATGGATAATTAAAAATAAATATATTCTATATATATATATGATATATATATATATATATATTTACATTATTTTTATGATGTTTCCATTATATAACGTAGAACAACCAATAAAAAGTCAAAACATACTCAACCTATTAGGAAACAAACATATGTAATAGTGAAAATAATGATGGTTTATTAAAAAATAGGTCATAAAATTATATAATAATATAATATATTATATTATAAATATGAATATGGTTCATTTAAAATTTAGTAACATTTTTAAACCACTTATACATGAGGTTTAACGAGGTTCATTTTTATGTAACGCAATCAATGGGATTTCGCCACAATTTACATTCAATGAATAATTTTTCTTTTATTATACTCCTAATTTATTTTATACTATTTATATAACTTCCTTTGACATGTTATATCATGAATATAATTATCCTAATTATATTCTATTTTTCATTTAATATATTTCGTTCATGGATATTATGATTCAAATGTTTCGATGTGGTAATGGAAAATTTAGCATGTTTGAATATTATACTCCTCTAAAAGGTTTTTGATTACTATATTTGAAATTTAACCTCCTTTAATTATTGTTAAAATTATCTTGAAACAAAAAATTTATTATTGTGCACCAATTTTCATATATTGGGGGTAAATAATACCAAGATTACATATAATATCAGGAACAATTCATTCTTCATGATATTTTGTGTTTCAAATTGAATTCAATCATCTAAGGGGATTGTAGTTAAAAGATAATAGGTAGAAAACAATTCCACACACCAATTTACTATCATTTGTTTATATTACATCCTTCTTTTTGTTTATATTATACACTTATAATAATATATATTTTTGACAATATGTATATGTATTTCCACCTAAAATTGTGTATTTTGTGATCACACACATACTCTATTTTTTGATTGATTATCATTTCAACGTTATTGTAATTTCAATAGTAAACTTCACAATCTATTTTTATGGGATTATTTAAACATCAATTTACATATGATGAAAGTATTGGATTATTATATAATAAACCCTATAATTTTTGTCTCTTATGGTTATTCTTTACCTTTTCCACTTAATAGTATCATTTTCCCACACATTGGTACTTCAAATGATTTAGAAAATGTGTTTTAGGAAACCCTAATTCATTTCTCTCTTTATTTAGGGAAATTTTACTCTTCTAAAACCCATGATTTATTAATTTGTTTTCAAAATTATTTTCAACATTTTAAAAAATATTTATTAAATACATTATTATGTGTATTGTCTTATACAACTTTTTTAAAATTAATCTTCTCATCTATTTCTAATAAATACATTTTTATAAACTTTATTCGAGAATAGGAAATTTACTTTTTTACCTCATACGAATTGTCCCGATTTACCCTCCTTAATTTCATTGAATCTTTATTTTCATGATTATAATGTTAATTTTTAAAGGATTTTTGTTAAATGTTATTTTCAAATTAAAATATTTTCATTATGTTTTTCAAAATAAAAAAAATATTTTCATAAATAAGGTTTTAAGATATCTTTTTTTGTATTCCTATTACTCAATGATAGAAATAATTTATTTATAATGAACAAGCCTTAAATATTACCTAATTTTGACTTAAATCATTAATATTACATTATTTCACAAGGGGGACCCTTTTAGATTCATATCATTAGGAAATTAAAATAGAACTATTACATAAATATCTATAGAAATACGAACATTACACTTCAAAATAGTATGCATTTTTTTCATACGAAAATATCCAAATAAAAACATGGTTTCTTCTATTGTTTAATCTTCAAAAATTTCTATTTATGAGATTATTATCACTATTATCCCATATATCCTTTTTAAATTATTTAAAAACTTGGGATGAGAATATATAGATCTATAAGGGATATATAATGATGGAAATTTTTAGTCTTGTGAAAATATGTGATAATTTTCACCTTACTAATTTTTAAATAATTTTCTTAAAAATTATTTATTTCACTTTTTGAATTCATAATACTACCATAAAACCCATATAATGTATATAAACCGCATAAATGTAACATGGGATATAATTATAATTAATTTGAAAAGCCATAAAATCACCCATAAAAAATTTCACTATTAAAAAATGGAATAACCATAAATTAGACTTCCATAGAAAATGAATTAGGGGTTATAATATAACCACATATCCTTGGTTTATCACACAACCACCTGTAATATGCCCATGTTCAATTATATAATCATAATGTAAAAATGATTTCAATTTTCATAATTTCAATCATTATATTTCATTTTAAATAAAACAATATCATTTGAAGATTTTAATTTAATAATTCCATCTTCAAAAACATTTTCGATAAAAAAATACCCTAAAATGGAATAAGTGATTTATTTTTGTTTAAACAATTTAAGCCTTATAGATGAATCCACATATCAAATAACAGTCAAGGTAGAGGAGAGGTTATTTTCTATATATAGGTAAGAAAATAACATTCCTTTTTTAATTTGAATATAATGTAAAACACATCAGATAGAATGATTCATTTTTAAATAAATTGAATGAAATTAAAAGCTAAAGGGGGTTTTTTATACACCTCATAAAATAAGGTGGTGTATAATTTCAAAATATGCCTCATTGTATGGATGTTGGGATAAAGTCCCATACCTCAAGTCCGATTTGTCATGTATGTTCTATAACATCCTGAATAATATGATTATGATTACTATTTATTTTCATGAGATTATTTTACATATTTATTATTCCATTTATATTAATTATCACCAAATTATAATCATTACTAAATTATTTAAGTCTAAGTTTGATGTTTTGACGATATTCATTATAAGAGTCCAAAATGACTTGGTATGATGTTTATAGCCAAATCTAGCGATAAGAATATCTCATGCATTCATTTTACTATGTTCTATGTATTGATAATTTTATTCCATTGATTAATAGATATAATTATAGAATGATAAGAAATATTATATATAATTTTTTAGTAATCAATATTTCTTTTTAAAATGATCTAAAAGGTGTTTTTTAAAACGACACTTCACACCATGTTCTAGGAGATGCAAAAAAGACACTGGTTTTTTGAGGTTCATAATGTTCCAAATATAAAGGAAATACTGAAAACCCAAAGTATAATTATATACATATTATAAGTATGAAACAAACTACATTAATTAACATTACACGACATATTGTAGTATTCCAAAACATGTCACAAACTGTGTAGAAAATTCATGAAGAATTTCAAGACATTAAGCCATTATAAGAGGTTATTCAGCATAAAATGTAGTGTTAAATTTTAATTTAAGACCCATCCTCCTAAAAATGTTATTAAATGGTTAAATATTTTGAATTTCTATTGAACATTGTGAGTTTTAGTCAAACCCCGATAAAGGAGCCATCATTCTGAATCATTGAACAAGAATGAAATGAGGTTCACACATATTCAAACATCACAGAGGAAACCGTAAATCGGGATTATATGACTTTTAACCACATTATATATCATGATATTATTCAGGAAGAACCCATATTAAGCCTATGTATAGAACATCAGTTTACAATGTTGGCGATTTCAGATTCAGAGGAAAATCATATAGCGAGAAGCTAATGCACCCTCCCAGTGTTATTTCATTATTTTCATTAATAATTTATTCAATAAACACATTCCATGTAAATATCTCATATCTATGATGGGGGGGGGGGTTAATCATGTCATGTTCTTGGGTGATGTTAATTGAAGGGTGATGTTTTATTGGATTTATTTGTCCTAATTATTCATGTATTTAGTGTGTTTAATTAATTCTTAAACATCAATCCATTTTTTATTTTATCGTGACAATTGATAATTTATTTATAATGGATATTTTAATGATAAATACATAAAAAACTAAATCAATCATGACTACTTTCCTCATTAGTGAAAATCGGGTTCAAATACAGTATCCAGACAATGTTGAATTAACAATGCCCTAAATTACTAGACTAAGGGAAATAGAGAATAGTCGCATCAATGAAGTTATACTATTGGAATTAGATAATTCTCATCTCTAATATAACATCAGTAATTAATAAAATTATTTTCTAGAAATCCAATTTCACCTGATCCCTTATATTAAAAAACCCCTAGAACACTTTTCAAATCTATTTTCAATCTAACAAGTCAATTTTTTGCACTATTGTTTCATCCTAAATTTTCTAAAAAATCAAATAATGCCTAGATTTCTCATATATTTCTCCAATATAATAAAATTAAATATTTTTTAAAACTAAATTAAGATAATTTCTCTTTAATTGTAGGTTTGATCTTGAACAGTAATTTACTACATTGTTAATTAATTCAATATGATTTTTGAGTTTATAAATATTTATTTATAGACCTATGTCGAGCTAATGACACCCCATGGAGATATGAAGTTGTCGTTAGTCCATAATATCAAGAATAAAAATCATAGAACAATTATGAACTATAATTCTTTTATAATTTTAAATCAAACCATTTTTTTGTTATGAAAATTTAAAAATGTTATAATCATGGAGATAGTAGGTCATACGAACAGTTATGTAATGTTCCAATTTCCAATTGACCATTATATAGATATGTAATGTATTATTTTATCATTATAAAATGATAATAACTCAATTAATATAATATTAATCATTAATATATACTAATTTATATTTTCTATGAGATGTGGTTATTAGAAACCAATAAAATCGCTCCATGGAGGTGAGAGTTCACACGAATGCATGAATGACATAATAATTTTTCTGTTCTTGAATTGAATGAATCTAATTGAAATTTTATTATATTTTAATGATAAATATTCTATTATACTCACAAATAAAGATTAATTCCTTAAATATAACAAGATTATATAGATGGTTATGGTAAACAAATTATATCAGTTCATGGAGGTGGTAATTCACATGTGTGTAAGAATTATTAATTATTTATCCATTTGTTGGAAGTGGAGATGGATTTTTTTTATTATAACATAATAAAAATTATTTATAATAATGATACTCTATTTATTATATGATCCATTCGGAATAAAATTTAAAGGACATGGAAAAAAGAAATAGAAACACATAAATAAAAATGATAACTATTATTCAGATGATCACCTTTGAGTAACACCATAAAAAATCTAATTAGTATGTTAAGACCAAAATAATGACTCTATAATGTGGGGATAGATTCTAGGATGTGATTTAGAAAGAACACGGATGACCAAAATGGTTATTATTTGTGATGAAATGATAATAAATAGTTTCCCTTTAAATTACAATGTTAGGCACACTCGATCTTTTTAAAAAAATTAAATTAATATAAATTAATTTTATTTTAAAAATGGGGTAAAAATTATTTATATAAAATATATAATGTGTATAGGTTGAGATAAAATCATAAAATAAAATTATTCATGTGTTGAATAATTTCCTAATTATTTATTTTGTTTCTACCCTCCTAACTCTTACCATTTAATTATGTTATTGACAATTTGATAGTCAATATAATTACTAAAACATGTCAAACTTAAAATAAAAGAGTCATTTATAAAATTTTAGTACATATTCCAGCTTAGTTTCTGATTTTTGGGTTATTAATAAATTTATGACATTTAATAATATATTGTAGAATTTATAAATACCAATAGTGTCAATTTTGAATATATTTGGTTCATAACAGCTCAAAAATATGATTAATTCAAGATGTTGTAGAACCGCCTATTGGAAAATATCACTAACATGTAAAATTAATCAATATAATTACTGTGTGACATAAATTACTTCATATTATATTAATTTTAACATATATAATAACATTTATTTTATTCTTCCATTAATGATGAAATTAGTACAATATCATTTTTCACAACTTGATTTAATTATTTATTTCATCTAAAATATAAACGAATTTCCTTCTTGTAGGTAAAAATTTGAATATATAAATACATTTTATTGTGGAATATTTCACTTATATAAACCCTTTTTAAAAATGTTAGATTCATGAGGGAAATGATTATGACCTTGTAGTCTATATATTATAAAAATGTTATAAATGTTATAAACACACCCACGTAGCTTCAAAATAATGTAATTTAAGCCCAATGATTTTATGGGTCTACAATAACTCATGAAATAAAATTATAAAAACTTTTAGGGTAGTTTTAAAATATTTATTTTATGTTTAATGGCATGATTTAAAATTAACTATGGTTATAATTTTTTTAACAAAAGTAACTATTCATAATGTCCATAATTAAAAGGTTTATATATATATAATTTATATATTATAATTAAAAATATTGAATCCATTTTCCAAAATTTTATATAATTAGAAGAAAACAAATCTTATAATATTGACAGAATAATAAAACAGGGTTTTAAAGTATAAAATTCAGAATATAACATAATTTTTATATCCAATTTCAATGTGAATTTTTTCCAATGACATAAATTTTATTGAGTGATAAACAATAATCTATTTATATAATAAAAATAATTAAAATAATAATAGTATAATATAAACAAATTAGATAAAAATTTAGTATTGAATTAAAATGCAGTAGTTTCTAGTATTCACTAAAATATGAAATTTATCAAAAAAATACCAAAAAACAAACGAAAGTAAATTTTTATGCCCCACATCTACTGAATAAGATTATTATTTCAAAAAAAATTATTAAATTGTCATAAATTTGATTTAAAATGTGTTCACCATTAAAAAAATTTAAATTATTTTCAATAAAATAAATCTTCTTAAATATACAATGAGATTTATTATATACATTATTGAACCTAGTTCATATTAAATTACACCCTAATTAATAAATCAAAAATAATTATTCTATTATTACATGGGTTTTTACATTTTTCCGCTTTTTGAAAAATTTTATTCTTTAAATTTTTATTTAATTATCAAAAATGTGGGGCTATATTTCATTCATTGTATTTTTATAATATTATGTTTCCTCTTAAACAATATAGATATTCACTAAACCAGAAAATGATGAATCAAATTATTGTTTAACACATTCTATCTATTGTCAAGATAGTGTAATGGAAATTTTTTATATGAAACATTTTCTTCCAACTAAACTACTTTTATACTCAAAACATTCGATGGATCCTGATTATACATTCTTAATATAAAAACATGAAAAACATAGTGTTCCTTTGATAAAATATGAGGTAAGAAACTCTATATGAAACAGAACCATGGAATCAGATTTTGCTTTATTACAAAATGCGTCACCATTTTTCAGGGAGAGTCTTTGAGAAAGACATTACCACATACCTTAATAGAAATATCTTTCATCAAATATTCCGTAAACGGTTTTTTCCTTACTATGGAATTTCCTTATATGTATCTAAAGAAACTAAACATTATCTTCCATTTCCACTTTTAATTCAGGTCCCACCAACTTGATTTCACCAACTTCATCACAAATTTTTTTAGATTGACACCACATTCCAAATAATGCCTCAAATGTTTTCATCCATGTACATGGCTAAAAATTGGTATTATAAGAATAGTAAAAAAAATAGATATTTTGATCCCAGCATCCATGTTAATCCATAGAAAATATAAATAATTTTTTTCCAATGTATGAATTTTTCATCATAATTTACCATATTATTTTGGATGAAAATAAATAAAGAATCATAATTCAGTACCCTATGAATTCAGAATTTCTTTCGAAAACTTAGAACTGATATTGAGATAAAAATCAGAAAGAGTTGAGAGGGAAATTCAATGAAACTTGAATATCTATTTAACATAAAGACATGAATGATTATCTAGAGATAGAGTGTCAACGATAATAATAAAAGGAGCATATTTAATCAGTCAACCAATAACTACAAATATCACATTGTTACCTTGTGAATTCATTAAAAATCCCAATATGAAGTCCACATATTCCCTTTTCCAATCTAGCACTAGAAATCGATGAAGTGCCCCTTTTGGTAACTACCATTAATATTTAACCTAGTCAAAATTCAAGTATCAAATGGTAATGTCATAAATATCACTTTTTATTTCATCCCACTATTAATACTCTCAACAGAGTCTGTATATATTAGTGTTACATGGATGAAATGAAATGAATAATTATGAGCTTCACATAGAAAATAATTCCTCAATTGTTAATCACACAAGACACACAGAATCATCCAAAACATCAGTAAAAACTCCTTATCAATATTAAATTTAGGAAAATTATCCTTTAAACCAATTCTATTTTTTTCTTATAACTCTCATTCTTTCTTTTTGACTTTCTTAATTTTCTATGATGGAGATAATTTCACTGAGAACTATAAAAACAAGGAATTTACATATGCAAAAACATCCAAGAAAATATTCATTAATTCACTAAAAAATGGGTCACATTCTAAAACAATCATGGTCAATGTAGCATTACATTTATGACTCACTCCATCATCCACCTAGTTTTCTTTTCGAGAATGTTAATGAATCATTAAACCATAATCTTTCTTTATTTATAGAGAAAATTCATTTACCTTTTTCAATTCATTAAAAATAAATAAATGATTAAAACATTTATGATCAGTATTTATTTCAATCTTTACCCCATAGAAATTACACGTTTAAATTTCTTAATGCAAAACAACATTAGAAAATTTGTAATCATGTAAAAGATAATTTAACTTTTTAGGTTTCAAATGACATGAAACATCAGATATTACCTGATCATTTATGATTACGAAAAAACAAATTTCCATCAAATGAAGAAGCGCTATGAATAAAAAATCATCATTTATAGAAGGAAAGTCCAAAACTGGAGCATTTAACATTCTTTTTGTCAATTCCTACAGATAACCATTAGATTATTTTTTCCAGATGATCTTAACTACATTATAGACTAACATTGTTAGTGAAATTGATAACTTATCAATTTTTTCAACAATCATTTTCTAATTAGCATAATATTCATAAAAAAAATAAATTTTTATCACATGTTTAGGTCTTAGAAACTATTCAAAAAAGTTTTAAAAGGGTCATTAATTATATCGTCTATAGACACAATATGACCATAGAATGATATTTGTTGAAACCAAAATTCACAATGAATATACATTAAAAATATTTCAGTTTCTTCTATAGTTTGAAAAAAAATCCTTAATAGACTTTCAGGTTTCTCTTGGCTATTAAAATATAAAAAAACATCCTCTATAAATTCAAACACTAATTTATCCAAAAACAAATTAAATACTCCATTAATGATATTCAAAAATATAGAAGGTGTGTTTGATAACGCAATTATAATAATAAAAAACTCAAAATGTGAAAATCTAATTTGTTACATGATAATTGTAATTGCATAATCTTTCTTTAGCCGATGGTTCATGTACCTCAAATAGAGCTTCTAAAAAATAGTGAGATCCTTAGAGGAGAACAAAAAAATTATCTATATAAGGAAATGGATATTTTTTCTTAATCGTTGTGTTATTTAATGGTCAATAATGAATACAAAGTAACATGTTACCATCCTTATTTTTTACAAATAAATCATGAGAACCCCATAGTGATGTTATTGGCTGATTTAAACCTTTTTCATGAAATTCATGCAAACATTGGTTCAATTACATGACTTATACATGACCAATTCGATAAGGGGGATTAGAAATATTATTTACCGCAAGAACTAATCCAATATTAAATCCAACCTCTTGAAAAAGTACAACACCATATAAATCATATGAAAAACATACATAAATTTCTTCAATATGGTAATGTCACTGATGAAAATTGTTTCATTTATTTCACTAAAATGAACTCTAAAACAATAACTATCATCATAAATCAATATCTCATATTCTTAGAATGTTATCAAAAGTATGAAAATATTGAAAAAACTATCTTGGATTTTCAATATTGTTAGCATGATAAATAGAATACAAATCCATACCCAAAATTATATCACTCACTAATTGGTAGAGTTCAATACGATTTTCAAGAAATACCATCCAAAAAAATGAGGATTACTATAAACCATGGTTTCTTTAATAATACCACCAATTTTTTTTACCATATTTCTTATATCACCATAGTGAGGAAATATTTCCAATTTACAGGAGAGCATATCAAAAATAAATGAATGTGAAGATCTAGAGTCAAAAAAAGTATTGGAATATTTTGAAAAAAGATTTAACATACCTATCATGACAACATAGGATGGTCCCACATCAATCGATGTATTTTAGAATAGGATTTTCCGTGGCCTTATTCTTCCAATCATGATGGTTTCCATCCATTGTAATCAACATTGGACACATATTATCATAATTCCTTTACCCATTACAACTAAAATATCTTACCATTGTCATTTCATTTCTTTCTTCATTATCTCCCTTGTAGTCATTTTAAATATAACCTTTCTTACCACCTTGGAAGCGCATCCAAGACATTGAAATACACTCAATTTAATTATTTTTACCAAACTTCTCACATGATTGAAATTTTGTTTTCATACTTGTAAACATCATTGAATAAAGCTTCCATATTTTTATCTCACATAATATCTTATTTTTCTTGCACTCATGTGACATATAATCATAAAAAATCCATTTCTACCTTGTCTCTACATCTGTCTTATTTCTCCTATATTTTCAACTAAAAACAAGACAATTCCTTTTGATATATTGGATTATATACATAGTAAAAAAAATTTATCTTACAATCAAGATCCCAAAAAAATTGGAATGTACCTTTCCAAATGGATGAACCAATCCTTCTTATTTTGTTCTTAATTCCGCTTAGTGATTTTTTATTCTATGTTTAATATCCCTTGGAAAATATTTATCAAGGATGATATTCATAAATCCATCCCATTCAATATAATAAATATCATCACTTACTATTAAATAATTATTAATTGACGACCAATGATCGACTTAAAATTAAAAATCATAAATTTCAATAGTAACATTTGGGTGCTGTAAACAACCAATTAAACCGATTATCTTTTGAAAGGATTTAATCCATCCACTATCTAACATGGGGTAAGATTATCCTCTAAATTTTGGGGATGTTGTCTCCTAAAATGCTCCACTATTTTCATGTTTCTCTAGGGCAGGAAATGTTTTTATGTAATAGAAACCACCACCATTTATTTCATACATCAAAAAATCCATCACTCTAAAAAAACTACTCTTTTATTTTTCCAACCATTATGGGATACTGATTTAGATGGATTTTTCCTCTTGATTCCATCACAGTACAGATTCCATGTTACCTCTAGGGAAAAACATTATAAATAGATATTTCATATAATAAAAATCATGATAACATTCAAATTCTATTACATTTCATCTTTAAAATAATATAAAATAATTCATGCATGTGATATTGATATTAACCTAACCGATAATGTTATCTAAATTTTCCTCTAATACTAACTATAAAGACACGGCCTTACACCTTACTTAATATTGAGACAAGAAAATAATTGTACTCTATTTCACATTGATTATCATTTTATGTTGATAAATTTAGATTATTTAGCGTTGAATCGTACATAACAAAACCTTATAAATAAAAAGTATAAACTTACTAACAATATACATTTTTTATAAAACAAAAACATTTTTAAAGAACATTGTTTCTTATCATGTTCAATTATCACAAATTTTACATGATTGTATCCTTGTCTCTTTTAACCACTATGATTAACATTTTCAACTATATGATTCTATATATATACCTTATCACCATATTATAACAATTCCGTAATTATTTATGTTCAAGTCAAATGTTTTGATGTCATTTGATAAATGATGACAAATTGGCATAGTATGATGTATATAGAAAATAGTGTTTAATAGTAAATCATATCCAAAATAGTATTCATGACATAATTATAACTTTTAGAAATAAATTCAATTTTAATTCTCAATCATTTATCTGTGGTTTTTTAAATTGAGAAATGTTACAATAATGGAGAGAGTGTGCCATATGTATGTATGAGTAACATTGAAATTATTCATCAATCATTATAGAGAGAAGGTGATATTTAATTATCCATTAAATAATTATCATAAAATTTATAATATAATTTTAACATTAATATATATATATATATATTATATAAGTGTTGTGGTTGTAAATAAAATAACATCACTTAGTGGAGGTGATTGTTCCCAGGTACGCACGAACAACATTATTATATAACAACACAATTGACATATTATTCTAATATAATTATAAATATGTCAAGAATATAATATATAAGCATTAATTCCATCATTATAACCAGTCATGAGAGATGGTTATGGAAAATAAATTATATCAGATCGTGGAGGTGATAGTTCACACATACGCACGAATGATTAATTATTTCCCCATTTAATTGAATTGTGGATTGATTTATGGGACAATATTAAAATAATAATATATATATATTAAAGATATTTTAGTTTTTATTTCATAATTTTTGAAAAATATTTTACGGATGCTGAATAAGAAATTGATACACTTAAATAAAAATGATATGTTTTCTTCATATGATCACCTCTTATTAACACGATAACACCTCAAAATTAACTGATTTGAATAATATATGGACACTAAAATATGGGTAGGTATTATATGATGTAATATAAGTAGATCATGGATAGAAAAATTGGTTTTTATTGGTGAATAAAAGATAAGAGCTACATCCCTTTTAGAAGAGAGGGGAGGAAAACACCGAGAATTTTAAAAAATATTAAATTAGTATAAATTAATTTTCTATTAAAATTATGTAATAATTGATTTATTTATAAGATATGATTATTATAGCTATAATATAATAATCATATGAAAGTTAGAATTTTTTTAATATTTTCTTAATCTATTTTTTTAATTTACCCATTCAACTCTTGTCATTTCATTAAGTAATATAATATTTGAAGGTCATTATAAATAAAATAACATGATGCCAATAAAATTTTCCTTTATGAATTTTAATAACAAGTTATTGATTTTTGATGTAATCATGGTATCATATAAAGTTAATAAATTTTAATAAATTTTTTTATATTTTAAAATATTATTACTGTCGATTCTGACAGTACTAATTTTTTGACTTTTTAATAGTGTCATAACATTTGGATATAGTCGAACTAACTCATTGAACATATCAATAACAATTAATAGTGTTCCATTAAATTATTGGGTATGATAATTTATGAAAAATTATATCTATTTTAGTATATAAAATATCATTTCTTTTACTCCTCCATTAATGAAGAAATTACGGCATCATCATTGTGTCACTGTTAAATTTAATTATTTATTTTTTGTAGACTATAAAACAATTTCAATTATTTAGGTAATAATAATATATTTTTAATGGCCATAATTTCAGAACAAGGATTATATATGATGGAAATAAATCATAAAATAAAATTATGACATTTTTATGGTAGTTTTATAATATTTATAACATTATATTTACCATTAATTACATGATTTACCTTTTACTGTGGTATTCTGATTTATTACTAAAGTAAAAATTTATTATGTGAAAAAATAAATGGTACATATTTAAGTAATTTAGATATTCTGATTCCGAATATGGAATCCATTTTTCCAAATTTAAAACAAAAAATTGATTTAAATTAATTAAAAATTAATACCATTGATTGAATAATAAAACAAGTATTTAAGACATTCAAAAGATCACATTATTTTTATATTAAATTTCAATGATAAATTGAGTCCAATGTTCTAAATTGTATTAACTAATAAAAACATAATATAATTATAATTTAAAACTAAATTAAATGATAATATAAAAATATAAAAATATTTACCTAAAGAAGTTTTGAATTAAAATGAAATATTTTTTACAAATCCTTAAAATATGAAATTTATCAGAAAAATTCTAAAAAATTGTAATTTTTTATACCCGAATTACAAAGAAGAAATTTATTTTTTCAAAATTTAATTATTAATGTTTTAAAAAATAGATTTAAAATTTGTTCTTCCACAAAAGGTTGTAAAACGTTTAATTTTTTTTTTAAACCATAGAAATAGATTTATCATTCACATTATTGATAGTGGTTTATTTTCTAATTAGTATGTAATTAATAAAAAAAATACTTATTTCATAATTACATTGGTGATTTAATTATTTTAACTCTACAAGGAATATTTTTTATTGTTGTTATCCTTATTATTATTATGAAAACATTATTATTGATTTGGCCAAGGATAATTTTCATATTGATTTTTTTTATTCCTTTTATTTCACATGAAATGTTAATTTTTCAGGGATAATTTGAAATTAAATTCACCATAAGTATCCATATAAATTATTTGTGCATCATTATTGAGTTAATTTCATACAATTTTTTATATGGTGATCATATTGAATGTTTTTTATTATTTGAGAAAATATTGAAAAATATGTATATTCATTTAAAAAAGGATATTAGATAAGGTACATAATTTATTTCAATTATTCAGTACAAGGATTTATTTGGAAAGGTAAGACACTGGCGAGGCCCCATTATAGTTGGTCCCTCAATGTATTGGTAGTTTCATGAGATGTATTAGATGAAAAAAAATATTTGTCTTTTTACCTAATATTCTAAAATGTATTGAGAATGGTCTTTCTGACAATTTTTTCACATACCTAAGAAATATAGAATCCACTAGTTAATCATTTCCCTCGTTTAGTTTCTGTTATTATTGATCCATTATAATTTTCATCGATGTATCTATTGATGCATTTCCTTCTATGTTTATTAATTAAATGGAATGTTTCATCATGTTCTTTCTATGCCATATTTATTTTTCCATATTTAGTAATTTGAACAGAATGTGATTCTAGTTAATACCTTATAATATTGTATATGCACTTCCTTTCAGGTTTTTTGGTTACATGTTATCTGTTTTTATTTATTTACTATTCCATAATTTTTATTCTCAATGTTTCATTATTTCATCAGTTATATTTTTCTTTTAATGCATATTTGGCTCACCCAAATTTTTTCCCATTCCCCAGGAATGCATGAAGCATACTATGAATGATTGGAAAGGATGTAGTAGATAGAATAATTTTATTATCCTTGAAATAAAAATAATTATGTTCTTATTAGTGTATTCATTTGTAATACAAGAATGATGTTTGTATCTTTTTTACCTAGATTACTAAACGATTAGGTCATTCATGATTGGTGTCTAAGTAATCATGCCATTATAATTGTAGTATACACCTGATTTGAGTTTCTAAGGTCGATTTTCTAAATTTGGTAATAGAAAAAGTTTAGTATAATACTTGGGAACTAGATTTAGGAAAAATTAGATATGAGAATATAAAAGGAATAATTTGAAGATAATAATGGAAGAAAATTATAAAGTATTGATTAGATAGTGATTATCTATATTTAATAGAAATAAATCCTTATTTGGATACTAAAATTGAATATGGTTATAGAATAGGTGTAATTACGAGTAAAAATTGCGACAAGGTGTGTCAGAACTAACTTGACATTACCTAGTACATGACAATGTGCCTTACAATACACCTGTTTAGTCACTCTGAGGGGATATTCATAGGATAATTCACATTTTGATTAGAACCCTTTCTGAATGATTTGAAAAGATAATGAAAATGAATGATCGAGATTCGACCCTAAAACAAAGGAAAGTACTTTGTGAGAATAAATGGACAATTATATTCATATTTGGGTTATATTGAAAATAATAATTAAAATGATATTTATTGATTAACAATATTTCATGGATTTACATAATATTTATTTTAGAATCCATATCAATTTGATTTTTTAAGAGGTCTACCTATTATTAGGGGAAAACCAATCAAATCCCGCAGGGTTGCGGGACATGAAGTCGTGATTGAGGGATTTTTCGGGTTTACATCCATCTAATAACCTATGAATTGTTCTAGTTATATTTCAATGTATCTATTAAAAAATTTGTCCATTGAATTCTAATGGTGAACCAGTAGTGTATATTTTAGGATTAGAAATTAATGTATTAAGCATCATGTAATTAGATAATCGTTATATACTAATGGAATGATTCTTTACTCTTTTTTGGTCATTAAAATTTGTTAAAAGTATATTTTATAGCATCAAGAGTCAATATATAATTTTAGATAGCCATTTGATGAAGTATGTTATGGTTTATAATTTCATCGAAAAACAATGAAATGATGAAATTTCTCATATAAAATTAAAACTTATCATGTATGTAAATTTTCTAATATTCATAGGCCATAAATTAATTTCTCAACATTAAGAAAATGATGTTAAATTTATATGTCCCAATACATTATGTTTTAGTGAATCTATTTTCTTCTAATTAATTGTAGAATTAGGGATTTGAGGGCCTCAAAATTCCATTTATGACTCAAAATTTTTTGATTGTTGAAATCAATGACCCATATAAATATTTATAGTTTTCCTCTTTGTCCATATCAACACATTGGACTACTGTTTTCGAACATTGAGGTCTAGAAAAATATTTCTCTAGTTGACATTTTTTACTTCTCTTTCTTTCTTTCTAGAATATCTTTTATGAAACCTTCTCATAATGTGGGATTTAAAAATACTAAATAAAAAACAAAATATCACAATCACCATGTTTAAAATTCAATTATTTAATTAAATTATGTTCAAGGGAAAATAATTCTTTGAAAATATTATGCATCAACAAGGTATTCAATAGTAGGTATGAAAAGATACATCAGGCTCACAAGGGAATATGATATACCTAGTATTTATAATATGTTTAATATTTTAAATAAATTGAAAATATTTTATATCTTTCAATACATACAACATTATGTTATATCATTTTCTTACATTACACACCAGATAGTGTTTTACAGGACAATAATATATAATTCAAATATTATTATTTATTATAATTAGACATAAACTATCTATTATAAATATTCTAAAATAAGTTATGAAAATATATAGTTTACAAAACTGATTCATTGGTAATAAATTAATTATAAATAAAAATAAGAAATATTTGAAAATAATGTTAATATTTTATACAAAATAATCATTGTCCTCACAAATGAGTTTTATCCTATATAATTAAATTATATAAATTTAGTGAATTATATTAATAAAATATTAATATTATTTATTTATTATTATATTTGATATTCATCCAACACATTTTACCATTATAGGATTACAACAAACTCAATTTTACATAGAAAAGTAATTTTTTTAAGGTGGGTTTAATGCCTCTTAATAGTGAACCAATTTTAAATAAATATTTTATAAATATTAAAAAATTATATATAAAAATAAAATTATTCATTTAATTTGTAACATAATTATTAAGATAGTTTTATATTTTGGTAATTTTCTATAAAAGTTCATATTTTAATGAATACTGAAAAATAAAAAATTTTAATCCAAAACTTAATCTTGAAAAATTTTTATAAGGATAAATGAAATTTAAGTTTGGTTAAAAATTTTAATAAGATAAAATTTTTGTTAATTTAATCTATTTTGGTCATTATATTCAATATCAATATGAAATTGAATATACCAAAGTTAGAAATCTATTAGACGTGTTTACATTAAAAACCAACGTTATCTTCTCATTTGTGATAATAAATTTAAAGAAATTTGTATATAAAATATTATTTGAATTATTAGAAATGTATTCTAAATTTGTAATCAGACTAAATTATAATGTTAAAAAATATCAACATAGTTTTTCAATAAAAATAATAGTGAATGAAATTAAACTTAATTAAGATGGTTAAGGTGAAATTAACCATAAAAAAAGAAATAAACAAAAAACATTACATCCCAAATCACCCATAAAATTGAATAAAATCAATTTTTATTGAACTATATTTAGGATATTTTCCATTGGATAAAATATTTAACATTATTGGATCCACATTCAATCTGAAAAACGTTTTTGGACTTCCATTTTCCAATATTTACAAGTGTGTCACTCCTCAAATGTAATAAGGTTCTCAAGACTCCCAAATACTCACACCAAAAAAAATCATTGAATCAACCATGATTTAACAAAATATCTCCAAAACGTCCCTTCCTTTATCCTAGAACCATCACCTTTATAAGAAATAATTCCACTTAATCCCTTAGGTGAATACAAATGGAGTTACCTGATGATGCGTTAACACCCTTCCTCAAGCTCTTTAGATTCATTTATTTTTCCACCCCTTCAATTCATATAATTACTATATTGTAAAAATTATCCTAAGTATATATATATATATATTGTTTTTATTTTATGATTTTTTAATACCCATATAATCAATTCTGTCAAATGGGTATGGAAGTTACCGTTTATGTTTGCGGTGAACAACCACCCCACATAAACAAGTTGTTCATTTTTTTATTTACAATTCTAAATGTTGTACGTTATGATAGATAAAATATTTATATATGGTATATAATAAATTTATAATATCCTTATATATCAGTAATACATTTAAAAAACATAATATTAGGCTTTCAATTTTATGAAATTACGATAACATAATTGGTGGATGTGTGGATTCTCGCCCAATCAAAGAAATGTGACTCATTCACACTATAAAAGGAATAAATAGATGATTGTTTTGAGAAAAATTTCTCAAATATTTTACACTTATATGATACTATATTAATAATACACACATATATAATTTTCATTTAATTCTTTTAATATGATGTTGAAATGATTTTATTTATCATGTTTACGTACATCCTTCCATCTCACTGAATAGTGAACTTCGTTTCATGCCTAAAAATATTATGAATTATTATAAATACATATATAATGAATATATATGAATTTAGAATCATGTTATTAATTTTGGAGATGATGAATCCTTGATCTAATTAATGGGAAAAAGATAGAAAGTGAAAATTTACTCACCAACTTGTCAATGAGCACCAAGAACACTGAATATAATTAATTATTATTAACTAACATGTAATAATATATAATAAGAAGTTATGTTATTATAGTTTATATATAATTTTTTTATTGTATAATATAGTAACATGTTTAATCTTCTTAAACATGAGGTTAAAATATGTCCTCTTGAATGGAAACACAAGGTAATGGATTTTGTCTCAATTTACATTCCATTGATGCTTATTTGTGGTTATGGACCTAGTTTAATTTATATAGTGTATATATATATCTATAAAATATGTAATATCATGAAAATAATTTTTATCATGATATTAAAAGTTTAATTTTATGTATTCATTCATGGAGAGTATTATTTAGATTTTCAAAGTGGTATAGTACACATTGGAATGTTTGTAGATTATTCTTCTCCAAAACATTTTCAATATTTATCTTTGCTATGTCACATCATTTACTGAATGATTACATTGTAGTGAAAAATTAATTTATTGTTTTGGAGATAATTTCTTATATTAGTAGTGATAACTTCCAATTTCTTATATAATATCATGATTCATTAATTATTCATGTTATTTGAGTTTAAATTTTTTTATATCATGTATGGGTATATGAGTTAAAACTCACCAAGTGGAAATAATTTCATAAACAAATTAATTTTTATTGGGTTATATTTCATCCTAGTTATCATTAATATTTTATTATTTTGTGTATAAATAAATTAAAAAAATTATTGATTTATTTCAACTTATTATATGTGCATTAAAAGTAGATAGACAAAATCTATTCGTTGATTGATTCTCACATCAAAATTATGGTCATTTTAATGGATTACATCATTATCTAATTTTTTAGGAGTATTTATTGTCTAATTTCCAATAAGGATATTATTTAACAATTATCTAAAAAACAAATTAATTTTATTCTCCTCTAGTTATTAATGACCTTTTCCATGTAGTAGTAAAATTTTTATATTGTTTATTACTAAAAGGGTTTTAGAAATTTTTTTCAAGAAATCCTGAATTCATTTAACTCTTAGTCAGAGAACTAGTATTCTTATAAGAAAAATTTTTCATTAAAAATATTACTCTGGTTTATATTATTTTTAAAAATGATTTAGTAAATACATTTTTAATATTTCTTTATTTACATGTGTTTTCAAAGGAATCATATAATCAGTTTTCAAACAAAGAATTTTTCAAACCTTTTTCCATTGAAATTAATGTTCTTTTTACCACATACAACATATATGTATTTACCCATCATCAATTCAAAAAATATTATTTTTAATCTATACATCTATGATTTTTAATCAAACTGCATAAAAAATATTTTGAATGAAAAAAAATTGAATATGAATTCCGAAATAAGAAAAATATTTTCCTCAAGAATGTTTTTATATAAACTTCTTTAATATTTCTATTTATAAGGGAAAAAGATTTATTTATACTCTATATGGGATATGTTTTATTGATACCATCATTATTATTCCACTATATGGTCTATGATTTATTTGTCCAATGAAAATATTCAAATTCACATACTTCATTTATTTTAGTCCCCTTAAAATATTGAATTTCCTAGGATAACATTATATTGAATTTCTTATAATTATCTATATATTTTTTCCTGTATATGATTATATAAAAAAATTATGTGCATTTGAGAAGACCTGTTATTTATTGTTGAAATACTGTTATGTATATATCTTCTATTCAATAAAGATATTTGATAAAGTTTATTATTTATTTCAATTATTTTATATGAGGTATTTTTTCGAAATGTATGAAATAGTTGGTCAATGGTAATTGATAACCCTTTTATGCATCAATAGTCTCATGGGATGAAAAAGTTTTGTAAAATATATGGGTTTCAACCAAATAGTATAGACCATGTTATGAATGGTCTTCATAGTAAGGGTTCCATAAACCTAGGAAACTAGTTGTCCTATAATTAAAAAACATCATCCTTTAGTTTTAGTTATTATTCATCCATGATATTTTGTGTCAATATACCATTGTTGAATTTAATTCTTAGTTCATTGATTAAATAGCGTGTTCCATCAGTTTTTTAGCATCCCATATTTATTCTCTAATTATATAATTATATGAATGGAATGTGATTATAGTCATTACAAAACCATATGTTTCACAAACTTCCTTCTCATTTTTTCAATTATATAGTATGCGTGTTCATTTATTTTACATTCTATAATTATTATTCTTAATGATTCATTATTTATTCCGCAATACTTTACCCTTACTCTTCATTTAATCTCAGCCCTAATTTTGATCACATCAATAAGAATACAGGTAGTATACTCTGAATGATATACATGGATATAATACATGGAATAACATTGTTATACTCATTATTGAAAATTTATATTTAAATTAGTCTATACTACTATAATTCAAGATGCGTGTATGAATCTCTTTTTTAATGACTAAAAATATTTGGCCATTTAATATTTGATTCCATGTAATCATGCATCTTTAGTGGCAGTAGACACTAGCTCTGGGATTTATGGTCTTAGGTCACTAGATTTTACATTAATAAATAATTTATAAATTAAAATGATAACAATTTAATTGACCATTTAATTCTCAGAATAACTTATGATAATCACTTTTTTATCATTAAATTTTTCTCTCATTCGTCATGGTGTCTAATGATTTTCTTATTTCACATTATTTTTTAATACTAGAATAATTATATTATCCTAATATTGGGGTATATTATGTAACTCATCAAGTTAATGATATTATATATATTAAATAACTAATATTTTTCATCAAATATTCTGTTAAATGTTTCATCATGTATTTCACAGTCATATAATCATCTTGTTTCTCACTAATCCCTTAAATATAAAAAATAAATTAAATAACATCTAAAATGAATTGTTAATACATTAATTTTATTCTTCGTGTATTTCATTAAATTTTCATAATTTAATTTAACTATATTCTTCTTTTACTTACATATAAAAATCATAAATTATCAAATGGATTCCTGATATATCATTGGATGTTTGTAGTCCCTTAAATATAGTGAAAACATTCTTTGATAAGGGACTACAAATTTTCTTTTTTGATTTATATCCAAATGAATTTTCTATTGTTTAGAAAATATGGAAATCATACACTTATGGAATCATGATATTAATTCAAAGGTGATAATTTATATATCATTATGTTTTTTCATTAAACTATGATAATATTTTCATAAAATGCTAGTATAACCCGGTAGTTGACAAATTTGATATTAGACTTTCTCAATTATGATCAACATAGATCTTATTAAGGGAACCATTATATAATTCATACAAAATATTCTTTCAAGATCATTTTTATTTAATATTAATTGGGTGTTGTATTAGTGATGGGCAGTTCTTACAATATATTTTCCAAAAAATTGACCTCTTTGGCTTGTTAGAGTACAATCTACTCAAAAATATATCATCCAAAAATGATCATGAAGGGAATGAAGAAAAAATAAAATATATATATATTTTTCTATCCCAATGTAGAATTTCAGCCACTTTTGTGGTAGGTTTTTACCAACATCCCTTGATTTTCAACCCCATAATGAAAAATTGTGTTCAAATTATTTGAATTCCAAATACATCACACACAAAAAGGATGTTAGACCAAACGCTATCGTTTCACGGTGTTTTACAATATATGAGAACATGATGAATATTTTATTCAAATAAGAAATTGTTTTATTACAGACTTAATATGATTATATATATCTATGAACCTTTATAATATATATTAAATAATAACCCATAGTGAAATCATAAATTTTGATTCATATTAAATGATATAATGATATAATATCAATGAAACAATAATATTCACCAACTAATGATCACCGAATATATAAAATTACATTTAGAATATTATTATGCTACTTATTTTACATATTATACAAATTTATGGAAATATTTATAAAAATTCATGAAATTAACTACCCCATTTTATTTTTCCTCACTAATTATTGATGAAATCTATTATTTTAATACTCTAGAAGACTTTAACATGAATTAAAATGAGATAAAAATAATCATATACATAAAATACCATCTTTTTTTTATTATGAATACTAATAGGTCATCAATCATGAAAAAATGCTCAAATATATCAAACAATCAACAATAAAAAACCACATCCATAAAAACCATATGAAATTCCAAAAAGATTCTACCTGAATAAGATCAGCTATGATACAATAATTATCAAAATGGAGCAAATATTACATTTTCTAATTCTGAAAATTGACTATACTATTATATTACATCATTGTATCAACAATTTTATTTTCTTATGTTGTTAGATTAGATATGTCAACCTCATTGTAGAAGGCATGTAAATCTTCTAAAAATTGACATCATCGTTAAACCGAAAAACTATGAATTGGAAAATTCAGATTCTTCACAAATAAATTCTGTACATTTAAAATAAATAACATGTCTAGAAAACTCATTCTAGAATCCTAAAACTATCTTTCATAGTTTATATTCAATTAAAACTAAATCAAGAAAATATACAATGTTTGTGTACCTAAAAAGATGGATGTAAACAAATACACAAAACAAATATCATAGAGATACATGATGTAAGAAAATATATTTAATAAAATAACAACAATTCATGGGGTTATGCATCATTATTCTAGTAAAGGTGATTTATTATTTCCCAAACATTCAGTCCATCAATCAAAAAGTGGAAACATCACTCATGTGAACATATGGACTATCATCTCATTAAAGTAATGTGATATAAATTTCCACATAATTTCATTTGATTTTATTTTAAAACATTGTATAATCACTAAATATCACACATAATACGTCACTAACATAATATATATGATGAAATCTTGGTCAATGTACAAGGAGAATATATGATGAAAAAAATCACACTAGATAAACAAAACCATTATCACGTGGAATTGATGATTTTAATAATGAAAAATTAATAAATGGGTATTGAAATATTATATGATGATAATATATGATATAAAATGTTTAAAAATTATTATATAGAGTTATAAAAAAACAATATTTATTATATAGGAGGGTAGTTCCCTTACTGATAAAATCGAATATAATGGAATTTTTCTTCATCATTATAGTGTTTCATTCAGAAAAGATTAATGATCTATGCCTATTTATTTTATGAGGTTTAAATATATCCATTTTAATTATTATATCATATATCCTTCTAAATATATATAATACAAATATAAAATTCAAATTTATTCATTAATGTGGGTTTTATTTTAATATTAGAAATCATAAATGGGATTATCTTCTCATATAATTTTCATCTTGTTAAATAATATTCAATACACATATCATATATTATATGGTGTACCTACTTCCCATATGACATGTTATCTCATGAATCTCATTATCATTCAAATATAGTTTTAAAACTATTTTATAAAGATACTCTTTTAGGGGTTTGGTTGGAACTCTCACATATCATACAAGAAAAATGAAATTCTAATATTAAGATAGAGATTCATCTTTACAAAAAATTATATTTATAACCATGATTAATTAATAAATAATTTCAACTTCAAATAGGATTATGGATAGATGATAATTTAGTCTATGGACTACCAATGATGAGAATAAATAGAAAATAATTCACCAGTAGATTCCTAACGCTACTTCCAGTAACCTAATTTTTTATCATGATCTGGATGAAGATGATGTAAATATCTAATATTCAGTATTACACATTAGTCCATGGGTTCATGTCAATTTTTCAAAAAAAATTCACTTATATCATTTTCAATATGAATATAGATACAATCATTATTGTTAAATGTGATAATATTGAAAATATACATGTAATCATCAATAAGTATGTCGTTAGGATCAATATTACAAAATCTTTAATTATGAATTGATAAAAATGACTATTGACATGTTTAATCTTCTCCCCAATGATAATTATCACCTAAAATTCTAGTAAAATCTTCATTGGTCAGTTTTTTAGTTGAATTTTCCAAATATTATTCCTCAAGTGAAGCATAAAAGAATTATATGTAAGAACATGTCATTTTCTAGATATAATATTTGGAATTATAAATACCCTTACTCCAGATTTTTTGGGAAAAAAATAATAGTATTGGGGCTACTTATCTTGCTGTATTTATATTCTTATATTTCCTAGATTGATGATTTAATGACTTTAATTTCCATTTTCATTTATGGAAAACCGATAATAGTATATCTGGTGACTATATGATAATATAAATATGAATATCCTTACATACATGAAAATTAATAATTTATTATTAATTACATCTGAGTCAACTGCTTAATTATTCACTTTTATAGATGTTTAAAAAATAAAATTACAAAATAAATATATTTGTTGCTGTCATAGGTGCAATTTTGGTTATCATGTCCTTTCATAACATCATTTCCATCTATATTTTCATCTTGATTACATTTCCATTATTCTCTTTCCTCCAAATTTTTTTAACCCTACTCAAATTCTTTGATGTTTTATGTGTCCATATTCCTTTCCCCAATATCATGGTACATTATTTTATTTTATATACATTAAAAATCATTTCTCAGTTGTAGAATAATAGTGATCTTCTTGGTACATGTCTTGTTGATAGAATTCATTGATACCTCCTTATATGATGATTTGGTATTTGATATAGAGATTCTATAGGATATTTGGATAGAGGATCCTTCATCATTTACGACCTTTAGAATATCCTAATGTAGGTTTCCATTTATATTTCTCACAAATTTAATTTATGATTATAGATTTAGGATGAAATTTCATTGGAGAAAATGACATTTTTCATGATTCTTATCAAACACCAAAACCTAGAAAAGATATCTACTGTCATGGTTTGGTCCCTCAAACCTACACCCGAATCAGAAGATAGAATATTAAAACAAACACCTGTGCTATTACATATTCTCACATATATCTTCTATTCGGTTAAAGAATCAAATTCCCTATAATGATTCATGTGTATACTATGAAAAAACAAAATAATGTGTCTATATTTTTGACAAGAAGAAAAACACATTAAACT
The DNA here is from genome assembly GCA_963277665.1 of Viscum album. Taxonomy (NCBI): domain Eukaryota; kingdom Viridiplantae; phylum Streptophyta; class Magnoliopsida; order Santalales; family Viscaceae; genus Viscum; species Viscum album. The sequence goes on from OY728163.1 coordinate 1,882,746,098, forward strand.
CTTGATGAAAAAATGATTTCATGAAAATAAACACCTCTTTAACCAAAATCCTCACACATTCCATTAGAATTTATGAAATTTATACTTCTATACATATTCACTAAGAGACATTGTGAAAAATATAACATGGTATACTAGAATGAAAAAAATAAATACTTTCTGAATTTCCTAACAATCAGATGATTGAAATAATTTAGAAAGGAAGTTATTATAAAGGAGACATACCCAAATAATGAATGATGGTAATATAGAGGATTTCCCAATATCAAATTAGGTACATGGTTTTCTCACAAGATAATATGTTGGGATGAATGTTTTTGTGGTAATTATGGGTACATTGTTTTTATAACATGATTGTACCCTTCTTTCAATGACACTCTGTGAAAGATATTATAAATATTATATAATCTAATGGATCCCATTTCTTTATTCATCTATTATTAATATATTATTATTTTCAAAACCATTTCGTATTATTATTATCAATGAATTTGTGGGTTCAAATTTTAATATTTATGGGAATGTTCTCTTACAATTGTTATCATATTGTGCATAAAAATTATATTTGATTAATATATCTCTTGTTTACACTTAGATTGAATGTCATACAATATTATGTTTTCATTTCCCCAATATATAGATAATATTATTTTGTTAATAATTACTATAATTTATTCTTGGTCTAATGAAATTAGTCATATATGATGTAATCATTTATGTTCTAATTATATTTTTCATCCATGTTTTTAAAGACACTAATCCATCATGGTTCAAGGATGGATCTGATTGATATATCATAAAACTTTATCTAGTGATATCTAATACTAGTTTTTTTATTTTGTTGTTCACCGGGTCATGTTTCCCTATATATGTTACTGTACCAGAAGAAAGAATTCCATATAACCCATTTAGTTGGTTAGTTGATTTAATGATATATATACTATCTATAATATCAATGAAACAATTTCACTAAAAAAAATTAAAACCATTTATAGAAATTTGAATACTATAACTCATGTTAACTGAAATGGCATATTATCCACGATCACCTCGACAGTTTTCCTCCTTGATCAATGCTCCACTAATCGATTTTGACCCTCAAAGTCAACTTTCATAATAGTACAATGGTCTTAAGATATAATTTAGGTTATTATAAAAATATTCAATAAGAAATAAATAAAAATTCTTTTATATATATGGTATCGAGTACAAAATAGTAATATTCAATTCAGTCTATAAATAATAAAAATTCATTTGTGATATTTTCATATAATATTGGTATTTGAAACTCGTCCTTACCCTAAAGAAACTTTCCCCACCAAACTCATTTCTTCAACACACTAGATCCATATCTATTAAAATGTAATTGAATTTTTTAATCACATTAAATTCATTACATTCTAAAACAAAATATCCGATCTAAAAATGATAAGGATATTTTACATGAAATTTAAATAAATTGATTCAAAATTATTGTGTGTACATAATCAAAATGAGTGTGAAATAGATATATTAAAAGAAATGTACTCAATAATTAAGACATATATTCAATTAAATATGTATTTATTGGTAATATTTATTTTCAATTAGATCCATTATATAAAAAAATATCTAAAAATCACTTTATTAATAATGATTCTTATTTTTCAATAATGAGGTTTTCTACCATACTCACACATTCTCAAAACATTAAATATCCTTCATGAATAGAACCCATTAAAATATTCCCTTACTTTTGGATGATACCCAAATGAGTTGGAGATATCCATATGTATTTCCTAGGATTCATGATTCATTCATATACAACCACTAATCTAAAATAGATTTCATCTATTAATAAATATCTATCATTAATAAATTATTATAGGATACACTAAAATCTAGGTATCAATATAAATTTTACAATGAATTATATAAAAAATATAATGTGACAAGATAATAAATTTTAATGACTTATGACTACATTTTTATTTCAAATATAAAATTCAATCATTAATTACGTTAATATACACGTATCTAAATGATAAAATAAATTTTTTCCAAAAGAGGAATTTTTTTTACCATACATTATTATATTAAGCCTTTTAATTTAATTATTTTAAAAACATAGTACCTTTTATTCAGTAAATTTAAAATTTTCAGTTTTTATAATGATAAATTTAATTCAATAAACATATTATTAACCATAATATGAGACAACCATTAAGAGAGTATATTCTATCTATAATAAAAAATTAATTCATTATAAAATGAACACTAAATAAAGTCTAAATAGTTTAATATTAAATTAATACAATACAATAAGAAACCACATTAAATACAAAAACATCAGTAAAAGTACATTATAAAAATAATAATCAATCAATTGAAAAAAAACTCATTTGTTATGACCATCCTTGGATACGAGTTAACTACGTCCCAAAACTTTCTCATGACATGGATAAAATGTAATTCATGATTACTATATGATGGAAACAAGATTCAAGGCATAAAATAGATTACATGTGAATTATTTTTACTCATATATACATAAAAAACATGAAAACTAGTTGTATAGTTGAAAATAAAATTTTGTACTTTGAGGGACCCCATATATGATATTAGATTGTAATAAATTAATGGGATAATAGACATGAAAAAGTTAATAAAATTCTCATTTTATAGTTTTATAAAAACAATTATAAAAAACCATCCATTTCCAAAATAATAGAACAATATCACATAAAATATATGAAGATAGTGTTTGATGATTTACCAATGATACATAAATAAATTATTAAAAAAAACCAAATTCACCGATATAATTATTCCATAAAAAGAAATCATCACTTTATATCATTCAATCCCAATCAAGTAATGAATAAGAAAGCCACATAATTTAAGAATATCTATATAGACATGTAATATGATGGGTACAAGGATTAAATTCATAGTGGGTATCCTCAAAATTATCCACAAATATGACTTAAAAACAATGGTAGTTGATTGAGTTTTCTATTTAATTTTGATACATAATTTTTAATGATTTATATATAAAATAAAAAATCACTATCATATTAAATGTAATAATTCATTCTAAAGGCCATGTTGTATTGTATTTATAATTAATATTTCAAATCATTTTTAAGAAATATGTTTAAATAAAAGCGTAAATAAATTTTTTCCGTAAATTTGTATTGAAATAATGAATTACTAACATGGTTGAAAACAATTTATATATAATATTTAATGAAATAGAATATTAATATGCCATTAATATACATATACCCAAAATAATAAAATCTAATATATAGAATTATTAAATCCAGGGATCCCTAGGATGGCCTTATTCAATTCTAACATAATCAATAAATATATTGATTATTTCATGATGTGAAAAACATTCACAATATTTGAGTTTTGTCTATCTGGCATAACCTCGATATTACTCTTTATGTAGTGTAATTGTCACAATATTGGAATGACTTATATAAATGATAATATGCTGGTGAAACATGTTTTCGTAGAGATCCATCCAACTTTCCCTTTCCCAACCATGAAATACAAAATGAGGTTATCCAAAAAAAATTATATAAAATATGATCACGTCAATAAAAACCACACCTCAATATCACCATGAAACACCTTCCTTAATTATATCCCCATATAGTTTAAGATAATGGATTTTTTAAGGAGATTTATCAAAATAATTTTTAGTTACTTTTAATACTTCTATTATGTGTATATTTTTTTGGTTTTTTACATTGTATATTTTTCATTGAAATTGTAGAATTTTGTAAAGAAGATGGGTAGTTCATGGCTGGAAGATTGTTTTCCCAAACCCGGCACCTAGACCAGCAAACTGTGTGAACCTAAATAGAACAGATTTTAATGGATGGAAAATGTTTCTTTGAAATAGTGAATCCTCTTGGTAGTAACTCTGTGACCCTATATGAAGAGGAGAAAGGTTAGCCACACCGTTAGGCAAAACTATGTGCCCTATACAAAAAAAACATTTCTTCATGAAATTAAACAACCAAAAAATATTTCAAAAATTCTTAAACACCCATATTATATTCCAAAACACAATAGATTGACTATAATTTGTCTCTCTAAATTTTGGGGGATCCAAACCAAACACAAATTGATTTCAAACTCCTATCATGGTGAATTAATGATTTTTATATATATATATATATAACATTCTCATTAAAAGATATCACCCTAATTAATTTCCACAATCAATCCTTCATTACTGTCATTAATTGATGGTATTTTTTACTCTATTGGAAATGGGTCTAGATGTAGGTTTTCTTGAATGTAATATTTCTTCTAATCGATCTAGTTTTTGGATGTAGATCTCATTATTCTCCATCATCTTGAGCTTTCTACTACAATTTGAATATTTCGGTTTAGAAATGCTCATTAATGATCTTCAGTTACGTTGTCTAAATTTAAAATACCATAGTAATCATTCAATTTTGTGTATATAATTATTCAACAAAAATTTACATGACTAAAAAATTTATCCATTGAATTTAAATATATTAAATTTAATTTCCATGTGATAATTTAATATGGTTAATTTGGTTGGAAATTTCAATTGGTTGAATAAGATTTACTAATTGATCAACTAATTAATGGAATGATTTTATTATGAAACTGATGGGATGTGGGGAATATGAAATTTTATAATTATTTGGATTTTATAATTTTTCAATTAATGTGATGATGAATTAATTTAAAATTAGAATTTTGAGATGGTTTTTTAAACATTAATATGTTAATGTGTTTTATTACTTAAATATTTATACATGGTTTTATGGTGAATTGATCATATTAGTTCATATGTTTAAAGTGATTAAAGATGATTTTTTTAATAATTTTTATGGAATCTTTGATATGAAATGATTAAAATTGGTAAATATTGATTAATATTAATTGATGATATATATATGAAATATGTGTGATAGATTGATATATTTTTGTAGGACATTGACTAGTTCTCTAAATACCCAAATGTTATTTAGTAGAATATGATTTGATGAAAAATAAAAATCCTCCAAATATAGATATTCCATTAACTGTTAAATGAGGTGTCAGATAGAACTAGTGATCGAAATACTCCAGGGGTGCTAGACATGACATTCTAGGACAAAAATTAAGGGTATTAGAAATTTTTTTAAATTAACATGGTATGAATTGAAATTAAATGGATAATGAAAAGCTATATGATAATGGATTTTAAATACCTATGTCATATAGTTCAAACTTATGCATGATTCAAAGAATGTATTAATGGGTTGGGTGTCATTGTGAACCTAGTTAAATTATGTGGTTAATTATAGAATAAATACATTTTATAACTAAAAAAATCATGATTTCCAATTCATTATTTATAAAAATAATTAAAATTTTATTGAGTAGAAATTTTTCTAAACACCATTTTTGGTTTCCTATTGAGTTCTAATGACACCATACTAAGGCTTCCTAATCATCCCACAAAAAGAATTCATTTTTCTAGGATAAGATAAGGGAAATAGCCCTATGTATGATGACTAACTAGTGATAGAACCTAGATTATGTGACAAGCCATGGTATAAGGACCGACTTCGGGAGTTTTAGTGTTTGTATTTTGGGTTTTCATTTTTTCTCCTAAAACGTTTGGGAGTGAAATAGCTACTATTTTAAATTGCGATATTAATTTTTATTTTGGATTCAAATATATTAATACCTTATTTTTTAACAAAAAAACTACAAATTTATGGAAAATTTCTGTTTTTTATTTAATGGTTCTTTACATTGGTATTCTAATTTTATAGAGGGTATAGAATCCTTGTGAAACATATATTAGACAATCACTACTATTCAGCATCTAGTGGCTTATGGATTAGTAGGAATGGGGTTATGTGGCCCTCTATCTTAGGAACTAGTATGTGGAACATAGGTTGGGGCATTACAAAGTTGTATCAAATGGATATTTCTATTTTCTTTTGTTTTATTTTACTATTGTGGAATGGTAAACTATATATTAGGATGATTTGAGCATTGGATAAGAGCACGTTCACAGGAGTAACTGAACCTTTTATGGTGTGGATTTCAATTTATGTAACACCCCAAGATTTTATAGTACGTTATTTCTTCCAAATAATTCAATAACCTTCACTACACGCAACACCGAGTTCAAGCACACCATTACATACCATACAAGCCATTAAATAGTGGATATGAATAGTATTAACTGAATATTGATCTATATATAATCCTTATAATTTTACAATACATATAAGGAGTTTCTTTTACATAATGTAAGAACAAATACATTTTTTTAGATAAAAGAAGTATTTTACAAAAAATGCAATTTTACCGCAAAACTTTTTAAATCCAATATTTGAATCATTTAATTATTCAATTTCACAGAATAAAGTTCTTATTTAGAATCGGGACATAAGAATTTAATTTCAATATTTTTTTTCTGTTTTTCTGATAACTTTCATATTTGGGTGAATAATGAAAAATACTATATTTTAACTGAAAACATATTTTTAAATCAAAATAATTGATATTGTTAAATTATACATTTTAATGGTTTAGAAGTATAAATAGATTATATTTTTACCATTTAATACAATGACGGTCATTTTAAGTAATTTCAATTTGAAATTAGACATAAAAATTTACCAAACATTTAATAGTTATTATTTCTTAACAATACGCCTTTGGGTTTTGACAGCGGGAATAAATTTTAAATTAATAAATGCAAATTTTATGTTTTTAATTTCGATAAATATAATTCATTTTTGGATTCAGAATATTGAAATTATTTTAGGGTGAAATGTTGGTACTTTTCTGATAAATTTCATATTTTGATGAATAGTGAAAATTATTAAATTTTAATTAAGAACAACATTTTTAATCAAAATAATTAGTAGTGATGAATTATGAATTGGATTTATTTTAAATTATAATTAGATTATAATTTTACCATTTAATCCAATGTTATTTATTGGACATAGTATCATATTTAAACTGGAAATAAGAAAGTTTCAATCTTTTGATAGTTATTATTTGGTAAAAACACGTTTTTTGTTTCGATAATGAGAATTATTTTTAAATTAATTTCTACCACTTCTGTATTTCAAATTTAGAAAAATGGATTCCATATTTAGAATCAAGAGATCCAAATTGATTAAATAGGAAAATATTATTTTTAGAAATTTTGAATAATTACTTCGGTAAATATTTTATATACAATGGTTAAAGGGTAAATCCGTTAAATAAGTGTAAAAAATAATATTATAATAATACTAAATTACCCAAAAACGTTTCCTAACCCTATTGGTTGATACATGTCCGACCATGGACATCTTTGGGTCTATTTTGGGACCCCATGGAGCCACTTGTAATTGATAATGACACTTTATATTAATTAAGTTAAAATAAATACATAAATGACACGAGCATATATCTTTTAGAAAAACAGTTTTTACATAGGGTATATGTGTTTTATTTTCGACTATAAATATTCATTAGGAATCTAAAACTATTTCCTGCATCATGGTATTTTTTTTCATAATTTCTAGACATTTAATAAACCAAATTATTTATGACACAATAACGATGTAGTGTTTACCTCATTAATAAATGATTTAAATAACTAAGATTATAAAGACTAAAACAATACCCAAAACCTGTCAAATTCCTATAGGATAATTTCATTTCAATCATTAGTCATCTTATATTCATATTTAATGAGTTTTTGACCTTTATAATCTGAATAGCATTATATAATAAAATAATATTTTCAATCCTTCCTAAAGAGCCCCTCCTACCCCTTATAAAAGGACACAACTTCTAACCAATTCCTCACACCTCTCAAGCCTTTTGGCTCATCCACACTCTGAAAACTTAAGCTCCATACATCCTTCTCCTCCTATTAGAATCCTTACCTTAGGCAGAAGGTGTCACGACCCGTCCTCGGGGCCCCTGTCGTGACTACCCCAAGCCCGCCTTCCATAGGCCTGGGGCTGGCGACTAGCACCAAGGAGTAAATCCCGATAAACAAAGAAGGCATTGCCTTTGTAAAGTAAACAAGCACCTCAGAGTAAGCAAGAGTAAAGAGGTAATCACTAAGTAAAAAAAAAAGTACAACTGTATGTGTGGAAAGTAAGTGGGCAAGAATATAATCCCAAACTGAAAGTAAAGTACAACTCAAAAGGGAAAACATCAAATGAAAGGTAAAAGCCGCTACGCCGAGCTGTCCACTGGAAATCCCACCTGGAGGGTGGGTACAGATAGCTCCACTGATCCTCGGGTCCCGCAGTCTGCTCCGAGTACATCCCGCCCAGTGGTCCTCCTCCAGGTACCGTCCTGCTCTGCAAGCCTCAACCACGATCAACGCTGTCCGTCGTCTGCAACCAACACAACGTAGTGCGGGCATAGCCCGTGCAGGGGTGAGTATAAGATACTCAGTAGGGACCCCGAGACCCCCGAGGGTCTCCAAAAATCCACAAATGATAAACCAAAAAGGAAATATACAATCACAAAGTAACAATAGACACTACTTAGGTATATGCCCATACATATACCTAAGTAAAAAATTCCAAAATGCTCCAACCACCGATCCCAAGTACAAATCAGTCCACACAGGAAAGTATATGTATTCCACACAGGAAAGAAAAACGTAATCCACATAGGATAGCACAACACAATCCACATAGGAAAGCAAACAGGATTCCGCTCACACAGGTTCGATCATGTAGTTGAACCCAATGTTATTGGGAAACTCCTTCTCCATTAAGTGTAGTGGTTATGCCGCTACAACCAGGCACTTCCCTCTTCCCTTAGACAGCTGTAGTTCTCCACCTATCGGGTACTGTGGGCCTGCTTCTACCACCAAGCGCTCCCCCATGCCGTTATAACCAAGCGCACCTCTGTCGTGGGTCTGCCGCTACAACCAAACGCTCCCTTGTGCCGCTACAACCATGCGCACCTCTGTCGTGGGTCTGCCGCTACAACCAAGCACTCCCCTGTGCTGCCACAACCATGTGCACCTCTGTCGTGGGCCTGCCGCTACAGCCAAGCACTCCCATGTGCCGCTACAACCAAGCACACCTCTGTCGTGGGTCTGCGGCTACAACCAAGCACTCCCCTGTGCTACTACAACCAAGTGCACCTCTGTAGTGGGTCTGCCGCTACAACCAAGCGCTCCCTTGTGCTGCTACAACCAAGCGCTCCTTCGTCGTGGGTCTACCGCTAAAACCAAGCGCTCCCCTGTGCCGCTATCCATAACATACCGAGTCGTTCGATCAGTAGTCGTCAAGACTCAACCAGCTATAGGGTTTCCGCACACAACATGCTCGTTTACAGAAGGCACTTCAAGATTATTTTTTGGTTCAAACCAAAGGGAGTTACCCAAATTAAAGGTAACGATTTCTCTTAGCTTTTTTTATTTTTTTAATTTTACAACCCCTAAACACTTCTTATTATTTTCTTTTGTGACAAAACTAGTATCATAAATATTTTAGGATATTTTTATGAAAAGTGTTCAAACTACACTTACATACACCATTATCTAATGGTTAAAGAACATAATGTTTCTGTGGATGGAAACCAAACGCCTCATGAAACGATGATTGTTCAATTATCTCCTACCACCTCTCATGGTGGCCATTATGATGAATTTTAATTAAATATGATATTAATGGTATTTATTTTATATATAAGCTTCTGTAATTACATTTTATATCATACCATTATCAGTTTAATGTTGTATATATACACACGATAATTTCATTTGAGGAAGTGTGGACTACAGCCCCCTCAAAGAGATATGACTCGTTCATAACATACATGGAACGTATAAAGGACAATGTTAATGAACTTAAGTAACAAATATACGATGTTATATTATACTGGAATAATAATATACCTATATATCACTTGGTTTTAATTCCTTTTAAAATCAAATGGAAGTAGCATTCGTGCGTATGTACAGATTACCGTCTCCACGAACTCATTGAGAATCATTTCCCCATCATATCCATTCAAGGGTAATTCTTGTTTGATGAGTAAAAGTAAGGTTTAAGGACTTTATATCATTCTGGATATTAATAAGATGCAACCTATCCATAACTAACACGTCTTATGTAACAGAACATATAAAAGAAAACTAGTAAGTTAACACTCGAAACGACGATAATACTAAGATATTATTAAAAAAGAAATGTTAAAAGATCATATATGATATCATATTAATATATATGGTTATTATATAATATAATAACAATTATTTCACCATTATACAGGAGGTTAAACTACCCTCATCCAAGGAAAAGTACAAGGTAAGGGTTTATTCCACAATCTCTTCATTATCCGAGGTTGTTTATATGTAATTATCTACTAGGACCTCTTTATCATCAACATCCATGATTCTTAAAAATGTATTTCAAAACATTTTTACTATTTTACATAATATGGGTTAAATTCATTCATACCCATTTTTGACTTTTTATAAGAAGTTTATAAAGGAATCTTTACGTCATTTTCCAAACAATGTCCTTTTTAACCTTTTCAAAAAAATTAAGGTAATAATGTATTATTTTTAACTTATATGACGGGTGTGGCAATTTTCCACTGTTGTAAAATCGTTGAAACATCCCTTACAAGATTATAAGAATATTTTCAAATTAAATGTTTTATTTTATAATTATGTGACTTTTAAATTATTTCAAAAAAATGATATTTCTCTCAAATAGTTTTGATATCAACTATGTCAACATCTTTTTATGGATTTTAAGTTTATTTTAAGTTGATTTATTATGATACAAAAATCCATATTTTATTGACGATTTTGTGATATTATTTACTGTGGATGTGTTATTTTTATAAAATTCATGGTTTATGGAGAAATTATTGAAATTTCATATGCTAGTTTTAATACAAATGTTTATGTTATGTTTAAAACTATTCATATGAGGAATGCATTGGACTTCATAAGGGATGGGTGGAGCCCACTATAGCACCTCGATGCATTGGTGGGTATCATGAGAAAAACTAGCTTCTTGGCACGATGCCTTGACAAAATCTTATTTGTAGTCTTGGCACGAGGCCTTGGCTACATGGTTATGATAGTATGGCATTATGTATTCCATCATTATGAATGTGGTTATTTATATTTCATTAGATTATTATACTATTAGAATATCCTTGTGAATAAGTAAATGAATTATTTCATTTTATTTTTTTCATATTATGTTTAAGTTCTTGTTAAAATGGATTTTGTTTTAGTTATACATTTCCTTAAATTTGTATGCTTATTTATGAAATTTTCCGCTATATTGTTATCCATACTGGGCATTTGAGCTCACCCCTTTCAATGTTTTATTTTTCCCAGGATGTGAAGATGTATTTTATGAATGACCTGTAGGGATAGTATAAAGGGATATGAGTGTGGAGACAAGATGTTGTTGTAGTTTTTACTTTATAATGTAATGTAAACTTTCTGAATGTATCTAGTAATTCCAAGGCTACTAAACAAATCGATCCTTCAAGATTTGATCTTTTGTGATCATTCCAATGATACGTAATAATGCACCGACTCTGGGTAACTGGGGTCAGGGCATTATGATTGGTAGAAGAGAAAGTTTAGTACAAACCATGGAAGCTAGATTTATATAAACTCTGATTAGAGCACATATACCTAAGATGGACTTTGAGGATTTGTATAGAAGAACATCCTAGAATTTTGGTCTTGTAGAGATTTTGTGAGTCTTCTGAGAAATACATATATGTCTGGATATGAGCAGGTGGTGGTGGCTCTGGTAGAGATGTACCTAGGGATAAAACCCGAAGACACCACTTTGAGCTAGACTCGAACAGGAACTGGTGCACGACAACGGGCCTTCATGTAGTCTTTGTTACGACACTCTTGGTCGATATTCTTGTGATAATTTCTCATTTTAATTACAAATAATTTTGAAGGGTTTATGATTTTATACTTCCTTAATGAATTTTTTTTAGGATTATGAATTATATCCATAAACCATTTAATTTACGTTAGGTATTTTACATGTTTGGAATTCTTCATTACAATTAATAAACTGACCTAGTTTATGTCATTTTATCGAAATGGTGCCCAGTAGAAGTAATGTGATCTCCAACTATACATATGATCCAATGAGTAAGAAGGGTCATATAAGTCATGGTATTAAGCCAACATTTAGAAGGGACATAGTCTCCTATGTATTCTCAACATATGAAGAAATAGTATAATGTGTTAATATGATAAGTAAAGAATTCACTGAGTCCTATGGCTTTAAAGGGAAGCATGAGAAGAAAAGGATGGAAGAGAGAATGATGGATAAAGGGAAGAGATAAAATCATAATTTTCCCATATGTGAAAACTTTGGGAAGAAACACCAAGGATATTTCCTGAAAAGAATGGGAGTCTGTTATAAGTGTGGAGAAAAAGGACACCATGTACGTGACTACAGGGGTAAGAAAAAGGTTTCAAATGTACAATAATTCTTCTACAAGGAGTTGGGACACTACACGGACCAATGAACAAATCATTGTAGTATTCCCCAAATGATTCTATTGGATAATAATCATGTTATGATACTACCACAGATTTGGATGAATGATTAGAGTTCTTATTTTGTTATTAAAGTATTATGATAATTGAGCATTGTAAAAACAATGTACAATTTACAATAATTATAGAGTATATAAGGATTGTACTTGCAGTACTATTTCATTAAGGACTTGGGATTGTGTAGAACAAAGAAAATTTACTCAATTATAGGTTAAATTTTTGAAAAATGTATAGTTGAGAGAAAGATAAACCATAATATGGTTTTGATACCGAGGTAGTGATTTTGGAATAATACATGATTGATTTGGATAAATTATATAGGATATTCTTGATTACCTTGAAACTGATTAATGATTTCTGTATTCCATCATTGTTGGAGTTTACAACATTTTTAGATAGAAGGATTATATCCAGTATTCTATAAATAATAAGGGATCATGAATGTAATCAATAAGGTTTTATGGTAATTCAGGATGTTTCAGTGTTTTAAAAGAATACATGATGAATGTGTTCACATGTTATTATGTGGAAAAATGGAACTTCACTGTGTTTACATTTCTGATAAATTTTGGACTATGAGTTTGGAAAGAAGTATTTTGGATTATTCTAGTTTGATGTTATTTTTGGATTGCCATAAGAGGACAACCCAGAGGTCGGGCAGCAACCTGTCACGTCCGGCAAGGCCGCGAGACTTGAACCCACAACTAAAGGGTGACAGGGGTGTATCACCTACCAATGACCCACATAATTTCATGGATTGAATAATTTAGTTTTTTAATGGTTCTACTATATGAATTATAAATTCATTATTTTGGACCCTATACGAATAGGATAAATAGAATATTATTTTTATGTTCTATTATCGTTTAATGTGAAAGATGATTTTGTGGTTGAACATAGTTAAAGGATGGGACTCTACTTGTCAAGTATATATTTTTCTTTCTCTCTTATTCAATGAATAAATTAATTCTAATACTTTAGTGAAGGTATATTAAAACAAAACATGGGTTATCCATAATTCCATATTTTTTGTCGAACCAATGGTATTTTAAATCATCATAGATTGGTGAATTTAAGATCCCCAATTTTTTACTTTTTTGCAATTGATGACCTCAATCACTACCTATAAATATTTACATTTTTCTCCAATTATATGTCTTTAATTTCCACCAATGTTCTCCTAATCGAGATCATAATTTGGTGGTGACCCTTTGATTTCACTTTTCCTCTTATTAAGACTAAATTTTATTAACCTAATTTCTGATGTAGGTTTTCCCAAAGTTATTTTCTATTTTCAACCTTTTATTTATGAAAAATAATTTCAAATTGTGAGGACACAATTTATTAAAGGAGGTAATAAATTAACACCCCAATATTTCATAGTACATTATTTCTTCAAAATAATTCTATACCTTGCACTACACGCAACACCGAGTTCTACCGCACCATGACTTACCAAACAAGCCGTTAAAAAGATGTTATGAAGAGTAATAATTGAATATTGAACTATATATAATACATATTATTTTTTAATCCATATAATTATTTTCTTAGACATAATGTAAGAACAAATACTTTTTTTCAGATAAAAGAAGTATTTTTAAAAAAATTCAATTTTACCGCCTTTTAATGGCTAAGCCTTCTTAAATCCAATATTTGAAGCTTTTATTTATTAAATTTGACAAAATAAACTTCTTAATTATAATTGGGAATTACGAATTTACTTTCAATAAATATTTGGTGTTTTTCTGATAACTTTCATATTTGGTAGAATAGTGAACAATTCTATTTTTTAACTGAAAACAACTTTTTAAATCAAAATAATTTATATTGTTAAATTATAAAATTTAATGGTTTGTAAGTATAAATAGATTATAATTTTACCATTTAATCCAATTATGGTCATTTTATGTAATTTCACTATGAAATTTGACAAAAAAAATTGTCAAACTTTTCATAGTTGTTATTTCTAAAAAATATGCCTTTTGGTTTTAACAGCGGGAATAAATTTTAAATTAATAAATGAAACTTTTATGTTTTTAATTTGGTAAAATATAAATCATTTTTGGATTCATTATATGAAAATTATCTTTGGGTGAAATTTTGGTACTTTTGTGATAACTTTCATATTTTGATTAATAGTGAAAATTACAAAATTTTAATTAAGAACAACTTTTTTAATCGAAATAATTAATAGTAATAAATTATGAATTTGAGTGATTTTAAAGTATATTTAGATTATTATTTTACATATTAATTCAATTTTATTCATTGTACATAATTTCATATTTAAACTGGTCATAAGAAAGTATCAATCTTTTGATAGTTATTATTTTTTAAAAACACGGTTTTTGTTTCGACAACGGGAATTAATTTTAAATTAATTTCTGCTACTTTTGTGTTTAGAATTTAGAAAATGGAATCCATATTTAGAATCCGGAAGTCCAAATTTATTAAATTGTAAGATTTTATTTTTAGAAATTTTGAATAATTACTTCAGTAAATATTTTATTTTCCATGGTTAAAGGGTAAATATGGTAAATAAGTGTAACAAATAATATAATAATAATACTAAATTACCCTAAAATGTGTCTTAACCCTATTGGTTGATACATGTCTGAAAATGGGAATCTTTATGTAGATTTTGGGACCCCATGGCATTACATCTATGTGATAATGACACTTTATATTAATTATGTTTAAGTAATTGCAAAAATGACATAAGCATATATCTTTTAGAAAAATGATTTTTATATAGGTTTATGTATGTTATATATTAGACTATAAATATTCATTATAAAGATAAAACTATTTCTGGAATCATGGAATATTTTTTATAATTTTTAGACATCTAATAAACTAAATTATTTATGACAAAATAATGAACTTAAAGAGTCTTTTTTGGTTCAAACCTAAGGGAGTTACCCAAATTAAAGGTAATGATTTCTCTTAGCATCTATTCTTATATTTTACTTCTCCGACCCCTAAACTCTTCTTTTTATTTTCTTTTGTAAAAAACCCAGTATCCTAAATATACTAGGTTATTGTTATAAGAAGTATTATAACTAAAATTACATACACCTCCATCTAATGGGTGAAAGAAGATAATGTTTCTTTGGATGGAAACCAAACGTCTCACGAAACTATGATTGTTCAATTATCTCCTTCCGCCTCTCGTGGTGGCCATTATGATGGAAATATAATTAAATATGATATTTATGATATTTATTTTATATATAATCTTATTTATTTCCTTTTTATATCATACCATTATTCGTTTCACGTTTTATATATATATATATGATAATTTCATTTTAGGAAGTACGGACTACTGCCCCCTCAAAGTGATATGACTCGTTCATAACGTACATGGAACATATAATGGATGGTGTTAATTAAATTAAGTAACACATATAAGATATTATATTATAATGGAATAATAATATACCTATGTATCAATTGGTTTTTATTTCTTTTAAAATGAAATGGAAGTAGCATTCATACGTACGTACGGATTACCGTCTCCACGAACACGATGAGAATAATTTCCCCATCATATCCATTCATGAATAATTCTCGTTTGATGATTATAATTAATGTTTAAGGACTTGATATCATTCTGGATATAAATAAGATACAACATATCCATAACAAACATGCCTTATGTTAAAAAACATATAAAATAAAACGAGTAAGTTAACACTCGAAATGACGATAATACTAATATATTATTAACAAAGCAATGATAAAAGATAATATATGATATCATATAAATTTATATGATTCTTGAATAATTTCACAATAATTACTTCACCATTATATAAGAGGATAAACTACCATCGACCAATAAAAAGTACAAGGTAAGGGTTTATTTCAAAATCTCTTAATTATCTAAGGTTGTTTATTCGTAATTTTCTATTGGGACCTCTTTATCATCCACATCCATGTTTCATAAAAAATTTAATTCAAATAATTATTAGTATTTTACAGAATATGGGTTAAAGTCATGTATACCCTTGTTTTACTTTTTATAATATGTTTATAAAGGAATCATTACGTCATTTTCCAAACAAGGTCATTTTTAACCGTTTCGACAATATTAAGGTAAGAATGTCTTCATTTTTAACTTATACGGTGGTTGCGGCTATTTTCTACTATTGTAAAATATTTGAAGTTTCCCTTAGAAGTTTATAAGAATATTTTCAATGTAAATGTTTTATTTTATAATTATGATACTTTTAAATGATTTTAAAAATCATATATTTCTCTAAAATAGTTTGGATTTCATCTATGTCAACATCTTTTGATGGATTTTAAGCTTATTTGAAGTTGATTTATTATGATTCAAAACATCCATATTGTAATGAAGGTTTTGTGATATGTTTGACTGTGGATGTGTTATTTTCATACCATTCTTGTTTTATAGAGAACGTTTTGACATTTTGTATGCTAGTTTTAATACAAGTATTTATGTTATGTTTGAACCTATTCATATGAAGAATGCATTGGACATAATAAGTGATGGTTGGAGGCCGATATAGATTCTAGATGCATCAGTAGGTCTCCTGAGAAAAACTAGTGTCTTGGAACGAGGCCCTGACAAAATCTAATTTGTAGTCATGGAACGAGGCCTTGGCTACGTGGTTATGATAGTCTGGCATTATGCATTCCATCATTATGAAAGTATTTATTGATATTTCATTTGATTATTCTACTAGTATAATAACCACGTGAATAAGTAAATGGCATTATTTCATTTTATTTCTGTCATATTATGATGAAGTTAAAGTTTAAAAGGATTTTGTTTTAGTTATACATTTCCTTAAATTTTTATGCTTATTTATGAAAGTTTCTGCTATATTGTTATCCTTACTGGTCATTTGAGCTCACCCCTTTATATATTTTATTTTTTCTAGGATGTGAAAAAGTATTTTATGAATGAACTGCCGGGATATTATAAGGGGATATGAGTGTAGAGACAAGATGTTGTTGTAGTTTTCACATTAGGATGTAATGTGAACTTTATTAATGTATCTAGTGATTCAAAGGCTACTAAACTAATCGGCCTTTCAAGATTAGATCTTTTGTGATCATTACAATGATACGTAATAATGCACCGACTCTGGGTAACTTGGACTGGGGCATTACAATATACCCATGGTGGGATTAATTTTTTTGAGGTTCAATGTTTCAATATAATGTTTTTTCAACTCATGTGATGAAAATTTTATGTTATGCGATTATTGTTTCTAAGATTTTTCAATATCTGACTCAGGGATAGGTATGAAATGAGATATGATTAATAATTAATAATTATAGAAACTTGGGATTAATAATGACATGATTCATTATATGGATTCATTTGAAAGATTAGTTTTTGGTAGGTTTATGGGATTGAATTTTTTCCATTATATTTAATTTAACTAAAAATGGTATGTAATATGGAAATATAAAATTTTTAATGGTGAAAATGTGAAGAAAATGAGGCTAATAAATGGGTGCCTAATGAGAAAATGGGATAATGAGAATGTGTTTACCCTTTTATGGCCATGTACTATATGTTGGATTGATTAGGATAGTGATGGTGCCTCAATTATGATGGTGTGGATGGAAGAATGTGGATTACTTATTATGAATTTAGTAGAATCCCTCGTGTTAAACGAGTCAATGTTTTGTAATCAATCACAAGGAGTGTGTTTGGAATTATAGAGATATACATACCTGATGATGTCTTATGATAAGATGATATGAGCTTATTTATTAAATTATCCTCTATCAGGGGATCTAAAGAACAATTACATCTGGGATAAGAAGAAAAAGATAATTTCTATAAAAAAATACTCAATTATTACAGATTATTGGAATAGACTAAAATTTATTGGTGGAAATATTATCTGAAAAGATGAGTGAGTTTTAGTTGCAGTACCCTAAAATATTTACTATAGAAAGTATACCAAAGGAAGAAGAGTTATGGATTGAATAAACACAAGATATTCAGGTTCATATTGAGATTTCTACCAAGAAAATATCCGAACATACTACCAAAATATTTTTTGTCCAGGAATAACATTAGTAGAACATCTATGCATGGGATAGACATCCCAAAAGATTTACCTTGGTTTTACAAATAAGTAGATAGAAGTATAGTAAATGACGTTGACTCTAGAGAAACTATCATTAATGGAATATTTTCAAAAATTAAGTTATTTTTATTGCATTTCTCTAATAATGGCTGGATATGAGGAGACCCCATAGAAACCTTAATAATATGGTACTAAATTAGTGATTAATTCGAAGGATAATATCATTTAATTGAAAAACATTTATAATGATGTGAATTTGGCTCTCATTTCTGACAGGAACAATAATGAGGCATCCTGTAAAAGACATGTGATTTATAAAATATTATTAAAAGGTAAAACATATATGAGAAGGAAGATTCCTTATGGAAATGTTGAATAGACATGTAGAAAGAATATTTTCTATGTGAAAGGATATGTTACATAGGATCTGTCTCCCTTAGTCTATCTCTAGTGTGGTTGTAGAGATAACATTTAGTATAAAAATACCCTATTAACCGGTATTTGAAAAAGCCTATGGTAAAATGGGACAATTAGATATGTTATTTAGTAATCCATGAATGATGTGTAATATTTATGAAACTGGGAAGAACCAGTCAGTGGCAATGAGATATTATTCACAATACTAGTCTGGTAGTTATAGTTTCACTAGCCATGGAGGAAAGGGAACTATTTGGGGTGGTTCTATGTAAGATAACATATATCAACAAAGTAGTATAGATCCAGGTAGTCAGACTACATCATAGGGGAATAGATACTCTCATTCATTTTATCCTACATGTTTGGATAATAAGTCAAGATTATCGAATTTGAGATGTATAGTGCTGGTAAATTCTACACTTCCTAGTGCCTTATTTGATATTAGAGACTCTCTATATTTAATATCACCATGTATTTTTAATGGTTTCTACATTGTGGTGGATTTCACAATGAGGGTTGAAATGATTTATAACAGTTGTAAGTATGTTTGATATTCATATGTTTATGTAAATGGTGTTACTTCAATGATGGGGAGTATCATTTCCTTTTGGATATATATATTCTAATTATGCTAGAACATCCCCTAATTATGGGTATGGAATGGTTTTTGGCATTCTATGACAACATATATTTTCACCATACAAAATTGACATTTATATCTCTAGAGGATTAAAAATATATTCACTGTGGAGAATAGGATATACATTTATGTTGTGCATGGCAGTTCAAAAACGACAAGGGGATCATATTGTCCATGTATCTTATTAGTTTCTAGATGATGGGGGTTTAATAAATTATGTATTCCTACCTATAGTAGATAGGTTCCATGATATGTTTCATATGAACATATGATGAATTACTCCAAATATATAGAAATAATATAACATTTATTTTCTTCATAGAGCTAAGATAGTTTAAATTTCAACATAAATTTGGCACCAATTGAGTGTAAAGAGATCAAGAATCAACTGAAAGACTTGATGGATAAGGGGGTTATCCATTCGAGTACTTAACATTATGTTTATCTATTACTCTTTTCAATGAAGGATAACATAACATTGACCTTATGTGTTGATTACCGAATGTTTAACTAGATTATTATGAAGAAATGGTTTCCTCATTCTTATTCCGGGTGTCTATTAGACCAATTTATATGACCTTGTGTGTTATACAAAATTGATTTCAGATTAGGGTATCATTAGTTGAGATTCAAGCCATTTTCTACAGTACACCCTAAAAGTGTAAGAAGGAATTTCCTATATGAGTTTTTTATGAGGTTATTTGGGAAAATAAATGTAACAACAGTGTTAGGGGATCGTATGAACATAACCATAAATCCACACCTAGAACGTTTTTTGTTATTATTTATTGATAAAATAATTTTTTATTTTAATTACCATGATGATCATTCCCAAAATCATGACATAGTTTGAAGTACAATCAGAGACCATTAGTTGTATGTCAAGATATTTATGTTCTATATATGGAATGATAAGGTATGTTTCAATGGTCAAATCATTTCAGAGGATGGTGTTTCAATGAATATAAGTAAAACAAAACGTGTTGTTCATTTGAAGAAAGCATAATAATGTTTGTAATATCCATATATTTCCATGGTTAGAAACATATTATCATAGGTTTATCTTGGACATTACCCATTATGAAGAATCAATTTATATTTGATTAAGATGATTTTTATGTATGAATGGTCTATAACGTGTGAGAACTGATTCTATAAGTTGATGAAGAATCTAACAACTACAAAGTTATTAACAGTACCAAATCTAGTGGAGGAGCTAATTTTTTTGAGGTATATAGGAATGGTCTCAGAGTAGTGTGGATGATGGGATTGATTGGTGGAATATGAAACATGGAAGGATAGAGTTGATGAAGGGAACCACTATAAAAATGACCTTAAATAACATGTGATGCTTAATTCTTTAATATTATTGAAGAATTATATGTGGGGTGAATATATTGCAATGCATATCAACCCCAATATCTTAAGGTACATATTTTTCGAATGATTCTTTAATCTTTGGAAGTAGAGGTGGGTTTATTATATGTATTCATTTTATTTTGAACTTTTTTGTATTCTTGGGAAGGGGAATATTGTGGATGACACTCTAAGTGGAAAAAATAATACTCATACAATAGGGGATTCTAGTCCTAAGATGAAAATGTTGGAATTGCCTACTTAGATGTATGTTTTCCAATTGGAGGTACATGTGCATATGACTATCATATCAATTTTAGTGGAGTCTATAATTTTGGGCATGATCTGGGAGTGGCAGTATCAAATTTTTTAATTATTGGCAGTGGAAAAAATCCTTGAAGCTATTGGGTCACCTTCATTTTAGACCATAGATGAGGATGTGGTGATCTATGATAGAAATATAGTTATTGTGACATCATGTATGAAATATGGGTAGATTAATGACATTTATAGCATGAATTAGGGGATGCATCCTAGCTTGACCAAAATGTACCATGAGCTAGGTTGATAGTATCACTGGTCAAGCATGAAAAAAAGATATTATAGGGTTCTTAAAGCAATGTTACACCCATTAACAGGTGATGGATGAGCATCAATGATATTGTGGTCTACTATATTCATTGCCCATTTTGGTATTCATTTTTTTTTGTTATGATGGAACATATAGTGGTTCAATAGAGTAAAACAATGAAGAATGGTGCTATTTTTTGGTTATGGATAGACTGAAAAATATAGTCCATTTTAAACTTATATTGGGGATTTTCTCAATGGACCAGTTTGGATAACTATTATATTCAAGTTAGAGTATTTCTGCAAAGGCTACCAAAAAGTATAGTTTCCGAAAATGACTCGAATTCTAGGTCATGATTTAATAATGGATTGTATGAGGGACATGGTACCTAGGTATTACTGAGAATGGATTTACACCCACATACACAAGTTCAGTCAGAACATATTATTCATAATAATGCGGATATTATATGATCATATGTTCTAGACATTAGTGGGTCTTTGGATAGTCACCTTAATCCATTCAATTATCCTATATTAACAGTTTTCATGAAACTGTTTCTATGTAACCAAAAAATTCTCTTTATATCAGGCTAGGAATATCCCCACTATGCTTCATGGAGCCAAGATAGTCAGATTTTCTAGGAATGAGTCTATTTTAGGATACATCCGAGAAGGATAATCTAATTTCAAACCATCTAGTAATGGCTAAGTTTATAAAGAAGTCATATTCTAATTGATATCGATGAAAGCATGAGTTTATTGTGGTGATAATGTATTACTTTGAGTGTCTCGTAGATTGGGAAACTAAATAAATTGGAGTCAGGATAGGTCAGTAACAATTTTTGAGGGATATTTTGAGTTTTTGGAATGAATCAAGTTGTTGGTGTACCGATTTTCTCATCCATAATTGTATAATGACTTTCATGATTTTGTTCATGTGTTATAATAATGATGGTATCACCTTAACCCTTACAATGTGATTAATGTTGATGATGATGATATTTATAAAGATGTGTCCTTTTAGGAGTATAATATAGTTTTTTGGGATAATAATTACATTGTTTTGTGAGGTTTGATCTTGTCTATTGTAACAATATTATTGAATTATATGCGTGTTCAAGGGGGATCGTGGTATAGAGAAGTAGATATTTGTTCTTAGTGGCATGATATTTTAACATATGAATCATATTAATATTTGGGAGTACACATTGAGAAAATCTATTATACAGGGGAGATTATAAGATACAGAATTTGTTTTGGAGGTGTATCAAACTCGTTTTAGGTGGTCTCTTACCTTATTTTCAGTGTATAATTTTTTGGATTTACATTGGGTTGGTTGGAGATGAAATTTTTAAATTCTTGAAATAGGTGGAGTCCTACAAGGTTGGCACACAGAGTTTTCAAATCAAACTCCCATGGAAGTAAACCATTGGAACTAAAATAAAGGGGAGTTGCATTGTTGGTGCATGATTTTTCAAATCGGGCTCCCTCTTAGTAGTGAACTTTTCATGACCTAGGATGTGGTGCATAATTAGGTCATATTCAGTGTCCCTTAATGAAAACCATGTGCATGTAAAAATAGACCACAAAAAATCATAATAATTTCATCAATACTAATGTTATATTCCAAAACAACCTAGATCCAACAAAACTATATTCTCTCCTTTTTTATGCTCATAGAATGATTTTGAGGGATTGTCAACTTATTTCATAGAGAATCGGAGATCTATTTTACTAGTCATCACATCTCCCAATAAGAGATATCATCATGATTTTGTTTCTCCCTCTCTCCTATGTGTCTATAATCAATTTAAAGCATGTCTTACTCCACTAGGAATGGATCTATATAAAGGATTTTATGTATATGATATTTTTTATCTTGGATCTAGGTTTCATATCTAGATCACCTTTTTCAAAGTTATCTTATGATTTTCACTTTAATTTTCTGAATTTTTTTTTTCAAACACTCATCAATGATGATGAGTTACGTGGTCGGAAATCAAAATCCCATATTCAAGAATTAATTTCAAGAATGTAATTTTTAATTAAAATTTCTATGATTGGTCATGTTTCATATATAATTTAATTTGATTGTATTGAATTTATTTGTGATAATTTAATGGGTTTAATTTGGGGTAAATTATAATATGTTTAATTAGATTAATTAATTGGTCAATTGATTAATATAATGATGTGATTATGAAACTAATGTGATGTGGGGAATATGAATTTTCTAATTAATGGCATTGTTTAATTAGTTAATAAATGATATTATGAATTAATTTATAGTGATAATTATGATATCGGTTTCTCAACATTAATAGTATAACAGTTTATATGATTTAAGTAATGAAAAAATGTTCAATGTTGGATTACACATATTTTTACATGTAATCAACATGTTGAATGCTAATTTTTCTGATAATTAAAATGTTTTACATGGCCTGAAATGATAAAAACAGAGTTAATGTTAATTTATAGTGATTTCTATGATATATGTTATATATGTTTATGATTGATTCATATACGTGTGTGGGATGTGGACTAATGAACCATATACCCATATGTGATTGAAAAATCTAAGAGTTTGGGACATGGAGAGATGCTTCAAATACCCATATATTATTAACTGATATATGAGGTGTGATATAGAAATAGATTCTCCATATACTCATGTGATGGAATACATTGCGTTGTAGGCCCAAAATTATTTGCAAGGCTCCAATTATCCAAAATATGAATTGAAATTAAATGTATAATGTTACCATATGTGATAATTAATTATAAATACCTATGTGATATGGTTTGTACCCAATAACAGGATGATGCAGTTATTGATGGGTTGTATGTCAAAATGATACCATTAATATACAAGAACATACATCATGTTTTTAAAACATTATAATTAAAAGAACCCTATGATAGATGGATGATTTGGGATAGATTTTTTATTAGGGAAAGAGATTAAGTGATATGACTCTCTTAGAGGAGATGATAGTGTCTTTATGTTGGGATTTTATTTTAACACATGCATCATATTAGGAATGATAAATCTAATATTTTAGTTTTTTATATTGTATTTTTTCTGATTCATCATGTATTACTGGTATGAATAGGTTACGTAATTATACTATTTTTTTGTGATTGACTTTTAGTTTCTTTCTTGGTTATTTTCAAAGTATTTATATATTTATGGAGGTTTTATAGTCTAGAAATTATATATATATATATTAGACCCTCCCAACTAGTCAACAACCTCTTGTATGTTGGGAGTCATACTTTAGGATACTTAACTAAGTGTCATGGAGCACAAATATTTGGTACCCCAATCGAGCAGTAACATATATCATAAATAATAAGTTGATAAATTCTGTTCAAAATGGGGGTTTCAACATATTATATAAAAAAACTACTTCTAAAATAATTCAATATAATAATGTGTAATGTTGAAATTTAAAAATAAATATTTATTATATCATTATAGTGTGTAAAATGGGAATTAAAGAATTAACTAACAATCAAATATCACAATAAATATTAAAACCCAAATCAAAATAAAATCCAGAAATGTCACCATTTCAAATATAGATGAAATTAATATAGAAACAATGTACCACTAACCATGATGAATATCATTGTATGAATATATATAAACATTAAAAAAAATATGTAATTTAAATAATAATATTCATATTATTCATTTATACATAATTGTTATTTCTAATTTCTTTAGTAATTTGAAAGTAAAAGTTCATAATAGCTATGAAATACAAATGTTTTAATACTAAATAAAATGTCTGAGCATTATTTGAATTAATCCAGTCGAGTTAGATTACTATATTAATTATAACACACAACCTAAATTTTAAAAATGTATGATTATTTTTTTCTATAGATCCATATGTAATTTATTATAATACATTAAACTAGAGTTTGGGAAGATTTTTAAAAATCATGGGCTATATGGTCAAAAGATGAAGGACCAGAAAATATCTGAATAAATAAGATCAACCATGATGATAATAATTAAGAGATTAATTTAGAATCCCAAATTTGATGAAACTACAAAATATATTTTTTAATATTCAAAATTATTATATGTCATAATTTTAATTTCCAACTCCACCAAAAAGTTTCCCAAATGATGCTTTGAATTACATCCCACTATTCTATCCAGGAATTAAAATCAACCCAAAATATGTGAATTTTTACTTGATATTGGCATCAAATGGAGCATATATTTTTTAATTTCAAAACAATGGTATATGTGACTAACATTTTAAAATAAATGGTTCGTATTTGACGTAATATTTCTATTAAAAAACACATTGAATTTTTTCCCTTCAAAAAAGCAATGATAGAACTAGATAGATTAAAATTGTTTATTCAAATTTCCATAACACTTGCACCGTAATTAAAATGGCCACCATATTTTGATGGTATAAACTCAAGGATCATATATAAAATTTTTAATGATAATATTACCCTATACTTAGATTTCATAATTATAAAATATTTGATCCTAGGGGAGGGTAAGATTCCAAAAGAAAACAGTTCCCTACCTCAGTTTATAAATATATTCCCCTCCGCTAAATGCTAGGAGGGGCATTTAATTATAGCTTGTGGTGGTGGACTGTTATAGTTTTGAATCTTCTCCTCAACTTGGCTAGAGAATTTAGCATCTCATAATTTTTTCAGCACATTGTTTCTTGGTGAAGCAGTGATAATTCCCCCCAATATCCATATAAATAAGATTGGGAGAGGGTTTCTAACACTCATGGGATTTAATAGGGGCCCATTGATTAAGAACCATCCTTATTCCCTAATGGTATTGTTACATCTGATTAAATCTTCAAGAAATTTATTGATTGACACGTTGCTGGTCCCACGTTTCCTCTTGTCCGTTGGATGAAAAATAAAGGAAACAATATAACAAAATTATTATTTTTTCTTATAAAAATTCCCAAAATATAACTTTTTCTGTGGACCTATTGGCGGTCGCAGTGAAGTATCCGATAAGAGAATCCACATGATGTAGATTCAACAGTGTCCTCAAATTTTTAATCTAAGCACCGGTTCAAAATATAGAATGTACTACTCACTCGTTTACTGAACATACATTAAATAATGTTCAGAAATTCATTTCGGGCACTCCGAGGCTCAGAATCACACGCCATCAATATTTGAACACTTGAAAAAATTCCATATAATTAAAAGATTTACATGGAAAATTTGGGTCATTACACCTGAGGATATAAATAGTTTTGTTACATAGGTATATTAAATTATTAAAGATTAATATTTTGTAAATTACAATAATATATCATTGAGGACCATAATAGTGTAGTGTCTTTTAAATTTGGAAACAAAATCTTCTATTCTAGTGAAATGACTTCATCATCTCACATAATGATCTTCCCCTTCAAAACCCATTACTAAAAACCTTCATTATAACCTATAGAAAACAGAACAAATAAAAATGGAGAGATCAGATGCTCTATAAGGTTAAAAAATCATAATATACAATAATAATCATGTAAATAAGTTTATTAGAACATGAAAATGAAAATAAAATCTCATTCCTTACATAGAAATTATCAAAAACCTGAATCATGAAGAAATAATGTATATGAGAAATGGAAGCATAACAAAAGAATAAAACATGTAATTATGGTAGGCACATATGCACATAATAATGATTTCCATAGTACTCAAGAAATTTATTAATAGGCCTTAATGGAAGAATGATATGACTCCCCATATCATCTTGGTAATAATGGTTATCTCCCATGGCCATATTATTAGCATGAGTTCATTCCTCATACCATCATTGTATTAATGGTTCAATCCCATGGTCATATAAGAAATCAAGGTTCACTCCCAATACCATATTATTTTGTCCCATGATATATTAATCATTAACCATTGTATCATATTGAGATATAAGTCCCACGCATCTCATAATTAAATCATACATACATGTTCCATAGGATCATTAAGAAACATACCATAACAAATGAAATTAAATAGTTTATATAAGCATAAAATCATATCCTTACGCATGGGAAATATATATATTTTATAATCATTTAAAAAATTAATAAACCATGAACAGAATTCAGTTTATTAATTATCATACCATTAAAACCTACTCCATCCTTAAAAAAATATGAAAGGTGTTCTTGAACAATAAAAAAATATTCTCATATATGGTGATGGATTTTTGATGATCCCTTGGAAATTGCAAATAAACTCTTAAAATAGTGAAAAATTTCAAAACCTTTTTCTTTGAAACCAAATTAAAAACATATAATTGAATTAGGACAATTCATTTAATATAGTTCTAGTGGAAAATATCCTTTCGTTATTGAAATTACTTTTTATCTTAAAATACCGCACAATTTTTTTAAAAAAATAATTAATAATAATATATAATTAATTCTTGTAGGGGAATCATTAAGGTAATACGGATTAATTAAAGCATAAAAATGCATTCATTCAATGTAATTTTCAAAACATACATCTTTTAGTTTTTCATGAAAAGATCTATATTACATCATTTTAATAATTAAAGAATGATTCCATTCATCCATGTTGTAAAAACACAAAAAATAGGAAAAATGACATTATACATCCATAGAAGAATAATAAAACCTTTAATTATTTTTATAGATAAATATACATGGATGAAAAATATGAAATACTATATACATTAACTCAAACAATCCCAAATATGAATGAGATTTTTAAATAAACACTCGTCGATTTATAATCAAGAAAATCAAATTACAATTTAAAAAAGAAATTATAAGAATATCAAAATATCATAATCCTATTGATAAGACTCATTAAACTTTTTTGGGTAGTATAATCACTAATTAGTATAAATACATAGTTTTGGAAGCATGTGTCTCCCTGATATAATGGTGAGATAATAATCTACATACAATCTGGCTGATCCCCACTATACGTTTCTGAAACTCAAATATAGGGGTTTTAAACATATAATTAAATTATACTAGAATCATAATAAAATTTATGATAACATATATGATACATTTATCAATTTAAATTACCCAATTATTGAAAATTCCATGGAAAAGCAACATTATGGGTAATAATCATTTTGTTTATCATTGATGTTTTGACGTGTCACTCTTGATATTATTTGATTGATCATTGTTAAATTACATCATGAATTGGATACATGATATTAAAATAATATATATTTATCATTTAAATTTATATAATAGACATATAGATGAAATGGAATACACATTTCATGTAGTATAATATTTTGAGCCAAAACCTCTTGAAGGATTTCATGCTTATTTATAATGAAAAATGACCAAACCACCAATCATTTTACTAGATGAAAAGTCCATAGAACATATATAATAGGTATTTAAATATATATTTATACCCTTTCAAATTAATAATATAGGAGGGCATTCTTACATCATAAATTTTATGAATGACTTGAGTGTATATGGTTATATCTACTTGATGAGGTATTTGTTCAAGTCCCCTGAGGAATTTGGGGAATTAAAGAATGAATTAGATTGTCATCTTGGTATGAAAAAAAAATCTCCAATCGGTTCGAGGTGGTAAATTTCATAACCAGGATTTTATAAACATCTTACTAGAATATGTGATTTTATCTTCTCCCACTCAACCTTATACACAATTGTAGAATTGTGTTAGTGATAGGAGGGAAAGTCTTCGTTATACATGGTAGGTTTAATAATGAGTCATGAAGATCATCCATTATAATTTTGGGGATATTAATTACAAAATGAAATATAAACATTAAACCGAGTTCCAAATTACATAGAAAACATAAATCCCTATTATGTTATGGAGTATAAATAAAATAGTTTGGTCACATACATGTGTATGGGGTTGTGATGCATTTCTTATGGCCTTACAAGGAAACAAATTTTCACCATGAGTAACGAAGTGTATCATTATAGTGTATCCTATGGAAGTAAATGGATAATACCTATACAACCCCTAAAAAAATAAAGTTATTGTCACCATATAATCCCTCTTTTTTTAGAGGTATCATATCCTCAAAAAGGATAGTGGTGGAAAGGTTGAAAAAATGAATTTGATGCTCAAGATACACAATTGTTAGTATGGGATCATATTCCAAATGTCATCATGTAATATGTAGTTCCTAAAACACCAGTTCTACATAAGAGTTTAATAAATGTATAAGAATTAGAGAGATTTCTATTCACCAAGGATGGTGACTCATTATTGGTTGACATTTATGATCCTTTATCATATATGGAGGTATTAGAGAGAAAAAAAGTTATCGGATGGAAAGATTCCACGACATCTAAAATTGATTCCATGTATTAAAACAGAATTTGGGAAGTGGTTGATGCACCTGTTGATGTAAATACCCAAGGGGGGAAATGTCTATTCAAGAGGAAACTATAAGTGAATGATATGTTAAATACATATAAATAAAGGTTAGTTTCTAAAGGGTTTCAAAAGTATCATGGAAATGACTATGATGAAACCTTTCCACTAGTTTATATTTTTAAATCCATCAGAATTATATTAGTTCTAATACCACACCATGACTATAATATTTTTTATATGGATGTTAAAACTACATTCCATAATGGGAACATTTAAAGAGACATTTATATGGCACAACCTGAAGGGTGTGTGACTCTAGGTGATGCCATATAGAATTTTAATGTTTTATAGATCCATGTATGGATTAAAGGAAGTATCACATTCATGGAACATTAAAATTTATGAATCCATAAAATAATTTTGTTTCATTAAAAATGAATTTTACTAATTTGTTTATAGGAGGATTAACATCAAGGAGGTCGTTTTCCTAGTAATATATGTTGATGAAACATTAATTATTGGAAATGTCATACTTGTATTTTAATCTATTAAGGACTAGTTAAACTAATGAGTCCCCATGAAAGTCATAGGGGGAGAAGCCTATATTCTATAGACCATGATAATTTGACATTGATCTAAGAGGTTTTGTGTACTAAGTAAGATTACATATATTGAATAAATAGTAAATAGATTTTATATGGAAAAAATCCAAGATTGGATTGATACCAATGTCACATGGTTTACATCTTTTTACAAAAAATGTTTACATAGACACAGAACGAGAAGGAGAGAAATAGAAAGATACCATATGCTTCTTCAATTTTATTAATCATGTATTACATGCTATGTACTAGTATTTATGAATGCCTATATATTTATCATAGTATGTATATATCATGAATATTTAGGAGAAAAAAATTGAACTGATGTCATGTCTACCCTTAAGTATCAGAGAATAACTAAGGATATGATCATGGTGTATGGGGAAGATAAGGATCTGGTTATCATGGGTTATAATAATGATAGTTTTTAGAATGATCATAATTATATTAATTACCTATTAACATATATTTTTTATCAAAATGGGGGAGTTGTGAGTAAGAGTAGTTCAGACTGTAATTTTTTTACTGATTTGATCGTAGTGTCCGAGTATATAGAGGCTTCTAATACAACTAAGGTCACCATTTGTATTGGACACATTTACTAGGACCTTGAT
Organism: Viscum album; assembly: GCA_963277665.1. NCBI lineage: Eukaryota > Viridiplantae > Streptophyta > Magnoliopsida > Santalales > Viscaceae > Viscum > Viscum album. The sequence continues at coordinate 1,882,777,330 of OY728163.1, forward strand.
GTGGTACCTAGAATTTAATATCTTGTCACATATTATTTTTATAATTCTATAGTTTTGGCTCTTAAAATAGGTCCACAGTCACTACAACAACAAAAGAACCTACTAAATAAGTATCTCCTTTTGTCAAATGGGTGAGGTTACATTGATTAGAGTACCGACAATAGAGAACATGTAAGACCCAATGATTAATATCTTATCTCAATAGAAGCATGAGTAGCATGTGATATCTAGTATACTAAAGATTTTCAGTAGTTGGATCTAGTTAAAGTTGGACTCGGTTGATGTTGGTTCTCTAGAACTAACCACTCTGTAATTTATGACACTTGTATTAATATATTTGAATATTAATAAACTTCCTATAACATCATGATTCCTATTCTATAAAACATTTCTAGTGATAATGTACCTAGATTAGTTTTCTCAATAAAATGTAAGAGTTTTTCCACATCTATGATTAGAATTTGGATGTTCTACGGCACTATTCATAAATAATTGTTCAATATTTGAATGATATCATTTATAAGTCCAAAATGATATAGTAAATCAGTGGTTGAGACTCATTTGAATTTGATGCACCTTCTCATGGTGTACCCCCTAGGTAATATTCAAAAGGATATTATGGGAATGAGACCTACTAGTAGGAAATACACATATATATATATATGTGTCATTTGATGTTAAAATTTGTGGATGAGTGTATTGGTCCGGAGAAATTATGATTTTTAATAAGCGTTATTATGAGGTGGGTAAATTGATGCATTGATTAAAACTGTGATCAACGGTCCTCTTGCCGTGGTAGGATACATTGGGTGTATCAAAATTAATATTATAATTTTGAATAACGATCGAATGTATTTATCCATTATGTTATTTAATGGAAGATAATATATTAGGTTTTTTGGGTGAAATGATATACCATAAACCTATCCTTGTAAATGATGTTCTATATGCATGATTTATTTCAAAAAATTCACTGAAATTGACATCGGGAAAATTGGTTGTGGGAACTAGAATGATACCATCTTGATTTTATTTTTTATGATATAGGGATTATATTACTCATCAAGTCTTAATATGTGGTATCTTATCATGAGACATTTCCTTCATTTTATATGGGATCCATGGAATGTTTAAAGACACTATCTTTGGAAATTGGGCTACATCACCTCATTCCAAAGAGGACGAGGATCAGATGGTCACACAATATGTGTATCTAAATTCTCAATTAAGTAATAATATTATTTTTTTATTTAATATGTAAAATATATATTTTTCCCGCATTTGGATTATCAAACATTCTTGTTTTCTTTAACTCATATATTCTATCACCAATTATAGGTGATATTATAATGTGAGCAAAATATTTCATAAATATTTATTTTATATTTAGTGAACATAATATTTGTTAATTTATTAGGGAATAATGAAGTGATATTTATTTAGTAAATAAATTATTATTATTCAGGAATTAATAAATATTGTGTAGTATTGGAAAACTGAGTTTAATGGTCTTATGGGAAAATAATAAATATTGAATATTATTAAATTAAAAAAAATTTAATTTCAATTCAAAAGTTAAGGGCATGTCGAATAATAATATTATTATTATTACTAGTCCTATATTTTCTCTATGTTTAAATAAATATTTAAGAGACCTTGAGAAATTATTTTATTTCTACCATAGTGATATATTAAAAAATTTATGTTATTTTCTCAATTGAAAGTTCATTTGGTTTGGGATCCTCAAAATAGAACTTTGGAATTCAATCAAGCCTGTGGGATCCCTCTTCACTAAGATCGCTCCCAAGAATAGGGAGCAATCATCTACAACCAGATCAATGAGTTTACTCTGGGTGTAATTCTTGTAGCGATCATATAAAGGAAATGCAAGAAAAAGAAACTTACATGATATAACAACTAGATTCCTTTAGCAACATCTGTATAATCATGGAACAAGGCTATATCACTACTAGAGGGAATCTAAACTTGATTCCCATGGTGCATTGAAAATATATTACAGATCCATGAACAATAAAATAGTTTTATCAAGATAATTATTATGTTATTATATTAATCATAAGTAAAATTTAATGATCCTATCTCTGGTTCTGGTGTGATTCATGTTTTCTATATTCATTGATTCAATTCTATATAACATAATGTTAATCATCCATTAGATCTTGGATTGATCATTGATCCTAAAAAAATTAAAATTTTGGTAATCACTCAACACATGCTTCTGTTGCACCTAAAACCTATAGTATTGTGTGGGGTTCATTAATCTTGATGATTTATTATGCTTTCTCCTGAATCCTACAATGAAATAGTGGCCCCTTTTGCTTTATTATTGATATCCTATGTAGGTGGATCATCCTGGAATGATTATCACTTTCATAGGGATGTATTCATAACTTGTAGAACTAATGATGATTGACCTTTTCATAGGGAATGGATATAAAGATGTCTCGAGGATACCATGTGATGCATTCGAAGACTATTGGATTCCATGGGGTATGATACTCCATGAAATTGGGATTATGAGTAGCTCTTGGTGCCTAATGGATTCCATGAACGTAACATTCATGATATGTAGTGATGTCGAGTTTCAAAATCATAATATTCCAAGTATCACGATTCCTTAACCTCATTGTTAATCGATATTTTCTTTTAATACGTCGAATAACCATCTAGTACAGAGCTGAAATTAGCATGGCTTGGGATGGAGGAAACATTGATTATGCATAACCAGTTTGATGTGTATTTTTTGGTAAAAATATTATGATTAATTTTTCATTATTATCGAATACAGTTATATACTCGATCCAATTAGGTTAAGGATGAATTGGTGGTTTTGTACAGAATGCATTACTCACACCCAACATAGATATTTTGGTGGGGTTGTAGATTTCATGAGGGATTCAGTGCATGGTATGAGACCTATGACGGAATGATGAGTTCACTAGTGTAGAGATAGTGGTGGAAGTCTATGGACACTAGTTGTACTATTAGTTTATTATTATTTTTGTAATCAACAATACTTACAATCGATGGTCTTTCCCCATTTGAAGAAGGCTTTTATTTACATGTCATCTATGTTACCTTTACCTTTTTACATGTTTAATTTTATTATTTATTATATGTTTTATTATTGATTATTGACCCTATGACGTGACAGAGAGGGTATAGTCTCCCTACTGATCGATTCATACACTCTCGACTAGGTGACTTCCTCTTCTACAGAGGGTGGCACATATGAGTTGGTGTCATATTACAACTCGGAATCAGTGGAATGGGATGGGATGTTACAATTATAGGCATATGTTTGTCAAAATAATTATTCTTTCTTAGTCACTCTTAAATAAAAAAATAAGATCATTAATCATCTAATTTTTTATTTTTATATTCAATTAGAAATATAATATATTATTTTAATTTTCTAAGGTAGTATAATTCCTATCAGACAATTTATCTTGTGAATTAAACAAATTTCATTCAAAATCATTATTTTATTCTATTTTGTCATTTAAAATACTATTACTTAAATTATTTTCCTTTTTTATTTCTAATCTCACTAAGATAAACATTCATCATCACATCCATATAGATAAAATATTCTTTTGTGTATTCATTTTTAATTCTTCTTTTTTAGGTCATCCAACATTATTTTATAAATATAACTCTATTAATATAAAAACTCAATATAATCAACATAAAGGGGTGATTTATCATTATAATATTCATTGATTATGTTTTATTGACTCTAAATTCTTCTTCTTCATTTTTCTTTTCAATGATTTTATTTTATTCTGTCCGAAATTTGATAATTTTTTTCTATTTTTTCATAAATAAATCTAAGAAAATATTCATTATGTATTCTCATATATTGTAAAAAATATATATCCAATCTTTGTATTACTAATTTATTATAATGCTATTGGACATTGGTATACAAAAATTCTAATTTAGAATTTTATATTGATAAATGATATATATTCATCATGTATTCCAACAATATATTATTCTATATTGTAATCTAAAAATTTACCCTCATTAACATCCAACTCTTTATATAGTATCTTCACATTAATTTACATTTTACTCTCACATTCTAATAAAAAAAAGCTTTACTGAATGCCTCCAAGAGTTTCCTAAATTTTAACTTCATTGTTACATGTGAAATCCTTTTATTTTGATAAATCTAGAATTCATAATACAATTTTATTTAAAATTAAAATGTACTCAAATTTTTACCAATTCCAACAATTTAGATACTAATTTCAATTAATTGATTATATAATTCATTAAACACTTCATTTAAATAAAAAATTATTTCTTTATCAATATTCTATGAAACTCAATTTTTTTCTATTTAACATCAAGATTTACTTTATATGGTTAAGAAGAAATTTTTTATATGTTATGGATGATTAAAAACATAATAACCAGCGTGTATAACATATTTTAAAATTACTTAGATATTTTTTAAATTTATCATTTTATTAGGTTGTTTATTATCTTATTAATGCATATTAATATAAAAATTATCTCTAATTTTATACCCATGAATAGTTATATAGCATACATCGAATCATAGATATAATATATTTTATCTTGTCTATATTTTCCATACTATTTAATTTCAGATAATAAATAGTATATCTCTAACTTATCTTATATCATTAAATGTGAGTTATCATTAGGATTATTTATATTACAATGTTTTTAATTAATGAAATTTCAAGATCCTATAACACATATTTTAAACACGATTATAAAACATATGGGAATAAATTGTGGTTACAAATGTTTTCATTTCATAACATCAATTGGATATTAAAACAATGTCAAAATAAAAAATGACTCATTCAAGAAAACAAATATAGGAAAATAAATTCTTGAAGATTGATAAAGTACAAAAAATGGTTTTATCTAAGTTAACACACTTGGAAATTTGAAAGTATTATACATAAAATGGTGTGTTGGTTTAACAAAAATATAAAATATAAAATTTAGGATTAAAATTTTCTGTTTATATATCACCTCCAATGTATAGAATCACACAAACTATTTCAATCTCTAGTGAATTTTATGAGAAAGGGGCCATAAAAAAATATTACATTTAGTAAATTATAATGATAAAATAATGGTATTAAATACAATAAAACTAAATGATATTTTTAACTTTAGCTAGTTATTTTTAAGATCATCATGTTAATCATATATAATAATAAGATCAACAATTTAGAATTATGTAAAAATATTTTCCATCAATCACATGTGTCTCTCAATTTTTATTCTAATTTCTAGATCATAAAATTTAACAATACATGCATATATAATATTCAACAACTTTAACATATAAGAGATTTAAATGATCATATAAATTTTTTAAAACACTTTATATCTTTTCCCATGTTTCATAAACATTATGATTTATTAAAAATATAAAAATAAATTATTATTTTCCTCTAGAATATCAGAGATATTTCTAAAATAAAATGGGATACATGTTTCATGTTTTTATGTTCATTAATAGAATTGTGTTCTAATAAGTATCCAAAATGAAATAGGTTATTATGTTATAATTCTGATTGATAAATACTCTCCATTTTTTCAAAATTTTAAATTTTTAATTATGTCCATATTGAATTTCATTATTTCCAACATTACACAAGTATGGGAAGACTGACCAAGGATTGTTATTCGAGATCTAAATGATAGTTCCTTTTCACTTTTATAATTCAATTATGTAACATTTCTATTTAAAAATCCATTAAATAATGTGTCCATTTCACCTTATATCATTATAGAAACTATGATTCCGGTAATAATCCCACATTTATTTTAATTCCATCAATGTTTTTGGAATTCTAAACACTACAATTCATTTAATTATATCTACTAAAATTATATTTATATTGGATTAATGTTTTTTATAAATCCAATTAAATGTCATTGAACATTGAGAGTTATGAACATTCTCTACTAAAAACGCACAATAATATGAAATTTTATGAAATTTCACAACATAAATGTATCAATAATGTTATAGTTTATTTTATTATGTTATCTCACAAAAATAAATTGAAATTATTCTAGTTTTTTTATAAATAAATACCCTCTAAAATTCCATAGTCTTTAATTCATTTTGGATAGTATCCACTATTTCATATAACATAAAATTTTAATTATCCCTGACTTTATCATCCAGATTTTATTCAATACCTGGTAATATTAAATCACACAAGTTCAGAATTGATTAATAATAATAAAAAACACTATCATTATCAACACATTTATATACTCTTGGTTCGATTCATTGGTGTATTATAAAAATATAATATCCCTTCCATGGGGAAATATTATTTTAAATTCTATTAATGATAATAATATTATAATAATTAATTAAATTATTATTTTACGTTCATCATGTATTGAATCTTTTAAAAATTTACAGTGTCTGTTATACTAGAATAAGGGGTTCTTCTTAGAAATGTAAATTTAAAATACTCAACAAAACATGATTTAGGGGATCCATGTTCATCACACAATTATATATATTATAGATTCAAAACATTACATTGACTTTGATTTACTATAATATTTTTATCCAAATAATAAAACCAAACATCAATACAAATTTCCACTGGAAATCATGTGTAGAATGTATCAACCACTAATAAATTAGTTTTTCTATAGTTTTATAAAACAATATAGAATAAAAATATTATTATATATAATAATTTATAATTTCAAAGCTTCATTTTTTATGAAAAAATATTTAATATATGATAATTACAAACACATTTTAAATACATTGAATTTCAAATATACTTATGCGATATTCACAGTTAATTATTATAATAAAATGAATTAAAAAAGTTTTAAATAAATTGAATTAGGTCAAGAAGATTATGAGTAATGATTAAAGTTCCCTAAAACTAATGTTTTTAATTGATAATGGTATAGAATATATGGTTCAGAATAATTAATATATCATTTTAAAAATGTAGTGGTATGAAATTATTATGTAGTTTTAAACTCATAATGGTCTAAAATTCACTCGATTATTGAAGTAAATAACCTATATATATATATTTATTTAAAAAATATAATAAATTATCATAAACAATATAAAAATTTAAAGGAATAAATATATCAAAAAAATAAATATATATAAATAATAATTATACTATTAGTATAATGAATCAAAGCAACTAATTGGTAATCAATCAAAGTAACTATGAATGAAAATAACAACAATATAATTTTTTTTCAATGTTATATTTAGGTAATCATTCCTTTATATTTAAATAGTCGATATATTCTTTATTACGGAATGTGGAAATAAAATGTAATTTGAATTTAATATTATACCTAATAAACCTAAAAAATAAATAGAATAGACCAAAAATAAGCATAAAACCAAGAACCTATGAACATATATCAGAAAAAACATAATTTTTCACTATTGAAAAAACTATGAATTGATAATTATTAATTTTTATTCCGTATATAAAATAAAAATGTCTACCATAATTAAAATATATAGTTAAGAAACCACATTGATGAAATTAAGTAAAAATGAATATGTGAGTGATATAAACTTATTTTTAATGGTCTCTCAAATAAAGATTCATAATATCAATTTATTTATTCCAATAATATAAAAATAAATTCATTAAAATTCCAATTGTTTATCTATTGCAACAAATTATTAGTATATCTAAATTAAAATTAAAAAATAAATTATTTTTCTAATTTTTTTTAATTTGAGTATAAGAACAATACTTAATCGTGTATTATTATTTAGTATAAAATAATCAAACAAAATTATCTAATTTAACATATAACAGTATTATTTATTTTCATAAATTTTATTTTACATTCTTCTGAATTTAATTATATTTATCTTATATCCCAAATAATCAACATCGAAATATTTCATTAAAAATAACCTTTCAAGTAAAATAATTCAAAATTTAATATAAAATTAAGTTATTATAAATAATAATATGACACATTAGAGATTCCATAAATTTGTTTCATTGTCGAGAATATGTGAAAACACAAATTAAAATATTATGGTGTCCTAGAGTAACGTATATGATTCACGAATTCAACGATATATATATATATATATATATATTATTCATTGTGATTTATCATTTTATCGAGTATTAGTTCATAGTCCATTATAAATAGAGTTTCTCTTTAAATTTTTATCATCCAACCCAAAAGATGTTATTATGTTTTCCAAATATTTATTTTAATAATTAACAATAATATTTTTAATGAACATTAATACTAATGAACAATATAGATTCTATCATTAAAACAATTTTAAAATTATTTCTTAAATAAAAAAAAATATATTCTATGGGGATAAATTTATACATTGAAAATTTTATCATTAACTTAAATTTCTATTCTAAAATATATTTATGATTTTTTTTGAAAAAAATTGACAAATTATAACAATATTTTAAAATACCAGTATTATAAAATGAATCCTTAATATTTTATTACTCAATTCATGGAGTCTATTTTCATTAAAATGATATATTACATAATTTCATATCTTGAAATGGTAATTTATGGTCATTGAAACTAGGGTTTAATTCAAAAGAAACACCCTTAAGTATATAACATTTTAAAAATAAATAACTATATACATCTGAGAAATGATAAATCAAAATGGTTTTATTATAAAAATATAATTATAATTTATTCATATCTATCTATTTGAATAAAATGTCTCTCATAATCAATATCATTCTCTTCATTATAAAATAACGATATCAAACATGCACTATTTCTAACATCCATTCAAGATTCACTCACATTGCATTTTTATTCCAAAATTCTAAATAAAATTAGACATTATTGGTGTATCAAAAATGGAACCCAAGATGTATTTCTCTTAAAAAAATGTTTTATGGATGTTACAAAATCATTATAACTATCTTACTTAAATATGTAATGAGGTTCCTATTGTGGAATGTAAGAATGATTTTCTTCCTAATTTCTCATGGAAGCTTGTTTTTTAGACGCTTTATTATGATCAAATACATCAATATATAATTTATTAGTTTAAGTAATCTAGGTGATTTCTTAATCATATACATGTAAATTCTCATTTTCCACCATAGTATGGGTATTATAGATTGGTATTAAAATTATATTTTCCAAATAAACCTTTAGTATGATCCTCGGTCATAATAGATTCATTTTAAGTAAATTTATTCATGTAATCATCAAAATATTTAATATTAGTATTGGTCCCCTATGGATATATCTCATATATTTTGACTATGACATATTCCCCTTCTAAATTAGTGATTTTATATCCAAAACTATATGCATTATTTTCGGATAAATATTGCAGAAATATGAAATGTAATGTATTTGGTTAAAATTTATATAAAACAAATAAGCAATTTTGAATATAAATTTTTTTACCCAATATTATAAATTAATTATATTTATCTATTATAACATTAAAAATTTTTAATCGTTTTTCCATAGTTGTGTACTTATACAAATCATACTAAAAAACTATCATTAAATGTACCCCACCACATCCCAAAAATTTATAGATAGATAATAATCATTATCCATTATTGGGGTATCTATTTTAAATTATGTTTCAATTGAAATTATTATTCACAGATAAGATATTAAATGTTCTATGATGGTTGGTTAATTAGTACTATAATTTCATTTTAAATTTTTTGAAAAAAAATTAATCTCTCTTCTTCTCAATTTATATGATGATATGTTATCCTATTTAATAAGTCAGGATTATAAAAAATAATTAATAATAGAAATAAATTATTTTTATGTGTATTTATGACTCCTCTGATTTTCTAATTTATAGTCAGGATTTATAGGTGTCTTATTGTTGATTTTCACATTCATTTAATTTAAAAAAATCAAATAAATAATGGGAATAACCATATACAAATTAAAATTGAGGGATCCATAAAATTAATCAGTAAATCAAAAGTATAAAATTATTTATCTATACATATTATATGGTTGATCTTGTCTACTATATAGTTGTTCTAACAAAAATTCACAATTTTCACCACTTAAGAATTAATACTATAAACTTTATTTAATTTTACTTCAATAATTAAATTAAAATTTCCTATTTCAAATATTAAAAAAATAGGGTATAATATTCGTCCCCATGTCAATGTTTTTCATTAGACAACCAATATTAAAAACCCACAATTTTTAAATTTATTCGTAAAAAATAAAGAGACAAATACTTTTCCAAATACCGTCTTTTTTCAGAAAACAATTGTGACATGTTTTTAAGTGCATTGATCCTAAGATAATATTTCTTGATACTGAAGAAATATTACTAGTCCATTTAATAAATTCAACTAAATCTCAATTTCATTTATAAATTATGAAATAAAATCTAATTAGTAATATAAGTATATAATTATTATATTTATCCAATTCATTTATATAAAATAAAAAATCATTAAAATGATGGACACCATAAACACTTTTTCCTTTTATTATTGTATATGTACTCAATAAAATTATTTTCTAAAAAAATCTAAATAAAAATTTGATTCATCTCATGATATTTTGAATAATTGTTGTGAAAAGCGACCATTTCTAAGGAAATGAACCACAAAAATGTTTATTAGATGATGTCCACATATTACCTTGACATGGACCATGAAACAGTATGACTTAATTTTTTAAAATTAGTTCTATATATCATCACTAATATATTATAATGTATTATTAAATTTTTTCTCACGCATTTATGTATAGTATGTGATATTGTCTTCATTTATTTATTGCCTTATAATGATTTAAATGGCAGACAATCTATATAATAAAGGAGTAAATGGTAATAGATATCATTTGGTGGATCATGATCCAGATTACTTCCATCTGCTTTATAAGAATCATATTTGTAAATCTTCTACTTTTCATCTTTTGTATGTTTTTACATTCCTAATAATATGGTCTTTCTTTTTTGGGAAACGTCTCAGTTTTCTATAAAAATTATCATTATTTCCAAAAATATTATTATTGAATTATGAATATTAAAAAAATTAAAAATATTATAACTTACAAATAATAATATAATTATATTATTATATTACATTCCCTCACTATGACAATTGAAACACTACAACATAATATATAGTAATTTTTATGAGTGATGTTCATCTCTTTATGGGAACAAAAATTATTCCATTACAAATATTTCAATTTGAAATATAGAAATTTTTTGTTAAACTCCCTTTAAAATATTTATTCTTTTCATAAAATTGATATAAAACGTTTATAGAGATCTATCCATAAATAAATATAAATATATATATATATACATATTTATTTTTCATTAATGATTTATTTTTTATAACATTATTAGGGATTATTATAATTAATTGTTTAATATATTTAGTTCATAAATCTTATATTAAAATGTGAATATTAAAATGTTTAACCTTTTACCCAATATAATTTTTTCCCAATAAATATTTGTATTTTCAAAATAGATAAATTTTATTTCTTTTGTAAATAAAAATTAATTTCATCATGACTTTCGAATTTCTATTACATGTCCTTACATGTAATAACAAGGGTTTTTATAACAGGTCAAAATCCTGACCATGTTTTAATTTTTGACGTGTTTTTTAGATAAATGGGAAAATATGGGATGTTCTAGAAATATAAAAATTACACACCATGTACCTTTAGTACATGTCGTGTACCATTTTTTGTGTGCCAGGGCCATACAAGGCATGTAGTCTTGTTGGCAGGAAGTATGTTTTTGGAAGTACACGCCATGTACTATTTATAAAAACTGTGTCGAAGGGTCATTTATAGGGATATACATGGCATGTTCAGGATGACATTCCGGTATAGAAGTACTCACCATGTACTCCCTAGGTACATGATATGTAGTCATTTGGCATGTCCTTGGGAAAATATCAGTCCTCATAATAATATTAAAATGATACACTGTGTATAGTCCTAATTACACGTGATGTATTTTTTTTTGATAAAATAGGCAATAGTCTCACTTTGAAGCAGATAACCAAACCCTCAATGGGTTTGACAAGGAAGAGCCAGATTGAGCATGATTTTTCTCTCGATCTTCCATCTGAATTCTATTTCGATTGAGCACGAATTGTGTTAGAATCCCCTAAGTAGATACTTTATTCCTCCTGATCCATTCATCATTATTTTTTTTCAAAGATGTGTTATTGAGGTTTTAAAATTTTTTATTCGTTTGCAGGTCTATAATGATTTTGACCACTTGTGTGTGTAGAGGACCCTCGTTGTTGGGGTTTAGTTACAGTTGGTTTGGGGGTGCTTACTATAGGGATCCATGTGTAAGGGGAGGAGATTTTAAGTGATATAATTTAGGCTATCTAGTGGGGGTAAGAAGAATTCTGTTATTTGAGGACATACATCATTATTCCCAGGCTACATTATTTGTTGGCAGACATCGTTGTTCCTCCCGTTTCTTTATTTTATTCTAGACATCAATGTCCCACTGTTACTTATTTGAAGACTGAAATTGTTGTTCCTTCGAGTTACTATTTGTTGGGTGTACCCTCAGGACGTCGGTACTTGAGACACCTAGTATTAGGGGGAACATGGTGCTAGGATACCTGACAATGATTACAATGTTTTCTAAAGTAGGTGACACTCCATGGTGGCTGCTTAGCACCAGTTGAATGTGTGTTTGTTTGTGTGCATCATACTATTTACTATTTTCCTTATAACAGTATGCCTACATAAACACTTACATTAGTTATGCACTGTTGGGTGGTATCCTACTAAGATTTATCTAACACCTTGCATGGGATCATCGGGACACATGTAGAATTTATAGATTTACGTGTAGAAAAGAAGTCAGATTCATGAGATGGACTACATTACCTACAACATGGAGATGGTATGGAACTTTAGGTCTTGCCATGTTGGAGTATACTTTGATTCACATTATTTTCATTATTATCATGCATACATGTTTTGTATCTGCAGTTAGTTAGCCGTTGGTGTACTTTTTTATATGGTTATTTATGACCAGAATGGATGCAGATTTTGTTGTTTAGTAGTAGTTACATGTATTCAGCATGTTGTACAATTTACATTCCGCTACTATTGTCTATATTTATTTCTTATGATGTTTATTGATATTGAATGTGCTTCCGCTCTACGGGTCTGTTTTGAGTCTTATGATTCTTTTATTCCATAGAATATTTTTTTTACAATCGGACCAGAACCATTATTATCCACAGAGAGGGTATAGCTTCCCCACTATACCTATAAGAGCCTCTCTACTAGTCGGCATCCTTTGGCATTCAGAGTGTTGTGACTAATGTAGTAACACCCTACCCATTTAGCACTGTTCGGGCAGCTGTTCGGGTCCAGGTCATTACAAAGTGTTATAAAAGGAGGTTCATGATTGATATTTAGTAGTAGTATTTTTCTAAAAAATAATGAGACAGAAAAATCTCTTTTTATTTCTGATGGTTTTTATATTTGGGATATGGTAGAATAAAGATATATTGTCAGTAGAACATGGTTTTTAGCTTGTTCTAGGGTGGTTACAGCCCCTTGTATGATGAATTTAACAAGTTTCCATGGGTGGGAATGGTCGTTTTCTTTTTCTCATATTATAGTTTATATGATTTTGACCACTGTGGCACACTCGTTGTGTGATGTTATTTATTGTGATATGAAATCCTTAACCTGGTGCATTAAGGGATAATTAGACCTTGGGCGGGTATAGAAATTCTTGTTTTCATGGATTTTGATTGGAACATTTTAGGGTATTTCAGTTTCATAACTGCTTGTATGCTTTGTGAAGTGATAATTCCTTGTGAATAATATCTATTTCTATGCTTTGTATTCATAGATATTTTAATAGAAGAAATTATTGATAGAATTCCTTATTTGTGGCAATGGGTTATGCCATGCTTTTTATATTTTTAGAATTTCATGTGGTTGGGTATTTGGTTCTGGCTCTTGTACGAGCATGTAGGTACTATGTTTGAGGTGATTTTGATCACAATGATTGAGTGACTTGGTCATCGGTTTAGGGAAAAGTTGGTTGTTATGACCATCATGGTCTGACCTACTTTTTCTACATGGATCTATTGAAGATGGGTAAAGAGGTCATGATGTCAGGATGTTGTTTGCATGGGATGGGATATGGGAGTGTAATAGTATTTTTTTAATTCTTCATATTTAATGTTTTCCTTATATGCATTGTTATATATATATATGAGTTGTCTGACCATTTATGGTATTTAGAGGGTTATTTTTAATAGTATCAGGTGGAGCGTCAGCCGGGAAAGGGTACATTGCTGCTAGAGCGGGATCTATTTCAGGATCTCATGAAGGCAGAGCATGAGCCACAAGTATAGTCTCAGATAAGGGAACAGGTCCATGATCGAGTGCAAGCAGGAAAACATCAGGGTTTGTTAGTGTTCAGACCATTTCTCAGAGAGAATCTCTGAGCTATCCTAGTACGTGTCTTGCTGTGCATTGGAAATGATGAGTAGGGTACAGATCCATCAATGGAATATCGGATGAAGGAGTTCTAGGCACAACAACCACCACTTTTTTAGGGTGAGGATGGTCTGCAGGCAACTCAGAACTGGATAGATAGCATACAGATGATCATTGAGAAGCTCTAGATTCCTCAAGGGTAGATGGTCATATTGGCGACGTACATACTACGAGGACCAGCAAAGTGCTAGTGTGATATAATGTTTCAGGCTCACAGGAACAAGAGACTTGCATTGAAAGACATCGAGGACAAGTTTTTTGATAACATTTACCCAAAGACACTGAGGGGCGAGAGAGATGAAGAGTTCTTGAGCCTTCAATAGTGAGACATGTCTGTCATGGACTAGAAAACTACTTTCACAAAGTCGTCTCGCTTTGCACCTGGTATGGTAAGAGATGACCCAGAAAGGGTGAGGCGATTAGAGGATAGATTACAAAATTATATTCAGATCCAGGTGAATATCTTCTTACTGGGTTCATTATTAGAGGTGGAAAATCAGTCACTTATAGCAGAGAGTAATTAGAGGGATATATCCCAGGTTGGACAGGGGACATCTTTAGTTGATGGTTTAGGAAGCAGGAAGTGGGGACTGAATGATTTATAGCAGTCCAGTTAGGCCAACGACTCATCTAGACCACCTCATATCAGTTTTTTAGTGATTTTCATTCAGTTTGGACTACCATGACTTGTTCATATAGTGAAATAGGCCTCCAAAGCATTTCCAATCATGTGGATAGGATGGGCATCTTGAGAGGTTCTGCACGAAATCTTCTCAGACAGCTGGTAGGTGGGCACCAGGATAGACGGTGGCATCTGGAGTTGGTTCAGGTATGGTACTGGTAGTAGAGTTAAATCTACATATAGAGGTTGTGATAGAGACAGTGGGACCCAACTAAGGGGTCAGTGCCAGGTAACTAGAGCATCACCATAGGGAGTTCAAGCATTCAATAGTCACAATTCAGGACAAGTGCATGTCGTGGCTCTACCAGGGACTGAGTAGGATGGTGAGTCGGCAATGTATAGATGTACACCACGTGTGTAGACATGAATTTATTGTTTTCTTTTGGCATGACCTATTGAGCCATGTTGAATATGAGTGAATGAGGTGCACAGTATTTATGTGGACTGGCTAAATGATGGTTAGTGGGATTGGCACCATATCAAGTGCCCGATATATTTATATATATGTATAAGATGCGTGGCATCGGGGCATTGAGGATGCATTCTACATGAGGTTCCATGGGAATCAAGGCATCAAGTATGTAGGTTACATGAGATGTTGTGGAATAGGGGAATCAAAGATGGGGGTTAGTTGTGGTTCATGGAATCAGGTTTTATTTTAAGCATCCATGGGATGCCGGACCTCAAGGAGGGGAACACTGATGCAGTGCAGGATCTGTTTGGGGTTTCAGGAGAAACACAGGATCTCCAATGAGGTTTATAGATTACAATGCGTCATGAGATGACCGTGATTCCAGATACCGGTTAGTGGACCCCTTCATTTTTTACTTTTGTATGGTTGAGACCAAGTTAGGAAATTCCTAAGGTGGGGAGTTCCATGAAGATTATATCAAGAACCATTAAGACTGTGGTAGTCTGGGTTACTTTGATCTGGGTGGAATTTTTGGTGTCATCTTGGTTATTCATTTTATAGCTCGACCATGAGAAATTTTATGGTGGGGTGATTTTAAGTACACGGGTTTTCAGATCGGTTCAAAATTTTGACAATGTTTGAATTCTTGACTTGTTTCTGAGAAAACTGGGAAAATATGGGATGTTCTGGAAATTTAAAGATTACATGACATGTACCATAAGTACACATCATATACCCTTTCTCGTGTGTGAAGGCCATACATGTCATGTGGGCATGTTGGCGGCCAATATGTTGTTATCAAATACATGTTATGTATTATATGTAAACACCATATAAAGGGGAAATGTATAGGGATATACATGGTTTGTTGGGGACATAAGTCGGGTAGATATGTACACGTTGTATACCCCTTGGGTACACATCGTGTTTTTAGTTAAAAATTCGTCAGTGATATATTAGCTGTCATATGAATGGTAAAATGATATACATCATGTAGTCCTATGTACATAGCGTGTATTTTCTTTTTTCACCAAAATGGGATGTAGCCTCGTTTTGAAGTAGAAACCAAAACCCTCGACATGTTTGAGTAGGGAGAGCCTGTCGAAGCTAGTTTTTTCTCCCGATCATCCATTTGGACTCTATTTCGATCGCCATTGGATGCGTTAGATCCCCATAAGTTCTTAATTGATTCCCCTTGAGCCATTCTTCTTGATTTTTGTTCTATGCTGAGTTATAGGGGTATGAGCGGTTTTGATTTGTTTTTATATCTATCATGTTTTAGACCTAATTGAAAGTTGTTACAAGATATTTGCCATCATACTAGTACGAGGTAGGTGGTACATACCTCTTTTGTTTGTTTTCACACACTTTTGGGTGGTGCGACCTTTGGAGCGTTTACATATATTTTTCTGTGTGGCCATATTATACATATTATTTCATGTTTAATTGTTTATTTGACATATGGAATGCCTTTGGGTATTCCATGTATCTTATTTTGCTTGAGCAGGGCCAAATGATCGGCCGTTGTTCACCGGGGAATTTTGGTTGGGGATTCCAAAATGGTTATAATTGAATTGTATTGTTTTAAACATTTTTTTAGTTTATTAAAGCTTTATATGAATTTATATTGGCTTTAATGAACTTAGTATTGGTATGGGACAACATTTGGTTAGTAAATTTCAACTATTACTTTCTTTTTCCTAATGAAGGGTGATTCCATTGATCATATATGTAATTGATGAATTTCATGTGCTAGAACCCTTATCGTTGTGTTGTGCTTGGACCGAATATTCTTGACTGATGTTCATCACAGTTAGGACTTGGCCCAGGTTACCTTGGGTGATTCTGACCATGGGATTGGGTGTCATTAACGTCTGCTTGAGGTAGGGTGACTGTAAGTTTGGGTATGGCACGAGTTACTTGGAATGTGAGGTTGTCAGACTAGAGAGGAATGGTCATAGTGACATGAGGTGTCAGAGGTGTTGTGGCTTATGAATTATTTTTTTGTGATTACCACTCGCTTGAAACATTGAGTAGTGTTCCCACATAGTGACTCCTTGATGAGGTGGGTTTTACAACTAGTGTGTGTAGAGGCCCCTGGTAGTTGCAGTTTTGGTACAATTGGTTTGGGTGTCAATATCGTAGGAATCCATGTAGAAAGTTATGGGCCTTAAGTGGATAACATTGAGGCAATCAGGTTATTGGGTAAATGCTTTCCAGTATTTTAGGGATGACATAGTTGTTCCCTGTTAACTTTATTTGAGGTAAAACATCATTTTTCCTCTGCTTATATTATTTGTTGGTAGACATCAATATCCCTATGATTACATATTTGTGGACATGCATCGATGTTCTTCCAAGTTACTATTTCTTGGGAATGACCTCGGGACATCGGTACATGAGACACGCATTGCCAGGGGGATGATGGTGCTGAGTTACACTGCATAGTTTCTGGAATTGGATGAAGTAAGTGACACTCCATGGTGGCTACTAAGCACCAGTGGAGTTTGTGTATGTTTGTGTGCATCGTAGATTTTACTATTTTTCATATAAGTTCATGCCAATTTAAACACTTATATTAGGTATGCACCATTGGGAGGTATCCTACTGATATTCATCTCACACCCTGCACGGGCCCTTTGAGACATGTGTAATCATTGTGGATTTACATGAAGGAAAGTGGAAAACTTCAAGAGGTGGACTACAATTTCTATTACCTGGAGATGGTACAGACCATGAAATATCTCCTAGATGGAGTTAAATTTTTTCCCTTTATTTCCTATATCATCATGCATAATTGTTTTGTATCTATAGTTGGATAACCATTGGCTCCCTTTTTTATGTGGTTATACATGACCTTCTGTAACACCCCGACCCAAGCAACCCAGAGTCGGTGCATGACTTCGTAACATTGGCATGATCACAAAAGATCAAGTCTCGAAAGACAGATTAGATTAGTAGCCTTGGAAACACTAGATACATTCATAAACGTTACATTACATCATAAAGTGAAAAACTACAATAAAAAAAGTCTCCATAGTCCACACTCATATCCTCTTCTGACTATCCCTGGAGGTCATTCATAAAATACTTCATCACGTCCTGTAAAATATGAAAACATTGAAAGGGGTGAGCTCAGATGCTCAGTAAGGATTACAATATAGCGGAAGCTTTCATCAATAAACGTAAACATTTAAGGCAATGTATAACGAAAACAAAAGCCATTAAAACTTGAAATTCAACATAATATGGAAAATGTAAAATGAGATAATGCCATTTACTTCTTCACATGGATATTCAACTGGTCGAATAATCACATGCAATATCAATAACCACTTTTATAATGATGGAATGCATAATGCCAGACATTCTGAAACATTTTGTCAAGGCCTCGGCCAAGACGTCTAAAATGATTATGGTCGTGGCCAAAACCATAAATCAAATTGGGAAAGGGCCTCAGCCAAATCCATGTCTAGTTGTCTAATGAGACCTACCGATGCATCGAGAAGCTATAGCGGGCTCCACCCGTCACTTATTAAGTCCAATGCATTCCTCATATGAATAGTTTTAAACATATCATAAACCATAACATAATCGTATCACATAAAACATGCATAAAGGAAAAATAACATATCAACACTTCAATCACAATATATCAATACAACACATTGATATAATAAAAACTCTTTAAAAACCATTTTCAATACCAAAATAAAAGAAAGTTAAAACATTGTATTTAGTTTTCATTAAAAAATATGGCTTGTAGAGGAAGACGAAACTCAAATAATCGTCACGACGGCGGAGAAGTCGTTGTTGCCGCATATGTATGGAAATAATAACATTCCCTTTTTGTGGTTTAGTAAAACGCTTCGTATAAAAAAGATTACTTTTGAATAAATGTAAAAGTCAAAGGGGTTTATACACCGTATAAAAGATAGTTGTGTATAAAACCAAATATGCCTCAATGAAAGGAGATTGAGATGAAGTCCATAAAAAGATAATTTTTAAAATAAAATAGTTCTATTATGTGTATTCACTATAGGTACACATAAATAAAGTAAAAATACAAAATAGGACATAATAACATCATGACATAATTTGAAAGTAGGAGATTAACCCAAATAATGGAAGTTTGGTTAAGAAGTTCCCTTACCTTGTATCTTTTCCTGACTCGGCCGTTCTTTAACCTCCTGAATAATAAACTAGAGTTAATTCCTATTTACTTAAGAACCTTTTTCATGTTCATTATTCCTTTTATATCCATTATTACCATGTTATGAAAATTATGTAATTATTTAAGATTATAACGGTCATTTTTTCGATCTTAGGTACTTGAGTCAAAAATAACATTCTTATAATTACAAGTTTTTCATGTGGTGATATATCCATTATATCCAGATTTATATTTATGGTATAGATATCATATATCTCATATATTTCTAGTATATACTTCATTTATAATATTCCATAACGTTTAGAGGTAAGAAATGAAATGCACCATTCATGGAGACGGTAAGCCGTACGTACGCATGAACGCTACTTTCATTTCTATTTCATAATTAATGGAATGAAATCATAATTATATAAATGTATAATATAATTCCAGTATAATATAGTTTATAATACCATTTACTCCATCCTTTATAAATCCCACATATGTCATTAACGATTCAAATCACTTTGAGGGGGCAGTAGTCCGCACTTCCTAAAATGAAATTATCGCGTTTACCCATAATGGAAATCATAAAGTATGACATAAATGAGAAATACAGAAGCATAAATAAAACATAAACATATTATATATCATATATAAATATAGTGACATCTTAATGGCCACCTTTGAAGGTGTTATATGAGTGTTGAACAATCATCGTTTCGTGAGGCAGAAATTCGCCATCCACAGAAACAGTATGTTCTTTAACCATTAGATGTAGGTGTGTGTAAGTGTAGCTCGAATCCTTCTTATAACAACATCCTAGTTTATTGAGGATACTTGTTTTGTTACAAATGAAATGAATAAAAAGAGTTTAAGGGGTTGGAGAAGATAAAATAAAACAAAACAATATTAGAGAAGACATTACCTCAAAATCGGGTAACTCTTTTTGATTTGAGCCAAAGGCTTCCTTGGGACGAGTTCTGCCCAATGTGAGGCTTCTAGGAGTAAGAGGGGGACGTTGGGAGAGTATTTGGGCAGAGTTTGGCCGAGCCAAATGGCTTGATAGTGTAAATGAGGTGGTAGAGGTGGGGGCCTTTTATAAGTGGAGAGGAGAGGCACTCTTGGAAAGTAAAGAAAAGTCACTTTATTATAAAATGAGTTCCGGATTTTAGAGGTCCCACACTTATATAATTCGAGGGTAAGGTGATAAGGGTTCGAAATCTACTCATCCAATAGGTTTTTGACAAGTGTATTCCTTGGATTTTACATTATCTTTTTATTTTATTTAAATCGTTAAATAATGAGGTCATCGCTGCATCATCATGATATCATAAATAATTTAATTTATTTAATGTCTAAAAATTATAAAAAAAATACTATGATGTAGAAAATATTTTTATCTTTCCAATGACTATTTATAGTAAAAAATATGACTTGTATAACCCCATGTAAAAATTGTTTTAGTAAAACATTTCATGTTTGTGTCATTTTTTTACTTTAACATTAAATAAAAGGTATTTATGTCATTTTCCAACTAAAGAGGCTCCATGGTGTCCCCAAGTTGACCCATGGATTGTCTTGGTCGGCCATGGCACATAAAATGAGGCTAGTACATGTGTCAAGCTCATCTCATATTATTAAAACATTATTTTAACCTTAAACTACACTAATTACCTCTAATCGTGATTAAGAACTTAAAAGTTACTATTAACCAAAAAATTATTTTAATCCCATTGAACCACATTTTACATCCTAATGACAACCATGTATGTCGGATTTTTGAAATTCAAAACACAGAAGTGGTAATATTTCATTTAAACGAAAAATCAGTTATTTAACTACCACTTAGTGGTTTCACTATTCATCAAAAATTGAAGTTTTTCAGAACAATGCCAAAATTTCACCCTAAGATATAATTAATATTCAGAATTAAAAAATGATGTCTATTTTAAAAAATCCCAAACATATAATTTGCATTAATTAATTTTATAATTAATTCCCGCTGTCACAACAAATAGCGTGTTTTTAAGAAACAATTTATATCAAAAGATTTGCAACTGTTTATGTCCAATTTCAATGTTAAATTAACTCTAATGACCACCATTGGATAAAATGGTAAAAATATATTCTAATTATACTTTAAAACTACTCAATAGTATAATTTATCACTATAAATTATTTTGATTAAAAATTTTGTTTTAAGTATTTTTCAGTATTCATAAAAATTTGGGAGTTCTCAGAAAATTACAAAAAATTCAACATAGGCTAATTTCAATATTAGGAATACAAAAATGAAGTCCATTTTGATATATAAAATTTCTATAATTTTAAAAAGTGGTTATTACTATTCATAACAACTACTTTGATTAGTCGGGGTGTGTTAGAACTCAATGTTGTGTACAATGCAAGCTATTGCATTATTGAATGAGAAGTGTATTGTGGAAGCTCGGGGTGTTACATTCTCCCATCCTTCAATAAATTGCGTCCTCGCAATTTCAAATTTTTCTTGGAAAATAAAAGGTTGAAAATAGAAAATACCTTTGTGGAAAACCCACATTGGAAATAAGATTAATAAAATTTAGCCTTAATAAAAGGGAAAGGGAAATGAAAAAGTCACCAACCAATTATGATCTCGATAAGGAGAACATTGGTGGCAATTAGAGACATATAATTGGAGGAAAAACATAAGTATTTGTAGGGAGTGATTGAGGTCATCAATGACAATCAACTATCAAATTGAGGGCCTCAAAGCCTTCAATCTATGTTGATTTAAAATATCATCAGTTCAACAAGACATAAGGTATTAGGATAACACATTTTTTTGTTTTAATATCCCTTTACTAAAGTTTAAGAATTAATTTATTCATTGAATAAGAGATAGATATATATATATTTATGCTTGACAATTAGAGTTTCAACCTTCAACTCATCTTTCATTCAAAAAGATAATAAAACTCAAAAATATTATACTTATCCTAATTGTATAAGGTTCCAAATGTTAACACATACCATTTAGATTAGTAAAATTATTTTGTAATAACCAGGGACTTCCTGTAGGCTAGTGGTAGGAAATAAAGGCCTGTCGCACTATGGTTGTGGGTTCGATTTCTACAGCTTTGTCTGACGTGGCGGGTTATGCCCCACCCAGCAGGTTGTCCTTTTCCTAAAACTATAGTATTATAATATTCCAAAAATAATCTTCATAAATTTTTAACCTTAAACAATACTATCTAAAGATCAACTTAATCCACTCCAACCTTTATAGTTATCCAAAATACCTCTGTCCAGACTTTCTCTAAAAGGTCTCTTAATTCCAAAATCAATTTATCAGATTCCCTAAACAAAGTAATGATTCTATTATTGTCACATACTAAAAATATGATTACCTTCATCATATTAAAACCTAAATGAAACAACAAGTACTGCAGTACAATCCTTATATATATATCACATTATTCTAATAACCAGAATATAATCCATTAGTCCAAAAGCACCAATACATTAATTATTCCTCTTCAACTGTATTAACATCATAAGATTGTCCTTGATCCCCTGGCCTTTTCTGAGGTAAGTTTCCCTGACGCTTAGGTCATTCATTTGCATAATGCCCCATTTCCCTACAATTGTAGCATTCAACATTGATAGCCTCTTTCTTTCCCTTGCAATCACGCGCCTGATGACCTTTTTCTCCACATTTATAACAAACTCTCATTCCTTTTAGGCATGTACCAGGGTGATTCTTCCCTTAATTATCACATAATGGAAAATCCTTCTTTCCCTTTTTCCCTTTATCTATCTCTTGTTCCACCGTTCTCTTCTTCTCTTTCTTTACTTTGTTGTCATAAGACTTAGAGAATTCCTTTTATGTCTTCATAGCACATGAGACAATATCTTTGTATGTTGAGAAAGATTGTGATACTAAAGCTCTACGGAGAAATGGTTTTAACCCATCAAAGAAATGATCAATCTTACCTCTTGGGTTACGTATATAATCTGTAACATACCTCGCCAACCTTGTAAAGTTGGCCTCATACTTTGTGACATTCTCATCCTCCTTTTGTCTCAGACTCAGAAATTGCCTTTCCATATCTACTCGATGGTCATGAGGAGAGTATTTTTATAAGAAAAGATCTTTGAACTCCCTCCATTCTATATTCGATACGTCATCATCTTCCTTTGTATTTTGAATCAATGACCACCATTGATCAGCATCTCCAGTGAGGCGGTAAACTGCCATGATAACCTTCTCCCTTTCGCTACTCCCCAAGGCGAGGAATATTTTTCTCTGAGGAGTTTATCCATTGCTCAGCTACTAACGGATTTGTACCCCCATTAAATGTTGGTGGTTGTTGCCTCATGAAGCGGTCTAACATTGATCCTCCACGTTGCGGATCAGGGTGCTCCATACGAGTAAGGTTATTATTCATAACCTCAGTGAGTTGTCTCAGTATGGTAATAAGTTGATCAGCACCAGTTGTATCTCCAGATCCACAATAATTATCTTGAGCAGGAGGGAAATCCCTACACGGAGTGCGTGCATTGATACGGTTTCCATTCCTTCCACTAGGCGCCATTTCTAAACAATGGTATAAACTAGATTAGATTATGAATTAAAATACATAATTCCATATTTTTAAAACACTTTACATAAATTGAACTATTTATGGACATAATCCATAATCATAAAAATGTTTTCCTTGAGGAAGTATATACTCATAACCCTTCATTGTGGTTTATAATGAAAAGGAGTATTATCCTAAGCATATCCCCCGGGAGTGTCGTAACCAAGAGTGCATCAAGGCTCGTTGTCGTGCACCAGTTCCCGTTCGAGTCTAGCTCAAAGCGGCTTTTTCGGGTTTTACCCCTAGGTACATATGTGCTAGAGCCGCCTCTACCTGCTCGTATCCAGACAGGGATGTATTGCTCGGAAAACTCACAAAATCTCTATAATACCAAAATTCTAGGATGTTCTTCTATACTAATCCTTAAAGTCTATCTTCGGGCTATGTGCTCTAATCAGAGTTTATCTAAATCTAGCTTCCAAGGTTAGTACTAAACTTCCTCTGATACCAACTGTAATGCCCCGACCCTAGCTACCCGGAGTCGGTGCATTACTTCGTAACATTGGAATGATCACAAAAGATCAAGTCTTGACAGGCCGATTAGTTTAGTAGCCTTGGAAACACTAGATAAATTCATAAACGTTACATTACATCATAAAGTGAAAAACTACAATAAAAATGTCTCCATAGTCCACACTCATATCCTCTTCTGACTATCCATGTAGGTCATTCATAAAATACTTCTTCACATCCTGTAAAATATTAAAACATTCAAAGTGGTGAGCTCAGATGCTCAGTAAGGATAACAATATAGCGGAAGCTTTCATCAATAAAATTAAACATTTAAGGCAATGTATAACTAAAAAAAAGCCTTTAAAACTTGAACTTCAACATAATATGGCAAAAGTAAAATGAGATAATTCCATTTACTTCTTCACGTGGATATTCTACTGGTCGAATAATCACATGCAATATCAATAATCACTTTCATAATGATGGAATTCATAATGCCAGACATTCTGAAACATTTTGTCAATACCAAGTCCAAGACGTCTAAAATGATTAAGGCCTCGGCCAAAACCATAAATCAAATTGGGAAGGGGCCTCATCCAAATCCACGTCTAGTTGTCTCATGAGACCTACCGATGCATCGAGGAGCTATAGCGGGCTCCACCCGTCACTTATTAAGTCCAATGCATTCCTCATATGAATAGTTTTAAACATATCATAAACCATAACATAATCGTATCACATAAAACATTCATAATGGAAACATAACATTTCCACACTTCAATCACAAGATATCAATACAACACATTGATATAATAAAAATTCTTTAAAACCCATTTTCAATACCAAAATAAAAGAATGTTAAAACTTTTTATTTTGTTTTCATTAAAAAAAATATGGCTTGTAGAGGAAGCCGAAACTCAAATAATGGTCACGACGACGGAAAAGTCGTTGTCACCACATATGTATGGAAATAAAAACATTCCATTTTTTTCGTTTAGTAAAACGCTTCATATAAAAAAGATTCCTTTTGAATAAACGTAATAGTCAAAGGGGTTTATACACCGTATAAAAGAAAGTTGTGTCCAAAACCAAATATGCCTCAATGAAAGGAGATTGAGACGAAGTCCTTAAAAAGATCATTTTTAAAATAAAATAGATCTATTATGTGTATTCACTACAGGTACACATAAAGAAAGTAAAAATACAAAATAGGACATAATAACATCATGACATAATTTGAATGTAGTGTATTAACCCAATGAATGGAAGTTGGGTTAAGAAGTTCCCTTACCTTGTGTCTTGTCCTGACTCGACCTTTCTTTAACCTCCTGAATAATAAACTAGAGTTAATTACTATTTACTTAAGAACCTTTTTCATGTTCATTATTCCTTTTATATCCATTATTACCATGTTATGAACATTATGTAATTATTTATGTTTATTACGGTCATTTTGTTGATCGTAGGTACTTGAGTCAAAAATAACATTCTTATAATTACAAGTTGTTCATGTGGTGATATATCCATTATATCCAGAATTATATTTATGGTATAGATATCATATATCTCATATATATCCAGTATATACATGCCTTTATAATATTCCATAACGTTTAGAGGTACGAAATGAAATGCACCATTCATGGAGACGGTAAGCCGTACGTACGCATGAACGCTACTTTCATTTCTATTTCGTATTTAATGGAATGAAATAATAATGATATAAATGTATAATATAATTCCATTATAATATAGTTTATAATACCATTTACTCCATCCTTTATACATCCCACATATGGAATTAACGAGTCAAATCACTTTGAGGGGGCGGTAGTCCGTACTTTCTAAAATGAAATTATCACGTTTACCCATAATGGAAATCATAAAGTATGCCATAAATGAGAAATAAATGAGAATAAATAGAACAAAAACATATTATATATCATATATAAATATAGTTACATCTTAATGGCCACCTTTGAAGGTGTTATATGAGTGTTGAACAATCATTGTTTCGTGAGGCAGAAATTCGCCATCCACAGAAACAGTATGTTCTTTAACCATTAGATGTAGGTGTGTGTAAGTGTAGCTAGAATCCTTATTATAACAACATCCTAGTATATTTAGGATACTTGTGTTGTTACAAAAGAAATGAATAATAAGAGTTTAAGGGGTTGGAGAAGCTAAAATAAAACAAAACAACATTAGAGAAGACATTACCTCAAAATCGGGTAAATCTTTTTGATTTGAGCCAAATGCTTCCTTGGGAAACGTTCTGACCAAAGTGAGGCTTCTAGGAGTAATAGGGGGACGTTGGGAGAGTATTTGGGTAGAGGTTGGCCGATCCAAATGGCTTGAAAGTGTGAATGAGGTGGTAGAGGTGGGGGCCTTTTATAAGTGGAGAGGAGAGGCACTCTTGGAATGTAAAGAAAAGTCACTTTATTATAAAATGAGTTTCAGATTTTAGAGGTCCCACACTTATATAATTCGAGGTTAAGGTGATAAGGGTTCTAAATCTACTCATTCAATAGGTTTTTGACAAGTGTAAGCCTTGGATTTTACATTATCTTTTTATTTTATTTAAATAGATAAATAATGAGGTCATCGCTACATCATCATGATATCTTAAATAATTTAATTTATTTAATGTCTAAAAATTATAAAAAAATACTATGATGTAGGAAATTTTTTTATCTTGCCAATGATTATTTATAGTAAAAAATATGACTTGTATAACCCCATGTAAAAAATGTTTTAGTAAAACATTTTATGTTTGTGTCATTTTTTTACTTTAACATTAAATAAAAGGTATTTATGTCATTTTCCAACTAAAGTGGCTCCATGGGGTCCCCAAGTTTACCCATGTATTTTCTTGGTCATCCATGGCACATCCAATGAGGGTTGGACATGTGTCAAGCTCATCTCATGTTACTAAAATATTATTTTTACCTTAAACTACACTAATTACCTCTAATCGTGATTAAGAACTTAAAAGTTACTATTCACCAAAAAATTATTTTAATCCCATTGAACCACATTTTACATCCTAATGACAACCATGTATGTCGGATTTTTGAAATTCAAAAGACAAAAGTGGTAATATTTCATTTAAACGAAAAATCAGTTATTTAACTACCACTTAGTGGTTTCACTATTCATCAAAAATTGAAGTTTTGCAGAACAATGCCAAAATTTCACCCTAAGCTATAATTGATATTCCGAATTCAAAAATAATGTCTATTTTACAAAATTCCAAACATATATGTTTCATTAATTAATTTTATAATTAATTTCCGCTGTCATAACAAATAGCGTGTTTTTAAGAAACAATTTATATCAAAATATTGGCAATTGTTTATATCCAATTTCAATGTTAAATAAATTCTAATGACCACCGTTGGATAAAATGGTAAAAACATATTCTAATTATAATTTAAAACTACTCAGTAGTATAACTTATCACTATAAATTATTTTGATTGAAAAAGTTGTTTTAAGTATTTGTCACTATTCATAAAAATTTGGGAGTTCTCAGAAAATTACAAAAAATTCAACATAGGATAATTTCAATATTAGGGATACAAAAATGAAGTCCATTTTGAAATATAAAATTTCTATAATTTTAAAAAATGGTTATTACTATTCATAACAGCTACATTGATTAGTCGCGGTGTGTTAGAACTCAAAGTTGTGTACAATGCAAGCTATTGCATTATTGAATGAGAAGTGTGTTGTGGAAGCTCGGGGTGTTACACCTTCTTGGATTCATGTTTTGTTGTTCAGTAGTAGATACTAGTGAACAACATGTTGTTCACATTATTTTCTACTACTATTTTCTATATTTAATTCTTCCATTTTTTATCGGTATTGAATGTGCTTCCACTCTATGGGGTTGGTTTGATGCTTCTATGTCATTTATTCCGCTGCATAGTTATTATTACACTCAGACCAGTGCCATTATTATCCTTCAAGAGGGTATAGCCTCCCCACTATACTGATAAGACCCTCACTATGAGTCGACAACCTTGGACATTTGTGGATATGCGCCTATAGTAGTACCACCCGACCTATTTAGCACTGTTCGGGTGGCTATTAGGGTCCGGGTCGTAACATTACCCATATGATAATATTTCAAGAAAACCAGAAGACAACAAAAATATAAGAAAGGGTCATTAAAGTAAGAAATGTTTTTATCCTAATAGATAAAAACAATTCAAATTAAAATGTATAGTTGTATCACTATATTATTTGAGAATATTAATTAAACAATATCAGTATGGAAAATATGCATTTTTCTCAAAGAAACCCTTTAAACCCAATAAAATGAAAATTGAAGACATTTTTGGAATCATAGAGAATCGTATTCAATACCTTTTCTAGACTCATGATATATATAACTATATCTTAGTAAAATCCATAGGTGAAACATCACCATTTATCTCCCACTTTCCTTCCATTGAAGGAAACTAACATCACCTAATGCAGTGCAGTGCTATACTGTTGTTCACCCATGGTGTATAATATATTCTACTCACATGTTCATCATTTATAATTCCAAATTACCATATCAATAATGAAATATTTTATTCCTGAACCATTTCATCATTAAACCAATTAATACCTCTTTTAAATATATAGGCAAAACACATTCAGCTATCAAAATATGTTGTAATTTTAAAGAACCATTCTCAAAACTAATATACCCAAAATTAGGGGATAGATTGATCTTTAATTTAATAAAGTAAGAATCCTTTTAGCGAATCCAAAATTCAAATATCTATTATGAAGGTGGGAAAATTTTATGATGTCATATACGTTTTAATAGAACATTTATTTTTCCTTAGAAAATGAAATTAAAAATATTCCAGAAAAATACAATTGAGGATTCCCTTTCTATAAAAATAATGAAATTTAAAGAGTCGCATAAAATGTAATTTACAATTAAATAATTTCTATATAAATACATTCAGAAAATATATTTATGATTATGGAAATGGAGGATACATATCTTAAAAATAATTCATTAAGACATTTAAAATGAGGTTTTAAATAAATATGTACCTTAACTTATGTCCAATTCGTTACATATTTTTTATATATTAATTAATAATATATAATTGGTTTTAATATATTTTCATATATACCTCATTCATGTTTTTTATTCCTCTTATTTAATTTTTCATGTAATATTTAAATAATTAATCAATTATGTTTATATAGTACATTTTGAGAATATTCATCTTGTATATCGAAAATGACATCGGCATGTTTAATATGGTCAATTGTGTCATTATTTTACCATATATATAACAATAATAATGACATAATTATCATTATTATATATCAATTATACTTTTACATCAATAATGAAAAAAATTTATGAAAATTGATCTACGTTTCAATCATGGAGATGGTAGGACAAAAATTAACATGAGTAATAATTCCTATTTTTATATATTATGGTTGAATTAAGGTAACAATAATTTTATATTTCCATAATTATTAATTTATCATAGATATAATATATTTTTTTAAATATGATTATATATATTCTAGATGATTTTTTATGGACAATGAATCACATATCTTCATAGAGGTAGTAATCTACATGTACACATGAAAGTTGTTTTCATTTTTAAAATATGGAAGGAAAATAAAATAGATGGTATATTAACTTCATACAATTCTAATTATTTCATGAATGTAATATATAATAATCAGATCTATCATTATATCTACCTATGAGTTGTATTTTTGGAAAATTATATATGTTGGTTCCCAATGTGGCAGTCCTTGATAAACATGAATGATTGTTTTTATTATCATGTGATTAATCATGATGATATATATATCTTATAAAACAAATAAAATAATATCTTAGTATATGCGTGACAGTTTTTTATTTTATCATCATCAGTGATGTGGTTTCAAATGATGTGGAAGATGAGAAATTCTATGTCATTTGGATAAAATTTATAACTGTTCTTCAGAAAACCACAATTTTATTACATGTTATTCCCTGTAAGATGTTATTTAATTTAAAATTGGAAATATAAAATTTGTATATTGAATGAATTATGGGATTTGGATTATAATGGTTGAGATAAAGTGATCTAATGGTGTGATAAAGATTGGAGAGGAGGTCCCATATATATGATTGGGGAGTAGACCTCACAGAATTTATAACTCTATTAAATTAATATAATATTATATTCAACCTAATATGGTAATTAATTGATATTATTAAAAAATGAAATGACAATGAATCTGAATACAATCATCTAATAAAAAATTTAATTGTGTATGTTTTTTTATCATTTATCAATTTTTATTAATCACATGTTATCCTTTGTTTTCCATTACGATTGTATCATATATTGTTACAAAAAAGGATTTAAAAAATATTTCAATAAAATATAATGTTAATTACATGTAGATCATGGATAATAATTCCAACATATACAATTAATTTTTCAGACCCATGTTCAAATCTAGTTGGAGAGAATTTCCATTGGCAGGCGGTGATGCAGGCATGACATAGGCAGGTAGTGACATAGGCAGGACACATGTAGGAGGTGACATAGGCATTCCCCAAGTATATAGTGAGGTAGGCATGATGCAATAATGGTGTTTCACTATGCCTATAGGCTAGATTTTCATCATTTGGGTCATGTAATGGGATTAAAGACCACTATGCCTTCATGTCAGTACTAAATAAATGAGAATGGATGGGTGTTCTATCCCTTAATGGGGCTATGGAATGACTTTCCAGACTGTTTTTGTTGTGGTTGTTTGTTTAATGAAATCTTACACACTATAAACTAATTTATATAATAAAATATAATTACTTCCATATTTTAAAAATATTTGAAATATTATAGTATAATGTTATTTAAACTAATTTAAAATATTAAAAAAATAAATAAACTCTAATATAATGTGGATGTGATATTAATATAATTACTCATCCTAATTTTATATCTGTTGGTGTCTATTTAGGCCTTTTCATTTTGGATTAAATGACTTCATTAGAAATTTTATTCTAAAATGTGACAATGAATTTTAATTATTAAAGGATAAAAATATTACTCATTCAGGGAAAATTATAAAAATGGATAATGAATAAAATTTTAAGCCATTTAAAACCCTTCTTTCATATTGAATGATTTATGTTTCTTATATAGAATATAATAACACATAATTTAATATAAAATGCCTTTTATTTCCTTTTTTACACTATCAATTTAATTTAAAATTGAAATCTACAATACAATAGCTTATGCTAATGTAAAAAATTCACACATAAATAATATTATCAATTTATCTATAAATTGTCTGTGAAAAGATAAATTGTCCCAAAAATATACATATTTTAATGTTTTTAAAATAATTAATAGAATTATTATATTCGTTTCACATGTAATTCATCAGTGTTTCATGAAAAATTATATCTGATTGTTTCATCTCAATAATAATTTACCATGATTTGAACATCATAAATAAATAAAATAAAAAATTATATTTGAATATATGTAGTTTTTATTCCAATCACTAATTATTGTAGATTTTAAATGAAATAATGTGAATTTTTACTTTATCTTTTATTTGAATTGTATGAACCCAGATATCAATTTTCCGGTATGTCTTAACTATTTCTGATGATTTTGAGAAAAGAGGAATTTCTAGAAATTTTTTAACTACACGCCGTGTGATTTCTGATTACATGTTGTGTACTCCCTTTCCACACAAGGTCGTGTGTTGGCCATGTCCAGGCCACACACATGGTGTGTAGAGATAAAGTGGAGGCCGCTTAAATCGGAGTACGGAAAAATAGAGTACACTCCGTGTGCTCAATAAGTACACACCATGTATTTTATTTTTTTTTCATTAAATGGACCGGGGTTGGGCCTAATCGACCGAAACGTCTTCTTCTAGGTCTCGTTCGACCGAGAGAAGCCGCACAGCCGCAGATATTCTCCGAGCCTCCAAGCCTCCGACCATTCTCTGATTCGATCTTCTTCTATTGCATTGGAACTGTAGCGGGGAGTCCTTCATTTTCCTAGATCCTAGTTTTCCAATTCATCTTCTTTCTCAAGTTATCGTCGGATGAACGTTTTGGATGTTTTATCAGATCTTCGACGTTATAAGGCAAATCAATCATCGTGACTCAAGTATATTGATCTCATAGCATTCATGTATGTTTTTTGTGTCTTACCTTTCTATGTCATAGAGTTTTATGTGAAAATTACACCAATACACGTGAACGGGGTATTGCGCGTTTACCGTTTTTCCCTTGAGTAAATTCCTGCCATGCTATCAAGCTTCTGTAGAGGTAAATTGATCATGTTTGTGGATAATTGTTGTGCTTGGATGTTTTTCCCATGATTTGTTCTGTTTATGACCTTTGGGTCTTTGTTAGCCTTGGCTGTTTTGCATGTTTCTATGCCTAGTGACCGTATAATAGAGTAACGATGATAGCATGGTTGTTTGTTGTAGACTATTTAGCCAAATAGCTCTATAGTTTTACTTTGGTTAGCCAAGTAACTCTATAGGTGTACTTTGGCCTTATAGCATTACAATGCACTAACTGGTATGGGGATGTGATAACCTAGTGATATAGACTATAAGGGATAGACCGAGTTAGCTACCTAGAGAGTCTTTGACATTATAGGCTACATGGGATAGACCGAGTGAGCTTCCCAGAGTGCCTTTAGATATTATAGACTACAAGAGGGAAGACTAAGTGAGCTTCCAGAGAGAGTCTTTACTTGTTGAACTGCTTTAAAACCTTTTCCATGCTAAATAAGGAATTGGCTGAGTGAGATTCCTTAGAGAGTCTGTGATAGACCTGAAACTATAGGAGGAATTGACCGAGTGTGCTTCCTCAGAGAGTTTCTAGACCTTGGGGCCACGAGTTTTAGACCCCGTGATCTCCCTCAGAGATTCCCTGACTACCCTAGAATATAAGGGGAATTGATCGAGTGAGCTTCCCCGGAGAGTCTTATAAATTCGTACAATCAAACCAGATGGGTTAGGATGAGTTCATTGCCTAGGGGTTTGTGGTACATATCGGTTAGGACCAGAGGGAATGGCTACAAGTATTTCTGAGCGGGTTTCTTGTTGGTGGTTAGCTATATTCTTCACTACTGCTTGTTGTTCTGTGGACTGATTATTGTTTTATATCCTCTTGTTGCTGCCTGTTTTTTACTGCTTACTGTACTATTACCCGCCATATACTCACTGACTGTTAGGCACAAATCTTCGGGTGGTTGCCTACTGTGATTTAGTCTCACACCCTGTTTGGGCATGCTTTTGGGCCCATACAGACTATGTTGTTTCATTTATAGACAAGGTTAAGTGCCCTTCGACATCTGGTACATGATTTCATTGGATCAGGAGAGAATGGGACCACGCTATGGCTTGCGATGCTGAGGAGTTTATCTTTTTACATTTCCTTTTTTACATTGGATTGGTACTATTGTATTTCCATCATTGTGACTTGTTTGTATGCTTTCTTAGACATATGTATCATGCATCATTTCATATATATATGTGTGTGTGTGTGTGTGCGTGTGTGTGCTCCAGTTGTATATTGTTTTAGTCTTCCGCTGCTTACTTTTGTATAGATTGTTCTGTTTCCTCTATTTCATGTTTATTTACTTCTGATGTTTACTCTTCCAATGAGGGCATAGTTTCCCCACTATCACACCCAAGGCCCTCGCTACTAGTCGGTAGCCTCTTGCATTTTTGGAAGATGCGCTTGAGGCCATGTGACCAACTGGGTATGGGGCGCCTCTGGGTGGCTTCTAGAACTGGGACGTTACAAAGTGGTATCAGAGGAGATCTTTTCTATTGAATTACTTTTTGGATCCTTACATGGGGATAAGAAAGATTTAGTACATGGTGTTAAGCTTTGCTCGGGAGTAGTTAACCCGTGTATAGGGAAAAGCCAATCTACCTCACTTATTGCAGTTTTCTGGTTTTCCGATGTTACAGTTGATATGATTTCACCTAGTGTGATTCACATGACTTGTGTTTTTATTTTTGTTTTTGTTATTGTTCTATTTATGTCGCAACCAGATGAGATGAGGGTATACCATCACATGCATCATATAGGCACCGGTTAGATATCACATGTCATGCATTCTTTCCATTCCTTCTAGGGTGAATTAGCTATTTCATTTTGTTTTGATAGACTTTTTGTAGATTATGCATGCTGTTGTGATAGATGCTTGATAGAATCCCCACTGTTTGATAAAGGACTGTTTGTATTGTACTTGTTTAGATGAATGAAAAATTTTGGTTCTTGAGGGGTTATGGGCCCTCTTGAATCAGAAATTGGTGGATCATTGACCTGTTTTTCTTTATATATGACTGTATTGGATGCCATGATTTGATTCTCGGGGAGTATGGGCCCTCACGGATCGAAATATGGCACCTTCATGCCTTGTTCTGTGTTTTCTTGACTTCGGTGCAATTTCTAAGCTGTTGCACGAAAAAAACCAGAATACACTATGTGCTTGTTATATATACATGTCGTGTAGTTTGAAACCGTGTCACAGATTGTGTGAGTAGAAACACAGGTTGTGGAAAGATCTTTAGGAACACGCCGTTTATGGTAGGTACACACTGTTTAGTGGTGAGTCGTGTACCTGACCGTGTCACAAACAACATGGGTTGGGGAAGCTTGAGTAAAACATGTTGTGTTTTGTAGGAACATGTCATGCAGTTTTGTTCCAGGAACCCGGCCGTGTCACGAACAACACAGGTCGGTGTAGTATTCTCTTATACATGCTGTGTTTGTTCGGAAAAAGTCATGTAAGGTTCATCCGTGTAGCCGGTCGTGTAACTAACAACACAGGTTTCCAAAACGTTCGTTAGTACAAACCATGTCCATGGGGAACACGACGTGTAGTCTATGTTTAATTGGACCATGTGGGTTAGCCGTGTAGGGAGTCTCAGGCAGGGGAGTGGAGTTCAAGTACACGCAGTGTGTGAGGACAACACATCGTGTAGTTTGGGTTGTTACACGACCAGTGTGGCAGGAATACACGCCCATGTGAATGTCAAAATAGAACATGTTATGTAGTTTTTATACACACCATGTAGTCATGTTTTGTAAAAATTGAATATTTCCTTCTCCTATTCCCGTTTTTTACTATTGTGTTCTCAATCTTTGATAATCCTGTTCTGAGGTGTTCTTTTGATCTTCCAGAGCTATGGCTCCGAGACGTCATCCGGTTGTACGTTAGTTGTCAGATGGTGATCAGACACCAGATATGGCCGATCAGGATCCTTCTAAAGATCCTCCTATTGGGCCAGCCTTGGTTCTAGCAGTTATACCCCCAGCAGGAGCTGTTACGCAATTTAGGGTGGACTTCCGGAAGATGATGCAGACTTTTCAGGGAGTGTCACCTCCAGCCCCGTTGATGGCTGAATTAATGCGGGTCTTTCAGCAGTATCATACTCTGACATTCTCAAGGGATGGAGGACACCAGGATGCCGATTCGTGGTTAGAGGCCATGCTGATTATCTTAGAGTACCTCGAGATACCCCCAGAGAAGAGGGTAAAGATGGCCACATATATGCTCTAAGACACCACCAAGATGTGGTGGGAGGTGATCTCACAGTCAAGGCGCCAGCAGGATATGTCTTGTGATGAGATTCAATGGGACTTCTATGACTAATTCTATCCAAATTCCCTGAGGACCGATCGAGCTCGGGATTTTATGAGTCTGAAGCAGGGTACTCTTTCTATTATGGAGTACTCATGTCGCTTTACTGAGCTGCAGCGTTTCACACCGACCCCAGTAGGTGATGAGTTGTTCCTTACTAGGAAGATTGAGGAAAGTCTCAGGAAGAAGATCTATTCCCAGGTGAATATCATCAGGTTGACTTCGATATCCTCTATCATCAACCAAGAGTTTATCACCGAACGCAATCTATGGGATTCTGGAGTAGTGAGACAGGGCGGTTTGACATCCAGAGCTGTTGTTCCTCCTACGGATAGTAAGAAGCATCGTAGATATTCTTCTCAAGAAGATCGAGGTTCACGAGATGTATCTTCTAGCAGCTAGGTTGTATGTTACCAGTGCGGTAGGAGTGGTCATACTAGGACGTAGTGCGAGAGAAATATGATGGAGTTCCAATCTTGCGGCAAGATGGGCCATCTAAAGCGGTTTTGTCGGATCTTTTCACCTTCAGCTGGTGGTAGGGGTTCTTCTTTCACTCCGTGTTCTAGAGATACTTTTCCAGTTTCTCACATGTCCAGGAACTGGAGTTATTCCAGCAGTTTGGGTCGAGGTGGAGGTCGCTGCCGTGGTGGTCTATCACCCAGCCATCAGCGACAGTAGAGTGGATCAGCTCAGAGTGGTCAGGCAGGGTCATAGGGCCGCGGGGTAGGCCAACCTCTTTCTCTAGAGCAGACCTATCAGGAGTAGGATCTCGGACCTTCTACAGTTCGAGGTACGATCTTAGTATCCTCTGTTTTATCTTCATCTATTTTCGATACTGGTGCTTCCCATAGTTTTATCTCTGTTGCTGTTGTGGAGAGTCACGGGCTCAGAATATTTTTGACTGCCGATATGTGTACTCTTGACATGCCATTGGAAGCAAGGACTTAAAGCGTATATCTGTGCAGAGAGTGCCCTCTCGAGGTTGCAAGGTATCATTTATTATGGGATATCTATGTCATAGAGATGACAGGATATGATGTCATTCTCTGGATGGACTGGTTGGTTCCCTTCCAGACGATCGTCGACTGTTATCACCACAGGGTGAGTTTCGTATCTACAGAGGTTGAATCCTTTCTTCATAGAGGCGAATGGGATGTTCAGGTGAGTCGAGCAGGACTCGAGCATCATGGACTAGGAGGAGTTACAACCCAGATTCCTAGTCTTTATCTTGATGACGAGGGGACTTCACAGTTAGACGTTCCTCTAGTGGTGGACCGTTTCAAGGATGTATTCCCATTGGACTTTTCGGGTTTACCTCCGGAGAGTGAGGTAGACTTCTCGATTGAGCTCATTCCAAGAGTGGAACCGGTGTCTATTCCTCCCTATAGGATGGATACACATGAGTTGTAGGAGATCAAGAAGCAGTTGGAGGAGTTGTAGGAAAAGGGTTTCATCTGAACCGGTACTTCCCCTTGGGGTTCGCCTATCCTTTTTGCGAAGAATGTAGACGGTACCCTTAGTATTTGCCTGGATTATCAGAATTTGAACCAGTTGAAGTTCAAGAACTGATATCCGTTGTCAAGGATCGATGATCTCTTCGATCAATTTTGAGGAGAAAAAGTGTTCTCGAAGATTTACTTGAGATCTGGTTATCATCATTTGCATGTTAGACCATCAGATATACCTCTTACAGCCTTCAGAAGCAGGTATGGTCTATACGATAATAAAGTTATTCCATTCGGTCTCACGAACGCGCCATCAGTTTTCATGGCACTGATGAACTGAGTGTTCCATCCTTACTTGGATTCCTTTGTTGTGGTCTTCGTGGATGATATCATGGTGTACTCTCACACTCGACACAACCATTCAACCCATCATTAGATCATTTTTAGTAAACTGAGAGAGCATCATCTTTATGCTAAACTCTCAAAGTTTCACTTTTGGATGGATCAGATTCACTTCATGGGTCACATCATCACAGTGGAAGGAGTATCTGTGGACCTAGAGAATGTGAGAGCTATAATTTCCTGGGAGCATCCGATGAATTTTTTTGAGGTACTAAGTTTCCTAGGGCTGGTTGGATACTATAGAAACTTCATACATGACTTCTCGCTCCTAGCAGTTCCGTTGACATGTCCGACCAAGAAGGGGGTGAAGTTATTATGGACAGATTCTTGTGAGTCAGCCTTTCAGAAGCTAAAACAGAGGTTGACATCAGCACCGATACTAGTCTTGACAGAGCTAGGAAAGAGCTGTACTATTTATTGTGATGATTCAGGTATCAGACTAGGCACTGTGCTTATGCAGGGAGATGGATTCATCAGGTAAGGGTCTCGGGAGTTGAGGCCACCTAAGGGGAATTACCCGACACACAATCTTGAGTTGGAAGTTGTTGTTCATGCCTCGCACAGTTGAAGACACTACCTTCTGGGGGAGCACATTGTGGACTTCACCGACCACAGGTGTCTCAGGTATATATTCACTCAGCGTGATCGGAATCTGAGATAGTGCAGGTGGGTCGAGTATCTTCAGTCTTTTGGCTTCGAGATCGCGTTTAAACTGGGAAAGGTCAACACAAGTGGTGGATGAATTGAACAGGAGAACACATATTTAGGTAGTTCAGGAGGCAAACATTGGCTGGAATCTTATTTCTCTTTTCTCTGATAAGCACTTGGAGATTCATGACAGACATGGACATACATTCCATTCTTCAATAGCTGTTACCTCTACACTTCTTGATCGGGTACGAATGATGCTGCTATCGGACTCAGAAGGC
This sequence comes from Viscum album, assembly GCA_963277665.1. Classification (NCBI taxonomy): domain Eukaryota; kingdom Viridiplantae; phylum Streptophyta; class Magnoliopsida; order Santalales; family Viscaceae; genus Viscum; species Viscum album. The sequence continues at coordinate 1,882,816,673 of OY728163.1, forward strand.
TTAGTGATGCGGCAGAGTGTATCAGAAGAGGACCCTCTTCCTAGATGGACAGTGGGAAAGGATGAGATCTTGCATTTCTAGGGATGCGTATGGGTGCCAGCAGACATACGAAAGGAGCTGTTGTGGGATTCTCATTCATCAATTTGGGAAGTTCATCCTGGCGTCACCACGATTTATCATGATCTACACCACCAGTGCTGGTGGCCAGGTATGAAAAGAGATGTTGCTAGTTTTTTCATGAGATGTTCTACATGTTAGATGGTGAAAGAAAAGCATCAGAGACCAGCATGCCTTTTACAGCAATTACCCTTTCCTGAGTGGAAGTGGAATGATGTCGTGACAGACTTCTTGATTGGGTTTTCGGAGGTCACCATGTGGGAACGTTGTTGTTTGGGTAGTCATCGATAGGCTTACGATGGTTGCTCACATCTTGCATATTATGGAGACATTCAATGTTGATCAGTATGGGCGGTTGTACATCGGAGAGATTGTACGTCTACATGGAGTTCTGCACTCCATTGTTTCAGACAAGGATGTGCGCTTTACTTCTCGGTTTTGGCAGGGACTTCATAAGGATTTGGGTGCACAGGTTCTTTTGAGTTTAGCATACCATTCCTAGACTGATGTCCATTCCGAGCGCACGATCTAGGTTCTTGATGATATGCTACGAGCTTGCATTCTAGACATTGGCGGTTCTTGGGAGAAGCATATTCCATTTTTTGAGATCACCTATGACAACAGTTTCTAGGAAACTATTCAGATGCCACCATACGAGGATTTGTACGGTAGGCCATGCCGATCAACCTTATGTTGGCTGGAGGCAGGAGAGGTAGCTTTTCTAGGACCTCTTCTTGTTTAGGTTACCTTAGAGTAGTTAGAGTTGATTCGGAAGAGTATGGCTACATCACAGTCTTGGCAGAAGTCTTATGCTGATCAGTGGAGAAGACCTATAGAGTTCGAGGTCTGGGATCAGCTCTTCCTACGTGTCGCACTGAGGATGGGACAGAAGAGTATTCAGCGATAGTGTATGATTTCACCGCGGTATGTCGGGCCGTTTGACGTGTTGGGAAGAGTTGTGCCAGTTGCCTATCGGTTTCAGCTATCTGAGAAGTATCGATCCATGCACGATGTCTTCCATGTCTCTCAACTCCGACATTACATTTCAGACATGTATCATTTCATTCATCACAAGTAGATTTAGCTCGTAGCAGATTCATCGTTTGAGGAGCATCATATCCAGATTGTCGATCGTAGTATGAAAGTTCTCCAAGGCTGGTCTATTCCTCTGGTACGGGTGCTATGGCAGCACGGGGAAATACAGGATGAGACTTCGGAGTGGGAGGCTGAGGTATGATCACAGTAGCTAGAGCTGTTCGAGGTTTCTTTTTTTACGCCTCGCTAGGGAAATTCTGGGATGAATTCCTTTAAGGGGTGAAGTTTGTAAAACCGGGATCCTCGTTTTTTGGTATGTCTTATCTTTTCCGGATGTATTTGAGAAAAGAGGAATTTCTAGAAAATTTTTAGGTACATGCCATGTACTTTCTGAGTACAGACTATGTACTCCCTTTCCAGGCCAGGCCATGTGCTAGCCATGTCCAAGCCACACACACAGTGTGTATGGATGAAGTAGATGCTGCTTAAAGTGGAGTACGAAAAAATAGAGTACATTCCATGTACTCAAGAATTACACACCGTGTATTTTCATTTTTTTATTAAATGGACTGGGGCCGTGCCTAATCAACAGAAACGTATTCTTCTAGGTCGCGTTTGACCGAGAGAAGCCGTACAACCGCAGATCTTTTCCAAGACTCCATCTTTTCTCTGATTCGATCACTGTCGATTGCATTGGAACCAACACGGTGAGTCCTTCTCTCTCCTAGAGCATTGTTTTACAATTCCTTTTCGTTCCCATGTTATCACCGGTTGATCGTTTTAGACGTTTTCTCAGATCTTCGGCGTTCTAAGGAGAATAAACCTTTCTGGCTCTAGTATATTGATCTCCTAGCATCCATATTGGTGTTTTGTGCCTTTCCATTCAATGTCTCTGAGTTTTATGTTCAAATTACAAAAATACATGTGAACGGTGTATTTCTTGTTGACCATTTTTCTCTTGAGGTTATTCCTACCTTGCTTGCATGCCTGTGTAGAGGTAAATTGATCATGTTTTCTGGTAATTGTTGTGATTGGATGTTTTCCCATGATTTTTTCTGTTTAAGACCTTTGGGACTTTGTTAGCCTTGGTCGTTTTTCCTATTTCCTTGCCTAGTGACCGTAGGATGGAGTAACGATGATAACATGATTGTTTTATGTAGACTTTTTAGCCAAGTAGCTCTATAGATGTACTTTGGTTAGCCAATTAGCTCTATAGGTGTACTTTGGACTTATAGCATTTCTATGCACTGACTGGCACGGGGCTATGAGAACCTGGTTCTATAGACTATAAGAGATAAACAGAGTGATCTTCCGAGAGATTCTTTGACATTATAAGCTATAGGGGACAGACCAAGTGAGCTTCCCAGAGTTCCTTTGGACATTATATACTATAGGAGGGTAGACCGAGTGAGCATCCTCATATAGTCTTTACTTGTTGAACTGCTTTAAATCCTTTTCTAGGCTAGAGAAGGAATTGACTGAGTGAGATTCCTTAGAGAGTCTGTGATAGACATGAAACTATAGGAGGAATTGACCGAGTGAGCATCCCCAGAGAGTTTCTAGACCATGGGGCCACGACGGTTAGACCTTGTGATCTCCCTCAGAGAGTCCCTTACTACCCTAGACTATAAGGGGAATTGACCATGTGAGCTTCCCCAGAGAGTCTTATAAATTTATACGACCAAATCAGAGGGGTTAGGCTGAGTTCAATGCCCAGGGTGTTGTGGTACTTCTCGGTTAGGACCAGAGGGGATGGCTACAAGTACTTCTAAGAGGGTTTCTTGTTAGTGGTTAGCTGGTCGGTTCACTACTGCTTGTTGTTCTATGGACTGATTACTATTGTATATCTTCCTATTACTGCCTATTGTTTACTGCTTACTGTACTATTACCTACCATATACTCACTGACTGTTAGGCACAAATCATCGGGTGGTTGTCTACTAAGAGTTAGTCTCACACCCTATTTTGGCCAAGGTTTTGGGCCCAAACAGACTATGTTGTTGCAGGTATAGACAAGGGAAAGTGCCCTTTGGCTTTTGGTACTTGATTTCTCTAGAGCAGGAGAACGTGGGACCAAACCATGGAATTCGATACTAAGGAGGTTATCTGTTTACCTTTCCTTTGTACATTGGTTTGGCACTATTTTATTTGCAGCATTGTGACTTGTTTGGAAGATTTCCTAGACATATGTATAATGCATAATTTCGTATATATATATATATATATATATCTGTGTGTGTGTGTGTTTACCATTTGTTTATTTCTTTAGTCTTCTACTATTTACTTGTGTATAGATTGTTCTTTTTCCGCCATTTCATGTTTATTTACTTCCGCTGTGTACTCTGCCGAGGAGGGCATAGTTTCCCCACTATCATAGTTATGGCCCTCACTACAAGTCAGCAGCCTCTGGCATTTGGGGAAATGTGCTTGAGTCCATGTGACCAACCGGGTACGGGGTGCCTCTGGGTGGCTTCCGGAACCATGACATTAAAAGAATACTTTTAAGGATAAAATCACATAAATATGGAACTGAGTTTCCCCATTTTAGAAAAATCTTTGAAAATAAATTAATTATACAAATAAAATATGATAAAGAAAGCATTAGTTTAAATTTTTATTTATCTTCATATTATTTTTATACTAAATTACCTTATTTTCCTTTAATGTGGTGAATATTATTTAATATGATTAATATCAAAAAAGAACATAAATAGAAGGTCCAATTTAGAAAATTGGAAACACATAATTCAAAATATGGGATCCATATACATGACTAAATTAATAGAATTTAAATAAATTAGTTTAATATTATAATGGAAAAGGAAATATTAAAAAATTGAACAATTACTTTTTAAGTATAAAAATATATTTATACTGAATTATGCTTTAAAATTTATTCTTATGGGTATAATTTTATTATGCTTTTTATAGAATTTTTAATTTTATTTAGAAATAGTTTTATTTAAAAAATTATATTTAAAAAAAAATGGAACAAAAATATAATTTTTAACAAAAATCAGTATATTTTAAAAAAAATCAAAAAAATTAACTCTCAAATAATTTTGAAATTATAATATATAAAATGAATAAACTTTTATAAAATTATATTTAGAAATGTTTAGAAATTAATTATAATATTTAAACAGAAAATGTATATCACCCATTTTTTAAAATACATATTTATTAATAAAATAATTTTCTAAAAAATTATATCCAATATTATGACCGTTAATAAATAGATGTATATTTATTATGAAATTATTATATATATAATTTTTTTTTAATCCTATACATCCTCTCAAAATCAATGGCTATGTTCCATATTACTAATTTAGATAACACTTTTTGGGGTTTTTTATACTCGTTCTTTCCCGTCTTTTATGCTATAAAACATGGTATTCCTTTTAAAAAACTAGGTTATAAAACACTATGTCATTATTAAATTTAGTTCTTTTAATATTAATATGATATAGGTGATCAAAGGTAATAAATTTTCATTTAATGTTCTAAAAATATTATACCAAAAAAATAGTTCACAAAAAATTCATCTTTAAAAGTCAGAAATGTAAATATATAGATAATCTAGAATAACACATACTATTTTTCCAAATAAGAGAACAATAGTGATAAATAAAAAGATGGACATTGAATTTTTTTTACAAATAATGATGATGTTTTATTGAGACCAATTATCAAAATAAATTTAATAATCATGTGAAATTCAATGACTACCAAACCATACATTAATGTGTTGTGAATAAGACCATCAATTCATTAAAAATGATTGAAATATATTTTCATTATATTTTTTAAGAACCATTTCCATGTAGTTGTAAATATATAAACCATTAATAATATTATCCTTAGGAAATATAAATTTATAATAACAACAATTTCACATTTTAATCAATTTCCACAACAATATCATCTTTTTCCAAAAAAAATAATTATACTTAAGATAAAATATTCATACGTCAATCATTAAAATAATTTTTTAAGAGATAAAATAATTAAAAAAATGAAGGTAAGTTATTCCTATTATCATTAGAATTTATGAAAATCCAAAGTGGTTACCACCTATTATGAAATTTCCCAAAAATGTACAAACAATAATTCATAGAAATAATATATTAATATACAAATTTAAATAGTGTCGAAAGGTCATAATCTATAACTGTATAAATAAATATCCTTAACTTTACTCCATATAATCCTGAATAATATTTAAATTCATTCATTATTATTATTTTCTGACATATTATCCCAACATTAAATATATATTTTTCTTCAATTTACAATAGTTTTTATTTGAAAATTAAAAAAATTTGTCTATTCTATAATTATAAATTCTCTATGATATTATAATCATTTATCTAAATGACATAAAAAACCATAAATATAATTAAAATCATATATGCATCCAAAATATAATTATCCAATATTCCAAAAATAAAGTATCATCTTCCTCCAAATTAGTTCCACTTACAATAATTGTACATTGTTCTAAAATAGTTAACTTATTGAAAAAACATAAATCACTTAATAAATTAATAAATTTGAATTAAATTTTTTTTCTATATGATAAAAAAATCTTTTGAAAATCATTGTAATCTATATATCTAATTTCTTTTGAACAAAATAACAATATTATCTAAAACATCATATAAGATAGTTGCATTTGTTTCACCATTGTCTCAATTCAGATTGGAGTTTAATACCTAAAGCCTCTCTAAAAGTGAAGTGTTTTCAATTAACCTATAGGTTGTACTATTACGGATACTATATTAATATAATTTCAATAACATTCACCAAAAGGTGATGAACATCCATAAAAATATAATTAAACCTAAAATTACATTTTAATCTCAATGATTTTCTGCGAAACATATTTTTCCTCAAATTCAAATATTCTTTTTGATGTTTAATTTCCTTACCACTGTGAATATATAATCAAAATGGTTTATTTATACATTTATCTGATTCCTGAATGTAAATTTTTTCAAATATGATCACATTTTGACTACCCCACATCGAAATATGAATAATTCATTATAACATATATACCTCAATATTGAATAGAAAATATATTATTCAATAATCCTTAAGTGTATCATGATTCTAATAATATAAAAATATATATTTCACTATCATTAATAATATACCACTACATATTATTTTTTAAAACCTAATATAAAAATGCATCCTACATCCAATATACTTCATTAAATTTTAACAAAGTTTTATCATTTTAATCATTAATACTTATATCCAAAAACGATATCAAATACATCTTGTTGATTCATCAATAACATCTCAATATGTTTTATTAATTCAATGATATTAAAAAAAAATCCTATGCTAAATTTTTTCATAATTAATTCTTTATATTCACATTATCTTCTAACATGATTACCTACTTCTAGATTATAAACTCTCAAGTCCATTATGTGATTTCACTTTTTCAGAATATTGGATTAGCTGATACATTAAAAAAAGTTCCATGAAAGACAATAAAATTTGTATAAATGATATGGGATCAGATTAGTAATACAATTTCTCATGTTATATTTGAATACTAAATAATCCTTCAAAATATTTTCAATTTTAAATTGAAATTATATTATCAATAAAATAATCTAGAAGGGCTAATAAGGTTATAAAACTTTTATTTCCTTCAATGATAACAAATGAATATTAATCTATAAAAATGGAGAGAAATTAAAATTGATATGTTTTATTAAAATCAAAATAATCCATTAGGATAAAGATAATACCCAATAAATTTTATAATATTCTAATCCTTCAAACCCTATATATCTCATTTTATATTATTTTTCATCCAATACCCATAAATTTAGAAAAATAATTATAATATAATAACGATTTTTCTCATCAAGGATTTTTTATATATTCTAAAATAAAATCATATCCTATAAACATAAATGAATATTTATTCTAACACCAACTATAGACCCCTGATCATAAAAACATTACATAATGTTGAGTTTTTAATAAATAATTCATATTATTAGTTCCCTGTATATCATTATGTTATATACTATTTGAAAATTGAGCCAAAAAAATATATGAAATCCAAAAATATTACAAATCGGAAACTTATACATAGTATCCATTTCCCAAGAACATAAAACATTTAAAATGAAACAATTTTTATCTCCATTAGAAATCTTTACAAATTTCATGTTAAAATTATCTTTCTTGTCATCCATCCTAAAATAATTTCAAAAACAATTTCAAACATGGGATGAGAATAGAATGTTCTATATAGAATATAGAAGTAATAATATATATTATAATATTGAAGAACCAAATGACCCATAAATTAATTATATTAATCACAATATTCATTGGCTGAATAAAAAATCTCATATCGACATGAAAATAAATCTCAAATAGTTATTTGACCCTTATAAAATAAATAAATTGCCTTTTTGGGAAACATAAATAATAATGTTCATAATCTAGGTAAACATTATTTCAGTAAAAACAAGAGATGAGTTACATCTATTGGAGAAACAACCAATATTTATTGAAACATTAGTTCCTTTGGAGATAATATAAGCTATATAATTCATTAGAGAGTTATAATTGGTCTTATAATCTTCATAAGATATATTAAACATTGACTTTAATCATGTAAAATTCTTTAGTACCGTACCACAAATAAAAACGTTATTATTTCAAATTTCCATCATAAAACCCATAAAAAAGGTTATATACCTATATGTAGAAAACATTTAGACATTAAGACACAATTTTTTAGAAAAACAATTTCAAAACCCAAATAACAATAAAAAATAAGAATGGTATTTTGATTTAAAAATTCCTTAAATTGTCCTAAAAGAATCCAAACATCAAATAACAATTGCATCCTGATAAAATCCAATGATGCCTTATATAATAAATTAGAACATATCATATGTATTTTGCAATAAAAATAAAAAAATAAATAAAAATATATAAAAATAGTACCTTTTAAGACTATTTAATGAGCTAAAAAGGTATATAAATTTTTTATTATTCTATCATTTAATTACACATAAATACATTCAAAAAGTAATTTTCAGAATTTTGTCTTGGTTGAAATGATATCAAAAGTAATTTGCTAAAACATTAAAAATGACGTTTTATGTTAAAGAGACACTTAACTCTTGTCAAATTCACCTTGTACACTCTTTTTCTTCTAGAATAATAAATATATGTAAATTATCTACTATCTAAATAAATTTTTTCATGTTTCTTATTAAAGATAAAATTAAATAATGAAAAATTATTGAAATACCTCACTGAGGGTATTATTTTATCATAATCATCATAATAAAAGATAAATATTTATAATATTTATAAATCAATAAATATTTTAAATCCAACCATGACTAATTTTTAGTGAAAATGAACTACATTACAATCCTTGAGATGGTAAAGTATATTTACATATTAGAAATGTTTATATTATTCAGTGTTTATGATGGTTATAGTGTAAGTGTTATTTTGAAATTAAAAAGTTATTTATATATCATAATAATCATATCACATATTTAATTAAACGTATATATCTATTTCAGGAGATGTTGTTTTGGAAATATAATCACATCAATTCATGGAAGTGGTAATCCACATATATGAACGAATGACTTTATCGATTTTAAATAGATTTATGGGAATGAAAATAGTCTATATATTATATAAAATTACTGGTAATAATGTTGTTAATATCATATATTTTTAAAAATGCATCATCGTAACCATTCATTATATCAATTGATGCAAAAGGAATTACATCTATTCGTGAGGTGGTCATGTTCTATATAAAAAACAATAGTTAAGATTCCATTTTTATGGATATATGACATGAATATTTGTTTTCATACTAATATGATAACTTATTATTACATATATAATACAATTATTATTATATTTTCCTAGATTAAAAATATTTTAAGGTGTTTTAAAAAAACTAAAACAAAAATATTCGGTTAAAATAGATATGGCTTCTAGGGAAACATATTTTACATTAATCAAGATCCCCTCTATGTATGGAATGATATCTAAAAATATATCTATAATTAAGATATGTTTTTATTGTAAGTTATTTTGGAATTAAATTGTGTTGTAAGAGTTCTAAAATGGCCTAAGTAATAGAGAACCACATGCACCTTTTTGTAAGTGAGGGTGGTGAACTATAGGAATTTTTAAAGAATAATGTTAATATAAGATAATTTTCTATTTAAAATGGTTCTAAATATATATTTTTTATGAGAAATTTAAATATTTTTCAAAATAGAATCATTTAATAAAAACGTATAAAAATTTATAAGGTGTTTTCTCCTGTACTTAATGGTATTAATCTCGTTGAAAACTTTTTTTCTAGGATGGTGGTATCAATTTTTTTCATAATAATAGAGTAAGGAAATATAAAATAAAATAAAATGTGAACCATAAATGGTTTTTGGTTAAAAAGTACAACTATATTAATGTCGCTTGTACAAATATTGTTTTCTTTAATTTTAAATAAATTTTTGAAAAATATATTATTTAAAAATATCATTATTGTGATTTTTGAAAATACATGTAATATATTCATATATTATTTTTATAAATCATTAAAATGGGTTCATTTACACATGGATAATAATATAAGAAATATTTTAAATTAATATAATTACACAAACTTATTTTTATACATCTTTATAACATGTTATATCTTATATTTTTTGTTCAATACCTTGGTTAACATATTTTAACCTTCTATTTAGTAATGTATTTAAAATACTAAAGGGTAATAATTTTATTTCTACTATGAATAGTGGCTCATTAAATTCCATTTTATGAAATTCATTTCCATTTTTCATTATAATTTCATCTATTTATTTTTTTATTTCATCAAAACAATTTAAGTACATATTACATTATATAAAATATCATTAATACCATTTTTCAAAGTATTTATTAAATTAATATTTTAAGAATAATAAAATTAAAATTTATTTTAATCTAAAAATTTCACACATTTCCAATATAATATATTTATCTTATATGTTTTTTGGAAACATTAACATAACTAATAAATATTACTTTTCGTGTTTTAAAAATAAATTTCATGAGTTTTCAACTACATCCATATAAACTATATTGGTATTTAATAAACCATTATGATAATTATTTCATATACAAATATTGAATATGACATAAATTTTTTTAAAAACTCATTAAGATATCAAAAAAAATTTCAAACCAAACTTATGTTTTCTTCTCTATCACAATATATTATAGATATTAAAAGAAAAATAGATATTTGGATGTCATATTTAACTAAAATATACTAAATTTTAAAACCAAATAAATTTAGTGATATAGAATTTTTTATAAATATAAATGTATATGGATGGCCACCCCCTCATCCAATAGGATAAATGAAAGTTTTAGGGTCATTTTATAGTATTTATCATATTATTTTTTCAAAATTTACCAAATATTCCCATAATATGTTATAGTTAATTATAAAGGTTATTATTAAAAACGATCGAAACAGAAAGGGGCATAATTAATATTAAAAAACCTATATAATGAACTTTTCCAGAACAAATATTCATATTTTTTAAAATAAATTTACACCAAATTCAACTATAAAATTTTTTCCAATTAAAATTTTTTCATTACATTTATCAAAATACATGTAACGATACATTCAAACCATTTCTTAGAAAATTTAATATTCTAAATTCATCAATCATTTTTTTATAGAGATCTATATTTTCAATGTTCATTTAAAAACAAATAGATTTATAAAATTCAAAAAATTCACTCTATGTTACTTTTTAAATTATCATTCAAAAAATCATATCAATTTTTTCAATTATAAATTTTAGAAAATGAATATATTAATATTATTATTATGTAATTAAAATGAAGTAAAATCCATCTTTAAAGAAAATAAATTTTTTAAGAATAAAATGAATATACCAAAGGTGAGTTGTAAGTTCATAATAATTGTACAATACTATTGTATTTTTCAAGAATGATATATATATTTCTATAACTATAACTTAAATTATATGTATTTATTTCTCAGTGATTTTTTTTTTCAAAATAATCATGATCATTCCTTTATAATTTATTCTTCTTGAGGTTTTACATCATTTATTTTATAAAATTTTTTCCTTATTATATCTATTATTTTATGGAGAATAATAATAATTTTTTTATATTTTAAAATAAAAATAAATTGAATGTAAAATAAAATGAATAAAATATATACTTATATAGATTTGAAGATTTACATAATCCTCGAATCACACAAAAGTCATATAATTCCTCAAATAATATGTGTTTTGTAAGAAAATTATCGATATTCTATATTATTAAAACAAATTCAAAGATCATTTCACAACATTAAACTATTTTGATGATAAAATCTAATATTTTAGTAATCTGATTTTATCTGAAATGGATGAATTAATTAACTAAAAAATGTGTTAAATTGTTTTCCACAAGATCAATAATCAAAATTTAATATTAAGAATTATATCGTAAAAAATATTTCATTCATATCATTCAATGGCCCAGACCTCGCTATTCCATTACATTGTCAAATAATGCTATTTGGGGTGTCTTGGACACCATCGGTGAGTCCGGAGGGTGTTAGGGTTAGTATTAGGGTGTTTTTGTGGTGCCACCAATCGGTGCCACTGTGGGGTGACAAGTTTCCTTTCTATTTTCCCTCCCATAATGTCTCTTTTAAGTTTTAATACATTATTTAAAAGTGGTTTAAAACTATATTATATCTGATAAATGATATCATAAATCCCATAATAGTGTGGAGACCCTTGACTTACCAAAACATGTGGCATTTTATTCAATTTGACACCCTTTTTCATGTTTCTAGTTACGCCCAATTTATCCTTTTTTCTCTATTTAAATGGAACCTGTCAACTTTATGTTGTGAAATTATCTGTCTCACTATCTCCTGAGGAATTATTAAATCTCAATTAATTCAAATCTGTCCTGCCACTCATCAATGTGATCAAACAACGATCATATTTTAAAGCCTTTTAAGATTAATCACCCCGTAACTCTAGGATTTGACCTTTTATCACACAGAGTTGTTCTTCTTCCTAGGTAACTTTCTTATTGTTTTCTTCTCATGGAGTCCATATTCTATAGAAGATTCTTTCATGTGAGATATCCCATTTTTTGGTTCTTATTGGATTTTCGTGTCCTATTCCATGGTTAATGGTGTGAGGATAAAACACTGATCCTTGATCATCCATGTAGGTATTTCTATTGTTTCACTTCCTACGTGTATCATGTGGGGGTAGTAATGTTCTGTGTGAATACAGTTAAACACATTTCTATTACAAAATATGTAATCAACTAAAGAAGATAACAATGATAACCATTATTTTATGGTAACATTTAGGTGAAGGGTTATAGTATGCTAGTTGTTTACCAGTTATTAGTGATTATGGTTATGAATTGTGTTAGCTTTATACCTTCTTAAAATCGTTGTCATTAGTGTTCTATGATTATGCACTAGTGATGAACTTTTTTCTAGATAATCATCTGATTGAATGAATGTGACATGGAAATGTAACCCTATTTTGTGGGGGTAGTTATGCGTTTTGTGTTATGGTTTGGTTTTGTGGATTGTGTGGAATGAATGAGATATGGTGTGTGGTTTCATCCATGTTTGTGGTTTGATTATGGAATGGATAATATTTTAGGCCTTAGAAACATCCCTTGGTTATGTTTTGGTTATGGGATGGACTTTCATGGTTTAACTATAACTTGTTTTGGTGTTGTTGTGCATTGAGACTGCAACTTTGTTTTCTAACTATGTTGGGTTGGTTATGAATTTTAGTAACCCAATGGTAATAGAATATTTAAATGTAATCACTCGAAAATGATCATGTTATTGGTAATAAGGGGAAACTGTTTTCCATAAATGGGTTGTTCTCTAGCGGTGGATGTTGTGTATTTGTGCATGTAGGGGTAGTAGGAAGTGTGGTTTTGTGTGGGCCGATTGATGGTTTCGATACCCATAGATTAGGATGACTTCTTGTTCCCTGCTGGTGTAAGTCAATTACACCTCGAGTCTGTAATGATACTCTTATTTTTAATAAATTCCTTTGGGGGCATGAATTGGGGAACCAATTCCTGCCACCATCTTCTAAAAAAAATTATTATACACACCCCCTAATGTTGATCACATTGTGCCGAACATCCCAATTTCATGGTTGAATCTATTTGCACAACAATCTTATTAGTGGATAGTTATTCACCCCTTTTCTGATCCCTCTCCCAGATAGCCTGAGTTATTCAGGTAGACTATGACGACCTAATGATTTTATTGCCCAAGAATATTTGAGTTGGGTGGGTGGTGGTGGGTTCGCCTAGGTGTGTGCATTCAGGTTTGTTTCCCTAGTGTCTTCTGCATGGGGCCTAGTTATTTTCGGGCAGGGGCTGAGGTTGTGGGGGACCAAGTGTCTGGGGAAAGGAAGTTTGGTTGTGATGGCCGAAGTTTCTAAGAGTGGGATGTTATTTTGTGGTGGCCTAGTTGTTTACAGGTGGGTTCACAGTGTAGTTGGGATGGCCCGTATGGTAGTTTATGGGGTGACAATGGGAATATTCTAGGATTTTTGGGGAAGGTACGATGCATAGGATGTTCTAAATAACTAATGGGAAAGTGGTGCAGGGTACCCAAATATCATTGTTCTATTACTATTACTTTACCTTACATGATTTATTTGGGAAAGTGGTGTGGGATACCCAAATATTAATGTGTTATTACTATTACATTACCTGACATGCATTATTTGGGTAGTGTGCCTTAGTGGGGTTGGGTGATTAGTTTCATTGATTGGTGCTTCAACATCCACTGTCTTCATATGGACATTAGTATGCCACCCACTTGTGCATGACTGAATTTTATTTACATATTGAGTATAAATGTATACTCACCCTCTATATCTAAAACTAATTTTACATTTTGAGGAGGAATTATAGGAATGTGACGGACCATATTAGTTCAGGAATCGGGACAATAGCTATTTCTGATTTTACTTTTCGTTTTGTACTATCCATTAGAGTTTTTTTGTAATTTTTATTGTTTTCACATTGGAATATGCATGTGGGAATAGATACGGGTTATACGTTTTCAATTACTGTCTAGAGTTTTTGGGATTTACCACCTTATCTCCAAATCATTTTTCCAAAAAGAAGTTAATTCCTTTCATACTATGAGAGATTTCTTTCCCCTGGTGGTGGTGGCCACCCCGTGGGAAACTAAATGTGGGACTCGGAGGTAATTATCTCGTTTTCATCATGATGAATTAAGGTTGTGGAACTCTTATGACCCTTCACTCACATTGTTGAAGGTGGGTCATGACATATCATCTATTTAGTTACTTCATATGGTGTTATAAATGTTTCCCATATCAATGTCATCAAAATAGCCATTTTTCTTGTATTTTTAAACTAAGATACCATAGATTGGATTCAATGTCCATTAAGAAGTGATTATTCATTATTTAATCAAAAAAAAATCCCTCGACATATATTTCAAATTTATAGATATGAAATTTTAATATCAATATATTAATTAAATAACTATAAAAACAATGATAATATTCATGCACAAAAAAACTGTTAACACAATGTTTATTTATGGTTATTATCTAGTTGATAATCAGTTATATGAAATTATTTTAACTAAATAACCCATAATATTCTTTTACTATTAGTATGTACACATAAGAAATCAAATAGATAACCGTATAAATCATGTAAAATATAAAATATCCGGCTTCAAAAAATCAATAATATCTACATAGAATGCTTCAATTGACTCGATTTTTTATCATTTTCGCACACATTAGTATATCAAAATCAACGTCAAACCCTCTAATGAACCCTTATAGAATAAATGGTAGTGTAACTCAATGTTTAGACATAAGTGGACAATACATAGTACTATAGGGACCCACTTCCATTAATAACGTTGATAAAAAATGAGTCATGACCTCATTACTCAATGTGTGATAGAGAAATAAGATATATATATATATATAGAAGGTGAATTTTTATCTCATTCAACCACATTCGATAGGTTTTGGGTGTACCCATTCCATGAACCATATATCTACCTCTAGTTAAGCATGATATATGGTATCATGGAAATAGTGTTGATATGATGAACACTACAACTACTCATTTCAATGATATCATTATTTACAACATAAACTAAACTAATGAAGGGTCACCGTTATATATCTCATCATGTGAATATTTCATAACATAACAAATTCCCTCTATTGTGATGATATGAGAGAATATACTCATAAATATTTTCTATTACTCTAAATGTGAGTACTATTTGGGTGTGTTATGTCACATTATAGTGAAATTTTTCATTAGGGACACCATATTTAATATTACATATACATGGATTATTCATTAAAATTCATCTTACCCAAATATTTAGTTTTATATATACTCAAAGATGATGTTTCATTACCCCTAGTTCACAAAAAATTATTAACAACAGATACATTTAATAAAAATCCTTCGGATATTCCCACAACTCTAAAGACAATAATACCCACCCATGAACAGTTTGCCTTTAAATTCGATTGGAAAACACTTTGGAAACTCAAGAATTAATTACATTAATAGGATAATCATAAAATTCCTCTAATATGATGGTCATATATATAACAAACTACAGGGTTGAATTATGTTTATAAGAACAATCTAACTTATTGTGTATGATCAATAAAAATTGACAATGTCTTAAAAATCATCAGCACAGTTATCCTATTTATTTGTTTATTTATGAAATGGTTCTCCAATGTTGAATATTAATAGAATCCCCCAATAATAAAATATTATTTTATCTCTTAATTTATCATCAATATTCACCTTTTTATTTGAGAACAACATGAAAACTGATATAATTAATGATCTAATATATGTGATCTCCAAGATTAATCTTATGCTACCAACATCTAAATTCTCGACTATAATATTCTAAAATAAAAATAATGTATAGTGTCTTCCTCATTGCCACAATATATCTATTTATGATCTTATTATTTTTTAAAAAATAATACGCCGTGAATGATTGGAATCATCTAATAAAAATACATGGATTGGGGAAAATAATACACAATCAAAATAAATTTAAATTTTTTTGTAAAAAAATCCATTTTGATAACTTTAAGAAAGATGTCACTAACTATCTATTCAGTTGAAATATTTTCCAATGATTTCTATTTACCCTTAATATCTGATTGATTATGGGGTAGATTATTTCAAAATAATTCTATTTTAATGTTTCTTTATATAATTTCATAAAATGATGTAACATATTTTATCCTTACTTATAATCAATTTTTATAATACATTCATCATCAAATAATCTTGTTTTGGATTCATTCACATAATATTTTTCATCAACAACTCTATTATAATTATCATTGAAAGTCTAGTAATGTATGATAATTGGTTTTTATTACAACACAAACATAATAATTAGTTCATATGACATATTTTATAATTTATTTCATAGTTATCATAATTGACTTAGTTGGATTCTATTGTAACCGTTCAAAATGTGATACTTCAAAGTCATTGTCATGCATATACATCAACAATTGATGTAGGCTTACAATAATCACTTTTAATTACATCAAATCAACATCACATACATTATCATCAATTTAATACATTATCTTAGGTGTTAAATGAGTATCCTTATATATCAATTCATTAATTACAACATTATTCAAAATCTCTTGAAAATAACATTCTTATGATAAATATATATAATTTTTATGTACAACCCAATTAATGAATTCATATCTCCAACAATAGGAATCTCAATGTGTCTCCACTTAAATTATGAAAATTATGAAAAAAAATTTCAATGCTTCCATTAATAATAAGTGATCAAAAAAATATATGTATATATATATATTATGATTTTAGCCATCTCCCTTGAAAATTAAATGTGAATCCAATTTTATTTTATTGAATCTCATTAACATTAATATTTTTCCTATATTTGAATGACATGATTGAGGTTCTTTTTTAATCTCATATTGTATCATCTTTTTCTTAAAAACACAAAAACCATTACTATAAAGGATAAACTATTTTGGTGGTTTAAATCACAGCTCTTCCAATTTTCACTATTTAAGTCATGAAGATAATATTTATTTTTTATAATTTTTTATTTTATTGGGAACTTGTCAACAAAAATTTAAATTTCAACATTACATGAAATCAGGGAAAACTTATTATTAAAATCAATACCCAAAATTTGATAGTATTCGATGAAATAAAATTGTAATTTTTTATACATATCCAAAATTATTTATTTTATTAATTAAAAGAACCCTGATTCTGTACATATTGGTATCTTTAGGACTCAATACAAAATCCCATGAATATTTTTCTTAATTTAACATTACATTCATTCCATCATTTCTATAAAATCCCCAAATTGATAAGATTCATCAGAAATATTTATTATAACCAATGAATATTGGATATTATGAAGGTAATTTATAATATTCTTCTAGTTATTAAATCATTTACATTTATCAACATTGATGTTATAAAATTCTATATACTTCTCATGTATTATAAATATGGTTTCATATTATGTGGGGATATCCACAACACCAGATAATTTAAAATCATATTAATAATTTTCTTAATTTTAATGTGTATCTATAGTAACATAATATTTTCCAATATTCTATCCAATCTCTTAATAATTTTCAAATCTAATAGTCAGTTATATTTTAAATTTATATAATATATTCAATATAACTAAATTTATTATGACACTGATAGTACCAAAAATTAATTTTTAATGAAATTTTTTTCATTCCACAGGGGCTATATCCAGAAAATATACATTCATCAACTCTCACATTAAACATAGTCCCAAAATTATTCTAATCTTGTTGTAATAATATAATAGATAAATAATAGGCCTCTTATGCATCTTTCAATTGAATGAAAAACTTGTAAGGAGTTTTGATAACATTTTGACATTGCAAGCACCAACTATGAATGTATATTGTCACAGTTATGGAATATTTATGAAATTACTTTGAGGTCTCATAATATTATAAAAAGGTTTATCCCATGTACACTAATCATCAATTCATCCTCTCAACTGTTCTATTTTATTATATTTATTGATATCTATATTAATTACAAATTCCATAATTCTAATTATATTCTTAAAAAATAATTATTTTTATATTTAGATACATTATAATATTGTTATATTTTTACAATATATCCCAATTTTATAATATAATTTTGTTAAATTTAATGAATCACTTAAGAAATCACGAATAAACAAAAAAGTTAATAAATATTGAAAAATTAAAAAATTGGTGAAAGACTTATCACTATTGGTTTATATTATTCTTATTTATCCACACACATCTATGTTCCATAAATGAATTAGTTCACTCAATTTATTCAAAATCAGATATTAAATCTTTTTCTAAATTTTATAATTGAATCCTATTCTCATTTATTTGGACCAGTCATGACAGTGATTTTGTATATTTGATAGTATATCATGTTTGATAAGATTATTTTTGTTACTTTTCAAAAAATTGTATATTATTTTATGCCACAATTGATTTTCCCCCTTTCATTATAATGATAAACATGTATTTTTCATTGAAAATGTAACATAAATTAACACAATTTTATTATACTTTCATCATCACTATGGATTCCAATAACATCACTACAACACAACCATGTATTTGCAAAAATTTCTCGTTCTAATTTTCTAAAACCTCCACAAACACAATAAATATTTTTCCCTTCATATTGCAAAAAGTAACAACTGTGGATTCCATATTACCAATTATGATGAATCAAGACATGTTTTCAGTAAGGCGTTCACCATCTATAAATTTATAATATTAATTGATATAATTTTTACACCTTAATATTCATTCTTGATATCAATCATGGTTATAATAACTACTAATAATCCATGGAATTTTCCTTTTTTGAATTATATACAACCTTAACATCAATAGTTTTCTTTAATATATTCCTCCAATGGTTATGTTTTCAATTATTATTTTTTCAATAATATTCCTAGTAGATTTTTTTGGATCGTGTTGGTTATTCTTCCTTTAATGTAAAATATTTTAATGTTCTAAATTGGATCATAAAAATTTACTCTTTATTTTATCATATAATATAAAATCCATTAAATATTTTTATTTATCCAATTATTTGGTGAATAATTATTTAACATGAATTTTACGTTAGTTTATTCTATAGTATTCAGTTTATTTAGTTATTCAATGTTTTTTTAATTCCCTAAAAAATAAGGAATATAAAAATTCACGATTTTTCCTTCATAATATTTTTAAAATTTTTAATTATAAATTATTTAAAATACCATGATTTATGATTCAACTTTATTTTTTTAAATAATAGTTCACTTGACTATTATAAATCATCCATATTTTCAAGTATAAATTGGATCATATTTTTCTCTATTTGAGATTTGGCCAAAATTATTGATATAATTTCAAACATAATATTCTGTTATATTCAAGGAATTTTTATCCTTTAATTAATTAATGTTAAGGTATTTTAAATCATTATTAATCATATTAATAATTTTTAAATTAATATAAAACATCGTGTAATTGTCTTCAAGGATTTTTTTATGATCTCTTAGCATTCATGTAAATTTCACTTGGATCGTAGATATTCCATTGGCTCCAAACTCTCCCTTAAATACTTTAATTGAAGAATATTTTATTTTAGTTTTAATTTTTTTCACTCATAGATTCAAGTTTTATTCAAACATACCAAAAACATTATTATTTATTATTACTCTGTATTCATTTCCTATTCAGTTAATTCATCCTCTCTCAAACTATTTTCTTCTTATTCACAAAAGGTATCTCCAGTGTGATTTGATGTGGACACTAAATTTATTGGACATTGATCCTCATATTCAACGTAGAATTTTGAAATGTCCACATTAATTGATGTTCCCTTATTATATTATAATAAATTCTTCCATAATTTTTTTCCGTACATTAATCTATGATTAATATTTTTACAAATTTGGCTAAATGTCATATAAATCCCCCTTGATGAAAAACGAAATTGACCACAATTTGATTCATCTTATTCTGTCTCATAGAAATTTAATAAAAGATTCCAATATTAAAATATTTCAAAAACATATGTGGATTATTATCCTTCTAAATAAATTTTAATTATTACATTTCATTTTTTTAAAATCATTAAAATCTATTGTATTAACTATGTCATTAGTAATGACCTTGTCTGACTTAATTTCCAAAAATATTTTTATTCATGTTTATATTTAATTGTCACTTCCTTCAATTTTTTTTGTTTTTTTTATGGATAACTGCCATATCATATCATATGAAATCCAAAAAATATTATATTCATCAATTTTATAATCATTCAAGCCATGGTTTTTTATGGTTGAATCCATTGAATCAAATTTATTGAAGTGTATTATCAATAATATCTCCACCATTGTAGAATCCTCAATAATTTTTCTAAATGTTTTAATTAAGATCAAAAAATGATTCTTCACAAGAACCTAATTTTTTATCTTATCTCTTTTAGATATCATCATATTAATACTAATTATAATAAACCTTTTAATTTTTTTCATACTCATATCCCTTGTGGATATCATGGATTTTCATCTAAATTAAATTATCTATTTTTTAACAAACTAAAATAAATTACATCTCAGATATACATAATTGTAATTTATTATTGGCTCTCCAATCAACTACAACATTCATTATTTCCTTCATTGTAAAGGCTAAAAAACAATAAGAATATTTACACCATTCTAAGTGTTTTCCATAATATAAAACATGAGATATGGGTATTAAGGAATTATATTTTATACTTTTTATGGTATAAAATTCCATAAAAAGTAGGAAATCCTTTTTCAATGATGTTATTCACCTCCAATGATATCGTTGATCAATGATGAAAATAGTGGTAGATAAAATTCGATCTACGAATTTAGGGTAGAGGGTTAAATTGTTTTTTCTTTTAATGGGGTAAGGTAGATATTATTTAGGTATATGGGTGTTTTTAGTGCCACTTCATGTGGCGTGATAGAATTCCTTGAATAGCGCCACTTGAAGTGGCGCTATAGTTATTTTTTGAATTTATTATACCTATTATTTTACATTTAATATAATTATATAATTTTAATATTTATTATATTTATTATATTTATATTTATATATACATTATAATATTATAATTATCATAAATAGAAATATATAATTATCATAAATGTGTAATTATAAATATAAAAATTATATTAAATATATTATTATAATAAATGTAATAAATATAATATGAAATAGTATTCGTTGTATATTTTGATTATTATAGTTATATATTTTTTATAATTCTTATATTTATAATTATATTCCAATTATTCTATATTCATTATTATATTAGAATTATAATAATTATAAATATATAATTATAATAAATTTATGATTATAAAAATAATAATTATTCAAAATATATAAAAATAATAAATATATAAATATTTTAAAAATAAAAATATAATAATTATAAAATTATATATATAGAAAATAAAAAAATTAAAAAAATTATAGAATTATAATAAAAATAATAAATGTAATAAATATAATAAATGATGTAAATGTAATTATATATTTATGTATTCAATATATATATATATATTTATATATATTTTCTTTGTAAATATGAAATTATTTTTATATATAATGTATATATAGATATATAGTTACATAATGAAAATATATAATTCTATATATATATATTATATATTTATTTACATTAAAAATATGTAATTATAATAAATATATAATTATAATAAATATATGCCAATAATAATCATTTATTTTAGTTATATATTTATTATATGTAGAGTTATAATTAGATATTTATTATATTTATAATTATAATTATATGTTTATTATGGTTATATATATATTATCATTATATAAATATAAATAGAATAAATATATAATGTATACATAAAGATATAATAATTTGTAATAATCATATATTAATAAAAAAAATTAATTTAATTAATGACAATTAATTATTTATAATTAATTTACAACATTGATAACTTATTATTATTTTAATTTGTAATAAATTATAGTTTAATTTACTATTATAATTAATTTACAAATATAATTATTTATAATTATAATTATTTTTAATAATTATATTTTAAATATATAACAAAGAGTTGAAAACAAAAGTTATTTCATAAAAACTATCGATGAAAAGTAATTTTTAAGCAATTAAAACCACCTATTAGAAACATAAAAATGTTTCAAATACGTTTTTTGAAACAATATAGTAGATAAAGTATAATACCGATATAAATTCAACATTAAATATTTTTAAACATATAATAAATATTTAAAAAGAAATTTAATTTAATGAAAAATATCAATGAAAAATAATTTATAAGCATTCAAAACCTCCTATTTGAAACTTACAAATGTTTCATGTACGTCAATTTGAAAGACTATAAAACATAAATTATAGCACGAATATAAATGAAACATTAAACAGTGACTAAACATATAATAAATATTTGAAAAAAAATGAATTTCCTAAAAAATGTTGCTGAAAAATAATTTACAATCTTTCAGAACCACCAATTGAAACATACAAATATTTCATGTATGTGAATTAAAAATGATGACCAAAATTAATTTATAAGCTTTTAAAACCGCTTACTTGAAACATAAAAATTTTTCAAGTACGCGAATTTGAATGACTATAAAACATAAACATGATATGAAGATAGGTCAAAGCCGCCTTTCGTTAAGGGAATCCTTGTCACATTGGTTTTCAGAAATTTTTACATCCAATTCACTGCAAGAAAGGCCAGAAGGGCCACATAAACACACCATATTTGGACATTCTGGCCATTCTTGAAGGGATTTGCATGCCAAAATTTATACTGGATATAAAGAAAGGCAGAATCCGCCCACCGTTTTGGGGGAACACTACCACAGTTTCCTACATCCTACTTAATCATTCAATTCAGTTTCATTAAATTTGGACAACCCCTCATTTTAAATGAATTTATTTTTGTCATAAAGTATTTCTTATATGTTTAATCAATGTTTCAAGTTTCTTTTAAATTATTTTTTATATACTATATATTTTATTTTCCAAAAATTTGTCTAAATAACATTCATTTATCTAAATAAATAAGGTTTTTAACATAAAAGTCATGACATTTGAATAAATCAATGCCGATGCCCCTCAGTACCACAATGTGGCGTCTGAATCTCATGTCATCCCCGTGTCCGATGTTTGCGTCGCTTCGGTTTCCTAGCAGTGGGATCCTCAACCTCTAGTGCATCTGGTGCCTCCTAATGATGTTGTGTAGAGTTCAGACCAAAATCATGTGTGGATGAAGGGCCAAAATCATACGTGGATGGAGACCCAAAATTATGCGTGGAGACAAGGATCTTAAAAATATTAAAAAGGGCATACTGAAGAATTCCTTGCTGGGAAGATAGGGGGATTCCACAAGTTGTGTCACCTGATCCAGCTCGTAGTCCATAGTAGTCATCGGAGACGAAAAATGAGGTATATAAACATCTCCCTGCTGTGCATGCTCATCAATAAGCTAGGCAAGATGATCTCTATGTGGAGCTGCCACATCTGCATGAGTCTCTCTCGGATGTCTATCTCGCCACCTCTACCCCTCCCGAGGTACTCGTCTCCATCTCCGAGCATTCGGCGATGGTGGTTGTGCATCATCATCAGCAGGCATAGTAGAGACATCATCACCTTGAGGAGCTTCAGCTGGAAGATATGGATCAGGATATTCCTCTGGCTCCTCGTCATAACAATTGTCCTATATCATCTGGAGATCGTCGTAGAGAGCCAACACATCTCAACGAACTATGTTCCATTTAATATATTCCTCTTATAGAGGATGTGTTATATGTGCAATATGATCAATGTTTTCTTTGATCAAATGAAATTAAATTCGAATTCATACAGCAAAAGAGTTGAACAAATATAATATAACATAATAAACATACAATCCATTGAATGGCAATCCCCTGACTTGTAAGATGCATCATGGTATAACGTCGAGACCAGTCTTCATAATCCACCTCAGTAGATAATTGATTTTGGGTTGTGGGATATCCATATCGAGAAACACCATATTGGCAACATGCGTCCCACAGCTCAATATGAGATGCATGAAACTACCATCGGTCCATCGACTGTCTACCTGTATGTACAATAGAATGTAACCCATCAGGCTGTCTTGGTACCATCGGTATATGTTGTATATAACTAAACTAGCACATTACCCGGTCTGGCTGGTGCCACTCAATGATATGGAAGTGGATGAGTGGGACCACATCAGCACAATCTCCAATCATTGCTGCGCAGTACGGTGGAAGTGACGTATAGACATAACCTATATTGGGATTCCATGAAACCTAAAATGTAAACTCAAAAAGTAAGTGACATATTAGTAAGATAATGTTAGTATTATTACATTGAAATGACATAAAATAGTGATAAAAAACATATTGTTCTACATAAAATTATTGCTTGACTTATATCAACTGGCACTAATGTATCAAATATCTATCGAAATCTATGCACACTATGTCTCGATGTGTGTGCATGCTTCTGAGACGAACTCCACCTGGTTACAAAAGAGTAATATATAGTATGATTATAAATTTCAAAAACCAAATTACTAAATAAATGAATGTAATGAAGTAAACATACCATTGTCCCTAAGGACAATCCTGAAATAGCTCTGTTGCAAGTGGTGCGATAGCTCGAGGAGCGATGCGTGGAAAATGACCCCAAGACCACATCTGTACTAAAACCATAAAACTTTCAATCTGATGTGCATCTTCCTGACAACTGGTTCATAAGGACCTATACATATATGCTAATACAGCATATCCCCAACTTAATGTAGCTATCTTATCAATATCCTAATGTAATGGGAGGTACATCATGTGTACCTAAATGGTAGAGTAGTCGTCAAATAACATGCCTCTGAATAGTCACAGAATATATGCATGTGTGTGCCCAATAAGCATCTCCTCATCTGCATCAACAATAATGACAGTGAAGTTCTCATCAAGCCATGTCATGCGCAGTCGAGAACCCACAAGGACACCTCATACGCCAATGACATCAATGCCTAATAATCGTTGTATGATGGCAGCCCAGTTGCCACTAGTGGCACCCGTAACGACCCATCCATGGATGGAAAACCAAGCATGTAAGCGGCGTCCTCTAAATTAATGGTCATCCCTCCCTTCGGGAGATGAAAAGTGTGTCTCTAGCCGCCATCTCTCAACCAATGTTGTAATAAAATAAGGATCAAAAGTCTTGAAGTCACACATAGTGACTCCATAAAATCCCGCATGTCTAAGGAATGGAGAAATAACTACTGGGGGTGCATCATTATGAAAATGATGTGTTCATTGAACAATAAGTTGTCAAACTGGTCATCGCGCCAACATAATATGCAGCACATGAGTCTCATGGACAGATTATTTTGGATGCTCCATATAATTGTACAAATAGTAAAACATTAATTTCATGTTAGTCATCACAGTTATCATTTAAGGTATGAACTTTATCATGTAATGTATAGAAGAAGCATGTAATGAGTTAAATAATTTATGTTAGGATATGTTCAATATATAAATGAATTTATGATATGTTCAACATATAAAGTTTATGATATATTCACTATGAATGCTTTCCAAATTCAATGATGACATTGGATTTTGAAAGATGACAACATCACAATAATTGGCCAAATTTATTAATGGAATTTATGATATGTTCAAAATAAAAAGTTTTGGATTGATTCTCTAAACTACTATGTCTATCAAATACTTATGATGTTATTATTGGAAATATTTTCATTGTATATTTTGGTTCATACATGTCACAAATGACTCATGGATCATTTCCCAAAAGAATTTTAAAATATTTTAAGTACATTTTTCTGCCTGAAAATCACTGTACACTTGCCTTTGAATCCAAAAATAGAGAGTTAGCTAACTCAAAATGATCAATCAACATCCTTTAGAAGGAATATGGAAAAAACATTGATCCATGTATGGTTGACATGAAAAAAACATCATCCTTCTGCATCATAGCATTAGTGGACCGAGTAAAGAAACAACTATCACATATTAACGACCTCCAAAAGAATATATGACAGTTGGTTCTTCACTTAGTTGACTAATGAGGGGAGTTGTCAATGTTGCAGAATGAATCAATGTTTTTTGTGTGTGGAGAAAACTCATTCTCATGGTTGGAAACGAGGGGACTAATGTTTTAATCATTTTCAAGAATATCAATTATTTATGTTCATCACTCTATTTAATAATTTTGAATAAAAGGATGAGAGGGGGAAAATGTTTGAAACAGTTTGATTTATCACCCTCTCCTAAAATAAATCATTTTTCCTACCTTTTTTTATCTATTCCAAATTCATTTTCCTTGGATCATTGGATTTTTTAGGTGTGGATTCATCACACTTTTCAGGTTGAACCTTGTTGTCCTGATTTCTTTATTTGTCATTTTCATTGCTACTAGTCTCAGATTCTGTTATATCCTCAATTTATTCATCACTAGTATTCACTCTAACTGATTCTCATATTATGTTAAATCCCAGATCTTATGTTTTATATATTTTAAAATTTCTTGTTATTTTTCTAAAACAATAACCACTTATTAAAATGATGATGATATATTAAATATGAATGGTTTCAAAACTCATTGATGGATAAATATTGATTACACATACAATGTGTTTACAGTAATGGATGGAGTACAAAAATCATTTTAACCATTAGATGATTGACCTATGTGTCTAGGGCTACGTGTCCTCATATGACCTTCTTGGCGGCATATTTTGCACATTCGTCCAATTGCCTATTCACTAGGCTAATCCATATCATTCTGAATATGAGTCGACTTTGGCCTCCATTTAGGGAGAATTATACAGTTGTATGGTAGAAGTGAGGGTGTGTCATCAGAGAGATGAAAGTTATGATATTCTTCAATCGACATCCACAATGTATTGTAGCAGGAGTTGATACTGTCTAGTCAATAAACTGGATCAACAAACTGCTCCAAAGATACATGTAAGTAAGCACATGCTGGAATCACGTGGCCACAAGGATATCTCAATGCTTGGAAATTTCAACATTCACAGTAATGCTTCTACAATATAACAACTCAGATACAACCATGTATTTAAGCCACAAAATCACCGGGTTTAGCGACCTCAAATAATTGATCTGGATGATTAAATGCGGTTACACAACAAGTTGCAGCTTCGTGAAGAATTGTATCTAGATCGCGCTGGAAATTGTGTCTATAGCGCATCCCTCTGTTCAAGCCCTCTTCAGCTTCCATTCCTCTTTAAAAAAAATTGACACTAAGCTAAAAGGTCTCTTTTACCACCCCTATAATTTAGATTTAGGTCAGTGTACTAATAGTATATTATAATTTTTCTTTTCTGAGAAACTTATAATAAAATATTCATATTTACCTCTGATTGGTAATTTTTTAATGCCCTTGAAAACTCCATTTATGCATTCAATGATGTTGGTTGTCATATGACCATATCTCCTCCAATCATCATACGCCAACAGCTATTTATATTTTGGAATTTCCAATATGTAATCCTAAACTTCTGGATTTACACTATGAATATCTTAAAGATGCTCCTCCATTATTTTTTGTTGATATTCGTATTATATCACACAAGAAATAATTTTAATAGATAGAATCATAACTATGACATGAATTTTTAATAGAAAAAAGGATATTCGTGCCAATTGTTAAGATTTTTTCTTTATCGACTCATTCATGAATCTATTTCGTAAATTGCTAGCAATGTGTCGAATACAGTATCGATGATTGGCATATTGTTCTCTCCATGAAGGTCCCTCAGACTGTACTGCCTCTTTTATTGCACAGTGGTGATCTAAAATAACAAAAAACCCTTCCGCGCCCATAACAAAATCTCAAAGACATGGCTGAAAACAACGCCATGATGAGAAGTTCACTTTCTCCAAAATTTAAAATGCCAAAGGTAGAGGGTCAAAATTTCCATCTTATGTGGAAACAATCAATAATGATCCTGTATAATTTCCATAAAAAAATGTGTAATCTATTTGTATAAACTACTTCCAATGCCTGAAAGCCGCCACACATGGTAAAAATGCCCAAAATAATCTATCAAAAACAATCATTTACTAGTCAAATTGGTTGTATTGGTTAACATATTCAGTTTTTTGTAACCGATGGATCACTTGATTAATGTGGAAGAAAATCTATAAAAATTGTGGTAAAACTCGATAACAATCGTCCCAATCACCATACACTTTCACAATAGCCTTTTTCCATGCCTTCCAGTAAGAAATGTTATTCCCAAATTTTTTTTGATTTGCTCTGTCACTAGAACAATAGGAACATCTTGACATGCTCTAATCATTTCAACAATAATTGATAAAACAAAGTCAACATACAATGAAGAGTGTTCCTATAACATGATTGGGTTTACACATGTGTGTGGAGTAAATCTTGTGATGCGCCAGCTGTGAAAAGTGTTATTAATTATAGCTCACAGACGCATTTGACATTTTGAATCCTATTTGTCACAATAGATCAAATAATAAGATCTTTTTTACTCTTCTACAACATAAGAGTAATGTATTTCAATGTCATATTGTTTTATACATTTTTCATTGCATCATTACTCTCAAACTCTCTTCCAATATATAGAACGTCTTCATTTTTCACTCAATCTGTGCCCCCAAGGATTCCTGTAAATTATGAAGTAGGAGTAATAACTGACCAATCGAATTATGGCATGTGATTTATGCCTTCCATTGACGAAGAACTCAATTTTGGGGGATAGATCAATGGTCGGTTAAATCTCACATGAGTGGGGACTGACTGTTCTTCCGCATGAACTTCCTCTTCATCTTTAGCTTCCTCTTCATCTTCTAAATTGTCATCATCCTCAAAATCATTGACCAACGCATCTACAGTATGCGGGTGACTATCCATTGAAATTATAACCGAGGGAAAAGACGGTACCATTGCAGATGGAACTTCTTGATGTGTTATAACAGAAGAATATGACATAGTCTCGTGACATTTTGATGACCCAGGATCCAATGTCGATGGACCCTTCAATTTAGCTATGGTCACATACAACCCCATCATTTGATTGGGAGGTAGGAACATGACCAATGATGGTACGTATTCCCATTTTCCATCATCAGTTATCAGATAATACACATTCCAAAACCTATCAACATATTGTAGATTCCTGTATGTGATACATTCTATCGCTTGGTTTCTCCACAGTTTGAACTTTCGATGAATTTTCCATTGAAGAGTTCCCAAAGTTGTACAGCCTCCAAGAATTACAATAGCTTCTGGATGAATACTATAACTACATCCTTTTTCTGTCTTAATTATTTGTCTATTACAATAAATATAAGCAACCATCTTATTTATCTAAAATAAACCATCATTATTAATCACGTATGATCAAACAATCAATTTATGTCTGCATGCTTCTAGAATTAACGATGCAATCTTAGTCCCTCCACCAAATCAATATGTTCAAACTGTATTGATGTGTAATCTCTTTACACAAACCACAAGTTTGGGTTATTTACCCAAAAATAGTAAGTCAACCATATACATACATATCCACATGCATCATATGCATGAGGTACAAGAACACATCATGTAAAAGTATATATTTATATGAACTTGAAAAAGTCAACATGAATAAGCCCAGAGCGATAGACAGCCTACCCCATTAAATTTCCTAGACAAGGTAAGCCTCCAAGAAAGTAAGTGGTCCGACCCAAATCCCCTCTATTCAGGGATACTTTACTCAAGAAATCATTTCAGTTCATGACAACTCTAACACTTAATATGTAACAAATATATTCAACTACTAAAATCAAGTTCATAACTACAATTACAAACTGAGGTCAAAGTAGATGATAAAGTAAATTCATTATCATCCTTAGAATGTAATGAAAATATATATTATATAAACAATTCATAATATAACTACTTCACTAATTATTTAAACTACTTTTCTAATTATTGTAACTACGTCGCTAATTACTGTAACTACTTTTCTAATTATAGTATCTACTTGGCTAATTACTGTAACTACTTCTCTAATTAATTGACTAGTTATAATTAATTAATAAATTAATTAATTATTTATAATTATATAATTGAATAATTATAAAAAATTAATTTACTTATTATAATTAATTAATTGACTAATTATAATTAATTAATTAACTAATTAGAATTAATTAATTGACCAATTAGAATTAATTAATTGACTAATTAGAAGGAAAATTTATTTTTAATTAATTTAATAATTATAATTAATTAATTGGCTAATTATAATTAATTAAGTGACTAATTATATTTCATTAATTGACTAATTAGATTTAATTAATTAACTAATTATATTTAATTAATTAACTAATTATAATTAATTTCTTGACTAATTAGAATTAATTAATTGACGAATTGTATTTAATTAATTGACTACATAGAATTAATTTGTAGACTAATTAGAATAATTAATTAGAATTATTTAATTGACCAATTAGAATGACTAATTATAAATAATTAATTGACTAATTATATTTAATTAATTAAATAATTAAAATTATTTAATTGACTAGTTATAATTGATTAATTGACTAAAAATAATTACTTAATTGACTAATTATGATTAATTAATTGAGAAATGAGAATAATTAAATATAATTTTTGAATTGACACAATAGAATGACAAATTATAATTAATTAATTGACTCATTATATTTAATTAATTGACTGATTATAATTAATTAATTGACTAATTATAATTGATTAATTGACTACTTATTCTTAATTAATTGATTAATTATAAATAGTCAATAAGATAATTATAATTAATTAATTAATTAATTATAATTAACTTATTGACTAATTATAATTAACTAATTGACTAGTTATAATTAACTAGTTGACTAATTATAATTAACTAATTGACTACTTATAATTAATTAATTGGCTAATTAGAATTATCAAATTTTCTAATTAGAATTAATTATTTGCCTATTAGAATTATTTAATTGACCAATTAGAATAAATTAATTGACTAATTGTATTAAATTAATTGACCAATTATAATTAATTAATTGGCTAATTATAATTAATTAATTGAATAATTATAATTTATTAATTGACTAATTATAATTAATTAATTGACTAATTATAATTAAACAATCAAGAAATTAGAATGATTAATTATAATTAATTAATTGAATAATTATAATTAACTAATTTATTTTTTATAATTAACTTATTGACTAATTATAATTAAGTAATTGAAAAATTATAATTAATTAATTGACTAATTATAATTAACTAATTAACTAATTAAAATTAATTATTTAACTAATTAGAATTAATTAATTGACTAATAAGATTTAATTAATTGACTATTTATAATTAATTAATCGACTAATTATAATTAATTAATTGACCAATTATAATTAATTAATTAACCAATTATAATTAATTAATTGACCAATTATAATTAATTGATTGACTAAATATCATTACCTAATTGACTAATTATAATTAATTAATTGACCAATCATAATTTAATAATGGACAAATTTTAATTGATTAATTGTCCAATTATAATTAATTAATTGACTAAATATACATACTTAATTGACTAATTATAATTATTTAATTAACTAATTATATTTAATTAATTGACTAATTATACATAATTAGGTACCTAATTATGCTTAATTAATTAACCAAATTAAATTAGTTATTTAACTACATAAAATTTTTTATTTTTTAAACTAACTCTATAAACTAGACAAAAATAATAATAAACAAATTCTATAATCTAATTACATTAACAAAAAAATGAAATATAAAATATAAAATATTAAATAATTATAAATGAAAACTTACCTCAAATTTGCAGAAAGGTCGGCGGTTGGACAACCAGAAATTTGTACTCCAAAATGAGAGAAAGGGAGGATGTTTTGGGATGGAGGAAAGAAGAGTGGATGGATGAATGAGGAGAATGAGGAAGGGGTGATGGGGTTTTATAGTTGGTGAGGGTGATCGGTTCCACTTGAAGTGACGCTGATCAGTTACCTAGAAACGGATCAACGCCACTTCAAGTGGTGCTGATGAATAGGGTGACGAATTCTACCTAGCGCCAATTGAAGTGGCTCTAGGGTACCCATTTCATAAATAATGAAAATGGGGAACCCATTTTCATAAAAAAAATTGCCCTCCCACCCAAATTTTTCAAATTTGATCTGTTACAGAATCCATTTACCTACTATTTTAAAAATAATACGAATAACTATATATGTTTATCAATTGATAGATCAACATCTAACCATGATACCTAGTTGAATGCGATGAATAGAAACTTGAGTAATTATAAGACATTGAATTTTTTGATAGGAACTTATAGGCTTCATATGAGTTTGAATTATAACTAATAGTTTGTGAATCATTAATTAATCTTATAAACATATTATCACAAAAAATATAATTTATAGATAAGCAATCTGGTTCACTATATGATTCTAAAATGTGGTTTTAAATACTATTAGATAACACATAAAACAAAATGGTGAAATAATGTTTCGTTAAATAATGCTCTCAATATCACAATCCTTGGTGTGTAATAGTTATAATAATACAACCCATTATCTAATATTTTTATTAATAAGAATGGGACTAGGGGATTTGGTGTTCAATTTACATCAAATATAAGATAAAATGATAATAATTTAGCTTTTTATATTTTTTCACCTACCAATCCTTATACGCCAGTTTAATATGGATCTCATTTTCATCGTTATACTTCTCCTAAATTCCTATATAATACATCCAAGTTACTCTATTATATTCGATCAAAAATAAATTAATTAATTCATCATAATCAATCATTCTTTGGTATATGAAAGAAAATGATCTTCTAATTGAGAATATAGGGATTGTATAATTACCATTTTCATCATGATATTATTGTAGATAAAAATGATATTGAACATGAATCAGAAAAAAAAATTGACACCATTGATATGTTGAACACTTACTTAATGTACTAAAAAAATGTGAATTAATATACATTATAAAACATTCAATATGATTGTCGTATTGATGAAATGATCTCTATAAATATTCATTATAAACAACACTAATTTCTAATTTAAAATAAAATTTGAAACATTATTCATTCCACAAATCATTGGGTGGATTCATCAATATATAATCAACATTTCAAGGAAACAAATCTAAAGAATTTTCACCTGTGTAACTTTATTTAATTTTAATTTTTTACCATTTTGGTTTGGTGATTCAGTTTATAGTGACGTTGTCTAGATACAACAACCAAAATCCTCTTATATAGACCTAGATTATTAATAAATAATTTTATTTTATATTGATTCATTCTTACATTTTCTTATTTTTACTCCTATTAATGATAGTTTACTGTGTGAAACATTCACCAAATGTAATGAATCAAAACAATAAAAAATAACTCAATTAATTATTTTATCTCTTAACTCCAAATAGATTCAAACTAACTCATGTGTGATTAATCATTATATAATATATTTAGAAAATTCTAAAAATAAGTAATGAAGAACCTTAATATTTTATTCATTTGGTTAATCTAAAGTGATGGTAATGTACTTATGAAACTATAATGTATAAATATTCTTATGAGATCCCTCTAACTGTAGATATAATATCAATGAAAAATTAACCTAGTCACAATGAAGATCAACTCATATCTCCCAATTATAAATTCAATTAAAAATCTATTATCTAATATCCAACACTCAACACCCACTAACCCTCCCCCACCATTT
This sequence comes from Viscum album, assembly GCA_963277665.1. Taxonomy (NCBI): domain Eukaryota; kingdom Viridiplantae; phylum Streptophyta; class Magnoliopsida; order Santalales; family Viscaceae; genus Viscum; species Viscum album. The sequence goes on from OY728163.1 coordinate 1,882,850,920, forward strand.
ATCATCGTTGTCGATTCAATATCATAATTAATCTTCATAAGACATGTATTTATCTTTAAATAATACAGTCATACATAAGTTTTTTTAGAATTTATTATATTGTAAAATACAAAATAAAATTTTATAATTCCATATAACATATGTAATTTTCATTAAATAAATATTACATTATAGAGAATAGTTTTATTCATGTGTCAAAAAAATCAATTAGCTTCAATAAGATTGTATTTTATTTCATTCTTATATTTTTTCATGTAATTTCAATTCCTATGGAATTTCATGTTAGCAAAATTTCAGAAACAATAAGATATGACCAAATAGAAAAAAATTCCTTTTAATATACGGAAATCATATAATCTACTCTTAGTAATTAATTATTAAAACAGCTAATGTGTCTACATCATTTTTATTATCTATTCCAATTTTTTTTCAACTTAAATTTATAATTATCATTATGTAGATTAATATAATTATATAAATTGATCAATTAAAAGGATATGACAAATACCACTTATGATTAATTAAAATTTAATTGTGTCCTTTCATATGGGAATAAAAATAAACCAAAGTATGAGTATATTTCAAGAAATGATAATATCAAAGGAATGACATTGTGGGTGTAGTTGAGTGGTAATTACATGTAATCCTACATTAAAGACCCAACTTCATAATCATGTCATTGGATTATTTCTATATTAAAATAGAAGTAAATATAGAAATATTATGGCATATAATTTAGAGTTATAATAATAGAAGAACTATCCACCTAATTATTTCCTACATAAGACAAAATTATACCCTTGAGTGATATCACCCTTAGGCCATCAAAGGCCTAGAGAACATAAGGCCTTATGGACATTAATTATGGATATATGGGCCTTGTCGTGGTGATGATCCTAGATAGTATATATCATGATGTTTTGAATGAGGTCTTCAGTAAATGGTTTGACATTGGGACCCATTTGTGTAGAGGGTGCGACATTCATGTAAAATCCTTTAATCATAGAGCTACTGAAGAAAATCCGCATACATGATCTTAGAATGTCGAGATAGAGTTGATGCATATATGAATATGTGTGAAAATTTTCTAGTTTTGTGTGTTATTACTTTAATATTAGTGATGTAATTTTTTTTATTAGATATTCATTCAGTCTATGTAATCATTTTTATTCGGTACGACTAAGGGTTCCCTCTAAAACTAGTTAAAAGGGAAATTAACATGAAAATAAAAATATAAAATTCTTTTTCAACAATTTTGTGGAGGTATTCTATTTTAATTAGGAATATAGTGATTTATAATAGTATATATAAGTTATTATAGACAGATAAAGTATTAAATTTCTTTTATTTTTAACGAAGTATAATTTTTTAATAGGAATACATATTATTCTGCAGACCCTAATGTTCCATTATCAACTATAATTAATTTATTCAATAGTTATTAATAATAAATCATATAAAATACTTAATATGACATTTTCAACCAATATCCAAATATTTTATATGTAACACGTTTATATGTTTTTCTTTAAGGTAAAAAAATTATAATTTCATGAATTGATTGAAAAATATCAATATTCATTTATAGATGTAATAATTTCACTTCTATGATAAATAATTGGAATTAAATTTATTAATATAAAACATATATTATTCTAGGGTTATCATTTATATATATTTTTAAAAATGAATCCAATTTTCAATACAAAAAAATCATAAAAATAAATATACTTAATTATATAAATATCATCATTTGATTATTTTGAATATATAAGCCAACAATCCTCAAAATAAAAATGTTTGTGTTTTATTGAAACATTGAAGAACATTATATTATAACATTGATTCAGAAAATATTATATTTGAATATTTTAAAAAGATTTTGATCAATAATATTTTTGATATTTAATATTTTAATTTATAACATTGAATAAATTATTGAATTTTTTTTTACCCCAGTGAACTTTTCATATATTCCACAACAGAATTTCATCATTTTCTGTAAGATTTTTTGATTTTATCTCATTAATTATAATAAATAATATTTTATATTTTTAGAATAAGTCTACAAATATATTATAAGAATTAAATATTCTTAGAAAACATCTATTATTTCAGAATGTTTATTAATTTTCATTATCATAAAATATATTAGAACTCATTGAATTATATGTCAATCCAAAAATATTGTGAATAATTTTTTTTTGGATTTTGTTTACCAAATTGAGTGGGCCAAATTATTTGGATTCTGATAGGTTAATCAATTTTAAATAACATAGATGCTTTTTCATAACATAAATTATATTCAACATTTATTTTTCTTCTAGATATATGAAATGACTATCTAATATCCAAAATCAATGGAAGCATTGAGATAGATATTATTAAGGAAATAGTAATACTATTTTTATTTTAAAAGTACTGATAATGTAATCAAAATCTATAATCTTCTCAATTTTTTTTATGAAACTTTAAAAAAAATTGTATTTAACTATTGATTTTTAATTAAACAAGTCAAGTATTACAATATAAATTTCTATTTTATATTAATTATGATTTTGAATATATTGTGGGGTTAATTATTGTTATATAAATAAGTGTCACCCATCAAATTATAAAATTTATTATTATAAAAACTTTATTTTATAATTAAATATATTACCATTTGTTTAATATATACCATAACACCAACATCTTCAATGATGAAAAACTATTATTTTGATTGAAATACTATCAATAAAATTTTGTTGTTTTAAATTTCTACAACCAGAAAAAAAAATTCATCCATCAGAATATCTTCATTCATTGATATTTTATTCATAATGAATTAATATTAGGATTTATCTTCTATCACATTCCTCATATATAAGAAATTTTTATCTTTAATTGGAAATCTTGAAAATGTATAAATTAATGTAAATTTATTTGGATACCAATCCTTAATATTTCCTTTCTAATAAGATCCAATGTTAGTAATTTCAACGTATCCATGCATTTAAGTAACCATAATGTTTAATATTTTCATATTTACACAATTCTTAATCTTTATTGTTGTAATAACATTCTTATATAGTGACTTATTGGACATTATCAATACTTCCACGGATTTATCCAAACAATAATATAATTTATAACCAGATTAAATAGATTAATGTTCCATGAAAACTTGTGACATACATTATTCTTAAAAAAATGACAATTATTATTTAGTATAGTAAATAATTTATTTAGATCTATAATATCAACATTTTTATCATAAATTTTACAAAAAATACTCTTTCACTTTTAGATTGAATTTAATTACCACTAATAACATTTTTTATAACAAAAAATACATTATAATAAAAAAAATTGATATTTAACACATAATCTACTCAATAAAAGTATATTTTCATCCCATGTACTCTTATTTAAGGACATAATCATCAAGATTCTATTTAAAATAGAATTCATATTAATATTTTTTTATGCTACATGTCCTTTATAAAATGTATATTATATGTAAACATATTTTATTTAACTTATAAAATTCTAAGATGATTCATTATTTTCTAGATATAATATTTCATATCATTTAGGCTACAATATTTTCTCCTATATAATAATTTTTTTACATTTTTATTTATTTAAATGTTTTTTCATTCTTAAAATTTCATTTTGATATATCTTCTTCATATTCCATGATATTTTTATCATGATTATAAAACAATTCATAATTTTCCTCACATATATCATTTAAATTTTTTATTTCAATTTTTATTTGATTTTATATCTAAAAACACTTTTATAAATATGAAAGAAACTATTTTACCTTATCATATTTATAAATATCGGAATCATAATTATGTAGTTATTTCTACATATCAAAATTATCATTATTTAATTCAAAATTACTCACATCAAACATATAAAAAATAATCATACAAACTCTTATTACTATGGTACAGTCATTATGCTTTTGTGAAAATAAAAAAATTATATTAATACTCATATCTACTTGGATACATAAAACACATCAACATCTTCCACTTAAATAAATGAAATTTATTTAAATTATATGATAAAATTTATTATTTAATTATTATATATTTTTTAATAGTATTAAATATTATCAAGTGCATGCTATTTATATCTGGTAATTGTATAAACTATAAAATAGTCAGATGATTCCCAGAGGGAGATGATAATAATGTATTGTATTCTCTTCTATTTTATTTAATATTCATCTAAAAATTTTACAAATAAATGATCATTATATTGGAATATATCTTTCAATATAAATATAAAAAAAATTCAATCCCATATATTGAAATTAAGGGATCCTAGAATCCATCTATAAATGAAAACCATTCCATCAAATATTATAGAAAAAGTGTTATTTACTAAAATTAAATTATTTAATATAAATACCAATTGAAATAAATTATTGGAAATGATTAAAATTATTCTATTGACAAAATATATATACACTAGCATCAATTTATTTTCTAGGATATAGTAAATGGTTAATTCAGATTTGATTGAATAAATTCTTTAAAATTTAAACATTAAAAAACAATATATATCATTAATGGTTAATATATTGGATAATTTCTCTATATTAGGATTTTTTGGGAATGATATTGAAATAATAAATACATAACCAATGAATAATATTTTTATATGTTTTTCTAACAGAATTGAGTTGATGGGAAATGGTGAGAAGTTTGTGGTGTCCCTTATCTCTTCAAAAAAAATTCTTAACTAATATCATTCCAAATTTAAAATAGGAAACCCCTAAAACATTTAATTATAGTATTATTTAAATTTAAATCCCTTCATCAGGGGAATATAATCCCAATTATCCAAAAAATAATTGGATAGACTATTGAAGTTCTTGCTTAGGGAAATTACATTATACCCAAAATCAAAGCCTTTGGGATATGATTTTATACACAATGATTAATAAAATGAATTAACCAAATATCCTATTTCCATGGTATATACTAGTGTTCTCCAAAATATTATTTCAGATAATATTATACATTCACTAATATAATTTATCATACCATGATTTTATAATCAATTATTTTTCAAAGCACCTTACTGTTACGTTGTCACGACCCGTCCCCCGGGGCCCATATCGTGACTACCCCAAGCCCGTCTTCTATAGGACAGGGGCTGGAGACTATCATAAAAGGTGTCAATCCTTAAACTCTGAAGGAATTTCCATTATAACTGTAAACAAACACATTAGAGTACAGAAGTGGACGAAAAATAATAAGTTAAACAGTATAAAAAAAGAAGTTATGGAAATTAAAAGGGGTCAGAAATACATGCCAAATACAAAAGTACAAGTACAACATAAAGCATATACAACAGAAGAAAAGTAAATCAAATAATGGGTCCTCCTCTGGGGTTCCTACCTGAAGGGTAGGTACAGATGGTCACCTCAACACTCCTATTGGTATGTCTCCTCCATGTACTTTCACGTTTTGTAGTCCACCTCCGAGTACCATCCAGTCATACTACCCTCTGGCTTAGTCAGAGTGGTCCGTCGTTTTCAACCAACACAATGAGGTACAGGCATAGCCCGTGCAGGGGTGAGTATATATATACTCAGTATGGACCATGGAACCCTCAAGGTCTCACAAAATCTAATAAGGACAAACCAAAAAGTATGAAATGAACCGATATCCGTTACTTAGGTATATTCCCATACATATAACTAAGTTATCTTGTAAACCATCTCAATCATGATGAAAGTACAAAATTAATTGACTCAACTCAAACTCGGATTTTTATTAATCTAAACCCTCGGGTACTGGAGAACTCCTCCTCTATCGAGTACAGTGGGCATGCCGCGTCACACAGAGGCGTTTCCAACTAACTCGGACTACTGAGGTACTCCTCCTGTCAAGTATTGTGGGTCTTCTGTGCTCACACAGAGGCTCTCCCAACCGTGGGTCTACAGCGCTCACATAGAGGTGCTCCCCTGGTAGCTTGATGAGGTAATCCCCATGTTGATTATCATGGGTCGGTCGCGCTCACATAGAGCTTCTACCCACCGTGGGTAGTTCGTGCTCACATAGAGGCGCTCCCCACTAGGCTAGTCAAATAACTCCGAGTCAAATCGGTCAGTAGTCATCAAGTCTCATCCAGCTGATAGGTTCCCGAACAAATGCATGCTCGTCTCTGGAAGATCTGCTCTACGATCTACTGGATGATACATCAACTATCACGAAGTCTCACATAAAAGTATCTTAAAGGTCTGTCACGTTATAGAGGTATCAACGCAAGGGACGATGCGTCAATCGGATGCCTGAACTGTTAGTTATCTCCCTTTTAGTCACGGGGGCCCGGTTGTATTAGTCTATGATTCTACCTGGACATATCTCAAATATACCTCGAACTCCAGTGGTGTATTCTCAAAGAGACGACTTCGCTCCAAGAACGCCAGTGCCGCTAACAGTTCGTCAAACGGACGTCTAGTTCCAAAGATATGGTCCAAGAAAGGAATGGGTCAGTTGTGGGCCCGGGTCCGGTATGACCAGGTCAGACCAACTCGTCCCAACCCAGTCTGGGCCAACCTCGTCTAGGTTTCCCTCTTCACACTCGAGGGGTATGACCCGGCCTGTTGGGTGGGTCAGCCCATTGATTTTTTCAATTTTCCTTGACCAATGGGCCTAGCCCAGCGGACTGCGAGGGCGGTTCGGCCAGGAGGTCACCACATAGAAGACTCGTCCCGTTTTTTGTGGCCGGTTCGGCCTGTGCAGTGAGGGGTGCAACTTAGGCCACTCGGCCCGAGAGTTCGGGTGAGTCAGAAGATAGGTGGGATGGCCGCAGGTGCACCATGTAAGGCACGACTAGGGCCGAGCAGGCCGCAGGGGCTCTTGCAGGGAAATACGCATGCCGCGGGGGCACCGGGCAGCGTTCGTCATGGGTCGGGCATGTCGTAGGGGTGCCATATGGGCACCAGACAGGGCGTGGCAGCGCCCACGGGGGGCGCTGGGCAGGCCGCAAAGGCTCCGGGTGGGCTGCGGCAGGGGCCGGGCATGCCGCGAGGGCACCGGGCAGGCCACAATAGGGGCCAGGCAGGACGTGGGGGTGCCTGCAAGGCGCCGTGCAGGGCGCAGGGGCACCGGGGAGGGCGCGCCAGCATGCCGGAGGGCCGTGGGCAAGCGGGCCGCACGCCGAGAAGGGCCCTGTGAGGCTGCAGGCAGGCAAGCCGCACGTCGGGCAGGTCGTTGAGAGGCCGCAATTGGACGGGTCGGGCGCCGCTCGGGCCAGCGGGGGTCGGACGAAAGCTTCGGTGCACCACGTGGGCGACATGATTCGCGGAGCCCACAGGTAATGCGACCTTAGTCATTGTCGTGTTCTTCATCGTCGCCTCGTCGTCATGCCGTAGATATCCACAAGAGAGTAGAATCGACGGAGGATGTCGGTCCATGTTAGGTTGGCCCACATCCTCGGCGTTTAAGGTGATAACAAATGGTACATCAAAAAATATAAATGGTGAAGAAAAATTATTTACAACCATGCAACGATTTCTTTTCAAACGATGATGAGAATAGAAATGGAATAAAGCATAATGTAAAACCCCAACCTTTGATTCATCGATCGATGTTTGTCTTTTCTTTACAGCGTTTCGAATAGAAGACGATGATATTCGTCATTCACCACGTTCATCACACACTCGAAATCCCAAGCCGCGTCGGCCGTGGAAGACACTCCACATCGGTAGGATCTGAGGGAGGTAGTCGAAGAAAGTCATCGGCAATCTTCATTCTCGGTTGGAAGATGATGATCCTCGATCTTCTTTGGGATCTTTTCTCCCTAGATCTCCTCTTCCTCTGTTCCACCAAAACAAATCATGCCAACAAAAATAATAGATTGTTTATCTATTATTCCTTTGGAATTGAATTCAGAAAGGGAGAATAAATTATGTGGCTTTACCTAATTAATGCATGAGAGTGGTCATAGATTAATTATGGGAGGTCAAGTGGGTTTCTACCCACTTAATTGGGTAGTCAAGGAATCAAGAGGCTCACCCTCATTAATGAGGGAGAGTTGAGATGTTTTATACACCTCCATCAATAGGGGTCGGGTGGTCCCCACAACTTTATTAAAAAGAGAGGTTATGCAGTCTCGGGTGGTCCCCACATCATAACCTCTCTTGGAAGGTTATGTTTGGGTGGTCCCCACCACCATAACTTCTCATGGGAGGATAGGGCATGGCGGTCCCACGTCCAAATTCCATGAGGAGGTTTTAACCAACAACTACTCGCATGACAGTTTAAAATAAAATAAAGGGTTGTGCACATTATTTTATTATTATTTTTTAAAAATCCAAAAACTAACATTTATTCTCGACCATCTTTAGTCGAGGTGAAAGTATTATTAAGAGAATACCGGTGCTGCGAGTTCAATGGTGCCCTCAGAATTTAATTTCTAGAATCAATTCAAATGTTATAAAATCCCACTCGTACATTTACTGAACATAAACGAACAAAACATCAGAAATCGATTTTGGGCACACCGGGCCTCGTAATCAACCACTATAAATTTCAACAGACTTGTAAAAGTCCCATGTATTTATGAAAAACAATTCATGGAATTTCTGAGTCATTACATTCTCCCCACCTCAGGGATTTACATCCCCATATGCTACAACTCGAACTAAGTGAGCAAATGTGGGTACTGAGCACGCATATGAGGCTTCCGCTCCCATGTGCTCTCCTCAAGGTTCCCATGATACCAGCGAACATCCCCAGAGGTATAGACCATCCAAAAATTATCCTCTCCTGTCAACCCTCAATATCCCCTGGAACCTCCATAAAAGTATCCCCATTATCGACTTCCAGCTCTCCATGGTCTATGATGTGGGATGTTCCATGCACGTATTCCCTCAACTAAGATATGTGGAAGACATTGTTCACCCCGTGAAACTGAGCTGGACGAGCTAAGTAGCAATAAACCTAGACTACTCTGTTGGGGACCTAGAAAGGTCCAATGAATCTTGGAGATAACTATTCACCTTGGACAAATCTCTATTGACCTCGTCGAGGTGAGACCAATAAAAAGATGTGGTCAGAATCCTCAAACTCCAGAGGTCTCCGTCTCCTGTCAGGAAATGACTTGTGTCTACTCTAGGATGTCTTCATCCACTCTGAGATGTTATGCACCTTATCTATAGTATCTCGTACAATCTATGGTACCACTAGTGCGGACTCCCCTGGGTTAGTCCAGCATAAGTGTGATCTGCCAGATCTCCCGTACATAACCTCGAAAGGTGACATCCCTATGGTGGTGTGATAGTTGTTGTTGTACACAAAATCCACCAAAGGAATGTGATCCTCCAAACTGCAACCAAAGACGAGGACATAAGAACATAGCATGTCCTCAAGGGTCTGAATGGTCCGCTCAGTCTAACCATCTGTCTGAGGATAGAAGCCAACGTTCAGGCAAATATGCGTCCCAAAAGCCTCCGAAAACCCCTTCCATAGCCGAGAAGTAAACCTTCCATCACGGTCGGAGACAATAGAAGAATGTACTCCATGTAAACGCGTATTATCTTGTACATAGTGGCATACGATGATTTTTAATGATTCATGCTCTCCGATCGGTAGGATGTTGGCCAATTTGTTGAGTAGGTCAATGATCACACAAATTTAGTCATGAACCCTGGATGTACAAGGAAGAACCATCATTAAGACCATCTATATCCCATACCACATCCACTCTAGGACCTTTAAATGTTGTACAAAGCCTGGTGGTACCGAGTGCTCTGGCTTCACTTTCTGACAAGTGAGGCACCGTGAGATAAACTCCGCTACTGCCTTCTTCATACCTGGCCACCAGTGCTGTCGTCGATGTTGTGGGTCTCTCTACTGGAGACTGCTGAGAAATGAAACTCTCCATCAAGATATCTCTCTCTAGAATCCCCTTCTACACTGGGATGCTATGTGTGATCATCAAAAATCAGATCTCTCACCTGAGCTCCTTCTCGAAGCTCTAGGCCCTAATGAAAGGGTCGTGTACCATATCCGTTGAGTTTCACAAGAGGTCAGTGAACCTCTCTGAGTACTACACTACTATCATGCTACACTACTGTAGATACAATAGCTATTGTATTTGCACCACTCAAAGGGTGGGTAAGGAAAACTCCACCCAAAACAGGCTCTCGAAATATGCCTAGAGTAGTTTCATCTCTTCATGCACTTGGAGCATCAAGACCCACCATCTACCTGCTGCTGCCTGTAGAAGGCTGGAAGCAATAATCAACATGAGGTCGGCTAGTGTCCCTACCAGTCTCAAGACTCTCACCACAACCTCCAACCAATCCTCAGTAGCCTGTGGATCTGTCTCTCCCCTGAACCTGGGAGGCCTCTTGTGCTGGAACTCGTGCAACGTTCTTAAGCAGTGTGCATCATCTGCTAATATAGCTAGTGGTATCGGTGGCCCAATGAGAAGTAGTATCACTTGTGCCTCCACTGGTAAAGGTCCATGCATCATGGCCTCATCGCTCGATGGGTTGTTAGTGCGTATGACTCTCAAGGCTCTAACTGGTCATCCGTGGGGAGGCATCCAAAAGAACGAGATGCAACATGGTCAAAAGTTTATACTAGGTGAGCTAACCTGGTCGAGCTGACATAAAGAAAACTTTTGGAAACACGCCTGCAATCAGTGTTTTCATGCACTAAGTCCGAAATCAGAAGTCAGGGTCCTGGTGTATGGATACGTCGTCCACCCGCACCAACACTAGACTCATAGTATTTAAAACCATACTTATAACCCTTAACACTGTTGCTTCACAGAAAATAATGATCATAGTTCTATGTTATATGGTAGAACCAACTCATCTGATACCAATTTGTCATGACCCATCCCCTAGGGCCCATATCATGACTACCCCAAGACATACATCCATAGGCCAGGGGCTGGAAACTGTCCCCAAAGGCATATGTCCTTAAACTGTGAAGGCATTTTCGTTATAACTGTAAAAAAACAAATCATAGTACACAATAGGAACAAAAATACTATGTAAAAATATATAAAAAAGAAGTGATGGAAAGTAAAAGGGTATAGAAATACTATCCCAATAGAAAAGTACAAGTATAACTGAAATCAATTACAACTGAAGAAAACTAAAGAAGCTACTAGGTCATCATCCGGGGTTCCTACATGATGGGTAGGTACATATGGTCACCTCAGCCCTACCGTATGTTCGTCTCCCCCGTGTACCATCATGTCGTGTAGTCCACCTCCGAGTACCATTCAGTCTTGATTCAATTATCCCCAGTCAGCATTGTCCATCGTCTGAAACCAACACAATGAGGTGTGGTCACAGGCCGTGCAGGGGTGAGTATATCGATACTCAGTAGGGACCCCGAGACCGTCAATGTTTAACGAAAACCAACAAGGATAAATAACAAAGTATGAAATTAACAGATAAGTTTAACTTAGGTATATACCCATACATATACCTATGTTATCTAGTAATCCATCTCAATCATGATGAAAACAAAAAAGTCATTGACTCAGCTCAAACCAGGATTTTTATTAATCTGAACCCTTAGTTGCAGGAGAACTCATCCTCTATTGAGTACAGTGGGCCTACCGCATCACACAGAGGTGCTTCCCACTAACATGGAATACTGAGGTACATCTCCTATCGAGTATTGTGGGTCTTCTATGGTCACACAAAGGAGCTCCCTAACATGGGTATGCTGCACACACACAGAGGCTTTCCCCTGGTAGCCTGCTGAGGTACTCCACCTGTTGAGTATCATGGTTCTGCTGCACTCAAATAGAGGCGCACCCCACCGTGTGTCTGCCGCGCTCACACAGAGGCTCTACCCACTGGGCTAGTCGAATCACACCTAGTCGAATCATTCAGCTGTCGTCAATTCTTAGCCACCTACAAGGATCTTGGACAAAGGTCTTCTCGTCTCTACAAGATCTGCTTCACAAGCTACTGGTCGATACTCCAACTGTCACTATGTACCATGTATAAGTATCTCAAAGGTCCTCCGCATCATATAAGTCTCAACAAAACTGACAACGCATCAATCGGATGCTCGGACTGTTAGTTATCATAATTTTAATCACGGGAGCCCAGTTGGATTCGTGTATGATTCATCCTGACCATATCTCAACTATACCTCGAACTCTATTTGGGTATTCTCAAAGGGTTGGCTTCACTCCAAGAAAGCCATCGTTGCTGACAGTTTTTAAAATGGACGTCTAGTGAAAAAGAGATGGCCCAAGAAGGTAATGGGTCACTAGTGGGCCCGGGTCCGGTCCGACCCGGTTGGACCGACACGGACCAACCCCGTCTGGGCCGACCCAATCTGGGTGGACCTGGTCAGACTTTCTATGTTTGACCCGTCCTGTTGGGAGGGTCATCCCGCTGATTTTTTTTCTTTTGGCTCGGTCCGCTCGGCCTGGCCCAGCAGACTACCAGGGCGGTTCGGCCCTGAGGTCGCCACGAAGGCGACTCGACCTGAATGTCGGGGCCGGATCTGCCAACGCCAAGAGGGTCACATCTAGAGTGACTCGGCTCGGGAGGTCGGCTCAGTTGGGAGAATTGTGGGTTGGCCGCGGGTGTGCATGGTAGGGCGTGGCATGGGCTGAGCAGGCCGCGGGGCGCCAAGTAGGATGTGATGGAGCCGGGAAATGCTCATAAGGGGCCGAAGGTATTACATATGTTGAGTACCTTTGGTCTGTCGCGGTCACATAGAGGCGCTCCCTACCCTGGGTCTACTGCACTCACACATAAGCACTCCCCACTAGGCTAGTCGAATTACTCTAAGTCGAATCGGTCAGCAGTCTTCAAGTCTCAGCCTGCTACTAGGTTCACGCAAAAATGTCTTCTAATCTCTATATGATCCGCTCCAGAAGCTACTAGTCGATACTCCAGCTATCACGAAGTCCCACATAAAAGTATCTCAAAGGTCCTCCACGTCGAAGGGGACTCAATGCAACTGACGGCGCGTAAATCTGATGATCGGTCTGTGAGTTATTAGCCTTTTAGTTCTGGGGGCCCAGTTGGATTCGTTCTCGACCCAATCTAACTGTAACTCAAAAATACCCTGAACTCCAATGGGGTATACTAAAACAGACAGTTGTGCTCCATGAATATCAGCGCCGCTAAAGGTTCGTCAAACAGTTGTCTGGTGCCATTGTTATGGCTAAAGTAAGTAATGTGTAATTAATAGGCCTGGGCCCAGTCCAACATGGTCCTCCCGACTCAACCCAACCCAGTCTAGGCTGACCCACTGGGTCTGGCCCAGCAATTTGTGTGGGTCGTCCCGTTATGTTCGGCATAGTCCGTTGTGCTCGGTCCAGCGGACTGCGAGGGAGGTTCGGCCCGGATGTCGCCACGTTGGCGGCTTGGCCCGAATGCTGGGCCAGTTCGGCAAACACCGCAATGGGCGCGACTCGGGAGACTCAGTCCATGAGGCCGGTCGGCTGGGAGGTGATCGGGAAGGATGAGCGGGGCGCAGGTTGGCTGGCTGGATGCCGGGCAGGCCACTGGTGTGCCGCGTAGGGCACGGAAGGGGCCGGGTAGGACTCGGGGGTTCCGGGTAGGCCTTGGGGGTGTCGGCAGGTCACCGGGCCGGTCGTGGGGGTACCGTCAGGGTGCCGAGAAGGGTGTCGGGTAGGGCACTGCAGCAGTCGGGCATGCCACTGGGGTGCTGAAAAGGTGCCGGGCAGGGCACGGGGGTGGTGGGAAGGCGTTCCGTGCGCGAGGAAGTGCACTGGGAGGCCATAGGCAAGCGGGCCGCGTGCCGGGAGGCTGCGGGTAGGTGGGCCGTGTGCCGGGCAGGATGCCATGAGGCCACGGGTTGGCGGGATGGGTGCTGCCCGGGCCGACAGTTTTCATCTGGAAGCATCGGTGCTCTAGGGGGGGGGCAACACGATTCGGGGAGGTCGTGGGTAGCGTGACCTTCTTCATCATCGCATTCATCGTCGTCACTTCATCTCCTTGTCTTAGAACACCACAAGAAGAGAGAAAACGACGGAGTATGTCGGGCCATGTTAGGTTGGCCCGCACCCTCCGTGTTTTGGAAGGTTTCATTTGGATCATCATGAGAAGATGATGACCATCAATACATCCGCATAAATCCCATTTTATCCTTCTAAGAATGTAAGCAAAAGGGTACACCAACAACAAGTAATAATCCCCCTACCTTTTATTTTTTGGTCATCGTTCATTGATGTCACAGAATGATTGTCATCGATCTGTGGTAGACGAACATGTCCCACATCAAAGGAGTATGAGTACGAAGGTCGTAGGGGGTCGTTCTTCATAGTCGAAGGCGTCCCTCATCGGCGTTCTTCGTCGGGAGATCGTTCATTCAACTTTGGTGGTTGTTCTTTGTCAGAGAGTTCTTCTTCTCCCTAAGATCCTCCAAAATTCCAAGGGAAAAATAATAGAAGAAATCATTGTCTATTATTTTTTTGCACAATAATTCAAACTTGTGGTGTTTAATTAAATGAGACAAAACATTTAATTAATGGGGTGGATTTGGATCAATTTAGTGGAGAGAGTTGGTATAAATAAAATAAACAGTAGTTGAATAGTTTCTCCACCTTAAATGGGTGGTTCCAATGGGTAACAAGACCAGGTGGTCCACACCAAAACTGTCCTCCCAAGGGAGGTTATGTTCAGGTAGGTCACACCACCATAACCTATCTTTGGAGGTTAAGGTGTGGTGGCCCCCACCTCCTACCTCCATTTAAAGGTTTTATCCAACAAGAATTAAAAAAAATCCTCCACTTTATTTTTTTAATTAATCATAAAAACCCAAAAACTAACTTATAAACTCGACCCAATTCCATCGAAGTGAAAGTTTTCTTAAGCGAATATCGGCGCTGCTAGTTCAAAGGTTTCCTCAGATTTCAATTATGAGCACCTGTACAAATTTTATAATGTCTCGCTCATACGTTTACTGAACGTACCCAAAAAAACTTCATAAATTGATTCCGGGCACATCGGGCCTGAAAATCAAGCGCCGTAAATTTTTGAATACTCATAAAAATCCCATGATTTTTAAATAAAATTCCGCAGAATTTCCAAATCTTTACACATAAGGTAATGGATCATGGTTAATACTATCTGATTTCAAACTAATAACTATAAAATGGATAGACTCTTTTAATAAAAATTCTAAACCCTGGGGTCACACTCTAGACATTCCTGTACTATATAGGCAATCTATATTTCATATTTTCAATTGTAAAATCAAAATTTAAAAAAAAAAACATCTTCAGAGGTTTAGGATCATGAAACTTTTATCTAATTGTGGTCCTATAGATGTCCAAAAACTCAATCTCACCTCAAATACTCCACCAATATCCCTTTAAACACGAGTATGTCCTTGGATAACTCAATGTAACAGATTTTGGAAAATCATATCCATATAGAAAATGATAAAATTAGATATATTTTATAGAAAAAACACCCCTATCATTACATGTATATACCCTCTCTCATTTTTCTATGAGACTACTTCACATGTATATCTCAAAGACCATTATTGTTTTAATTTACTTTTCCTATTTCCAACTATACACATAGCTACATTTTTATATAGTCAATTCTAAGACATCGCTTTGTTAGAAAATATTTAAATCTTTCACAGAGTGTAAACATCAATTACCTATTATAGTTTTCCATATATTTTTCTTTCTACATTAGATATTCAACTTATTTTTATTAATTACATAAAATTAGAATATATTTATGTATCCTCTTAATTTTATTATTGTTTTATATAATATACATTAATATGATTGTAGTATAAAATTAATCTCTACCACCTTTGGAATTTCTCATTATGATACGATTCTTTCATCCTATGATAACATTATATTTTTTAACATATCATGTACTATATAGATATTTAGTCTATATATCATAATATAAATTTATTTTAATCTATAACAACCATATGGTAATATTTTTAGAAGATGATAAATTTAAAATAATCAAAACCACTAAATTGAAATAATGTATTATAATGTATAAAACAAGCCTTCAAGGCATTATATATTTAAAAAATATAAATAAATAAATTCCATTGAATATAAGTGATATGGAGTTGGGTAATATTATATATTTCACTTATAGATTCATATTTTTGTATACATTGGTTTGTTAAATTTGAATCAGAATGGAGAGAAAATAAACTGATACATAAGATAATTATATTGAATCCCAATTTCAAATTTTTGAGACATATTTCAAATTATTCACTTATTTATATATAATATTTTTAATTACAATAGATTATTATCTTTTATCAAACATAATATATTATTAATCTAATTTAAAATTAAATCACATGTTCTCTATCCAAGTGAATTTGATTCATTGAATATCACATTTCTTGATTTGAAACAAAATTTCTATTATATAATTTATGTACTTATTTTCTTGATTTTGATATTTAAATATAATGTTAAATATATCATACTATTTTTTTATATTATAATACCACTTATATATGTGGTTCTGCTTATCTATTACATAATATCTTTATTGATATACTCTTATTTCATATAGCATGGTCTTATTCTGGAATTTTCGATCTATTACATATTATTTATTCAATAATTCAAATTGTTTTTTATATTTACATTAATATTTTTAAATCAATTATATTTAATTTATGTCCATATTTATTTAATTTTGGATTTATATTTCTTAATATAATTGTTTGTAATAGTCTTGTTTCTAATAACACACTCAATTGGATAATTTTTATTGAAAAATTCTTCATCTGGGGAAACTGTATAATCCTTCTATATTTAAACCCAACTACTTAATTTTTTATTAGTTTTTTCTTCAGTTTTATAGGAATTAAGGCCTTTCCAGAGGTTATTGGTTTGAAAATACTATAAAATGGTTTCATGTAAGTGGAGAAAAACATATCTTTTCTTTAGATTCTTGAAACTGTCTAATATATATCAATATTTTTTATATAAATTTAATAATGTTCTTGTATTTACTTCAATTACTTATGAAAATATTCCATTACCTTTTAAAAAAAATTCAATGCTTTAAACTGAATATTTTTTTTCCAAAAAGATTATTTTATTACTTTAAAAAATGAGTAAATGGTATTTCATTTCTAATGTTTCCCACATTAACACAATTATTTTATTTTATTATTTTTTAATTAATGAAGTTTCCTCTTCTGGATTTCAAGTTTTCCATATTAATTTATATTCTGAATTTATTTTGTATCAATTATTTTAAAACAAATGTTTAATTTATCAAAATAAAACTTAATGGTATTTAATTCACTATTATATATTTTATCATCCAGTATATATTTTTTATCATTAGTATTATTTATTTTTAATGTTTAATTATTTTAAATTAATTTTAATATAATTTTTTTAATTATCTTTTTTAATCCTCAATAAGTTGTATTTTTGTGACTTATATTTTTTTAGTCCACTGATAAAAAATATTTATGAAAGTTATTTTTAAGTTTTTTTAAAATTTTCTAATCAAAATATAAAATAGAATTTTCAAATTATTTTTGGTTTTTTAGATTATCCCTTAAATTCTATTATGATGTTTTTATTTTTGGATAATTATCTTTCGGTATCAAAAAATCCACTTCCTTTTAACTTATTACATGATACCAGTCAAAAGTATTATGTATCCCATACTCTAATAATTATATTTTTCAATATCTTATTGTCATTTTTATGCCTCACTATGTATATACACTAATGATAACATCCATATTATTTCATTACATGGATTATGATAAATTTTCATCCATATTATTATTAAACACATTTATTTTTTAGTATAATTAAGCTTTGTTGAGATTATGAATGTTATGTGTCACCCATATTCATGTACATATATTGATGTAATGGACAGTCCCAAATTTTTATACAATTATAATGAATTGGGTATTGTTTTAATTTAAATGAGATTATTTTTAATTGATTTGGGAGTAAACTATATCTACAATGGGAATTATTAAAAATTGTTATTTTTCCATGGATGTATTCCTTGACTTACACCTATGATGTCATGTTTTATGTTGTTTCCACATTATTGTGAAGTAATTATGCTATTATATATTATTATTTATAAACAAATCCATATGATATAATCATTGACTTATGATATAATTATTATTAGTAATGATTTATTTTCGATGTGTACTATGAAATTAATTATCTACCATACCAAGAGGTTTATAATATTATAACATCCGATTTACAACAATTATCAATTATGTTTAACCATACTGAGTGTTTGATCTCTACAATCATATTTATTAATTTTCCAAATATATTAAGGTGTTTACTGTATATGAATGGATTCAAAAATTGTTTTCTTGTGTAATTATGTGGTTCATGATGAAGAATCATTTAAATTTTATATTCTTTAATTTATGTTAAAAAATTCCCAATTTAGGTGAATGATATATGTTTTTTTGTTAACAATTTTTCTTAATTAAAAGAATA
The DNA here is from genome assembly GCA_963277665.1 of Viscum album. Taxonomy (NCBI): domain Eukaryota; kingdom Viridiplantae; phylum Streptophyta; class Magnoliopsida; order Santalales; family Viscaceae; genus Viscum; species Viscum album. The sequence goes on from OY728163.1 coordinate 1,882,869,406, forward strand.
AAAAAACTGAAGTTGTATATGTTATGTATTTTAATAAAATAAAATTATTTTAATTTTAATTATGGACGGTTAATTTTTGATTTCATTAGTTGGAATCAAGAAAATTTTAAAAGAATATATTATATAGACCATATTTAGATGTATAGTTTTTATGCAGCTTGATAGGTATCAAATTAGGGTTCAAATAAAAATTTAGATTATGATGTCACTTGATGACGATAAGATAAGATTTGTGGACACTATCATTGGAAAATAAGTAGAATTTTGATCAAAATTTTAATTCATAGATACCCCTTTTGAGGTATTATTTAAATGGATATTATAGTGGTTAATGATATATTGTAAATTTATCTAGGGTTGTTTTTGATAAATAGATGATTGTGGTATAAAATAACATTTGGTTTAATATTTTTTTAATATTTATACAATGATAGATAATTAGGGTAATAGTTTTATCAAATTTTTTAATATGTATTGAATAATATATATAACATTACAATGTTAAACATGATCTTGAGATAAAGAAACTCAACTTATATTGAAAAAATATTATTATAATTTTGGGATTATTTATTATAAAGATATATTCATTAAAAAGTGTTTTAATTTTGGTCTTAAAGGGTTTGTTGATTTCTAAGAGTATAAGATTCAATGAATTTTTGGTTTGTAATGTAGTAAGAAATATATTTTAAAAGGTAAATAATTTTACGATACATTACTTGAAACCATTTTTTAAATTATAATAATAATAAAACATCTCAAATGTTGGTTAATGTATAAGTTATATGGTTTTATATATTTTACATTTTTTAGAAGATAAAATATGGGGAAATATACTCTAACTCAGATACACCTATGGGTGATAGGCAAGAATAATATTGGAAGATTATTAACTCTTACCTCTAAAGATTCACAACAAGAGGGATAAATAGAACACCTACTATAATACACCCACACGAAGTGATTTATATAATTGAAGTGATATTTAGGAACATTTTTTTATGGATTTTAAGGTATATATAAATCATGATTTATAACATATTGGGAATTCCCTAATTTAATTTCATTGGTAATAAAAATTAAAACATTAAGCAAATAATTTTTTACTATGGGTATAATATAACACTAAAAGATTTTTATACGTGAATATTTTTAAATAATTATTATATTGAATATCTTATATCTCGTTAAACCCTAAAAAATATACTAATATACATTGTAATGAAATATAATTTGTTATACATAATTATTAAAAAAAGTTCAATTATAAATATAAATATTATAGGATGTGTAAGAACATAAAGAAAAAAGTAATTTAAATTGATTTATTTTTATTTAATAAATACTTTTAATATTGTTTTTTTAAATAGTGTTTTAATGAAAATAAATTGAAGAATTTTATTAATTAATGTATAATTTTTTAATTTCAATGGGATGTTACTAAAATCATTTAGTGTTAAAATTGAACATTGTTCAAATATTTTTATTTCTCAAAATAATAAGTATTTTAAACATAATATATTTATTTTAAAATAATTTAAGTGGTATTTTTGTTAAAATTAATAATCAATAAGCTAATATATTAACATTAATTACATTATTAATTTAAAATAATTAAGATTTAGAAAACATAATTTTAAATAATACAATCTCTTTAATAAAAATATATTTCATTATATTTTATGTTTTCACGTAAATGATAAATTCAAAAACATTAAAAATTGAGTATGATAAATAAAATATATCATTTTTTTGGAATTATCTTGTTAAAAAAAAGTTTTTCTGAATTTATTATATTTTAATAAGGAATTTCTTTTTGTGAATACTAAAAAGTATAGGTTTTTATAAATAACAAATCATTTATGACATATTCTTGATGTAGCCATGACATAAAAATTTATGAATTTATTTTATACAATAGGGATATATATATTTTTGAATAAATATTACAAGAAAAAAATATGAATAATATAGAAATATTTTTTGGAATATTATAAAATAATTTATATTTCAAACTAATAAAATATTATTTTTCATTCTTTAAATTCAACTAGGTGGTTACATGATAAAATTATGTTGTTTCTTAGTTTTTATTTAAAATAAAAAAAAATAGTTTCATTATAAACTAATATTTTTAATTAGAAAAAATAGTTTTAGAAATTATTTTTTGAAAATTATAAAATAATTTTTAATTGAACCCAAAATACATGTATTCTTATTATAAAAACCCCTCTCATTTTCCTTACAAAATCAATTTCCATCCATTTCATTAACACCATGATATTCCCATATCTGTTATCCTAAGTCTCAATTTATCATTAAGAATTTCATAGAAAAACTCAACCTCAAGAGTTTAATGAATTTCAGATTAGTAAATCTCCCATGAAGAGATATTCCTAATTCCATTTCAATTTATTCTATCTCTTTATATTTTTAATCTCGAAATAAATTTCCTTTTTTCACCATCTTAAAATTTTAATATACATTTATACAACATAATCATTATATTATTTTATCAGTTTATAAATTTCAATAAATATATATATCATTCCCTCCCCTCTTCATTTAAATTACCCCATTGATGGACAATTTCAACTACTACTGTGAACATTATTAATTCTATAATAATCACCACTTACAAAGAGAATTAGATTGTATTATGTAATATTAATGTTATTAAATAATTTCTCAGATTTTTTAAATTATTATACTAATTTTTATATTATATATAACCCAATAAAAAAATCAATACACAATGGGATATTTTAAAAGAAAACATATTTTTTGATAGTAATATCTTAAAAGGAAATAAAAATACATAAAATCCCTTGAATATATAGTTCCAGGAAGAAAAATATATTATAAATCAATAATTTATTAATTTTTAAAAATTTAAAAATTTACCATATAGTGGATTCACATATGATGAAAAAATATAAGGCATAAGGTATGTGATAATTCTCTCAATATAAATTTACAGAGTGGTATGTGAATTTATATACCTAATTTTCATAGAAATGGAATAATTACTACCCAATGACATATTTTACCATAAATATACTATTATTTGTATTTTTATAAATTCTATTTCATGAACTATTTCAATTTTCTATTTATACATAACCAAACCATTATAATTATTCTAAAGGAAATATACTTTCAATGATTAATATCTTCTCATCATTGATTTTCTATAAAAATATATATTTAAACTATATCCTCTGTTTTTTAATTTTTTTCCCTCAAACTATTTTAAGTGTATTTAAAATTATTTCTCATGTTCTCTTTAGTTATATATTCTCACTTCATATGATATACTAAATGTATGTTTGTACCTTCCATGTCTCTAATCAAATCATGTATTTTCTATAAATTCTAAATTTTATCTACTTTGTGTGAAATTAATATTATTTATTATTTTCATTGCTATTATAGATTAATTTTTGATGGATTTATCATCTCTGTTTCTTCATTATTGATTCATATTTCATTCCGTACTTTATTTTAATTGGTTATAATTCCAATATTTGATTTAAATTAGTTTTGGTAATTACTATGATTCCATATGGGAGACTATATAATATTAATCTCTAAAAACATGCCTAGTATGTTCTAATTTACTTTTTATTAGGTTTTAAATGTATTCGCATATTCTTTCTTTCCATTGGATCATAATTATATAGAATTGTTAGCTATAATTGAATATGTCTATACCACTTAATTAAAATTATGAGAAATTCTATTCCTCTTCCATAATCATTACATTAGTACACGAATTATATAATATCAACTTCAATGATTGTAAAATGTTATCATCTAGTACCTTATATAATATTTTACAACATATAAAACAAATATATTTACATTACTTCATACATTTTATTTTTAATATTCATGCAAATAAATATAAACTTATCATATATTTAATGAATCCCACATAATAGTATTATCTTAATATTAAAATTGTTTTCTATAATAATGCCTCTATAATATGTTTTCATAGAATCTTAGTTAATATAGTTTCATTTTTTTTATATTTTTTTAAACAAATGATGTTTTAGAATAATAAAAATGATATTTCATTCCATGTATGTAATGTTTTACAATACACCCCATATATCTTATCACTATATTTTTTCAATTATTCCATGTTTTAAATTCATTTAGACTAAATTTTACTAAATTTCTCCTTTCATTCTATTGAAATTTTTTTTAAATATTTTATTTTCATTTAATCTATTTTGTTTATCCCAACTTTGTTAAATACCAAGAGAGGGAGGAACAATCGGGGTTTGATAGATTAAAATAATAACCTCTTCAAATATTATTTCATCATTAAACAATTAAATATTTTCTCCCTTTACTTAATAAATTTAAGATAAAAATAAAGACATACATGAGATGAAAACAATTTCTTACTCCACCCACACTAGGATACGTACAAGGAGAATGAAATGTCAATATTCCTATTTACCAAATCTAGTAACATGAAAAACTATTAAAATGTTCATAGTAGATTCATTATCCGTCAGGGTTAAAAACCAATCCTATTTAAAAACCCCAATGCTCGATATAATAATGTGTCCAAATTTCTCTTTTAGATGATTGTTCTTTGGATTACATCAATCAATCAAAATTACTCCACATTATTAAATCATTACATTCAACATTCATCCACATGATGAATACCCATTAACAACATAATTATTAGTAAATAACTATACGATCACATAGATTTGGTTTCCATGAAACTTTTTCATGAATTACATGCAATTTTGACAACTTTCACAAAAAAAATTATATTTTCTTGCAGAAGACCATCTTATATGAAAATTTCTAGTGTAGTTCAAAAACATCCAACATTTAAAAAAAATTGGATTATAGTGATACTGCTTTTCTCTTTTAGAAAAATGAAAAATTTCTGAGAGAAATTCATAAGCATTGGGGAAAAGAATATACGTTCATGAAAATATTTCATAATTCAGATCCCTACCATTCTATTGGGGTTTATTAGTAGAAATAAGTATTGTAGCCTCTTCATTAAAAGAAAGGATATCCTTGTATAGAACTTACTATACTCATAACTTCCTCCAAGATCTGAACATAATATTTTGTTTTCACTTTTGGCACATAACACTTTATCCAATTCACGAGAGTTCAAAACTCTTCATGTTTCATGGAACTCCAACAGTCATGTTGCTTCAGTGCATTCATGCTACACAACCCTTTGTCATATGTTGATGTGATGATCCTAGACCATTACATGAATAATCAATTTTTTTATCACATCCATAGAATTCAATACATTAAAAGAGATCATTATCTACATAACTTAACAACAATATCTTTTGAACTAATCATCTGATATTTTAATGCAATTTGTAAACAAAAAAATCATAAAACATAGAATGCTATATTTATGGATGTTTTAACAATGTCAAAAAAATATGGAAAATTATTTTTTCAATTTCACATCAATTTTCCTATCAAAAACAAAAACCCATTATACCTTTTCGAGTTATGTATCATGAATTAGGTGAAAAAAATAACTGATTTTTTCCATTACAATGATGAAACATGTAGTATAAAATAATCCATTTATTGTTCTCTTGTTTATGTTTCACCTTTCCAAAATTAGAAGTAACTCAACTACTTGTAAATGTTTTCTTCTTCTTTGGGAAAATCCTTTAATCATTATTATAAATTACTGGGGATATAATCTAATAATTCCATCCATACTATTTCACATCATGTCTGATGATCTTGTTTTTTAGGAATCACCATGAATTGAATTTCATTCTCATGTAAATTATTCTTTTATAACATATAAATGTTTTCATATAAGGAACAAAAATTAGTGTATATAATGTGATTCTTTCCATAGGTTCACAATTATATTTCCCTATAATTATATAGGTAATTATTTTTGTCTCATAACTTGATATTTAATGTATTTTTAAGTAAACACAATCCACTATAAGAAATTTTCAATAATTTTATTTTTTTTATGATGAGCCTTCCCATATTCTAATAATTTGATTATTTATATTTTTTAACATTATTAGAAATTAATGGTCATAAGATAACTAATTTTTTTATTCCAAAATAATTATGTTTTAATTAAAATATTAATAACCATATTTTATTAGGCATGATTCACTAGTTATGTTTTTGTGTACCATAAAAATATTCTCATAATAATAGATTTTTTATATGGTCCTTATGATCATAGATTGTTATTCATATTTTTACCTAGTGATAGATATTGAGCTCTCCCATATTATGTTTTCATTTCCCCAGGTTTTAAAAATTAGTAATAGTAATGATATATAAAGAATGATTTCAAGTGTGTATAATATTCATAGAGATGGTGAATACTTATTACAATGTATGGAATAATTATATTAATGAAAAAATATCACAATTGAATAGAAATATATTGGTTTTATCATATAGTTTTTTCTCATATAACCTAAATATTTTAAAATAAAACTTCATATGTTTGTTACTAATTTTTTTATTGATATTACCAATATATATATATTTATCTTTTCATCACATCAGTTGTAATATATTAATTAATAAACTGAAATTTTTTAACCCCACATCTGGGAGTATGGGTCTAGGGAATCCCAATTTTCTTTAAAATAAATTATACTTTATGTGATCCAATATAAATTATTATTCAATAAATATAAAAATTATTAAAAGTTTCTTTCCATTTAAGGTTTTTAGAGGCGAGACATGACGTTTTTCTATAACTGATGTTATTAATGTGCATTTATTATATTGACTCATAATTACTCACAAATTCTTTTTAGATCCGGATAACCCAATGTATTTATTTGGGTGATCTAGATTGATGTTACACCTAATTATATTACTACATCGCCTAAGGACACTTAATATACTTCTTGCCCTCATTAGTTGAATGTTGTTACATGAATAATTTATGTAGAATATTTATTTTCCTTGGTTTATTTATTTTTTCATTATAATGAATCAAAACTTAGTTAGGAAATAAATTATATATGAAATGAACCAAACTAATATGAATGTATTCACTCATAATGGAGAAAGAAGAAAAAGGGATATTGATGAATATATTACCATAATGATTAGACCATGAGTTATTTACCCAACACATAACCTGAAAATTTATTAAAATTAAAGGTAGAATCAAGTTGATGGAATAATATAAAATGTGTTATAACTATACTAAGATATAGATATTAAAAATTTTAGAGGTAGAAACTAAAATGCTTCACGTTCATCATCCAGGGATGTGAAATACAGAGGCAACACAATTGGATCTCATATTCTTCCCATCATCCTTTTTGTTTTGGATTAATAGCCTAAATCATAAGATTTGGTATTTTTATCCATTAAAATATCAACCAAATGTTTCTCTAACAAGACCCAAAACCTTTTAAACATGGAGGTGATTCTCTAAAATAATAAATTGATCCCTCCTATCTTCTTTGTAAATTATCATATATGGTAAAATATACATAAAAATAGACAATAATAGTGATTTTATGGTTCATAAATATTGGTAATAAAGTACAATTATTTTCATTAATATCCATTCTCATTACAAGAATTTCATATTTGATGATAGTGTGATAGTTTTGTTCGGTGCCATATAATCAGTTGCAGCAACTTGTTAGCCACATAAGTAATAAAATATAAAATATTCAATACCTAGAGTGGATTTTATAAACCTAAATTTTTTTTATAAACAAAAAATGCATTGTATCTGATACAATACTTCCTAGAAATCGATTTCTCCTAATTCCACAATCACTCAAAATCCCTGATAGTAGTACTATTTAATGGAAAATAATTGATTGAAACCAACACATCATCAAGATTAAATATCAATAGATATAGAAATATATATTATATAAATTGGATTATTATATACCATTGATAATTACATCTCTTCAATTTATTTTAATTAATATAGGAAAATAAAAAATGAATAGTATTTTTAAATATAAGAACTCAAGAATGAATCGATGTTAGTATAACAAACATATAAGGACAAATGAAATCATTATGTTAGAAATCATATTATAATGTACCAAATGATTGTAATAAGATTGATATGTCTTTATTATAAAATATGAAAAAACGATGTTATAGAATGAAATTATTTAAAATACAAATTATATGATAATTATCAATGGGTTCAAATTCATTTGATATAATTCTACTAAAAACCACAAATCCCTCAAATTAATGATATACAGTTGATCAAAATAATGTTTATTATGAAGTGTTAAAAATATTTATTTATTTTCATTATAAATAATTTATTTGAAGTGAAATAAATTATTTTCAAATAGATTTAAAGGTTACTAATTGACATGAAAAGATATTACAGATTGTATTTGAATGATTTTTATTAATGAATTTTTTTTGTTAAATTTGTCAATTTTAAAGAAAGATAACTGTTAATTTTTTCAATAATCCTATTTATTGAATATTAAAATAAATTAAAAACATACAATACATAATTAATTAATTATAAGAAATATGAATTTGTTATCTATGGATAAACATAAATTTTATGTTTTATTTTTTTTAAATTTACGTTTTTTAGAAGATAAATTGCATTTTATTGAATAACTAATCATAGGAAATTCATTTTTGAAATATATAAATAAATGAATATAATCTCATTGGATATTAAGAAGTTATTAAATATGATGAGTATTTTGACATAAAATTATTTTTTTCTAAACTATTTTCCTTTATATATATTTTTTCATTTTCTCAAATTAAATACATGTGTATTAAAGAAAGATGTTGGTTAATTAAATTGATTATATATAAATAGATTAAAAATTATAAATCATGTAATTATCATTACCAATGAATAAATTAAAATTAATAAATTTTTATTCTTCCTAATACTTTCATAAAAAATCAATTTTTGTGTTATTAATAAAAATATTAAAATTAATTTTTTGCATATTTTTACATTTACATTAATTATATTATTTTAATATTTTGAATCGTCATATCTAATTTCCAAATTAATTTTATTTTAATTTTTATGAATAAAAATAATTTTCCACTGTAAATTTGGGGATTATGTTAGAAAATATCAAAAATGCATATCGCTTTATGAGTATAATATGGAATAATAAACCTCCCATTATCTTATATTGAATATGTTTCCACACTAGATTCAGATTCCTTGAAAATATGATTTTATTGACATTAAGTAATTCTTACGTGAAAAAGTGTATAAATTTCACTCTAATAAATAAAACCTCATCTCCCCACAAAGACCCAAACATTTCATTTTATTTTACAATAAATTATTTTCTAAATTACATCCAAAATAATACTCTCCCTTTATTTGTAACCTCTTTTCATGTGAGAAATTAACAAATAAATCACTTCTACAAATCTATCCAAGTTTTCATTAATGTCTTCCTCAAAATTTTAATCCTCAACATTATCAATCATCTTTTGATACATCAACCGCCTACTATAAAAATAGAACTACAAAATCCATGAAATTTTATTTCAATCTTATAGCTTATTAAAAATTTATTTTAGTACTACAAATTAGTATGTCTATATACATTCAATTTTTATGATGTTTTCTTATATATTATGGTTTTATTTTAATACGAATAATGTTATAGAATTTATATATAGTATTACAAAGAAATCATAAATTTTGATAAAATTTTTTAATATTAAAAAAGATATTTTTTTAATATTTCATGAATTTCTATATTTGACTTTATATTGCCCACATCATTGAATTATATTTTTAATTCATTCATCACTGACAATGACATTTTTTTGAATTTTCAGATAACTAAACCCATATATTGAATGATATGACCATGAGAGTCTATAACTACATCAAAAAAATATGTTAAACCTTCTTAAACATTATAACTATGAAAACCCCATATATTGAAGATGACATCAAAACTAGAAAATTAAACCATGCTTGAAAAGTTCAAAATTTTACCCAAATGTATCATTTTTAATAATAAATAGTTAATATATAATATTTTGAAAGTAAATTAAATTGACATGAATAATGTTCGTATACATATTATCATTAAACATAAATTTATTTTATTACGAGATAGAGGTCTTCCAACCTAATAAAATTCCTTGGTAAGGGTTTCCTTTTGAATCACACATTGAATTTGAGATTATATATGTCTAAATACCTATTTGGGAAAGTAATATATACATTCACTTTAAAACCCAATATATTTTAAAACATTCTATTATGTATGAGTTTTATATGACATATTATAAATTTAACCACAATTTTCCTTCAATTCCATCAAATTATTTACCATAAATAGGTTGAAAAATATCACTTATTTCGAGTTGTGAATATTTATGCTCAAATTTATTATGTTTTATTTTGTTTTATGAATATATATTTATATTATTTTAAGATTTGTTATAGAAATACTGTTTTTAAAATGAAGTCAATTAAAAAAATTAAGAGAGTATTATTTTTAAATTTACTTACAAGGACATTTTTCTGGTCATTAAATTCTATTTGTAATGTGTAAAAATAATATAATTTTAAAAAAATCAGCCTAAACACATTTTCACTCCGTATTCTATAGTTTATTTATTATTATTCAATTCGACGATGTTATGGTTATACAATTTAATTATTATTCTTGTAGTATATAAATAACTTCCTCTAAGAAAAAAAAATCAACCCATAGTATTTGATATTTATGAAAATAAATTAATGAAATTTTATAATAAAACATAAAAGCATTTTTCTCATATATAAAAACATTCATTTATGATTTTATTCATAACTACTGAAGTTATTGGTAGATAAAGTAAACCATGTTTCTCTATATTTCATAGTATCATAACATATTGTTGTATTTAGAAAAATTATTTATTTATTATATTTCAATTAAAATATGATGGAATTATGAATGTATTTATGTTCATATGCCACACATATGTATGGTTTTCATTATTTTATGGGTGGTCCGCAATTATATATCCATTAATTTTATTAGTTAACTAATTTTTATCTTACAGGATGAAAATTAAGGTATCAATAACCATACCATTAATACATAGATATAAAATATCAAAAAAACAATCCATGAAAAAATGTTACAGTTATAGTTCTATTAGAAACAAGGATATATAAACTACATCTTCATAAAAGATATATATCCTCTCCCATAAATTCCTTCATAACTATAACTATTCAAAAATATTATATACTTAATATATTTCATCATAAACTATGGAATGGAAGCATAATGAAGGGTGAGATCAGATTCTAATTAAGCTTTACCAAGGGTTATATCAATGGTTACATAAACATCACATGGACATAAGGGTGTGTGAAAATCAAAATATCATTGGAAAATCCTACTTTATATATTTTAAATCAATATCATGAGTCATTGAATAAATATTGGTAGTTCATATGATATGAATAATAAAGAAACAATTAAACATTATCTATGAGACAATACCAGTTGTATAAGACATATTTTTTCTCATTCATATAATATTATATCCTTCTAAAAATTTATAAATATAAACAGGTTCACTCATCATGTTGAAGACATGGATTTAGTCCCTCGAATAATCTTATCGATACAAAAATGTATCCATATCTAATCATATAGACATAAATGAAAAGACTATGAATAAATATCTGCATAGGAAAATTTGGACCATTATTAATCTTATACACATTTATTTTACGTCTATTCATAAATTTTTACTCATGATTACCATGTCTATGTATGACATTATAAACATGAAATTTAGTTTCTATATAACATATTTACCTCAGGAGTTGTCCATATATACCCACTTTATTGCTGGGAGATATAGGTTTGACCAATAACATAATGAAAAATCATAAATATGAATTCCAAAATATCATAAAACATTCTTCATATCATAAAACATGAAAAAATATTATATACTATTCATCGTAGCATAACCCATGGAAGAGAAATATATTTCATAAATATATCATCAATTCATGATAGTATAAGTCGTGAAAAATTAACTAATTTCATGATGAAAATGTAATAATAAACATAAATTTTTTTAATAAATAATAAGGTTGGTATGATTTGTTCTTATCCATAGTAAATCATATATAACAACAAAGGATGTCATATTATATGGAAATGTTTTTGAAAAATAAATTGAAATATTTCATTATGAAAAGTCCTTTCAAATTTGAAATTACCTTTTTGAAACATAATTTTTTTTTCAATTACAAGGTGATATATTTCCACAAAAAATAACATTGGAAACATGTAATGGAAGAATAATATCATCAATCATTCATAAAGGTGTGATTTTCCATTCAATATATATATATTAAAATAAAACATTCCTTTCACAGTTTTGTAAAAAAATTTATAAATATACATCATTCTTAAAACAAAATAAAATTCCCATTAAATAAATTTTTTAAAAATAAAAGGAGGTTAAAAATTTAATCGAACATTAGTAATAGATTGGTATAAAATTTTGTTAATTTTCTTTGGAAACAATTGTTTGGGAAGAAATTATTTCTCACCAAATAAAAAAATAGTTATTTTTCATTAAAAATATTGTTTCCATTTATTGTGTATTTAACATGATTAAAATGAATTTAAACATTAATTCTCATGAAACAAACTATTGTTGAGTCAATAAGGTTTTCCTTATGACTTTTCCATTCCTTCTTGTTTTGAAAATCACAAACACCTTATCTTTAAGGAAAAATGCTTTCTTAAGGAAAATTGCTTTTATAAGGAAAAATGCTTTCTTAAGGAAAATCGCTTTTATAAGAAAAATTTATCCTTATCATATTTTCATTAATATTTTTCTTAAGTGTGAGATTCGGATTCACTTTCTCAGAGTCATAAAAACTTTGATATAAAAGCATTCTGTTTTTAGGATTCGGTTCTGGACAAGAACTATAAGGAAGTTTCATTCCGAATTCCGGATATGAATTCTGACTTAGTTCTATTCCAGATTCAGGATACTAATTCTGAAGAAGAATTCTCATTACGAATTCTAATGAAGAAGTCCCATTCCGAATTCTCATTACGAATTCTGAAGAAGAATTCTCATTACGAATTCTGAAGAAGAATTCTCATTACGAATTCCAATGAAGAATTCTCATTACGAATTCTAATGAAGAAATCTCATTCCAAATTCTCATTACGAATTCTGATGACGAATTCTCATTACGATTTCTGATGACGAATTTCTATTCCGAATTCCTACTCCGAATTCTCATTCCGAATTCTCCTATTAAACAGAATCTGATTTTCATTGTTTTATACACTCTGAATTTATTCACTCCGAACCTTCACTCCGAAATTTCTATTCCGAACTTTTATGTTAGAATTTAAAACGATGTCGTACATTCTGTTACACTTGTTTTGTTATAAAACGATGTCGTCCATTTTGGAATAAACTAACCGTTGTCTAAGTGACACGTGTACAGGTCCCTCCGAACTTTAAGGAAAATATGACCGTTGGAGAGGAGCCGACCTTACCTATAAATAGGAGCTCATTTGAAAGAGCTCGCTGTTGATGAATAGCTAATGGTTGATGCATATGCTGATTGCTGAATAAGTGCTTACATGCTGTTGAAGTGATTTCTAGAGAGAGAGTCTCTTATTAACTCTCAGAGCTTCGTGCGACTCCGAATGTTGGTGATTACATTCGAGGGCTTCCGGGGATAGGATGACAGAGGTGCCGACTACCTTAAAGATCGAGGGCTTTCTTGCTGAGAAAGACAGAGGTTCCGACTACCTTAAAGATCGAGGGATTTCTTGCTGAGAAAGACAGAGGTTGCCAACTACCTTGAAGTTGAGGGCTTGCGGGGATAGCAAGACAGAGACACAGATCTTCGTATCGAGGGCTTACCCTGGTGTGGGTAAGACAGACTTGCTTGAAAGTATAAATCAAAGGACCTTTATCCAAGGTTGATGGATACCCTTCTCTTTGGGTTAAAAGACTATTATCTTGTTACTAGTAGTTTTACTACTTGTCTTTATTCCGCTGCATTTTGTATCTTAAGGAAAGTATAACTTTCTTATACTTCCTTACTTACTCTGATTAGTTTAGATTCTATACGCTTTAAGGTAGAATTTCATATTGTAACTTTTGTTAAGTTTCAATCTCCGGAATCATATTTCCGGAACCTACTTTTGGAATCCCTTTCCAAGTTCAGTTCGGTGTTAGAGGTGTTGTGAATTTACTTAGTTTAACTTTGTTAAACTTAGCTCTTTCCTTTTCTTAAGGAAACTTTAGTTGTTCATAACTAACTTTAAAGATTCCAAAGGAATTTTTAAAGTATACAATTCACCCCCCCCCCCTCTTGTATATTGAGCATCTCATTTTATATTTCGATCCTACAATTGGTATCAGAGGTTGGAAACCTCTTACTCTATACCATTCATACATTTGGTATCAGAGCCAAGGTTACTGAAATACTTGTACTCACATACAAGTTTTTCTTGCTCACTTTTCTATTCCGAACTTTGTCATTCCGATTTATCCATTCCGAATTTTTCTCATTCCGAACTTTTTGATTACGAATCTTTTACTATTAACAAGTTTGTTTCCAAGTTATTTTCAAGTATGGCAGGAATGAATGTTGGATCTATTGACAATCTGAATCCTACAAGACCACCTATCTTTGATGGTAATGATTATGAATACTAGAGAGATCGTATGAAGACTTTTGTTATCAATACGGGAGTAGATAACTTTGTCATGCTTACTGGTGACTATAAAATTCCTGACAAGGAAGTCAGAACCTTTACTAACCAGGAAAAGCAAGAATATCAACTCAACTATAAGGTACGCAATACTTTACTGTGTTCAATGACCAGAAATATATATAGCCAAATTTCTTCTTGTGAAGCAGCTAACTGTATATGGAAGAAGTTAGAGGTTACACACTTTGGAACTTCTAAGGTGATTGAGACTAGAAGAGCTATGCTTAGAGCTGAATATCATGGCTTCAATTTTCTTTATGGAGAACCTATCTGTAAAGTTCAAAAAAGATTTATGACAATCGTCAACAGTCTACAATCTATGGGAGAAAAAGGTTTAGATGATGAAGCTCTTGTGGACAAGATTATTGATATTATGCCCAATGAGTGGGAATCCAAGAGAACAGCTATAGATGAGAACAGGAAGGTCACTCAAATTACTCTTGATGAATTATTTGGAACTCTTCTACAACATGAGACAAGAATGAAGAGAGATGCTGACAACATCAAGAAGAAGAATGGAAATGGTACTGTTGCTTTTACTACAACTTCGAATCAGATCAAAGCTAAGACTCCTGAGAGAGTAACCAGATCCAAATCTAAGAAAGTCATTTTCCAATCCGAATCTAGTGAAAGTGAAGTTTCAGAAAATGAATTAGCCAATCTTGCTCGAAGGATGAACAAGATAGCTGGAAAGAGAAACATTCAATCCAAGTATAAGAAGAAGGACAGGAAATATAAGAAAGATGGAGAAGTAACTTGTTATGAATGTAAAAGAGCTGGACATATTAGACCTGATTGCCCTATGCTCAGAAAGAAAGAAAGGAAGGAAAGACATTCAGAAAAGAACAGGAAGAAGTATTACAAAGCCAAAGCTAAGAAAGTTCTGAAAGCTAATGACACCTGGAGTGCCAGTGGTGGTGACTCTTCAGATGAATCTTCTGAATATGAATCTTCAGGACAGAAGAATCATGGTCTTATAGCCAGATTACCTATTGAAAATCATTGTCTTATGGCTAAGGTATGAAATGCTGAAACATTGACCAATGTTTCTTTAAATCCTAATGATAGTAAGTATTATAACTCTTCTGATGAAGAATCATCTTCTGATGAGGAAAATACTTTACCTACTTATGAAGAAGTCTCTAGATTTGCTGAACTTCTTGAGATTGAGAACTCCAAACTCAACAAGAAACATGATAAGGCAAATTCTAGGAATTCTATTCTTACTAAAAAGATATCAGATCTTTCTAAAGATCTTGATAAGAAAAATGCTGATTTTGAAAATATTTCAAAAAATTTTGAGGAAGTAAGTTCTGAGAAGAACAAACTTTCTAAAGAATTAGAAAAAGTAATTTCTAATAAAAATGTTTTCGAGCCTAACTCTAGTTCAAAAACTAATGATTTTAAGGATAAAAACTTGATTGTAAAACTCAAGTCCGAAATTTATTCCTTAAAGAAGTGTTTATCAAACTTTACCCATGGTAAAGAAAATTTTGATAAGATGTATTCTCAAATAAGACCTTTAAGAAATAAATCCGGATTTGGTTATACCCAAGCAAAACCTGTTTTCAGCAACAATTATTTTGTTCCTCAAAGTGCCCCATTTTGTACCAAGTGTCAATGTGGTGGTCACTGGGCAAGAAATTGTTCTTTAAACAAAACCCAATCCTTAGGTTTTCATAAATCTTATTTTTCTAAGAAAATGTGGGTACCAAAAATTTTATTGTCTGGAAATCTCGGATCCAAACAAGTTTGGATTCCGAAAATCTAACTTTGTTATTAATTTCAGGAAAATAAAGAAAGTCCCAGCAACAATATTTGGTACATGGATAGTGGATGTTCCCGGCATATGACTGGTAACAAAAGATTTTTTGAAAAGATTATCAAAACGAAAGGAGGAAAGGTAACTTTCGGAGACAATGCTAAGGGAGAGATTGTTGGTATTGGTAATATAGTTATTTTGGGTAAAACCTTGATTTCAAATGTTCTTTTTGTTAAAGGTCTTAAGCACAACCTCATTAGCATAAGTCAGTTTTGTGTTGAAGGTTACCTTGTGAATTTTAGGAATGATAAATGCTTAGTTCACAATTCCAAGGAAGAATTTATTCTCTCAGCCAACAGGCAAGAGAATGTTTACACCTTAAACTTAGAAGACCTCAGAAGCCATGATTTACCTTGCCTACGTGCAATGGAAGATCATTCTTGGTTATGGCATAGATGATTAGGACACTGTAATCTTAGAAACCTATGTAAACTCTCTAAGAAGAAACTTGTTAAGGATCTAACGGAGCTTAGATTTGATTTTTCTAAAGTTTGTGATCCTTGTCAATATGGCAAGCAACACAAATCTAGTTTTAAGTCGATAGGTGAAGTCTCAACAACCGATGCATTACAGTTGGTGCATATGGATCTTTTTGGTCCAACACAAACTGGAAGCATTGGAGGCAAATACTATGTGTTTGTTCTTGTTGATGATTACACTAGATTTACATGGGTCTATTTTCTAGCAAGGAAATCTGAAGCTTTTTCTTATTTCAAAAGTTTTAGAGCCCAAGTTAAAAATGAGAAAAACCTTCCATTGAAAACTATTCATAGTGATCATGGAGGAGAATTTCAAAATTCTGATTTTGAAACTTTTTGTAGTAAGAAAGGTATTACTCACAACTTTTCAGCACCTAGAACTCCTCAACAGAATGGTGTAGTTGAAAGAAGAAATAGAATTCTTCAAGAGATAACTAGAACCATGTTGAGTGAATATTCTATTGCTAGACATTTCTGGGCTGAAGCTGTAAGTACTGCTTGTTATACTATAAATCGAGTTTTGATTAGACCTTTTCTTAATAAAACACCTTATGAGTTATGGAATGGTAGAAAACCTAGACTTTCCTACTTCAAGGTTTTTGGCTGCAAAGTATTCATCTTGAATACTAAAGATAACTTACATAAATTCGCACCAAAATCAGATGAAGGAATTTTCTTAGGTTATTCCACAACCTCTAAGGCTTATAGAGTTTTTAATAAAAATACTTGTACTGTTGAGGAAACAGTACATGTAAAATTTGATGAATCAGATCCTTTTGTTTTTAAAACCTCCCAACCTACATCCTCGGATGTGTTTTCAAAAACTGATTATCAACCGTTGATAGAAGAACCTTCTGATAAGGAAATTGTTCTAGAAGATACTTCTGAAACATTTACCCCAGAAGACTTTCTACCCTATGTTGATGAACAGGTTTTACAAAACCCAAATCAGGTGTTTCTTAAGAATCATCCCAGTGATAGTATCATTGGTGATGTAAATCAACCTGTAAGGACTAGAAGTTCCTTAAGAAATGAAGTAGAACATCTAGCATTTCTTTCCCAATTAGAGCCTAAAAGCACTGATGAGGCTTTAGGTGATGATGATTGGATCAAAGCAATGCAAGATGAACTAAATGAATTCGAAAGG
Source organism: Viscum album (assembly GCA_963277665.1). NCBI lineage: Eukaryota > Viridiplantae > Streptophyta > Magnoliopsida > Santalales > Viscaceae > Viscum > Viscum album. The sequence goes on from OY728163.1 coordinate 1,882,887,637, forward strand.
AAGAAAGTCTGGACCTTGGTTGAAAGACCTAAGGAAACTTCTGTTATTGGAGTAAAATGGGTTTTCAGAAATAAATGTGATGAAAATGGAGTCATTGTTAGAAATAAATCTAGACTTGTTGCTAAAGGCTATAATCAGCAAGAAGGAATAGACTATGAAGAAACCTATGCTCCAGTAGCTAGACTTGAATCTATCCGTATTCTACTTGCCTTTGCAGCATTCTTTAATTTCAAACTATTTCAAATGGATGTGAAATGTGCTTTTCTTAACAGTTATGTTCAAGAGGAAGTTTTTGTTGAACAACCTCCTGGCTTTGAAGATACAAAACATCCAGATCATGTTTTTAGACTTACCAAAGCTTTGTATGGCCTTAAACAAGCCCCACGAGCATGGTATGATAGACTTACTGGTTTTTTGCTTCAAAATAACTATGTTAAGGGAAATGTAGATCCAACCCTTTTTATAAAGAAAGATAAGAAAAATGTTTTGATTGTTCAAATTTATGTTGATGACATTATATTTGGTTCAACTCAGCAATCTTTGACTGACTCTTTTGCTAGTCTAATGAAATCTGAGTTTGAAATGAGTATGATGGGTGAGTTAACATTTTTTCTTGGTTTTCAAATTTCTCAAAAACCAGAAGGAACCTACATATCCCAACATAAGTATATTAAAGATCTTCTTAAAAAGTATGGTTATGACAACACTAAGAGTATAAGTACTCCTATTGGTACCTCAAACTCTTTAGATCTTGATGAATCTGGGAAACCAGTAGATCAAACATCTTTTAGAGGTATGATTGGAAGTTTACTTTACTTAACAGCTAGTCGACCAGACTTAATGTTTTCTGTATGCTTATGTGCAAGATATCAATCCAATCCTAAGGAATCTCACTTAAAGGCAGTAAAAAGAATTTTTCGCTACCTTAAGGGAACCATGGATCTAGGATTATTTTATACTTCTGGAAATGATTTTGTTCTAAAAAGCTTTTCTGATGCTGACTTTGGTGGATGTAGAATGGATAGGAAAAGTACATCCAGAACTTGTCATTTCTTAGGAGATTCATTAGTTTCTTGGTCATGCAAGAAGCAACACTCTGTTGCACTCTCCACTGCTGAAGCTGAATATGTAGCAGCTGGAAGTTGTTGTGCACAAGTGTTGTGGATGCAACACACACTCACAGACTATGGCTTGAGTTTTACTAAAACTCAAATTTTGTGTGATAACACAAGTGCCATTGCCCTAAGTAAAAACCCTGCACATCACTCTCGTGCAAAACACATAGATATTATGCATCACTTTCTTAGGGATCACACACTCAAAGGAGATATTATTCTTCAGTTTATCGGAACACAAGATCAACTTGCTGACATTTTCACAAAATCCTTGCCTTCTGATAGATTTGAATATATTAAACAAAAGTTAGGAATGATAACCGTAAGGTAATCTTCCTTAATTAACTTTCTGTTGAAAAAGTCTCCTTACAGTAATAAACTCCTTTTCATATGGGGAGTACATTTGTTTGTTTGTTTAACAAAGTTTTTCAAAATTTGTTTTCAAATTTTTCGGAATGAAAATTTCCGGAATGGAATTTCCGGAACAACAATTTTCCAGAAAGGATATTTTCGCACAGAATACTTCTGCAATGGAAGTATTTGTATTGAAAATTTCCGGAATGGAAAACTTTCGTACTGGTATTTTCATAATGGAACTTTGGTACTGAATCTTCCATAACAAGTTTTCGTATTTACTTTTTCATATTGAGTTTTTCGTATTGAGTTTTTCGTATTGAGTTTTCGTATTTACTTTTTTGTATTGATCTTTTTGTAGTCATCTTTATATTACCCATTACGAATAACTTTCCTAAGCTAATACGAAAGGTATGATTTCCTTACTGAAGTTTTCGTAATCATATTTTACTTGCTGGTAGTTTCTTGTATTTTGTTTTCAGATTATAGTCTTCTTAAATCTTTGTTTTAATAAAACCTCAAAAAGATCGGATTCAAGCTTTCAACCGTCAGATCTAATCGCAGATCATTCTAAACCGTTAGATCAACCGAGGAAGTTGAACCGTCATCCCAATGCCTATATAAAGGGGACCCTATTTTATCGTCCCACATCGATTTCAAGCTTTTGCGTGCTGAAGCTCTGACTCTCTGATTTAAGGCCATTCCGAACTACAGATTTTCAGTTCCGAACTTCAGTCTTCTCTGTTCCGAACTTCTCAGAGACTTCTAATCTGAATGTCTGCAGAGTTAGCTTCTCAAGAAATGTCTTCAACTAAGCCCATTTCACAGTGGTTAGTCTACAGAGAGAGGTTAGTTCATCCGAATTTCTTCAGCAACTATGATTCTATTATTTCAAAAAATATCAAGCTGAATGGCTGGGAAGGTGTTGCGATATCAAAAACCGGCAACCAAGATGAAGTCTACTCTGACTTGCTTGTCGAGTTTTATGAGTCAGTTGCTTTCTTCATGGAAGATAATAGAGAGAAGTTTTCCTTCAAATCGTATGGCAAGACATATAAGCTATCTTACACCAAGGCTGCAAGCTTGGTAGGGTTGAGTTATGAAGGTGAAGCTGAGTTTATCTCGCACGTTCTGCCAGACTCTTTGGGTAGTTTCAACAAGGATAAAGACTTAGAAATTCTCGGATTGGATGATGACAAGGCTCCGAAAATAGCAAGTCTTTCTACAAACTTCCGGATTCTGGAGTTATGGGTGCAAGGCCTTATCGTACTGAGAAAAGGAGACAAGGACAGCTTGAAGAAAAGTGAGATATATATCTTAGATTTCCTGATAAATCTAAGGAACTTCAACTTGTTGAAGCATATTCTTCTCAACATTGATAATTTGAAGAAGGGGAATCTGAGAGCTCAGATAGTGATGTACCCGGCAATATTGTTGAAGCTGATAGTTCGGTGCCTAGAATCCTTCAAGGTGGCTTGCAGTTCTAAGCCAACAGTTTGTAAGATCATGTTGCTCAGTGATGCCACTCTTAAGAGAATGAATATAGCTTTTAATAAGAAGTCAGGGAAGTTTATTGATCTACCTCCTCAAGTAAAAGTGACTCCGAAAGTGGCTGATCCGGAATCATCCAAGCCGGTAAGGAAAAGGAAGCAGAAAGAAGTGGTAGTCGATGATGAGGAACCTAAGTCTAAGGAAGTTCATTCCGCACCTCCTAAGCCTAAGAAGAAGAAGACATATACTGATGAGGTTGCAGCGAAGTGGAGAGCTGACAAGGAGAAGAGGAAGGAAGGAGATCCGCAGTTCGGATTGGATCCTGCAGAGGCTAAGGCTCTGAAAGAAAAGGCTGCTGATGAGCTCGAGAAACAAGCAAAGGAAAAGAAGCTGAAGAAGAAGTTGTCAGAAGCTGAGGCTGTGCAAGCGTTGTTGAAATTTAATGAAATGGTTTCAGCAACCATTCCCGTTCCGAGATCTTTTTCTCTGGAATCTCTACCTGAGACTCCAGGAAGAAATCTTGTAACTCCGGAAAAGGCTGTTGCTACTAAGGAAGTAGAGAAAGTGGAAGAGGTTGAAGAAGCGGCTGAAGGATGTGGTGATACAGGAGATGTGCTCAAACAAGTAGATGAATATAAGGGAACTCCTTCGGATCACCTCTCGCTCCGAACATCTGAAGCTCAATCTTCAAAGCTTGCTACTCCTGCAATGGAAGAAGAAAAGGGAGAAGAAGAAGTTACTTGTCAAGAACATATTTTACTTGATGCTGCTCAGATGGGTAACGTAGAAGCCAATGTTCAAGAAGTTGCTGATGAGGAAGATAAAATTGTTCAAGTCTCTGATAGTGAGAACAGATCTCCGGAACAGGTTTCAATTCCGGAAAAAGATAAGGGAAAGCAAATTCTTGCTGATACCCCGAGTTCAGAAAAAAGTATGAGGAAGGAAGCTGGTAGCTCTTCTAAGAGGAAGTTGGAGCTTATTGAGGAAGAAAATTCACCTAGCAAGATTTCTGATTCGGAGTCATCATCGTTGGGGCACGATTTTGTTGTTCAGTCCTTGAAGAAGTTGGTGGGAACCATTCCGACCTTCTCCAGTATAGACTCTAGATGCCAGATGCTTCAACATACGATGAATCAGAAAACCAACTCCATATCCATGGTTATGGATAAATGTGTTGAGATAGAAGCCCAGTTCAAAAATTTCATTATTGGTTACGAAGCCCATAAAAGATCTTGCAAAAGGATGACTACCTGGTCGAAGAAGAATGTGGAAGAGATGAGGTTGCTGGATGAGTTTCAGGAGAATGTTAAGGATGCTTTTCAAACCAAGGACAAGAAGTTTCATGAGATGACTGCATCATTCGATGAGAAATTGACAGAGGAAAAGAACATTCAGAGTCAGGAAGTAAGAGATCTGAATGGAAAGCTCAATTCTGTTTCTCAGAATTGGAAATCTGAAAGAGATCATCGGATCAATTTTCTAGAAAGGATAAAGTCTCAGGAAGAGAAAATGGAAGCTCAGGAAGAAAAGTTGAAGGCTCAGGAAGAAATCATTGAAGCTCAGTCAGCAAGAATAGTTGCCTTAGAAAACCAAGCAGAGGAAGATCATACGGACCTCAAGAAGATCAAGACAATTCTCAAGGGGCTCATGTCAAAAGAGAAAGATCCGAAATGACCAATCCGATCTTTTTGTTGTAATCTGTTTTTGTTGCTGACATTTCAAATATAATGAAAATTGTGCTTGTTGTTTCTATTGCTGTCGTTACTAATCTTTCAGGTACTTTGTTATTTTTTCCATTCCCTCCAAATTCTTTTTGAAAATCACAAAGGGGGAGAAGGAAAAGATCCTTAAGAAAAAGAGGAAATCTAATAAGGGTTTTTTCAAAGGGGGAGAAAGGAAAATACCCAAGGAAAAAGAACTCTAATAAGAGTTTGTTTAAGGGGGAGTTTTTCTTAAAGAAACATCACTCCGGAAATATGAATACGATCCTTAGAGTTTCAAAGCCTAAGGGGGAGTTAGTCGTATTCATCTATATTCTTAAACCAAGGGAGATAAGCTTTAATATGTTTCTTTCTTCTTAGAATAGCTTTTTCGTAAGGATGTTTGTGCTTTCCAAAAAGGGGGAGATTGTTGAGTCAATAAGGTTTTCCTTATGACTTTTCCATTCCTTCTTGTTTTGAAAATCACAAACACCTTATCTTTAAGGAAAAATGCTTTCTTAAGGAAAATTGCTTTTATAAGGAAAAATGTTTTCTTAAGGAAAATCGCTTTTATAAGAAAAATTTATCCTTATCATATTTTCATTAATATTTTTCTTAAGTGTGAGATTCAGATTCACTTTCTCAGAGTCATAAAAACTTTGATATAAAAGCATTCTGTTTTTAGGATTCGGTTTTGGACAAGAACTATAAGGAAGTTTCATTCCGAATTCCGGATATGAATTCTGACTTAGTTCTATTCCAGATTCAGGATACGAATTCTAAAGAAGAATTCTCATTACGAATTCTAATGAAGAAATCCCATTCCGAATTCTCATTACGAATTCTGAAGAAGAATTCTCATTACGAATTCTGAAGAAGAATTCTCATTATGAATTCCAATGAAGAATTATCATTACGAATTCTAATGAAGAAATCTCATTCCGAATTCTCATTACGAATTCTGATGACGAATTCTCATTATGATTTCTGATGACGAATTTCTATTCCGAATTCCTACTCCGAATTCTCATTCCGAATTCTCCTATTAAACAGAATCTGATTATCATTGTTTTATACACTCTGAATTTATTCACTCTGAACCTTCACTCCGAAATTTCTATTCCGAACTTTTATGTTAGAATTTAAAACGATGTCGTACTTTCTGTTACACTTGTTTTGTTATAAAACGATGTCGTCCATTTTGTTATAAACTAACCGTTGTCTAAGTGACACGTGTACAGGTCCCTCCGAACTTTAAGGAAAATATGACCGTTGGAGAGGAGCCGACCTTACCTATAAATAGGAGCTCATTTGAAAGAGCTCGCTGCTGATGAATAGCTGATGGTTGATGCATATGCTGATTGCTGAATAAGTGCTTACATGCTGTTGAAGTGATTTCTAGAGAGAGAGTCTCTTATTAACTCTCAGAGCTTTGTGTGACTCCGAATGTTGGTGATTACATTCGAGGGCTTCCGGGGATAAGAAGACAGAGGTGCCGACTACCTTAAAGATCGAGGGCTTTCTTGCTGAGAAAGACAGAGGTGCCGACTACCTTAAAGATCGAGGGATTTCTTGCTGAGAAAGACAGAGGTTTCCAACTACCTTGAAGTTGAGGGCTTGCGGGCATAGCAAGACAGAGACACCGATCTTCGTATCGAGGGCTTACCCTGGTGTGGGTAAGGCAGACTTGCTTGAAAGTATAAATCAAGGGACCTTTATCCAAGGTTGTTGGATACCCTACTCTTTGGGTTAAAAGACTATTATCTTGTTACTAGTAGTTTTACTACTTGTCTATATTCCGCTACATTTTGTATCTTAAGGAAAGTATAACTTTCTTATACTTCCTTACTTACTCTGATTAGTTTAGATTCTATACGCTTTAAGGTAGAATTTCATATTGTAACTTTTGTTAAGTTTCAATATCCGGAATCATATTTCCGGAACCTACTTTTGGAATCCCTTTCCAAGTTCAGTTCGGTGTTAGAGGTGTTGTGAATTTACTTAGTTTAACTTTGTTAAACTTAGCTCTTTCCTTTTCTTAAGGAAACTTTAGTTGTTCATAACTAACATTAAAGATTCCAAAGGAATTTTTAAAGTATACAATTCACCCCCCCCCCCCCCTCTTGTATATTGAGCATCTCATTTTATATTTCGATCCTACAATTGGTATCAGAGGTTGGAAACCTCTTACTCTATACCATTCTTACAACTATAGATACGAAATTTATTGTGTTTTTAGAGAGTAATATCAATATATTTTATTATAAAAAATGTGACCATAAATAGTATAATAAATAATGAGATGGTACCACAATACCATTACCATGTATATATCTTTTGAATCATAATTAAAATGAAAAAATAAACTTAAAATTATTTTTGAATACCGATAAATTTAATAGGAATCATTATAAATTTAATTCTTGGGTTAAATATACAAAACCAAAATAAATAGTTGGTGTATAAGGTATGTTTCTTATAGAAATAAATGTGAGAGTAAAATCCCTTACTATTGTCTCTCTAACTTTATATTCAGTGGATACTCCACTTATTTTCAATAAAAACTTATATATCCTCTTAATGGACATATTTTTGGTTGTTTGGAAATATCTTAACCAATATAATGTGTCAATTCCAGTGGATAAAATAACATGGAAAGGGTTGGTCAGACCACAAGACTCAATTTTCAATGAACAATAGAAATTAGGGTTTCTATTTTATAATTATGGGGTAGAAAACACTTTTAATCTCTTTAAAGATTAAAATATATTACTGTTATTCTTTATCCAAATTGTTCCAAAGGTCATATAAATAGGTAAGGGGTTATTTTTTCAACCATATCATATCCCCATTTTCTAATTTAATTTTTTATTATTTTTAGGTAATTAACTAGAATATAATTTTCGAAAATTATCATTTTTGGAATATTTAGACAATATTAATATAATTTGACTTAGAGGACGTAAAGTAAACTTTTAAATTAGAATATTATTATTCATCCAAATACCAATTTAACATATTTATCTTCAAATTTCATGGAACCAATTAACTCAATCAAACTACATTATTTTTACAAAATATAAACATTTATTATATTTTTTTATCAATTGGAGAAATAATGCATTAGTGTTCCATAATAATATGAGGTAATTATATGTTTTCTATAAATTTTAAATAAATTTATATATTGAAAATAATTTCACAAATCAAAATGTAGAAACATTAATTCATTCATAACATTCCCTCATCTATAAATGGATAGATCTAAAATATTTAAATCTAAGAGAGTAACATATAGTATATTTATTTAGTTTTAATGTTATATAAGTCATTTTAATGGAAAAGTGACCCTTAAAACAATATTTTTATTCTGAGGGGATAATGGTTAAGTTCCCATCATCTGGAAAGAATTAATATCGAAAAATATTGTCTAGTCTGTTATTTTTAAAATAGATTAACATGTTATATCCATTATAGTGGTGAGAAATTTTTCCATTGTTACTATTCATATCATCCATAAATAAAATTTTAATATTTACAAAATTTATCCTTATGGTTCCAAATAGGGAATCAATTCTATAAAAGTGAATTTCAAAAATTTGTTGAAATTTGTTTCAAAATTAGTGTACAACATGTGATAAAACCCTATTTTTAGATGAATAGATTTCAAATCTTAAAAAATGATTTATTATTATCCCATGATAAAAAAAATTTATAATGAATGTTAAAAAATTGAATTTAAATATAATATATAGATTTCTTTAAAATAATTCACCTATATTGATAAATTTAATTAATTATGATAAAAATATATTATTTGTAGAAGAATATTTTTTCAGAAAGATATATATTTTGTTTTACATGATAATTATATTCATTTATAATAAATTTAAATCTAATGAATTAATTTTATACAAATATTACCATAAATTTTTGATAATTTAGTTAGTCCAATTCATACTCATTGACCCAATAGCTTGGAAATAACATAGTCATTCTATAAAAATAATTGAATAGTGTATCTTAGATAGTTTAAATGTGACGGTTAATTTACTGGACACCGTAAAAATAATTAATTTAATTGAAAAATATCTATTTCATAAAATATATGGGGGATACAGTCCCCCACCCCCTGTAAATTAATTACCCCCTAATTTTTCTTAGTCCTTAAATGTATAATACATTATAAAAATTTAAATCCCACATCGAGTGAAGAGGAAATAAAAAATACCTTAAATAAATGTGGCTAACAAAAATGTTAATTAAAATAACATAAAATCCAACTCCTATATAAGTAAAAATGGTGGGAAGATAAATTATTGACAAATAAGAGAAAAATGCCTCCTAATTACTAATTTAGAGTGATAGAGAACATGTTCTCGATAAAGTTTGCCACCACATTACCCTAAATTATTGATGAGTTAAATAAAATTTGATACTTAAAAAATAAAAGTAAATGAACATCAAATTTTTCTATTTTATGTAAATTTTCATATTATTTAGGTATTTATCTAATTGTCTAGAGAAAGCACCTAAGAAAATAAAATTACATGACATTTTCATCGTCATAAGAATAATATCATACTTTTGTGGGATCTTAATCAATTTCCTATTAAATTATTTTGATTGGGAACTAATATTCAATATGAATTTTTCAAGCCTAAAAAACATTAATCATTCAAAGGATTTGTAAGTCATTACGTGGCCTAAAAGATATTTATCAAATCCAAACTTCATAGCACATTTTATTCGATATAGAGAAATCATACATTAATCTCTAATAAAACATCCAAATTTAAATATAAATCATTCAATAAATAAATAACTATAAAAATCCACGAAAATGTTTCAAAACAATATGGAATCCAAAATTTTATTTGATATAATTACCATCCATGAAATTATAATAATAATTTTAAACTCATGATAATTTGGAAATTGAATTTTGATTTCATTATTCTGGAAATATATATGTTGAATATGTAGAAAGAACTAACTTGTACTCATAATAAAGCCAAATTTCATTAAAGGATAATATTTTAACAGGAAATATTCATAAAAATATAAATATGGAATAATGATTTCTGTAATGGAGGATAAATGTTCCATATATATAATGAATCATTTCGATTGTTGTAATTAAATAATCATTCCCTTTTTCCATATACTTATTATGTTTTTTTGGGATTAATATACAAATTAGACCATCTATTAGATAATTGATTCACATAATGACAAAACACATTGAATATCATTAAATAATGTGTGATTGGATTATTTTTTATCACTCTCTCTAGTTATTTTAAATGATTAATTTTTTTATGAATTCTATATTCATGTTATTGTGTTCAAGAATCCCACACTTCAAAAATCTTCTTGATCATTGCATTGAATAGAAATTTCATTGTGACATTTTTGGAAAATTAGTGGTTGTAAAGTTATTTCCCTCCATGTAACAAATAACATGACTATACATAAATCCCCACCTTCATTTTCTCATCACCATAACAATGAGACTATCCCTTTTCCATTTCCAATTTTAGTGAAAATAAAATTACTTATTCATAGAAACCAAATATTCTAAAGGCTAATAAATTTTGAATATAATGAATCAAACCAACAATCAAAAAACTAATTATACATTCAAGGATTTGAAGAATACCAAAAGAAAAACTTTCAAAAAAATTGAACATTTCTTTATATGTACTAATAGATTCATCATTCTACTATGGTAACTAATGGAATTCCATTACAAATTTTATCGTGAAATAAGATGTATGTAATTAATTAAAATAATCAAATAAAATAATCCAATTACATAGTATTAATTTCAACATACTTTCTAGAATTATAATTAATATTCATTAATTTATATTATTAAACTTCTAAATTTAAAATATCTATAAAACATTTCCAAGATCCAAGAACTATAGAGTAGATAATATACCTTCAATCATAATGATCCATTCTTTAAAAACCAGTGGAATAGAATAACCATATTAGGAGGGTGGATTTTATCCAATTTAAACTTCAAAACCATGTTTCTCCCAACCTGGTGTATTTGGAAGATCAAATTCATATATGGTACCTCTAATCACATGATACAGTTTATTGGGCATAGTCCAAATATATTTCATCCCCTATATTAATTCATTAAATTTCTTATAAGGACGGTTGTTGAATTGGACATCAAATTCCTTGTTCACAAGATTAAATAAATTTTAATCCATTGACTAAAACATAAAATATTTTCTTCCACAATGAAAACAATAGATGAAAACAATAGAGTCATGTAAAATAATCCAATGTATATCTAAATCAAGACACCTTATTTTCAAAATTATAAATCATTGGTTTAAACTAGGTCATACAAGATCATTTTTAAAACCATATGATTTACCTTATACATATATCTATCCCCAGTGTTCTCCAAAAAAACAATCGTCATCATAGATTCCAATGATTAAGAAAGAATTATCTAATACCCACTATATGGATCATACATTCCATACATTGATGTTTTATATTAATAGAACATAACGATCCATTCAATAGTTTTGATTCATATAACATTGGGATTAAATGAAATGCAATAACAAATTAAGATATGATTATTTAAGAATGAACATTATATCCTTTTTCGTTATATTATAAGTTATGCATATAACAAAATTAGTTATTAATATTATCTTTTGTACAAGTATAAAATAATTCCAAAGGATATCTATTGATGGAAAAAATATATAAAATCTATTTTAAGGAAATATAATTGTTTTCTAAAAAAATTATTTTCCTAATTTTTTTACTCAGGATTTTCACACATAATTTAAAAATATTTTTACAACATTTATTAAATATATCTGAAACAAATATAAAACAACGTGTAAAAATTTTATTTTGGTGTATTTTATATAATTTTAGGGAAAATTATATTATTCATTAATAGTGAAAAATACAAAACATTGAATAAAATTATAAAAATAGTTTAATTATATATAAAATTAAAATTAATTTAAAATTAGTTCAAATATATTATATTTTTTATTCATTTGGTAAATATTATTTAATTACATATTGAACTCTCAAATAAAAACATTTTTAACTTTTAAACATTTCTCATTCGAAAAACCAATTTTCTAACACATTTATAAGATTAAATTTTTATTAAATTTATGCACTTATATGTGTTGAATTTAAAATAAATATTCAATATTAGGAATCAGAATAATACATATTATATAAAAAGTTCAATTTACTTTATCATCATAATAAATATTGAAAATTGTTAAAAGTATTTGGAGAAATTATGGTAAAAATGGGTTTACCATGGGGATAAAATTAAAGGGATAATGGGTAAAAATGATATTAAACATGACTAATAACATTTTTTAAATTGTATTTAAACATTATATATTCTAATTTTTTAAAATGGTCCATTTTATATACGTTTTTAATGAGAAAATCATTATTCTAATTTTATTTCTTCAAAAATTCCAAGTGTGTCATCTTCCACTTAATAAAAGGCCACCAATATCCTCTTCATTAAAAAAATCAACAACCATTTTGGAACATATATACCTTAAAAAAATAATTCATTAAATCCATCACCAAATCATAAAATACATTTTTTTGTTAGATGTTCTATTTATGAAGGATTTCGTTTCAAATAAAATTATATTGTTTGAATAACATGTCACATCGTTAACCGAGCTTGTAATTTCCTTCATTCTTCCACATACTTCTAATATTATATAACCATGATGTTTTAACAAACCAATAATAATCCATATGATTATATTTTATTATCTTCTGTCAAATACCAAAAAAAATATCCTCTGATCACAAATTGAAAATGATACCATTCATCATCTGCACAGTGAATAACAACCTCATAAAGTGATGAAATTAGATTTTAATCACAACCTCAAATGGATAAATATAATGAGATATTTAATGTACATAAATTATATATATTATATAATTATTCTTATGACATTATAATATCACATATATTATATTAATTTCGATTCTTTATGGAATCTTATAATGTTGCTCGCCTTTACAGAAAACTACCACCCCTCAAAGTGATGGTATTTAATTTTTCACTCTTTACATATAATTTAATTTGTATTGGTTTTATTTTTATATATGAAATTAATTGAATATTAATAATTTTATAATATTTATATATCAAATACTATCTTACCTTACCATTCATTGAATAATTGATAACATCATTCGTGTTAGCTGTGGGCTACCTCCTTTAGAGGACATGTGATTCATTTTCTTAATAAATATTTAAATGGAATGTAATAAATGATATATTTAATTAATTTAAATCATATATATTACATTATATTTATTATTTAATAATATTATATAATCCAATGACTTAACCTTTCACCTATTAAGGTAATGACAATGTCCTTCAAGCATGTGTACCGCCTACCTTCATTATGATAGGATGTGAATCATTCCCCTTATTAAAATTTTTATAATGATTATAAATATTTATATATTAAAAATGATATTTATAAAATTAATTTCATTCTATATATTATGGAAAAATATCACATGTTGTAAATTCATAACATTACTGATTGAACATTCTGAAGAAAATAAGGCGACTAACACTCATAATAAAAGTCATAATGAATAATTGTTAACAGAAGGGTGGTATGTTGTTTTAAAAGGGACCATATATGATATAATAGTTATTAATATGATTATTTTATTAGCTAATAACATGACTAAATATAATTAACATGAGATTTAAAATCACTAAAACAAATTGATGTGTGGGTTATGGGATTTCATAAAAACAAATTTAGTCTTGAGGTTATATGTCTACTTAGTTTATTATATAATCAAAAGATTATGTGTGAAATTAATTTTTAATTAAGTATGTTTTATTTCATGTGTATTTTTTTGTATCAACATTTCTGACACATAATCACCATATTTATTGACTCTCACCTCAATGTAACGACCTTTATAAGTGTTTTATCTCTAACATACTTCATTGAAATAAATGATATTCTATATACCTAATTTCCAATGAATGGTGTATATAGTACCCCTTTATATTATATATCATGAATCCTTTAAAAATAAATATATTTAATTTTGCAATTAATATACTCCATATATTGATTGTTATAATTCAATGGCTACTAAAGATATAATTTATTATGTTTTGATCTCATTTTAATGAGGATTTATTATGCATGTACTTATATTGAACAAAATTATTTTATCATTTAATAATAAACCCATTACATTATATTCTACTCTGGTTATTCATGCTTTTTTCACGTAATATTACCATGTCCCTATTTGTTACATCAAAATAAATAGATTTTTTTGAAAACCTATTTCATTTCTTTATTTGGATGAAAATCCCTTTCCTTCCAAGTCCATGTTTTCAAAAAATGTTTCCAAAATTTTTAACTCTATTTTTTAATGTCATTATCACAATAAATTGGGTTTATACCAAAAAATAGATGGGTATTTTCTTTGGGGTTTTAGTCATGGATTTATTTAATTCTCAAACTAAAATAGTAATGGAATATTTATTTTTACAATGTATTTGGTCTAAATGAAACTAATTAATAATCCTAATAAATGACTATTTTAATGATTCTTTTTCACATTTCAATGGATATTATGAATAATTTATTCATTATTATTTGAGAATATTTTTTATTTTAAAAAAAATTTCTAAAATTTTAATTGATATTTTATTAAATTAATGTTCAATGTGATCTTTAGATATAATTTTTATTCTAAGTTGACCTCCGTTGATGTTACTCCATTTGAAAAATTAATTTGCCTCAAAAGAAATTTCTAACATTTTAAAATTACATTCATCAAAACAAATAACCTTTATGATATGGATTAATTGAAAATTATTTATATATATTCAATTTATTAAAATACTTAGTTTATTTTCCCTTCCATTGATATGGTAATACATTATTTATTATCATTTAACAAATTCATTCAACACTAAATATTATAGGAATTTTATTTGAAAAATATTTCTTCAACCAATTTATTTAAATTGGTAATTATTGTTCCTATAAAATATTTAGTGTCATCCTTATATGGTAAACATATTCATGTATATGAAATGAATGTGACATGTGGAACTAGAATTATATATCCCTCAAATTTATTAAGAAACTGTTTACTCTCATGTGACATCATTTATGAGATTACTAGTGAACCTAATCCATTATTTACATTTTGCACCATGTGATTTTATCTTTTATGTTATCCATTAATTAACATTATGTTATGTTTTATATATTTTATGCTTTCCCATGATTATATGATCATATATTACAATTTTCAATATAATATTCTTCCATTTTATTACTCATGTTCCTTTACTTTTCTGAAATAAGGATATATATTTGACTAACACGTCATTTTTACACATCATTATTACTCCTTTATAAAGATATTTAGCTCGAAAAAATATTTCATGTATTCCATAAGTTATCCCATAATGTTTTATGAGCTCAAATTGATTTAGGATCTCAAAATGAAAAATAAAATTATTGATTCATGTTTATGAATCCATCAATGTGTTATGAACCTATTATTTATAATGCATTATTCCTTTATTATACTTCTGTCATATTAGTGGTCATTTATGATTAAGTATTATGTAATAATATGTATTAAAGACGTGGTTGGTCTTAATTTTTTTAGCATAATGGTTTTCTATAACTTTGGAACTCATAGGAGAAACCATTAGTGATAACCCTATAGATAATATTTGTATAAGACTACATTATTCAAAATATCAAGAAATCCCATTAATGTATAGATAATATGGTCTCTATGAAATTACATCCTATAGTATACACTATATGTGGAAATGGTTCTGGAACATATATCTCAAGGGGGAAATAAATCTGAAATTGATGTATTTGGATAGACATGAGTTTTACCTAGAGCACAATAATTGTCATTACCGTACAACTATTTTCACCCTCCATGTGGATATTATTTATTAATTTAGAAACACTTTATGAACTATTATAACGAAGTTGATTAAATTTTTAGGTTACAAAAAACATGAATCATATACATGATCATCTTATATTGAAACCAAATTAATATAATTCCAAAAATTAATATAGATTATAATTTATTTATTCAAGATTTATATGTTCCCATTTCTTTAATGTATTCACATAATGTTTCTTTTAATATTTTTAGTTAATGGTGGAAAATAAAAAATATATTTTAGATAACCAATGGTATGGGAAATGAAATGATATTTTTTTAGATTCCTAACCTAATGGGAATAGAGGTTAGAAAATATCTTGTCATTCCAAATGAGTTACCTTAAATTATGATCAAAATATGCAAAATAATTCAATTTACACTGAAATCAGAGAATAGAAGGATGGTTTCTCCTAGATTTTCAAGTTATAATGTGAAAAAATATGATAAAATTTCCTATATTCCAACAAATTTTGGAAGAGGAACCCTGAAAATTTACCTAAAGTAACAAAAATATTTTTTATGCATAAAAAAGGAGTGAATAAATAATATAATTTCTAATGAAATAATGTCTGTATCAAACAAGACATAGGGAACTAATATTCACCCTAAGGCACCATTAATAGTTTAATTTAATTAATGTTGGAAACTATGTCATTAGTTGAATCCATTACGTAATCCACTGATAAATTCCCATGTTCCAAGATTATTAAAATCATCAAAGTTTAATTGTGGATGTGTTTAGGTGTAGGAACTTCAGAATCATGTTATTGATATATTTCTGTTAATGGTGTTCTAGTTAATAGAACTGTGAATCATCTATGTATGGTTCTATAATAGTTTTTATGTAATGATTTTCAATAAATTGTTGAATGTTACTAATAATCTATAATGTTTCTTTAATGTTATGTTGATACTCTATGATAAAATAAATAATTCAATAAATGGTAATTTGGGATATGTTTATGCTTCTGAACTAATTATAGTAAATTAAAAGTAGTTTATTTTTTGTAAAAGAATGATATGTAAATAAAATGTTCACGGTTTAAAAAAAATTTGATTTAGTTACAAATATATTTTTATGAGTTTTATCTTATTATTGAGAATGGTATAATATTGTGGATAAATAAAAATATAATATCACATTTGTTTTTCAATACTTTAAATAAATGAATGACTCAAATGTCTGGTGAATACCCTTCACAAATAGTCAGAATTCATGGAATTAAATGATAACTGACTGGTGATAAGGGTGAAGCTCATACCACTGGCCAACATAATATTCAATTTGGTATATAATATTTTAACATAAACTATTTGATTAATAAATATTAAGATGATAAAATTATTTTAATGATATTAATGATATTTAGAGACATGTTTTATTAAGTAGATATATATATTAACATGATTTTTTATATAAAAAATTATTTGGGATGAATTATATTATTTTTTATGAAATATAATATAATGGTTATTAAGGATAGAAATATATGGAACAGATTAATATGGAAAATGGGAGTTACTATTTATTATTTAGTGATTAATGAATAATATATAAAAACATGTTCGAAAGAATTTGGAATTGGTAAATATAAGATGAAAATCATTTAATATTTTTGTGGAATAATTGATCCATTAGAAGATTATTTTATTTCATTAGACATAAATAATTTATATTTGATATTTATTTACATAGATTAAAATGTAAAGTTGAAATTAATCAAGCCAAAAAGTTAACAATTTTTTTTTTAAAAAAAAATATCATTCATGTTTATTTTATGTTGTTCTCTATCTTTAAATAAAAAATTCCCTTAGCACTAGGAAGCGGATCCTGAATTAGAAATGTTAAACTATTACCTTTATATCTGATGAATCAATGGGCTTTTAATTTGTAAAAGATTTATGGTTTTTTCCAGTTTCCTTTCTCAATTTCATTCACTTTCATGGGAACAATTAACTCTATCACTATCTATTAAACCTTTTTATTTAGTATTCTCTTCCATGTCCATGTTTTCATTTCCAAAAAATTTTATCCTTTATAGGAACATACTAATTTTTTATTCAGTATAACCTTTATACACACCTTTATTTTTAATATAAATAATGTATTTGAACCCTTTTAATGAAGTGGGATTCATGTAAAGCTATTTTAAAATATCAAACCCATGATAACCATGCTCATATTTAAATTTAATGGAAATACTATATTTAAAGGGGTATAATGTAATATACAAATTTTTTAAAAGAAGAACATCATAATGGAAAATGTATGTGAAATTAATCACCGAGAATAAATGATAATGCAACACCTAGATACTTTATAGGATATATTTCTAAATACAACAAATCCCTTTAAGAGAATGGGAATCATGAAACACCATTTTTAAATGAAATGTGATACTCTATTAAGAGATTATCATTTAAACATGGATATTGTACCATAACTATTAAATTGGATTTTGTGAATAGGAGTTAATAAATTATGAAACTTACCAATTTAATATTTATATATTCAATCCAATCATTATCGATTAATGATAAAAAATAAGAACCATTTGATATAAATTTAATGTTATCATAAAAAAGGTATATTTTCTACAAGGTGGTTTATTAATTCAATGTTCACCTAATTTGAAATTTATATTTACCACTTTTGAAAAATTTTGTTTATTAACAAAAATTATTTTTTAAATCAACATGTAATAAATATCTTTGTTTGAATTTTTAAATATTTTCATAACAGAATAATTTTTTGTGGAATAATGAAAAATAATTATTTATATAAAACTAAATAAGAGCCTCAGCCTATTTGGTGAGGACTCGACAAGCGCATACATGTTAGCCAAGATCAAAACCAGGTGGAGACCAATTTTCGAGACTATATCAGTATTGTTGTAGTACTATAGAAATATTGTTGCATGTACTATTTGGTACTATAGTTTCCATAATTATATATCCATTTGGGCTTCTAGGCAACCCATTTGGTCCATAGGTCCTTTAAGGCCTTCGGTAGTAAGGCCTTCGGGCCATGTTAAAGCCTTCGAGCCACCTAGAAATTATACATAATGGATCAGGAAGACTATATAAGGAGTTGAAACTACATGAGGATTATGATAAGGCACATTCACTAGAGTAGAATCGAACATATGTGGAATTATGGGAGGGTATTACATTTCATATTGGACCGGTATGTGCATTTATGAGAAGCCTATCCAAACAACCACGTGATGGTGGAGAGCTATATCACTATTTGGATGATTTGAAGGAGCAATTCTCTATAGTTATAGTCAGGATATTTCTTATAAGACCTATGGGTCATGTATTCTCTAATTATATGGGCCTTGTATGGGATACCCCTCATCTATTGAAATAGGGGTTATCAAAAAAACAACAAAAATATGGACTTCAGGCTATTTGAGTATGATTTATTTAAAAATATATTTGACTTTAAATTATTATCAATGTTATATTATATTTAAAAAAAATAAAGTAAAATTTGTTCAATTATATTAAAAATAAAAATATTCATTTTAATATAATATATTTTGATTTTTTATATTAAGGATATTTATGTTATTTAATGTTTTCACTTTTAAAATTATTTTTTCAAATCATATATGGGTTTATTTTTAAATTAAATTTGATCAATTATAGGTGACATATTTGTGTAAATGGATTCAGTATTTTTAACAGGAATAATATCAATTATCTAGTAATGTCAAAATATTTTTTCACCATAATTAATGGACAATATATGAAAAAGTATTTACTCTGTTTAAGGTACAATTGGTAAACCCAGTTTCAAACTAAACTAATGAGTATCAACAATATACCAACCCATATATAATTATTATTTTGTGGTCATATATAGACTTTATCTATTATAAGGTTTGAATATTTTTCATTTCATTCCTTTAGTTAAGAGGAAAATTTTGGTAGAGTCCATGATTTTTAAAACATCCATATGTTCCCTCTCCCACTATTATAAAAAGCCACCACCTCTCCTTAACATCACAAACATTAGAGACACAATTTTTAGTAAAAAACTACAAAATCAATTTTTTTTACAACCATCCCTTAATCTTATGAGTTTTTTCTAAGATATACATAATAATAAAGATTTTGTTGTAAAACAAATAATGTTTCTAGATGAATAGGTAATGACTATAATTGAGAATTTTATTTTATTTCATCTACAATGTCCTAGTATTATTATATAAAAATGAAGATATAAAAAAATCATTTTGTTTCATAGAATGAGATTTTTTATTTTATTCTCATGACCAAAAACATTATTCTCCCCACTCAAATGGTAAATTAAACCTATGAACTTGTGTATGATACACTTCCAACTTAAGAATTTTTATAATTCATTTTCGATCCCCACTACAAGAGGATAGATATGAAAATTTATATGTTGTTTATAAGTTATATCAATGATATAATTTTACCCTATAATTATAATATCACATATACATTTATACATCCCATTCTATAGGGAATACGATAATACTTCCCAAGTTTGTAGTGCGCTTCCTCTTCATGAAGTGAAGTGAAAACCATTTCACATTAAACTATCATTGAAGGTAATGAGGAATAATTTTTTGTTTTTATATGATATAAAATTCACAGTAATCATTATTTAACGAAATATCATATAATTTATTACCTTTCCATCCATTGAAAAAATGATGATTCCATTCAAATACACGATCGACTACCACATCATAGAGCGATGTGATTCATTTTTCAGTAACTCATTGAATGGAAGGTAATAATGGAAAAGGTTATTGAATATATGTGATATGTTTATATATATATATATATATATATATTTATATTGATTCAATATAATTAATATAAAATTAAATTCCATAACCATTCACTCATTCAGGAAATGATGAGGCCACTCGTATGCACGTTTAACCTTCCTTCCCGGTGATGAAATTTGATTAATTCCCCATGTTAATAATTTATATTGAAACTAAGAATGTTTTCAAAAAATTATTATTATCACATAAATATAATTATTAATATTATTTAACTGAAAACTATGTTTGAGATCTTGAAAATTCATGTACCAATATTCATAAGAAAACAAGAAATTTACATCCAAAAACAAACTAGTAATGAAAGACTATTAACGAATGGGTGATAAGATTATATAAAAGGGATCATGTTTGGTAATTTAAATAATTATACTTTTTTGATTTAAATTAATACCATTTTTGATTCCAATATATATTATGATAAAGTGTGCTTAACTAAAAGGATGCATGGGGTATGGGTCACCTAACTCAATTTTCATTCATTGAGTTATATGTCTATATAAATAATTATAAATTGCTAAGATTATGTGTTATTTTTTAACAATATTTATATATTTTTTTAATTATTTGGGAGGATATAAATGTTTACTCATATTCCCCCCATTTATTATCTCTCACCTAAACGATAATAAATTTTTTAGGGTGTCACCTCAATCATCCCTATTTTAGAAAAAAACATTTTTAATCACCTACTTTAATTTCAACAGTGTATATAATGATAATTTATATTCTATATTATTAATAATTTGAACTTCATTATATTTTAGATTTTAATTCATATGCTTAATTAATGTGAATTAATGATTTAGTTTTTTACAAGATAAAAGGGTTTTTGTTTTAATCTCATTAGATTAATATTTTCTTATGATTGATTTTACATTGAATAAATTTTTTGTAATATTAAAACAAATACAATAATTTTATTATGCTCAGGTTATTGAAGAATTTTTTAGAAGATGCTCTCTTTTGTAGAAGATATTATTTAGAATTTGAAAAAAAATTGATAATCTTTTTCTCATCGATCAAAAATATTTTTTCATAGAAATACATGTTTTCTATATATTTATTAAAAAAAATGTTTTACTATGATATATAATGTACATTTTAACAATAATATGTTTTTTGTAAATTAAAAGGTACCTTAAATTTTACTTTCTGATCAATTTACATTTATAGTTTTACTTAAATAAATGTTATAGGAATCAATGTTTTTTTAACGTATTTGGTATGAATAGAACTCTTACAATATCGTGACCGTTGAATGTTTTAAGGCATACATTTCATTTTGTAAATTTTTTATTGCAAAAAATTGTATTTTATAAGGTTTTGGATTTAAATTTTTTGTTTTCCAAATGGAAAGGGTATTTTATGTAACACCCCGAGCATCCATGATACGCTTCTAATTCAATAATGTAATAGTTTGCATTGTGCGCAACATCGAGTTCTAACACACTATAACTAATCAAAGTAGCCGTTATGAATAGTAATAACCACTTTTTAAAAATATAGAAATTTTATATTTCAAAATGGACTTCATTTTTGTATTCGTAATATCGAAATTATCCAAAGTTGAATTTTTTGTAATTTTCTGAGAACTTCCAATTTTTTATGAATAGTGAAAATTACTTAAAACAACATTTTTAATCAAAATAATTTATAGTGATAAATTATACTATTTAGTGGTTTTAAAGTATAATTAGAATATATTTTTACCATTTTATCCAATGGTGGTCATTACAATTAATTTAACATTGAAATTGGATATAAACAATTGCCAATCTTTTGATATAAATTGTTTCTTAAAACACACTATTTGTTGTGACAGCGGGAATTAATTATAAAATTAATTAATGCAACTTATATGTTTGTAATTTTGTAAAATAGAAATCATTTTTGAATTCGTAATATCAATTATATCTTAGGGTGAAATTTTGGCATTGTTCTGAAAAACTTCAATTTTTGATGAATAGTGAAACCACTAAGTGGTAGTTAAATAACTGATTTTTCGTTTAAATGAAATATTACCACTTCTGTGATTTGATTTTCAAAAATCCGACATACATGGTTGTCATTAAGAAGTAAAATGTGGTTCAATGAGATTAAAATAATTTTTTGGTGAATAGTAACTTTTAAGTTCTTAATCGCGATTAGAGGTAATTAGTGTAGTTTAAGGTAAAAATAATGTTTTAATAATATGATATGAGCTTGACACTTGTCCTACTCCTATTGGATGAGTCATGGCCGACCAAGACAACTCATGGGTGAACTTGGGGACCCCATGGTGCCACTTTGGTTGGAAAATGACATTAATATATATTTATTTACTGTTAAAATTAAATTGACACAAACATGAGTTATTTTGCTAAAGCAGTTTTTAAGTGGGGTTACACAAGTACAAATTTTGACTATAAATATTCATTAGAAAGCTAAAACGATTTACTACATCATAGTATTTTTTTATAATTTTTAGACATTAAATTAATTAAATTATTTATGACATCATTATGATGCAGCGATGACCTCATTATTTAACGATTTAAATAAAATGAGAAGATAATGCAAAATCCCAGGCTTACACTTTTCCAAAGCCTATTGGATGAGGAGATTTCGAAACCTTATCACCTTATCCTAGAATTATATAAGTGTGGGACCTTTAGAATCCGAAAAGCATTGTGAAATAATGCAACATTTCAATCTTTCCAAAAGTGCCCCTCCTCTCAACTTATAAAAGGCCCCCACCTCTCCCACATTATTCACACCATCAAGCCATTTGGCTCGGCCAACCTCTGCCCAAATACTCTCCCAACTTCCCCCTCTTACTCCTAGAAGCCTCACATTGGGCAGAACTCTTCCCAAGGAAGCCTTTGGCTCAAATCAAAAAGAGTTACCTGATTTTGAGGTAATGTCTTCTCTAATGTTGTTTTGTTTTATTTTTCTTCTCCAACCCCCTAAACTCTTTTTATTCATTTATTTTGTAACAAAACCAGTATCCTAAATATACTAGGATGTTGTTATAAGAAGGATTCGAGCTACACTTACACACACCTACATCTAATGGTTAAAGAACATACGGTTTCTGTGGATGGCGAATTTCTGCCTCACGAAATGATGATTGTTCAACACTCATATAACACCTTCAAAGGTGGCCATTAAGATGTCACAATTTTTATATATGATATATAATATGTTTATGTTTTACTTATGCTTCTGTATTTCTCATTTATGGCATACTTTATGATTTCCATTATGGGTAAAACGCGATAATTTCATTTTAGGAAGTGCAGACTACCGCCCCCTAAAAGTGTTTTGAAACATTAATACCATATGTGGGATGTATAAAGGATGGAGTAAATGGTATTATATGCTATATTATACTGGAATTATATTATACATTTATATCATTATGATTTCGTTCCATTAAATATGAAATTTAAATGAAAGTAGCGTTCATCCGTACGTACGGCTTACCGTCTCCATGAACGGTGCATTTCATTTCTTACCTCTAAATGTTACGTAATATTATAAATGAATGTATATACTGGATATATAAGATATATATGACATTTAAATCATGAATATAATTCTGGAGATAATGTATATTCTACCACGTAAACAACTTGTAATTATAAGAAGTTTATTGTTGACTCAAGTACCAAAGATCGACAAAACGACCGTTATTAACTTAAATAATTACATAATGTTCATAACATGGTAATAAGTGATATAAAAGGAATAATGAACATGAAAAAGGTTCTTAAGTAAATATAAATTAACTCTAGTTTATTATTCAGGAGGTTAAAGAATGGTCGAGTCAGGACAAGATGCAAGGTAAGTGAATTTCTTAACCCAATTTTCATTCTTTGGGTTAATCTCCTACTTTCAAATTATAGATGTACTTTATTTAAAAAAATGATCTTTTTAAGGACTTCGTCTCAATCCCCTTTCATTGAGGCATATTTGGTTTTATACAAAACTTTCTTTTATACTGTGTATAAACCCCTTTGACTTTTACGTTTATTCAAAAGGAATATTTTTTATACGAAGCGTTTTACTAAATGAAAAAAAGGGAATGTTTTTGTTTCCGTACTTATGCGGCGACAACGACTTCTCCGCCGCCGTGACCATTATTTGAGTTTCGGCTTCCTCTACAAGCCATCATTTTTTTAATGAAAAATAAATACAAAGTTTTAACTTTCTTTTATTTTGGTATTGAAA
This sequence comes from Viscum album, assembly GCA_963277665.1. NCBI lineage: Eukaryota > Viridiplantae > Streptophyta > Magnoliopsida > Santalales > Viscaceae > Viscum > Viscum album. Next base: position 1,882,912,363 of record OY728163.1, read on the forward strand.
ATGGTTTTGAAAGCGTTTTTATTATATCAATGTGTTGTATTTATATCTTGTGATTGAAATGTGGAAATGTTATGTTTTCTTTTATGCATGTTTTATGTGATACGATTATGTTATGGTTTATGATATGTTTAAACCTATTCATATGAGGAATGCATTGGACTTAATAAGTGCTGGGTGGAGCCCGCTATAGCACCTCGATGCATCGGAAGGTCTCATGAGACAAACTAGTGTCTTGGCATGAGGCCTTGACAAAATCTTATTTGTGGTTTTGGCACGAGGCCCTGGCTACGTGGTTATGATAGTCTGGCATTATGCATTCCATCATTATGAAAGTGGTTATTGATATTGCATGTGATTATTCGACCAGTAGAATATCCATGTGAAGAAGTGAATGGCATTATCACATTTTACTTTTTCCATATTATGTTAAAGTTCAAGTTTAAAATGCTTTTGTTTTAGTTATACATTGCCTTAAAAGTTAATGTTTATTTATGAAAGCTTCTGCTATATTGTTAACCTTACTGAGCATCTGAGCTCACCCCTTTCAATGTTTTAATATTTTCCAGGATGTGAAGAAGTATTTTATGAATGACCTATAGTGATTGTGAGAAGAGGATATGAGTGTGGACTATGGAGACTTTGTTATTGTAGTTTTTCACATTATGATGTAATGTAACGTTTACGAATGTATCTAGTGTTTCCAAGGCTACTAAACTAATCGGTCTTTCGAGACTTGATCTTTTGGGATCATGCCAATGTTGCGAAGTAATGCACCGGCTCTGGGTAGCTGGGGTCGGGGCGTTACAGTTGGTATCATAGGCAGTTTAGTACTAACCTTGGAAGCTAGATTTAGATAAACTCTGATTAGAGCACATAGCCCAAAGATAGACTTAGAAGATTAGTATAGAAGAACTTCCTAGAATTTTGGTATTATAGAGATGTTATGAGTTTTCCGAGCAATACATCCCTGTCTGGATACGAGCAGGTAGAGGCGGCTCTGGCACAGATGTACCTAGGGGTAAAACCCGAAAACACCGCATTGAGCTAGACTCGAACGGGAACTTGTGCACGACAACGGGCCTTGCTGCACTCTTGGTTACGACACTCCAGGGGGATATTCTTAGGATAATTCTCATTTTATTTACAAACCACTATGAAGGGTTATGAGTATATACTTCCTCAAAGAAAACATTTCGTTTTATGATTATGGATTATATCCATAAATAGTTCAATTTATGTAAAGTGTTTAACAAGTATGGAATTATGTATTTTGATTCATAAACTAATCTATTTTATGCCATTGTTTAGAAATGGCGCCTAGTGGAAGGAATGGAAACTGTATCAATGCACGAACTCCGTGTAGGGATTGCCCTCCTGCTCAAGATAATTATTGTGGATCTGGAGATACAACTAGTGCTGATCAACTTATTACCATACTGGGACAACTCACTCAGGCTATGAATAATAACCTTACTCGTATGGAGCACCCTGATCCGCAATGTGGAGGATCAATGATAGACAGTTTCATGAGGCAACAACCACCAACCTTCAATGGGAGTAAAAATCCTATAGTAGCTGAGCAATGGATAAATTCCTTAGAGAAAATATTCCATGCCTTGGGGAGTAGTGAAAGGGAGAAGGTTGTCATGGAAGTTTACCGCCTCACTGGAGATGCCGATCAGTGGTGGTCGCTGATTCAAAACACGAAGGAAGATGATGACGTATCAAATATGGAATGGAGGGAGTTCAAAGAGCTTTTCTTATAAAAATACTTTCCTCGTGACCATCGAGCAGATATGGAAAGACAATTTCTGAGTTTGAGGCAGAAGGAGGATGAGAATGTCGCAAAGTATGATGCTAACTTTACAAGGTTAGCGAGGCATGCTGCCGATTATATACATAACCCAAGGAGTAAGATTGATCGTTTCTTTGATGGGTTAAATCCATTTCTCCGTCGAGATTTAGTATCACAATACTTCTCATCATACGAAGATATTGTCTCGTGTGCTATCAAGACGGTAAATGAATTCTCTAAGTCTTATGACAACAAAGTAAAGAAAGAGAAGAAGAGAACGGTGGAACAAGAGACAGATAAAGGGAAAAAGGGAAAGAAGGGTTTTCCATTAGTGATAATTGTGGGAAGAATCACCCTGGTACTTGCCTAAAAGGAATGGGAGTTTGTTACAAATGTGGAGAAAATGGTCACCAGGAACGTGATTGCAAGGGAAAGAAAGAGGCTATCAAAGTTGAATGCTACAATTGTAGAGAAATGGGTCATTATGCAAATGAATGCCCTAAGCGTCAGGGAAACTTACCTCAGAAAAGGCCAAGGGATCAAGGACAATCTTATGTTGTTACTACAGTTGAAGAAGAATAACTAATGTATTCTTGCATTTGGACTCATGGATTATATTCTGGTTATTAGAATAATGTGATATATATATATAAGGATTGTACTGCAGTACTTGTTGATTTCAGTAAGGTTTTAATATGATGAAGGTAATTATATTTTTAGTATGTGACAATAAGAGAAACTTTACTTTGTTTGGGGAATCTGATAAATTGATTTTGGAATTAAGAGACCTTTTAGAGAAAGTATGGACAAAGGTATTTTGGATAACTATAAAGGTTGGAGTGGATTAAGTTGATATTTGGATAGTATTGTTTAAGGTTAAAAAAATTTATGAAGATTATTTTTGGAATATTATGATACTATAGTTTTAGGAAAAGGACAACCTGCAGGGTGGGGCATAACCCGTCACGTCGGACAAAGCTGCAGGAATCGAACCCACAATCATAGTGCGATAGGCCTTTATTTCCTACCACTAGACTATAGGAAGTCCCTGGTTATTACAAAATAATTTTACTAATCTAAATGGTATGTGTTAACATTTGGAACCTTATACAATTAAGATATGTATAATATTTTTGAGTTCTATTACCCTTTTGAGTGAAAGATGAGTTGAAGGTTGAAACACTAATTGTCAAGCATAAATATATATATATACCTATCTCTTATTCAATTAATAAATTAATTCTTAAAATTTAGTAAAGGGATATTAAAACAAAAAAATCTGTTATCCTAATACCTTATGTCTTGTTGAACTGATGATATTTTAAATCAACATAGATTGATGTCTTTGAGGCCCTCAATTTGACAGTTGATTGTGATTGATGACCTCAATCACTCCCTACAAATATTTATGTTTTTCCTCCAATCATATGTCTTAAATTTCCACCAATGTTCTCCCAATCGAGATCATAATTGGGTGGTGACTTTTTCATTTCCCTTCCCCTCTTATTAAGGCTAAATTTTATTAATCTTATTTCCGATGTGGGTTTTCCACAAAGGTATTTTCTCTTTTCAACCAATTATTTACAAAGAAAAATTTCAAATTGCGAGGACGCAATTTATTGAAGGAGGGGAGAATGTAACACCCCGAGCTTCCATGATACGCTTCTAATTCAATAATGTAATAGCTTGCATTGTGCGCAACATTGAGTTCTAACACACTGTAACTAATCAAATTAGCCGTTATGAATAGTAATAACCACTTTTTAAAATTATAGAAATTTTATATTTCAAAATGGACTTCATTTTGGTATTCGTAATATCGAAATTATCCAAAGATAAATTTTTTGTAATTTTCTGAGAACTTCCAATTTTTTATGAATAATGAAAATTACATAAAACAACTTTTTTAATAAAAATAATTTATAGTGATAAATTATACTATTTAGTGGTTTTAAAGTATAATTAGAATATATTTTTACCATTTTATCCAATGGTGGTCATTACAATTAATTTAACATTGAAATTGGATATAAACAATTGCCAATCTTTTGATATAAATTGTTTCTTAAAACACACTATTTGTTGTGACAGTGGGAATTAATTATAAAATTAATTAATGCAACTTATATGTTTGGAATTTTATAAAACAGACATCATTTTTGAATTCGGAATATCAATTATTTCTTAGGGTGAAATTTTGGCATTGTTCTGAAAAACTTCAATTTTTGATGAATAGTGCAACCACTAAGTGGTAGATAAATAACTGATTTTTCGTTTAAATGAAATATTACAAATTCTGTGATTTTATTTTCAAAAATCCGACATACATGGTTGTCATTAAGAAGTAAAATGTGGTTCAATGAGATTAAAATAATTTTTTGGTGAATAGTAACTTTTAAGTTCTTAATCGCGATTAGAGGTAATTAGTGTAGTTTAAGGTAAAAATAATGATTGAATAAAATGATAGGAGCTTGAAACTTGTCCTACTCCTATTGGATGAGTCATGGCCGACCAAGACAACTCATGGGTCAACTTGGGGACCCCATGGAGCCACTTTGGTTGGAAAATGACATTAATATATATTTATTTAATGTTAAAATTAAATTGACACAAACATGAGTTATTTTACTAAAACAGTTTTTAAGTGGGGTTACACAAGTCCAAATTTTGACTATAAATATTAATTAGAAATCTAAAAAGACTTCCTACATCATAGTATTTTTTTTATAATTTTTAGACATTAAATAAATTGATTTATTTTTGACATCATTATGATGGAGCGATGACCTCATTATTTAACGATTTAAATAAAATGAGAAGATAATGCAAAATCCAAGGCTTACACTTCTCCAAAGCCTATTGGATGAGGAGATTTCGAAACATTATCACCTTATCCTAGAATTATATAAGTGTGGGACCTTTAGAATCCGAAAAGCATTGTGAAATAATGCAACATTTCAATCTTTCCAAAAGTGCCCCTTCTCTCCACTTATAAAAGGCACCCACCTCTCCCACATTATTCACACCATCAAGCCATTTGGCTCGGCCAAACTCTGCCCAAATACTCTCCCAACTTCCCCCTTTTACTCCTAGAAGCCTCACTTTGGGCATAACTCTTCCCAAGGAAGCCTTTGGCTCATATCAAAAAGAGTTACCCGATTTTGAGGTAATGTCTTCTCTAATGTTGTTTTGTTTTATTTTTCTTCTCCAACACCCTAAACTCTTTTTATTCATTTCTTTTGTAACAACACCAGTATCCTCAATATACTAAGATGTTGTTATAAGAAGGATTATATCTACACTTACACACACCTACATCTAATGGTTAAAGAACATACGGTTTCTGTGGATGGCGAATTTCTGCCTCACGAAACGATGATTGTTCAACACTCATATAACACCTTCAAAGGTATCCATTAAGATGTAACTATTTTTATATATGATATATAATATGTTTATGTTTTACTTATGCTTCTGTATTTCTCATTTATGGCATACTTTATGATTTCCATTATGGGTAAAACACGATAATTTCATTTTAGGAAGTGCAGACTACCGCCCCCTAAAAGTGATTTGAATCGTTAATACCATATGTGGGATGTATAAAGAATGGAGTAAATGGTATTATATGCTATATTATACTGGAATTATATTATACATTTATATCATTATGATTTCGTTCCATTAAATATGAAATTTAAATCAAAGTAGCGTTCATGCGTACGTACGGCTTACCGTCTCCATGAACGGTGCATTTCATTTCTTACCTCTAAATGTTACGTAATATTATAAATGAATGTATATACTGGATATATAAGATATATATGACATATAAATCATGAATATTATCTTGGAGATAATGGATATTCTACCACGTAAACAACTTGTAATTATAAGAAGTTTATTGTTGACTCAAGTACCAAAGATCGACAAAACGACCGTTGTTAACTTAAATAATTACATAATGTTCATAACATGGTAATAAGTGATATAAAAAAATAATGAACATGAAAAAGGTTCTTAAGTAAATAGAAATTAACTCTAGTTTATTATTTAGGAGGTTAAAGAACGGTCGAGTCAGGACAAGACGCAAAGTAAGTGAATTTCTTAACCCAATTTTCATTCTTTGGGTTAATCTCCTACTTTCAAATTATGTCATGATATTATTATGTTCTATATTGTATTTGTAAATTATTTATGTGTACTTATAGTGAATACAAATTATAGATGTACTTTATTTAAAAAATGATCTTTTTAAGGACTTCGTCTCAATCCCCTTTCATTGAGGCATATTTGGTTTTATACAAAACTTTCTTTTATACGGTGTATAAACACCTTTGACTTTTACGTTTGTTCAAAAGGAATCTTTTTTATATGAAGCGTTTTACTAAACGAAAAAAGGGAATGTTTTTCTTTCCGTACTTATGCGGAGACAACGACTTCTCCGCCGCCGTGACCATTATTTGAGTTTCGGCTTCCTCTACAAGCCATCATTTTTTTAATGAAAAATAAATACAATGTTTTAACATTCTTTTATTTTGGTATTGAAAATGGTTTTGAAAGCATTTTTATTATATCAATGTGTTGTATTTATATCTTGTGATTGAAATGTAGAAATGTTATGTTTCCTTTATGCATGTTTTATGTGATGCGATTATGTTATGGTTTATGATATGTTTAAACCTATTCATATGAGGAATGCATTGGACTTAATAAGTGACGGGTGGAGCCCGCTATAGCTCCTCGATGCATCGAAAGGTCTCATGAGACAAACTAGTGTCTTGGCATGAGGCCTTGACAAAATCTTATTTGTGGTCTTGGCACGAGGCCCTGGCTACGTGGTTATGATAGTCTGGCATTATGCATTCCATCATTATGAAAGTGGTTATTGATATTGCATGTGATTATTCGACCAGTAGAATATCCATGTGAAGAAGTGAATGGCATTATATCATTTTACTTTTGCCATATTATGTTAAAGTTCAAGTTTAAAAGGCTTTTTTTTTAGTTATACATTTCCTTAAAAGTTAATGTTTATTTATGAAAGCTTACGCTATATTGTTAACCTTACTGAGCATCCGAGCTCACCCCTTTCAATGTTTTAATATTTTCCAGGATGTGAAGAAGTATTTTATGAATGACCTACAGGGATTGTGAGAAGAGGATATGAGAGTGGACTATGGAGACGTTGTTATTGTAGTTTTTCAATTTATGATGTAATGTAATGTTTACGAATGTATCTAGTGTTTCCAAGGCTACTAAACTATTCGGTCTTTCGAGACTTGATCTTTTGTGATCATGCCAATGTTACGAAGTAATGCACCGGCTCTGGGTAGCTGGGGTCGTGGCGTTACATTTTATCCAGAAATGATAAAAATGATCTTTTAAAATAACTATCCATCTAATATGAACTCTTATGATGTTACTTAATGGGAAATTTTAATTTTACTCCTGATTATTTATTGTTTATTTAAATTATATTAAAAATGAAAAAAAACATTGATATTATGTATTTCACTAAATTATGTATATATGTATTTCCCAACTGTACATAACTTATTATCCCTTCCTAAAATGGGGTAATTCATTCCTTATGATAATTTCTCAAATTTTGAAATTGTCAAGTTTCCATTGAAAATGATATGAAGCATGATTATACAATTGGATTATTTCCATGGATACTAATTATGTTTATTTTTATGATGGATTTCCTAATGGTGGATGTATATTCATTTAGAAGAAAATAATGTGATAAGTGGGAATATAATTATATTAACCTCCATTGCATTGCATAAATTTTTACTCTCCTAACATGTCATGTATGTGATTAGGGAATAAACCTAATCCATTTTGGAACTCAATCAACCATGTGATATTTCCATGCATGTTTTCCATAACAAGTGTTTTTGTCATGTTTCCTATTTTTTAAAATTTCCCTTTTTTCCATGATCATTGGATACCATGGTCTTTTTTTATATTTATACTTGAGAACTAATATACCTCATTTTGGTTATCATGTTATTGTGATGATTCACATGTCATGCATTCTTATCTAGTTTATTCCCTGATAGGGATATCTAACTCAACCCTTTATTTCAGGTATTACCTAGATTTTCTAAGGTAGTTTCAGAAGATAAAATGTATTCATGTTATCAAAAAAGAAACGAAAATAAAGATGTAGAGTATTAGTTTCCTTCTATGTGTTATAAACCTGGTATTTAAAAGAGTAGAGGGATTTATGATACATGTCTCATATTAATGGGTATTTATTATTAAGAATCATATAGTAATATGTATAAAATTCTATGGTTTCTATAAGTTAGATATCGATGATTACATGAACATAACAAGAAAATAATGGTATGAGGACATTATAAAAAAAATTAAAAATTGTACACTTCATATAATATATAATAACCACAAGCCATGAAATAAATCGCGGAATTCATTAGAAATTAATAATAATGAAATCAATGAATGTAATACACTATCACATTACAATTACCTAATATATATATTTTCCACACACACACAATATTTTAACATTTGGAACATGTATTAATAGAAGTAGCATCACTATTCAAGTTAATGAAATGATTTCAAAATCATTCATTCAATTATAGACAATAAAAATAACGAAACGTGAAAATATGGACACTAAACCCTAGTTTATATAAATATTTATAGATGTTAAAACCATGTATATGCATAATATTTATGACATGAATTCTAGATTTATGCATGAACTTATGGAAAAGAAACCCAATTCTATATAATAAATTCTAAACATGGATTTAGGTTCATGGATATCAAATTAACCTTATAGTTATCCATATTTACCCATTTCATTATAATTAGATAGAGGTACCACCGATCATGTAACTAAAAATCATAAATATGTTTTCCAAGATATAATAAAACATTCATTAGATCAGAATTCATGAATCGAAAATGGGTTTTATAAATTATTCATCACATGATAACCCTTATATGAAAACACATTTTCAAATTTCATGAAATTAGACACCATTGAAAAGTAACGAGTTTAAAAAATCATTATAATTATAAATATAAAATATAAAAATAAATAATAATGACCACATCACTAGGTTGTATCCCTATTAATTCTTGTGTAACATTATAGTTTTTTCTCATTGATAAAAAATGATTTTTAAATATCTTATCTAAAATTCCATTAGAGAAATAAATCATTATTATTTCAAATCATATTTTTTAAAAAATAAACTTCAACAATTTTTATGGAAAAAATTTTATTCGCAAATAATTTTTACAACTTGTAATGCATGTTAAATAAATTTATCGGCCCTGATGGAGGTAAATTCCATTCATGTCATATTCATTAAAGTAAAACATTCTTCTCCCAATTTTGTACCAAAATTCAATAACTACCTCATTAGAAAATAAGAAGAAGATTTTTTTGATTCAATTTTTTGAATTATAAATCAAGAGTAAAAAATTCATCATGAAGTCCTAGTAGAATAGTGAAAATCATTTTTAAAATTTGTTTAGAAAAAATGTATATGGATGAAATTTTTTTTTCTATCGATGAGATAAATTATTTGTATTTCCCTTAAAACATATTACCAGTTTTTTTATTACATGAAGATTAATAAAATGAATGAAAAATATGTATTCTCAAGAAAAAACTAGAGGAGAATAAAATTCATGAGATACATGAGAGTTAAATAATATTATTTAATCATTAGACAGATAATCATAAACAATCCCAATAGGCAATGATATTGTATCATAAAACCCATTCTCCTAGGGTAACATTTCAAGCACAACCTCACTAAAAAACAATATTATATGTATATGTAAATCCCGGTAAAATACCCAAGAATTCTCAAAAAAATAAATTCATGGTATGTATATAAAAAAAATAAAAAATTAGGGTATCATTAATTTATCCTTAAAAAGGTGCAATTAAAATAACCATTACCAAGGGTTTTACATCCTTAAAAATTATTGGACCATCCTATTATTTGATACAAACCCATTAGATTTCCTCTTAAAGGATTTATGCTTGGACTTTTTGGAAGATCAGAGCCTCTAGAATGTGTCTTGTGGAGTGCAGAACTGAACATGGTAGTGGTGAGTTCAGAAAGAAGGATTATTGTTGTGTGAAGAAAAGAAATGAGGGTTTCCTTTTTATAATTAAGGGGAGGGTCACTTTTTGATCTTCCAAGAACATTAAAATATATTAAATTTAATATCACGATAAATAGTTGAAACTAGACTATAACATGGTAAGGGATGAATGTTTTTTTCATATATTATCATTATTATCCAATTTTATTATTATTATTTATATAATTTAACAAACAAATATATTCATTAAAATAATTATTTCTAATATATACACAGTTCAATTATTTTGAATCCAAATACATGATGAAAATTTTAAAATTGGAAACAATTTATTTAAAATAACATTAATATTTTATGTTCGTCTTTAATGAACTTTTACACATTAACTCACTAAAATTTATTACATTTAATACCATTAATATCATTTATTATAATTTTTTATAAATTGGAGAAATACAAGAAAGAATTTACCAAATAATATATGGTCATTATATAATTTCTTGAAATGAGAAATTACTTAATTAAATAAAATATTTTCATTATGATTAAAATAGACACATATATTCATTCATAAGAATATTATATCTCAATGTTGTCACAAATATATATTTAAAACAAAGAGAATAGAATTTTATAACTTTTTGGACATTAATATTATATAGGTCATTTTCAAAAACATGTTCCATTAAATAACTCAATTTTTTTCCATAGATGAGAAGTTTTGAATTAATTTCAAATAAAGTTAATAAATATGAAAAGTAATGACCTTATCACTTATTTTTAACCGACATGGTCCGGATTTACCATTTATTGTGGTGAATAGTTTTACCATTCTATTTAAGTTGACCAAAAAAGTGTATATTTACCAAATTTCTACCACATAATTAAAAATGTTGAATCTATTTTATAAAATTTAATATTATAAAATATTATTAATTTACTTTAATATACACATGAAACATGTAAGGAAAAAGTCATTTTTTAAAAAAATCATTTTTAAGCATTAAACTATGTTTATTTTTTTCCCATTCTTAGAAAAATATAAGTAAATGTAAAAATATTTTATTTTATATATAATATTTAATCATTATCAAAATTAATCACTAATTGGTATTAAATTAATTTATTTGTATATAAGCACATTAGGTGAACAAAATACTTATTCATAAATTGTTTTCTTTTTCATTCAATTGATTTAAATTTTTATTTATAAACAAATGATATCTAATGAATAATATTTTTAAAAAACATAACTGATTATCCATAGAATGAGGAAAATATTCACTTTTAATATATATATATATACTATTCATGTCATTTATTATTCATAGACACCATTTTAGTGCATTTTACAGATTGAACAGTAATTCACATTTTGAATGTAATTCCCTCTTAAAATACACTATTACATGGTACATTTTTGAACACATCCTAAAATAAAAAATAGTCTATATATTATTTTAAGGTTTTATTTATAGGATTATAAATAAATTGGTAACAACTCATAATATTTTAGTATTGGGAGATTCACATTGGAAGACAACCAATGTTGGCCTAGAACAAACAACATTCTGGGTGATGTGAACTGGACACCAGCCTAATAAAACTGCTGTAGAGACCAATATCCAAGAAAACTATTTATGAATATTGACATAATGATAGAGGTAATTATGGTAAACCGTTCTTAATATAGTGATAAGAGATAATTATGGTTGTTAAAGGGATTTTCATGCGGGCCAAGTGGGAGATAAAATTCTAGGCCATATTCGGCTGCCCAGAAAAACAGCCCACCAATTTAGTCATATCTCACCAAAAATATAAAATTAGGGATGAAACATTTCAGGAGGATAAATGACATATATTGATTCATTTTTCTATTCTATGTCCCACTCTAATTTGGCAATCTAAAAGGTCATTTGGAAGCCTCTATCTAGTTGATGCATGCAAGATCAAACGTCAGGTCAATGATAGAAAAGTTTCATCTACCTTATTTTTCACCACCCTAGTCCCACCATACTCATGTGTGATCCTTTTTACTTTTGGGAACATGACCTAATACTTTTTAAAATTATTATTTCAGTAAGTGGTGGTGGATGAGTTTATCATTTTGGATGCTTGGTTTAATTGTAATGTTATGATTCCACTTTGGGTTTGTAATCCAATTTCTTTCTCATGTAAGTTGTTCAATTAATTTTTAGTTTCTTAATAAAAGTTATTATTATCCTTTTATTGTGTTTTTATTCATATAACACTGATACATTTGTCTCATGTTTTTAATTTATTTACACAAAACCCTATGAAATTATAACACAATGGTGGAGTGATTTTTATTTATTTGTCTTTTTTTTCTTCTCCATTTCTGACCTCATGAGTCTGCTTCCCACTTCAATTGAATCCATAGAATAAATGGAGGGTTAACCCACATATGAATTTGATGCACTTTCTTACTCCATTAATTTCTAATCACATCTTTTAATTGAGAATTTTTTTGATGATCTTTAATCATCTTTTTCCTTATTAAATTTATGGCCACACACATCATGTGATAATACCATCCAATACCTTGGAGTGATTAAAACATTTATCCTTAATGTGTATAAGTGATTAGTATTAGGGTGTGTATGAATTAAACTAGTTGGTTAAGATGTTTTTTATCTCCTTAAATAAACCCATATCCAATATAAGAAGTAGAAATAATTAAAAAAAGTATTCATCCCATCCACCTGGAGAAATAACCTTGGTTCAACTCATTGTCTTAATTTGAAATCACTATTGTCTTTCAGTGTTCAATTAAACAAATCAAAAATGATCCCAAATTCAGAAACATAATATCAAATAATAGTCCATATAATGTATGTGTCTATAGGTTTCATCTTTGGTCTTTGAGGATTCTACTACCCATTATAAATAACAAGTGACCGTTTAACCCTAAAATCTTGGGTAAATTTTAGTGAGACCTAATTTATGATCTTTTTCTAGGGACCCAAGTAGGCCATATCAACACCCATTCTCTTCTCCCCCATTTCTTCTATACTCACGCAAATTATCTTATCTTTTCCCATTCAATTGTTTTTCTTTTGAGGCATTTTCTCCTATTCTCAGGACCAATCAAACTTTATAGTTATGGTGGATAGTTATATTGTTGGGGAGTCCCATACAACAATGAACTCTTTCCATTAGATCCCAATATTCCTAATACATCAGAGTCAAAAATTGATCCAATTCAAATGGAGGGTCTTCAAATAAATTATCTCAAAAACCCAGGTTGGAACCCAAATGGAAATCCAAATGAGGAAGCCTGAAACATGGGGAATGCAGTCACTCAAACCATGAATGACTACCTCACTGTTACCTGGACCAATGATCCCTCTTGTATTAGGAATTCTTCCCTAGGATAAGCCTACCATTTTGTCAAACCTTATTTCCTAACCCTCCTTTCATCCTTCCGTATGATGGTGTAGAAAATTACATACCTTCTTGCCAAAGAGTTCAAAGACGTTGTTGAAAACATCTGCAACCCACATCAACTTGAGTCAACTAAAATGAGACTCTTTCATTTATCACTAAATAATCGAGAAAATAATTGGTTGAACAATCTGATACCTGCAACAATCCACTCATTGGTCCAATGTAAAAGAGAGTTATACAAAAAATAATAGCCCCATCACAAAATAATTTCCCATAAAATGATCATCCAAACCATTTTTGAAAAATAATGGGAGTCATTTTATGAAACCCGGGAATGGTTCCAAGACACACTCAACATGGTACCGATCCATAGATTTTCAACCCCAGAACAATTATGAATTTTATATGAAGGGTTTGGCTTGGGGAATAATAAATTCATTGACAGATGTGGAATGGGAACTTCAAAAACAAATACCCAAAGAATTTTTATGAGTATATAGAAGGGCTGGTTGAACAAAACCATACATTGGGGTAACCACCATACTATGATAATCCACAATACTCCGATAAAATTCACACACTAAGGGAGGAGGAAATCCTTAAGGAAAAACATGATGCACCTATTAGGAAGGTCGAGGATATGGATCTTAAGAAGGTCTGTGAAATTCAAAATATTGACCCTATTTGCACAATTTGTGAAAAACATGACCACAATACTGTCAAATTTCAAAGCATCCCTTACATTAAAGATGTACATCTAGGGGGACCACCCACTGAAGCCAATTCCCTAAACATAAAAAATAATCAACACCATAACACATTAACCCAAAGGTATAATTACCACTTAGGTTTCTTCTGGAAAGAAAACCAACAACCTAGCCAACCACAAGGACCAAACCCCCTAACCAACATAAAAATTTCCATAACCATGTCCAATTACAACCACAACCAGCCCAATAACAATATCCTCATGTTTAATTGAAATAACCCATCCAGAAAAACATGGAAAAACCAATCCATTAACCAAATTATCCCCAAGGATAAACCAACCAGCACAAGCCCCTTCTTAGTATGCACCTCTTCCAAGTCTTGTGTAGTTGTATAAACAAATGGAGAAAATGAAATGATAAGTCACATCCCTTAAAAAATAACTACAAACCATTAAAAATGGAAAGGCTCCCATGCATACTCAGGAAGTACCATCCTCAAATATAAGGGAAGAATCCAGTTACAAACAACACTCTCATGAACAACACAAGGTAGTAACAATTTTATGAAGTGGGTAATTAATAGATAAACATAAAAAAGTCATTCAAGAACCATTACAATATTCAAATAACGAATGCAAATTATGAAGAAACACCCACATATTCTGAAAACCCAAACTAGAATGTGATGGAACTACAACCATACAAAACAATCAAATAACATGCTCTCTTCCCTCAATGCGTGAGAGGAAAAACTAAACCAGAATAGAATGAGAATTTGGGGGAAAAATTATCTCTAGTTAAGTTGAAAATTCACTTTATATATGAAATCCAAACCATTCCATTCTACTTGATGTTTCTTAAGGACTTCTGCATATTTAAAAGGAATTTTTTCACCTAAAAACTATTTCCTTTTTGTTTCTAATTTCAGTACCACCATTCAAGGGACCATTCCTCCAAATATAAAATACCTAGAATGAAATTACATAAATGTTGAGTTAGTAGATAACAAAGTTGTTATGTCAATTTGTGATCTATAAGCTAGTGTGAACCTCATTCCTTATGCCATGTATTGTCAATTAGGGATCGAAGATCTCTAATCTGAATCTGTCACTCATCAACTCACTTATCGAAGTGTTTTAGTTCCTAAGGAGATCTTAAAGAATTTTTTAGTTAAAGGGGAAAATTTTATTTACCCATATGTCATCTTTGTTCTTGAAAATCATCTATGTTTATGTTCTAGGGAGAAAACCCCAATCATCTTTGGTCCTCTATTCATAGACACTATCAACTATTTCATTCCTATTAGGATTAGGAACATGAAAAAAACCTTTGAAAACATGTTCCTTGATCTAAACATCTAAAATTACAACTCTCAAATTGGGGATGATGAAGAGATCCATGAAGTAAATTTTATTGGTAGTGTTGATGGTGATCTCAAGGAATATCAAGCGATTACTGAAGGATGTTTATTTCATGAAGATGTTGATTTTATTTGTTCACATGATTTAAATTTGTCTCCTTGTCTTGAGTATCGTTAATATAGCTCTATTTTTTATTTTATTGATTCAAAAATCAATGATACCATTGGTTAAATCAATAACATTGAGTCCATACCCATTCATGAAACTAATCTAGACAATTTGGTAGATGAAAACATGGTTCACAAGGAACCAACTATGTCAAGAAATCATTACAATGAAACCATGTTCAATACAATGTCGCATCCTTCCATAGATTGTGATAACCAATATGATCTCAAATTTAAGGTACTACATTCATCACTCATGTATGATTTCATCTGGGATAACCTATCCTTTATTGCTTTCATTTCTTCTAATCATAAAGGAAATCAATAGATGATGCTTCTGGATGTCCTAAAAAGCATAAGAAATAAATTGGATGGTCCCTTTCTGAAATTCATTAAATTAGACCACTCATTTGAACTCATTGGATTTCTTGTGAATCTAAATCCAAACCAAATCTTCACCCTCAGCAGAGACTCAATAAAAATATTATGGATGTGGTAAGTAAAGATCTTCTTAGTTTGTTGAAAGTTGGTATCATCTACCCCATTTTTGAGAGTGAGTGGGTAAGCCCAATTATAGTTTTCTCAATGAAATCTATAATCATTTGTGGTCACCAATGAGGATGTTAAACTTCTCCCCACAAGGGTCAATAGTGGATGGAGAGTCTGTATTGACTTTTGGAAGCTCAACTCTAGTACCATGAAATACCATTTCCCAAATTCCATTATTGATCATGTCCTTTAGTGAGTGGCATGTCATCTATTCTATTTCTTCTTATATGGATTCTCACAGTATAATCAAATTGATGTCTTCTTGGAGGATCAAGGAAAATCAACCTTCACCTATTCATTCATCACCTTTTCCATCAAGCGCAAGCCCTTTCATTTATATAATTCTCTTAGTACCTTCTAGTAGTGCATGGTTGGAATCTTCATGAACATCATGGGGGATTGTTTAGAGGTCTTAATAGATGACTTATCCATCTTTGGGGCACTTTTTGGGGATTTTTTCTATATGTTTAATGGTTTTTTTCAAGAAGTGAGGATAATAATCTCATCCTAAATTGAAAAAATACCATTTCATGGTAATGTAATGACTTATTCAAGCCCATCTGGTATCTGGTAGAGGGATTTAAGTTGACAAATCTAAATTCAACGTCATTTTTTACCTTCTCTCTTAGAAAATCATTAAGTAATTGAGGCCATTCATTGGACATACTAGATTCTATGGAAGGTTCTTTAGGTATTTCATCTCTATTTATTTACCACCTTGTAATCTATTGGAGAAATATGATCCATTTTATGGAGATAATGTTGTCAAGAATCATTCTACAAAATCTTGTTTTCTCTTATCTCTCCACCTATCATGAAATATTCAAATTGGATACATCATTTTGAGCTCATGTGTAGTGCGAGTGACTTCGATAAAGGAATATTATTATGATAACGGTGTTAGAAACTATGTGTGTCATTGATTATTCAAGAAAATCTTTAAATGATGCACAAATTAACTAAACCACCACTGAGAAAGAGTTGTTTTTATACTATTTTCCTTATATAAATTCTTGTATTATCTCTTAGGATAACCCATCATTGTCTTCACAGACCATTAATCCTTGAAATAAATTTTAAAAAAGCATGATTCCATGGTTAGATTGATTAAGAGGGTCATTCATCTTTATGAATTTTATATAACCATATAATATAAAAACGGTGTTTAAAATTTGGTAGTTGAGAACCTCTCGAGAATAGAATTCAATGACAACTCCCATAAACTTTATGTGTTTCATTTATCTCCGAATGAGACCCTTTATTCATTGGGTGATTCTTATGGTATAATGACATAAAAAACCAATTGGTGATGGGTGACATTCCAAAAATGTTAAGGACCCATGCTAAGAGGAAATTCTATTCTGATGTCAAACACGGTGTGTTTTATGATCCGTACCTCTTCATGTTTTTTCCTAATCAAATCATTTGGAGAAGTGTTCCTGAGTCTGGGTATGTGTCCATTTTAAAATTTTGTCATGGAGAGGCTTGTGGAGGAAACTTTTCTACAATTAAAACCAATAAATTCGTCCTCCAAAGAGGTTTCTACTAGACTAACTTCACAAAGGATTCCTTCTGATTCTACAATAGATGTCCTCATTGTCAAAAATTAGGAACCATTACCAAAAGGAATAAAATACCCCTCACTACTATTCTGGTCATGGAAATATTTGATTGTTGGGGAATTGATTTCATGGGAACCTTCCCAAACTATAGAGGATACTTATACATCCTCTTAGATTTTTATTATGTCTCAAAATGGGTTGTGTCAATTACCACCAAGTCCAATGACCATTATGTTGTGATCCGATTTCTGAAAGAGCACATATTTTCTCAATATGGAATTCCTAGTTCTATAATTAGTGATCAAGGAACCCATATCTAAAAAACTCATTCTCTTCCCTCTTGTCTAATTATGGGATTTCCTCTTAATGTTTCTATTCTGTACCATCCTTAAACCAACTACAATGGTAATTTAGAAAATATGGAGATTATAAAATTCTTGAAAAAATGGTCAATCCCTCTAGAAAAGATTCATCTAAAAATATCATGGATACCCTCTGGGCATATTGTACAACATTCAAAAACATCCTATAAATGTAAATATATAGGTTGGATTATAGAAAATCATTCCATTTAACTTTTTAAATTGATCATAAGGTTTTTTGGGCAATCAAAAGAATGATTATCGATATTTCCTTAGCCGAAGCAAAGAGGAAATTTGTTCTTAATGAACATGAAGAACTTTGGATGGAGGCTTGTGAAAATTCAAGAATAAATAAAGCTATAGTCTAAGCCTACCAATCATGAAAACTCAATGATAAACACTTTGAACCTGGAAAATTCATGCTCTTATATATTTTGAAACTTCATTTACACCTAGGATAGTTAAATTCTAGGTGGTCAGGTCCATTTTTTGTCCATCATGTGTACCCCCATGGGGTAGTATTGAATCGTTCAATAAACATGAAATAGAGGATGAGTTAACTGAGAAATCCTATGAACCAGGGAAAAAATGCTAGATTTAGGATCCATGTTTGGTTAACGTCATTAAATAAATGTGATGTAGAGGATGAAACACATGTTTTTCATGTTTCCAATCTCTGTAAATCAATTAAATATTTCAAAAAGGATTAATGAATAATTTTTATATTTTAAATAATATACTGTTGACCAGTTCTTCTCGAATCAGTATGGATGGGTAAGAAAGGGGAAATCCATATTCATCCGTGTCACATGGGGGGATCCTTGAGTAATACCTTACCAAGAATTTAAAAAAGAAGTCAATGTGTCGTCATTTCTTTTAATTTTAATGTGTTTTTCATTTAAAATAAAAATACAAAACATATTCAATAATAATTATTATAATACTAATACTAATATATTTCTTAAAAATCTAAATGGAAATGTTGTAGGTCATGGGGAAAACCCCATCACTACTAGGAAGACACAGGGACTAAAACCTTGGACCTAAGGGAGACAGAGGCACATGCATACCATGGATCTATGGCTTATAGTGCTTCATTATTCTATTTTTTTATATATAATTATATTTTACTTTTATTAATATGTGAATATATATATATATATATATATATTGTTTCGTTTTATTTTTTTCATTTTCAACTAGTGTACTCTACAAGGGACATGGGTATCAAATGACTAAATTGGATCAGCAAGAACATCAACGCCAACCACCATGTGACTTAATTCTATGATCTTTATATTTAAAATTCATTTTAGAAGTCCTCTTATCCACCTCTTCCACCTTCTAAATTTTACTTTCTTTATACCCTCATGACATTGTAATTTTATGTTGTGGGGAAACGAATGAAAAATAATTATAAATTTTGTGTGTATAAAAAATTGTGTGGAAGGAAATATTTATTTAACCATGAACATGATAATACAACATTCACACATTGATAATGAATATCAAATAATTTAGAATGTCTTGATTCTGTCTTAAATACCTTTATAATTTCATGAGCTTTAATTTTGAAAGTGTTTATGTCTAATGTAAATTTTCAACATTTATATTTTCATCCAAATAAAAAAATCAGAATGCACGTCATTTGGATAGTGGAGTATTAGTTTGAGAGAATGTGGTCCCCAAAATAAATAGTATTATTTTGGAGATCATTTTAGTTTTAACATGAGTATTCATTAAAAAACAATAAATTTGGGCGCAGAGGAATGAAATGATCTAATACGTGGCTTTCGACACATGGGGATCATGACCCCATAGTTGTCTAGCCCAGAGATAGAAATTTTATCTCTATTTGAGGTAATTTGAATTTTTTTTTGACTAGGTTAACTCAAGATGATTCCAGATTATGTGGGCTTCACTTGGTGCCTTAAGGTCATCGAGCCTCAGAGTTATCAGCAATGTCTCATTACATGAGTTGGCTATATTGAGTGAAATTTCAATTACCATGAATAAATTTAAAAAAAATTACAAAATAAAAAATAAAAAAATTGATTACTCATCTAAATATTGAAATTTGATTCCACCTAATGCTTCCATCATTCCCCCCTTTGAATAAAGATGAACCCCCATGTCTATTGCAATGCCCAACACATCATTACGCTAAATTGATATTCAATGAAATATGGAAATGAATTTGAAAAAGGAATGGGCTTAATATTGAGATATTATAACGAAAATATTAGGTATAAAAATATTTTGATTGGTTTAATTTTTTTTTGAATAAGGGTTTTTTGTGATAATTGTGTATTAAAAAGTTTATGGAAAAGGAAATAGGAATTTCACATTTTTGAGATATATTTTTTTCAGGACTAGAAAAACCCATGATAAGGATGTGATTAGACACTGAATGTGGCTAATATTCATTGTAAATATACATAATATTAATGATCTTTATTATTCATAAACACTATTTTTTTCATTATACACTTTGAACATCAATTAACAATTAGATTGCAATTCCCTCTTAAAATGCACTATTATAATGTAAATTATTGAACACCTCATAAATACAATATGGTCTTGATTATATTTTTATATTTTATTTTCAGGTTTCTCATTATACTGGGAACAATTCATTGTTTTAACATATCTTAATATTCACATTGGAAGACCACTATAGTTTTCTTTTATAAAACAACTTTCTGAGTGACTTGAATTGGATAAACTCTCAATAAAACCACTATAGAGTCTAAGATAACAACCCAATAATTATGAAAATTAAACTATATATAGAGGAAATCATGGGGAAAATTTAATTAAAAATTCGATAAGATCAAATTATGAGTGTTATATGGAGTTCCATGTGGCTCATGTTGGAGATAACATTTTGTGCCTGATTATCCTACCCAGAAAAAGGGCCCACCAATTTAATCCTATCTCGAGAAATAGAATTTAATTTTTGCTGAAAGTATATAAGAAGTTAGGAGACATCCATTGATCCATTTTTTTTGTTTTATTTCCCAATCTAATTCGGCCATATAGAAGTACTTTTCGACGCCTCTGTTTAGTGGAGGAAAGCTGGCTGCAACATCAGATAAAGGATGGAAAAGTCTCTTATACCTTCCCTTCCACCACCCAAGGCCTACAATAATCAAGTGGGATTCATTTTAATTTTGGTTAATATACCCAAGAATCATTAAATTACTCATTATGTCAGTGTTGAGGGATTACTTTATCATCTTGGGTTCTTGATTTCATTGTAGTGTTATGTTGTCACTTTGTGATTATAATCACATTTCTTTCTCATGTATGTTGTTAAATTCTTCTTAGTTTCTTAATAAAAGTTAGTGTTGTCATTTTATTATGTTATTCTACATATCATGATGATACTATTCTCTCAGGTTGTGAATTTATTCACACTAATTCTTGTGATGTTATCACACAATGGTGGAGTGATCGTTATTTCAATTCCTTTTGTGTCTTCTTTGTTTCCTCCCTCCTGAGACTACATCCCACTTCCATTGAAACCATAGAATATGTGGAGGGATAAAACACATATGGGTTGATCAGGGGGAGTAGAAAGGGGCTGGATAAGATGTTATTTCTCACTCCATTAATGTCTAATGACTTGTTTTAATTGATAATTTTGTTTGACGGTCTTTAAACTATTTCGTCCTTGTTGAATTTAAGGTGACACACTTCAAGTGATAATACAAACCATTACCTTGGAGTGTTGAAAAAATTTATTTTCAATGTTAATAGGTGAATAGTATTAGGGTGTGTAGGAATTATTCTAGTAAGTGATGATGTCCTTTTATCTCCTTAAATGAATCCATTTAAAATATTTGATATTGGAATAACTGAAAAAGGAATTCAGGCAATCCACCCAGAGCAATAACCTAGGATCAACTTATTATCATAATTTGAATTAAATTAATTCTTTTAAGTTTAAATTAAGATTATCTATAATCTACCCAATGTTGGACACTTAATAACATAAAATAGTCCATAAAATTTACATGTCTAATGGTTTCTTCTTAGATCTCTGAGGATTCCACAACCAAAGCTAAACTACAAAAGACCGCTTAACCATACATTCTTGGGTAATTTTTTGTGAGACCAGTAACCATAAAGTGTTGATAATTTATTTATTAATATTCATGTCCAATAATAAAATGTGTATTTGAAAATTGGGGCTTTAAGTATTAATATTTTAGTAATACAAAGTTGTTCGTTTATACTTGGTGTTTCTTGAAACACAAGCTATCTATGAAATTAAATTTATTTGAATGAAATATTTAAACAAAATATAAGGTTGCTACATAAGGTTTTTGCGGGTGAACCAAATTCACTTTATTTATGTGATGGATTGCCTTAAAAATATATCCCTCCAATGTGTTCGGTAAATATTAATATCAAATGAGAAAAGATATTAGTGCCTATTTATTAATTAAAATACACTGTAGAACTACTCCACTATGTGATTATTATCTTAGTAGTGATCATTGACCAATGAAATGAATTTTTATGCAATGTTTCTTCCACAAATATCTATTAATCATTATTCAAAATACATGTATTAATGGATCATGATTTTTTAATAAATTTTACATATTCATATTTCAAATTTCAATGGTCTTGAAAAAATCCTTATGAAATTACTCAATTTATAGGATATATGTTACATTATGTATGATTTTCTTAAATAATTTTCTCATATATTAAATATATTCACATGCCCTTAGGTTTATATTATTCTCATTTTTGTTATTTTGTTGATATATTTTATGTAAACAACATACTATGAATCCAAACACATCCCTTCCTAATGCGTTCTTTCCCAATGTTGGGAAAAATTGTATGAAATATGATATGTCTATAAAGTTACGACATTTGAGATAATTTTTTATGAAAATTTTAAAAACTATTAAAAATACTAATATTTTTTTATAATATCAATTGACTTAAAATCAATGCATTCTACGGTGTGGTTCATTGTGAGAAATAATGAATATTTATATAAAATGATTTATTATGTATGTATGTTATTACTGGGTCACCAAATCTGGCATCAGAGTAGAATTGTTTATTTTTTTTATATTGGTTTTTGATGAATAATTAGGTTAGAACATAAATGTAACTATGATAAACTAAAATTGTTGTAATATAGAAGTTAAATTGCTTATGATGAAATTTATTTTCAATAATTTAATAATTAATTGGACTTATTTTGTTTATAATAGGATTTTTATCATAGATACAATAGATTCATACTCACACTGAATTTTTTTTGTTTTAAAAAATGTATATAATATGATGTAATTATGTCAAGATTAATTTGAATAAAATTATAATGATGGCACCAATGTTAGATTATTGATTCTCCATCCTACATGCCTGAAATGTGAGGATAATAACCAAGGTAAATGTATCAATGAACTAAAATATGTGTAATTATTTTGATGAGTGAATATGACACCTAAAATTAATTTTAAGGTTAGTCATATGATTAACATGATAATGTAAAATAATGTTATTTCCCCAGTACCATTAAAAATTCATTAACAAGTATTTATTGAATTTGAATTTTTTAAAATAAATCCACAAACCAAAGGGTTAATGAGTATAGTCAATGACAGGATCCAAACAACATTAATCCAACCCATCACCCGATATGAATCTCATTAAGTAATGAAGCTTTCTACTTTGTTTGATAATGGATTTTGAATAGAGTCAAGGACCAAAAATGATATAGTGAGGAGACAATTGCCTCCTATAATTGAGTATTATCATTTGGAATAACATAATAATACATGAATACATGAACAATAAGATAATTTAATTAAATAAATTACTGAATTAACTATAATAAATCAAATGGTACATACAGACTCAATAATATGAAACATACAGACACTAGTCTCCCACTATGAAACTGATATAAATTATTTTAATAAAATAATATAAATTAATAAGTATCTACTGCTACTCTGATAAGAACCAAATATATTGTCTTCATGATGGCTGAAAATATCCTACACAAACAAAGGACCACAAAGGAGCTTCTCTGATCAATAATGAAACAAAGATCCTTTGTCTGATCAACCACACCATGATCAAATTGAAATCAGTCATGAGGATTTAATGTACATAAAGATGCATGTGTTCATGTGAGAAACATATCTCAATATGCAACCCCCCATAGTGTTCCTAGAATCATCTCTCATAATGTGCTCATGTAACATCTGTCTTTCCTAGCTGAGAAAAATGAGGATTCAAGTAAAGGATAAAAAAATAAAAAAATAAAGAAAAATACTAAAAAAGTAAAATAGACAACCTCATGACCTTTTCTACCACCTATATTTAATGTACCATCACTATTTCCCCATCCAAAAAAAATTCAAAAGTATGTATCATATAACAACAAAATGAAGAATGATATTCTTTTTAATTAGGATATATAATGTCTAATAAAATAATATGAAAAGATTTTATGCCATAGGATATCGTCCTAGCTGTCAAAAACTAAAATTCATTTACAACAAACTTGGACTTCAATGGTAATTTCTAATCTGCAGGAAGGGAGCACTTGGTGACCTCAAGAGTGTAGTATTTTATTAAAAGTATAGCAGAACCAACATGGGGAATGATCCTATCAATTCCTCACTAGGATTACTCCCCATGTCTCATAACAAATAAAAAATGGGTCTATGTGAGCGCAATAGACTCCATGGTCCACTAACCATATCCCTACAGAAATCTATATGTTTAAGGTGGTTGCACCCATACAGATTAGGCATTGTCCCCTTAGGCCCCACTACTCATAATGACCAGAAAAATAGTATATGTGAGTATCATAATATATATTCTTATTTATGCCTAGTATTATAAAATCCTAGAGGTATCCTACCTGGATTAATCCTGAACTGGAACAACATCAATCCTCAATGACAAAATTGAAACACCAAGGCATGATAACGCCCCCACCCTCCACCAAAAACCATTAAACTAGCAACATCCACCTCATAGTAAAAATTGTATTGGGAAACTAACATCATTTTAATAGCCTAATCATCATAGGAATCTGTAACACAAGGCTTCTCCAGCAATACACATCTAAAAAATAATACCCTACAAAGGGATCTTCCATAAAAAACTAAACTCGGATTATTCCTACTCAGAGGAACTGTGGTAGGAATCACAGTTAAAAACAATAAAACACACTCCTAGAATGAAAAACCCAAGAAAGAAATTTCTTATAATGTATAAAATATAATAGGACTGTTGGAATTATCTTGAACACTTCCTAATGGACCATTGTATAACCTGAAATCCAACAGTTTTGGACGACACAAATGGTTCTTTCTTGTCCCAACCACATAAATAAAGGCCTAACCCAAATATAATGGTACTAAAAATCTCATCTATGAAGACACAAGATTCCACATCCTAGAATCCATCCAATGAAAATTAAAATTCCCACTTAGAGTCTTTAATACATAGAGAATATTTTATTGTAAACCCTTTCATGAGCCTCACAACTCACAACCAACCCCCAAATAAATTCTAGATCCATAACTTTAGAGGAATCCTTTAATAAAACTGCATTAGTTCAAAACACTATCTAGAAAAACATTAAATTTTGAATGGATTCCACCATAATGAAATAAATTTTAATTCACTCAAAATTGAAAACACATTTGTCCAATTCTATCTGTCTATACAAAAGACACACAAAAACCCTTTTACTAGAATATTTCATGTCATATACTTCAAAGTAAATGTGGTTTACTCTCAAAGGTACACATATCCAAATAATTCCACATGTTCAGGGAACACCTGAGGTCTTCCCATGCATAATTACATGGGAAAAAACATATTCTCATGTACTATTACACGGTCTTGCTTTCGACATGGGGTGTCATCAACATATATGTCCAATTAATATTATAGGTTTTGTACTGCAAGTACACAGCCTTTTGGATCACACAACAATCTATGTATATATTTCACTACATGGAAAAGTACCACTACACAATTTTTACCCATGGTAAATAGTGTGTACTTCCTCAAATCCTATTGTACATGTACAAAAACACCTGACTAGGTAAAAGTCCAATTCTAACAACTGGGTGTGTATAGAATGAACACCACATATACTTTTAAGAACCTCATATTCCCAAAATTAGAAATATAAATTGATTTTTTCCTCAAACCTATAATTGTGTGATTGGGATTTACCAAGAAGTAATATCTCTAGAGCATTGAAACACCCAAAAACTGCATGATTCACACTAATAACATTAAATCAAAAAACAATTTCTCTATAAATTCATTAATTAAACATTAATATAAAAAAATACTCTATGATTATTTGTGATGGAATAAATTAAAGTCCCTAACTTAATTTGAAAACCAATGAATCATCAATCAGATTCTCCTTTCACAACACTTGAATAATGATCTAGTGATACCAATGCTCCATAGAGGAGACTCCTTCTTCATATCTCCCTCTTAACATCTTTCCCTATGTATATAATTTGTCTTGGATGAATAATGTACCAATGGGGGAGTACATGACACACCAAGTTATGAAATAAGAAATAAAGACAATGAAAATTGAATATAAAATTGAACTACATAAGAAAAATAAGTGATAAAATAAAAGGGGATTAGGCACAATCCCAATGCCTAATATGAGGTTATACCCCACCTAGGAAAACCCCAAATTCTAAGCTTAATTGAGATGTTGGATTTTAGAAACGACACACATAAACTGAATTTATCACTGAGTGAGGATACATTAATAAATAATATTAAATTAAGTAAATATTAAATATTCATCAAACACTCAAATGACTCATAGTTCCATTAAACACCATTATTAGTTTAAAAACTATATTACGGGGCCAATGTAGTTGTCAATAAAATAATTCGGGCTCTCCTTATAAATAAATTTACCATTTTCCACCTCCAAATCCACTAGAGAGAAAAATCAAACTTCTTCTAATTTTCATATAATGTCATGATGATGTTCCTGAAATGATCCCCATGATAATTTCTTCTCAATGCCAAGATTAATATATGGGAATCCAACGCGAAAGCATCACTACAATCATTAGTTTTCCCAACAATACCATGAATGTCCATCGACGGGTCTCACAGCTCCAACAACACTACACACATAATTAACAATCTACCACGACCGATTTAATTTTCCCCACCCCAGGAGTATCCATATAATCATCCATAAACCATAAACGGACCACCATGACCACTTGTCATTACATTACAGTATAAAATTGAATGTCATGACATTAATATTCACACCATAGTGACCACCTAAAAACTACCCACTATCTGTTCCACGAACAGTAGGAATGAAAAACCCACACTCAATGAAAGTATGAAAATAAGAACCAAAAACCTCATTAGCCTTTGGAGTCCTCCCTTTCATAAGGCATCCACATGACCAAAACAACTCCCAGTGAACTCACACATCCCATCTATCACACATCCCAACCAGCATGCACATGACTTCTAGACAATGATTTCATCAAA
This sequence comes from Viscum album, assembly GCA_963277665.1. Lineage (NCBI taxonomy): Eukaryota > Viridiplantae > Streptophyta > Magnoliopsida > Santalales > Viscaceae > Viscum > Viscum album. The sequence continues at coordinate 1,882,939,953 of OY728163.1, forward strand.
AAAGAAATTGAAACACCACTCCCCTCCTCAAGGTAAAATTATCTGTGAAAAAAACACTCATAACAAATAAGTCTCAAAAGAGACATAACCTAAATAACATTTTATAACACACCTAAACCCACTATCAATCCTTCTCATGTAATCTATTTACAACAACCCAAAGAACCACAAACACACGTCTTCTAAAAAATAGCATCTCCTTCATGGTAAGGTCCACCAACACAACCACCCCCTACATAAGAATTGATCCAAAATCACAAAGAGTTAAAAAAACATCCCCCACACTACCCAAATCACAATGCAGTCCAATAAAGCTATGAATCCAACTATATCTACCCTCTCAACCAAAAATAAATCAATGAATCTAACCACAGAATAAAAAAACTATGATCATTTCCAGTGCTCCACCACAAAATACAAATTCAACCTCATCCTAAACATATAATTTCTTCTATATACCACCATGTTAGTGAAACTTGATCCCAAACCATGAATCTGTGACGAATCCTTGTGATTATCTAGCCAAGCACCTACAACTGCAATAGGGCATTAAAATCCTACAAAAACCCACAGGGGTTTCATGAATCACATGAAAATTGGAATGTATCTCCAACATCATATAACAACTGGCCAGATGATCAACATAAATATACATACGCATAAAATACATGTGGATCATTAAAATGAAATGAATTTAGGTAATTATACAAGGAAAAACCTTATATGAAGTTATTGAATCTTTATGTAATTGAACATCTACAGTTATAAAAAAAAAGATAGATAGACACCAATATCATATGTTACTATAATGTTGAATGGAAACTAGCATATTGACATTAGGATATGGTCCAAAAAAAATGAAATCATAAAATACACAAGCACATGTGCATTTCTGAAGGCGAAAATCACAATATTGAAATAGTGAGACCCAATGACAACAATCCTCGGAACATTGTAACCTATACAACCTAAATGAATAGGTTTTCATGATGATCCTACCCGGTATCTATGGAATTCTCTAGAACATTCATATAATCCTCCAATTTAGATTAAAATTGTCTCAAGTCAACCCAATCCATCAACGAATCCATCTCAAAGAAAGGCCAAGAGTGACCCACCTCGTATGAAAGAAGATACTAACTAGCTGTGAGGGAAAATATGTTACAATGAGTAAATAACTCCCACAAATCAGAGAGGAATAACAATGGAAATAAACTAAACATACAAGCATCCATGAACATCAGAGTGTGCATAAATTAATAATAAACTGAAATGAATTTACTAAATGGTGTTATGCATAAAAACACCAGAATTTAAAACAGATAAATATTGTTCACCAACATGGTATACTACATATAGAAAAAAATAAACCAAAATAAATACAAATCAATTTACTAATAATCTAAGTAGAACCACGTACATGGTCTCCATAATTTCATAAAATATCTAGTGAAAACTATGAACTCCATACGAACTGATCCATTTGATCATGAAACAATGGGACTCATCCTAATCTGCCACACTATGCTCAGAAGTAATGAATACATAAGGTCTATTAGTACACTGAGGTCTACATGAAGGGGGTGATATATGAATCTCAATAGGCCAACTCCAATGTTGGTTCTAACATCTTTTATCATGACATGATTATGAAAAAAATTTCATATCCAGTATAGGTGAATGTGATTCCAATAAAAAGATAAACGTCATATAAAAATGAATAAAATATAATAAACAAAATTGAAAATAGTAAACATCTGGTTGTTGTCTGACACCCATAGGTAATATAACCTATCACTATCACTAAAAACACGAAATTATAAACCATCAATCATGTAAGCACCAATACAATCATGTCCACCTCATCATGAAGGAGCTCCAAAATCAAAAAAAAACCCTAAACCCTAGGAGTTCATCATAGGATTCAAAACCTGAAACACATCTTCATGGACCTAGGACTCTAATGGTACTATCTGAACTAGAAGTAGGGAAACCATATTAGCCATATCAGTATAATTCCATGAACAAAAGTCATGGAGTACCAGCTGGCTAAACAAACCATTCATCATAACTTTGGTCATCCTAGAAAGGATTCATAATATATATAAAATTTTCTCTCGGAGTGCACAATATCCACCATTTTCCTTTAACCCAAGCCTTAGGAAATCATCTAGGGTAAAAAAACTTCACTCATCCTGATCATCCATTATCTCCCTATCCCTTTCTAATAGAAACCAAATTAGCATCATAAGGGAGTTGAAAAATATATCTCAAGGTTTATTCATAATCCAATAATATCCCAAATTTCTCCTCCCTCATAATTCATATAAATAAACAAACTCAACCCTCTATTAAATAGATCAATCACGATGGTCAGTTAGTTCTTGATCCAACTATCCAAAACCACCGAACTAACACTGGATACCTCACATGACAAATAACATTGGTCTTCCACATCAGTTACTAGAACCTCAACAAAATAGGAAACCCTTCTGTGGGGATCCTCTAGGGTCTAACAAGACAACTAAGATACACTACAATGGTCTCCTCCCACAAAATCAAACCATGGGAAAATCCAGATTTGAAGAATCATGGAAAGACTCCTTGCTCAAAACAAAATAACAGCCAACCAGAAGGGAAACACAAATAAACACCTTTCCATTAAGGTAAACCTTATGAAATAGCCCTTAGAATTTAATCAAACTTTTAATAATGGAACCTACCCATAACTGACATCCATCAATGTTGAACTACCCTCGAGGCTCCTACATGCCCCTACCCTATGCGACCAAACATAAACTTGAGACAACCAAATTAAAGATCCCATCCAAGAAGACACTCACTTTAGTCTCCCAGAATAAATCGAATGAACCAATATAAATCCCACTTGGTGTCCTCAATCCATGGTGAAAAATGAGATCACATGCTCAAACTGTCCTTAAAACTCACATATCATCCTCCATAAGGATTCTAGACCCACTACCTCAATGTAAAATTCATGTCAAACTAAATTTTTCTAAAAAAACATTTATAATGACTTCAAACACTAAATGGATTTCACTATAATTATCTATTTAGACAAAATCTAAGTAGTCTACACATAATTCCAATAATGGCTTAAAGCATCAAAGACACCAAAAACCCTTTTATGGGAAATGTACACAGTGTGAACTTCTAAGTACAACACATGAACACTCAATGTTGAACCATCCCATGGAATTATGAATTTTAATGTCACACCCTGGGCCTTCCCATATATTAATACAAGGGTAATACATCATACAGTTAACTATTACTCATTCATTCCCCTATACATGTTGTGTCTACCCAATTACAAGTAAATAAAGAAAGTACAACTATTGGGGTTTTACTCCATATACTATATTTGTGGTCTCACACATCCATCGACCCATTTAAATGGCTACATGGATACGTACCACCACATGATGTCTACCCATGGTACATGGAATTTACTTCTCCAACACTAATATATCATGTACACTGACACATGGCCATGTACAAGGCTTTCCATATTAAAACACATTTACATAATTTCCCTGAAATGTACTTATAAAATCATTATCTTCCCCATATTGGAATAAAACATTAAATTTTTTCATCACCCCAAACGTAATTGAATTGGGAATTCTCGATCATTAATCACACCTGAACTACAAAACACCTCAAAAATCCTTGAATCATCTGAAAACCACCAGATCAAAACATGATGGGTCCCTAATAACTTAGATCAATATTAAAATTTTAAAAAACTAATCTATGTGGATTTATATAGTAAATATTATAAGATTCCAACGCTTGACTAGAAACTACCAAGCCATGGATCATATTCACATTCCACATCATTTTCAGGAAAATATAGTGTGGAGAGAGCTCCACAGTGGCACCTCTATCTCCTTATCTCCCACTTCTCTCAATATTACCTCCATATCATATCACTTATCTAAATTAATCCTCAATAGGGGGACTTCCTGAAACACCTTGTTAGGAAATAAAAAGGGTAAAATAAATGAAATATAAAATAAAAAAATAAGTGAGAGAATAAAATGGGCATGGACCATAACTAATTCCCGATATGAGTTTATCCCCCACATAGGAAAATCACACTATTTAGGAATAAATGTTGAAGTAAAAAATCATATCCAACAATACAACTACAATACATCATAGAATGAATGTGAACAAATATAAAATATTTAATTAGTTAAATGTAAAATATTTGACCATAAAATTAATTTTTCAAAAGTGCAATAAAATCATGTCCTAGGATAAAACCTTGTTCTAAGACCAATTGAGTGGTGATAAAAAATTATTTAAGATATTTTAATGGATGAATTTTTTCCCCTGAATTCTAAAAAATAAAACTAATTCAAGTTTATTTAGATTTTATTAAATGGCCATGACATAGTTCATGAAATTAATCTTCTAAAACCTCCATTGATTGGGGATTAATTTTAGGCATACTGATTCCAAACTATTGAATTGTGTTATGAGAATGGTGTGTTGGAAGGTACCCTAATCATCTTCTCATGAACATAAAATATATTATGTGATTATTGTTTTAAAAATCCACATATATATATAAGTTATATTACATAAAATCACCACCCAAATAAAGATTTATTTAATTATAAATTAAAACTCATATGTTTGTAAGGATTTCATCTAATATTTATAACTCTTCTATGATTAATGTTTTCCAGAAAATGATTCCAGGAACACTTTTTGTTCTCCTCATTGTCGAATTTTATTTCAATTTGGTTTTTTATTTTCCCTCTCCACATTGATACTCTATTAATTATAGAGATAGATAAATAAAATTTAATTTTCTATATCAATAATTTTTTATCTATCATCTTTATAAATATTGTAACCCCCTAATTGGAATTAAATTCATTATATGGAACTTAAAACAAAATCCTAATGTCTATTTTGCTCAAATGGCTGGCTATATATTCAATATTAATGATATTTTTATTTTGTATATATATAATAATGTATTTTAAGAATAGTTTCAAGTAATTCTCATAGATCATGTGGTTATTTTTTCAATAGTACCGGTGATATAAAAATATAAAAGGCTTATTAAAATAGAATTGATTATGTTATTTGAAATGATGAAAAAAACTATTGAAGAATATATATTATGGGTTAAAGGTCATATTACATAAAAATGTGGTAAAACAATACTCTTTTTTAATATGAAATATCGATCAGTGCATCCCTTCATTGGTAACAATGAAAATAAAAAAAATCTCGATCCAAATAATATTCTTTAACCCATATCGATGAATAGATTGATAAACATTATGTTCCAAATTTCTTCTCAAATATATAATATTAGTCCAAATATCATTTATTATGGTTGAAAATAGAGTGTGTACCAAAAATATCCCTATGTACCAAAAATGGAAACAACAAATTCATAGTAATTCCATTAATATTTGTCAATTCTTCTATATCTTTATATATCTGATGAATACAGGGATCAATGAATACCATGATCAGTATGGTGTAGTTCTTAAACAAAATATTAATATTTTAATAATGGTTAAAATTTTCATATCTGTGTTATAGTTATCATGGAACCACTACTAGAATAAACACATGAAAATATATATCTCTAAAAAACAATATAAAATGACATTTTATAGAAACCACATGTAGATACATTTCTAATATATAAAAACTATATAATAGAAAGAGATAATCCTATGATATATGATTATAATGATTTAATATTATATTCCTAGAAATATTCCAACATGAAAAATATTATTCACAAATAAAACCAAAATGTTAAAAAATCATCAATTAAATACTCCATAATAAAAAAAGATGATGAAAATAATTATTAAAACATAATAATCCATTGAAAATGAATATGTATCCCCATTCCTCTCCACACCAAGTAACTATATATGAAACCTAAGAGAAATGTTAAAAAATCACTATGACTCTGTAATGCATATATGATAGTCAAATGATTAGCAGTCTCAAGGAAACCAGAAAAAAGAATAAAAATATGAACATAATGAGAAAAAAAATACTATAATGAGGGGGAAATATTTTAGTATAAATCATATTATAAAATCCAAAATCAAAACTATAATAACATGATTTTTTAATTTTTTTTATACTATAATGAATTTAAATCATGTAATGGGGAAATATTTCTACTATATGACAAATTATTAATGGAATAGAGTCACTAGGTATGAAACTAGTAAAAATCTAACTAATTTTGAATTAACAACATATAGATGATATAAAAATGGATTATAAATATTTTAATATATATTTATATGATTATTATAAGTAATTAATTTAGAACAAAACATTCTTTAATTTATTTAAAAGGTACTAATACACTTTAGAAAATATTGGTGACTTTAGTGAAGCTACATTCATAGATATTTTTTATGTTATTACTATTAATTAATGATATAAGTAAATTTTATACATAAAATTGATGTAATAATTTCAGAAATAAATTTATAACATATGATACATAATTATAAAATTATAAGGAATACAAATATAATTATTCTTTCCCTAATAAAAATGTTTTATTTAAATAGTTTTTTAATAAATGAATTTCCATAAAAGATAAAGCACTCATAATTTTTAATAATGTTTAAGGAAATTTATTATATATATATATTTATCAGTGCGTATGTGTGAATAAACATTCATTAATATTAAATTAGATACTAATAATGATAAAATAATTTAAGGATAAAAAATCTCATTTATATAGAATTATGGTTCAAATCTATTATTTAGTTAAATATAAAAAATGGAATTGATATTTATTGAAAAATAATATTAATGAAATGAATTTATATATATAAATCTATCTTATAAATAATATAAAAATCTTCAAATAATTATTACATATTAATAAATAAGACTAAATTAATTTTTAGGTTTAAACGTAAATCTCCCTAAAAATTATATTCTTGTGTTTTGCATACCAATATTAAAATTATATATTATCTCCTTTATAAATTAATTATTTTAAAGTGGATACATTATTTGAAAAAATAATTTATACATATGGTAATAATGAAAACATTAATTCTAATCATATAAATATGTTACTATGTTATAAACCATGATGATAGAAAAGCATTGGTATAATTTTCAAATTAGTGGATAAAGTTAAAATATATCATGAAAAAATATATCTACATTTATTTAATAGAGAGTGAGAGGACTCGCAAAATATTTTCACTAATATATTTAAAATGGTTATCAATATTATTTTAAAATGATATTTATTTTCTATTATAGAATGAAAAATTTCAAAAATACAAATGATTATCACCTACAAAATAACCTATTAATATTACGACATAAACAGACACCTTTAAAATTGGATTCTATGGAATACAAATAGAAATTTTCTTCCTAATATTCTAATCCCATTATTAATACCTCTGATTTTAAAAATAAATCCAAAATCTATTATTTCCTTAGAGGTTTCATATGAGGATATTTCTTTATTAATCAAAATTTTCAACAACTATATATTAATTATTCAATATATTCTTATTCCACCTCTGATTTAATCATATTTACCATTATAGTTAAATTTTAAAAAATCCATACGAATCTAAAAATTCGATATTATTAATGTACAGTCACATGTTTTAAATCATTTAGTAATTATATCATATTCTTGTTTTGTGTAATGTCCCGCAAAAATTTCCAAATTATAAATGGATCATATCCTTATTCTTCATTGTGTTCTTGAATTAATCCACGTTTAGATAAATTATTTTGTTCTTGAGGTAGCATGTGGAAAATTAAATTTTTTATTTCAATGTCTTCTGTCCAAAACAACAAACAAAAACACATAGTTCCAGTAGTTTTGGAACACGAGATGTGTCTATTAAAAAAAGTCATGGAATTTGGTTTGAAGCACATTAGCAAGGTTAACGATGAAGGATAATATTATTATATTGAAAATAACATGGTAATGTCTTGTATAGGTATAATACAATTCATGGTTCTCTTTTAACACACATATCATTAACAGTTCTTTCAAACCACGCCACACTAGTTTTATAGGGTATGGTGAGGGTAAAACCACCTATGGGCAAGGAACATTCCATAGTGATGGATAGTTTGAATTGTGTGTTTAAGAACACCAAAACCATAGATAATTCATTTTAAAATCCATATATTCATCATATTTTTTAAAATATCCAAATTTAAATCCATTTTTCCTTGGATATAGACCAAAATATGTGAGAAAATATGGGATTTTAACTATTGGTTTTTAAGAAGATACTAATTTATTTCTAACAATTATCACTCGAATCAACACCCTTCCTTAATTATTTCTTCATTATTAGTTTCATTTTGATAAATCAAAGGAAACAATTTTGAATATTATGTTTTTTATCATGATGAAATTCTTTCTTCCATGTTTAGGTTTTTATTATCTTCTTCATGATTTTTTAAGGCAAAATATCATCATTCATAGTTTTTGCTACCATATTAGGTTGGTTTGGTGAAGGTCTTCAGTGAGTAATCTTATTTTCTATTAGTTTCAACTCATATTATTTTCCATCATTCAATTATGTTGTTGTGGATAATTTAACAATTCACTATATATTATGGTTATCTAAATCAATAATTAGTTAACCGATAATATTATTTATTTTATTTTTAATTTTATGATGTCTTAGAAGTTACCACTTGGATAATTTCTCGTCTAGTAACTATAAAAGAGAAATAGTTTCATATTTCGTCTATAGGTATCATAATCTAAAATTATCATTAATATTCATTGGTTTTTTAGTTCTCATATTTTTCATCCAATTTTTATGCATTATGAACCATATTATTTAATATAAACTATTTCTAGTATTTCTTGTTAAGTGGTATTGTTTATATTACTGTGAATATTTTTATAGATGATGTCCTTAATAAATAATAAAATTGACATTGAAAACCCAGAGATAGGAAGTTCATTACTATTTTTGGATCATTAATTTATATGTTACCTCAGTATGAATATTTTATTTGTATACATTTTTTGTTACAAATTATTTTGATCACATGTGTTTTAGTCCATAGCATGTTTGATCAGTTTATAAAACATGTTTCTATGAATATTCTAGTAGCTATTTTTATAATTTTTTATATTGATCACATGAATTGTATAATGAAATTATTTTATCAGTATGATTTATATTTTCATTCATTGTAATATGTATCATATTATGATTGGAATAATATCATTGGACATATTTTTATTGGAACATGGAATTGGTTGACCGCTATTTCATGGTCCTCTTATAGAGGGGGAGTGCACATAAATCATGATAATAGAATTGATGGTCATAAAACTATCATGGGGATACAAAAATTCTTTATGGATTCATTATGATTCACTCGATTCCAAATGAATTATATGATTCATGTTTTATAGATCCCTATTTTATTTCGAGTTTTATATTCAATAAAGGAATATTAGATTCTGGGAACATGAATCACTTGATTCCATGTTGATTTCAAGTACCATTCTCAGAGAAAAAAAGTGTAGATTATTTAATATCCTCTTGTCCAGTTCTTGATTACAACTGGTATACTGAGGTTATATTTAGTATAATTCTAACACCGGTGTAACGAGGGCTTATATTGGCATGGTTGCGCATGATTTCTCAAATGTGAATTTTTATGAATTTTTTTCACATTTCTTATTTTCATGGAATATACTGATTATACATTATGAAAATTTTTATGTTTTAATCATTGGTTCCCAAAAATGATTTATTCGACCCACATTGTAAAGGAATTTCAATGTTCATGTATACTTAATGTACATGGATGAAATAATTTGCAAGAGGAATGTGACCAATGAATGGTTCATAGAGAATAGAGAGGTTGGTTGGACAAGGTTAAACTCTAGATGGTTCCCATTTATTTTTTTAATTTAACAAATTAACATTTACGATGGATTGGATTTCAACTCAGTGAGACTTTTTATTTTTCATATAACATATGCACCACTAGAAATAATTTTCTTTTGATTTATTAAATCTGATTAATTAGATAAAATTTTAGTTTTTTTGTTCAATGATATGATAGTCAAGGTATAATCTCCCTAGAGAAGTACATCAGACTCTCACTACTTGTTAATATTTTCCTTAATATCGGAAAGTATGTTTGATGTCTGGTTTAACTCAATATCGAAACTGGTTACTCAGGTTGGTTCATAAAAAATTGGATTCATAGTAGTGTTTTTCATTTTCACAAACATGGGATATGGTAAAAATGAGATAGTATGTTTGGGAGTTAGGTAGGGATGTTTTCATCTACATATCCATATTATTTATAAAGACCAATCCAGATACCTTTAATGGTTTTATCATTACTGTTTTTGGGGCTTTGGGGGCACCCATTCATCATGATTAGGAATTTTTTATCACATGTAATTATTATATCTATTTTTTTCAAATACATATTATTAAATTATATTACTTCATGTTAGATATCTGTTTGAGATACACATTTAAATATTATTCTATGATATTTATGTTTTCTATGTCATTATGATATAGCTACACTAGAATTATTAAGTTGAAATTGTTATTTTTCATTCTTAAAAAATATATATATCTTACTATTATTAATAATCATTGATGGGGTACATGGTTACTAGTAAGAGTTTTATACCATTGGTTATGTGTAAAATCCATGTTGAACCTTTTTTTATCACATCAACTAATTTTAATATGGATTATCAAATTTTCTATTTTCTAAATGGTTTCTTCAAAATTCAGAAGATTCCATCATAAAGGATAATGATGGGACAATATCATGATTTGGTCATGTCAACTCCAACTCTAGGGGATTCCCCAATTCTACATCCTACTATACATGATGTTTTATTATATAACTCCATCACACATACAATAATAGTCTATTTAATGGAAATATTGTGTAGGGAGTCCTTCAACTTATTGGTACCCAGGGAAAAGGGGAACCATAGTCAACAGTAAAATTTTCCATAGACACATAACTATAGTATCCTCTATCAATTTAGATATCTAGATAGCTATAGGTTATAGTTGAATGGATATAAATCATCAAGGCTGTATTTTTCCACATTGGGATTCATGTGAAGAAGATGTTCAAGTGGGAAGCATCAGGATATAGGGACATACAAGGAGGTGTGGAGGCATGCTGCGATTTTCTGGAAGATATGAGGGTCTCAACATGCAAGAATGTAATTCCACAGCATTAAACATTATATATTCTAGTGATTAAGGAAATATAATTTAAATTTTTGATATATTATATTTATTGTTTTATATAATTAGGACAAACTCTTACAAAGTAAAATTATACATTTCAAGTAGACACTAATACCCAATATCAATTTTCCCCAAAAAGATCATTCTGAAATATGTTTTGTATTTATTACATGTCAACTCCCATCGTGTCCTCATATTTTTATATTCTAATCATTTAACCCTATGAAATAAATTTAAAACATTGGATGAGAAAAAATCATAGTATGGTGCATAAAAAAGTGATCCATTATCATAGTGAAAAACATGATACCCTATTTAATTAATGAAATTAAACTATTTTTCATGAACCAAAAAAATTCTTTTTCTAATATAAAAATAATTAAAACACATATAAACCAATTAAAACTCATTTATATGTCTTATATAAATATATACGTAAAACTCTTTCAAAAACATTCCAATTTGAATAAATATAAGGTTTACATACAATAATTATATTTGCCCAGTGAATTAGATATCATAAATCGGTATAAATATTATAATAAGCTATATCATTCTCACCAATGAGCTATCATGGGGTCAATCTAATCGTATGAGTTATATCGAGCTCACCTATGGGCTATAATGGGGTTAAACCCTTCATATAAATTTCATCAGGCTCACTACATAGTTATAATGGGGAACAATCCTATGAATAATCTTTATAGATCTCACCCATTGTATTTAATTCCCAAGAAACATTTCATGTATATAAAAAATTCCTCCAAAAAATTCGTTGAAAAATCTCTGTTAATCCCATATGAATAACACTTCAGTACAAAAATAAACTTTTCTTTTTAGAAACAACATTCAATACAAAAATACCTAAATACTGAAAGCGGGGTTTTAATTTAAAAAACTTGTAATATTGAAAAGGATGACCTAAATAAAATAGTATTCACAGTGGTAGTAATGTCATTGTGGTCATGTATGTTACAAATAAAACATTCCATTTTCTAATTTTCAAAATATTTGTTATAAAATACTTAAAGAGATTTTTTTAAAACATTTGAATGAAAAATAAAAAATAAACATAAGAGTTTCTTTATAATCCATTAATATACCTTAAAATAAATATGTAAAATAATTTCAAGAATATAAACATGGATAATTTGACTGGATAATAGAATCTATAAACAATTAAGGTGTATAATATGACATTTAATAGTTAAATCAAAATATCGATGAAACATAAATTTAACATAATATAAAATAACAATATTACAAATAAAAGATGGATAAGAAATTTCATTGAATATTTATATATAATATATAAAAGAATGATAGTTCAAAACATCAATATATGCCTACATGAAATGATATTGCGATGAAATCCATTGGAAATATCATTACATAGATGTAAAGGTTAACTAAATGAAATAAATATGTGTACTTTATTTAATTACACAGAAAAAATAAATAAATAAATAATATGATATTCAAATTTCATTTCACACATAAGATTAGTATAAAAATGTAAAGAAGTTGAAAATTCCATGTAACTTTTTTAATTATTTTGTATCTTTACGAATATATGAAAATTAAAGACATGTGTTTCCATTGCCTGGTGTTCCCAGAATAAATTTTTCAACATTCTTTTGGGTATGTTTTTTCTAAGAACATAGATCTTCTTTTCAGGTATATTTTCTTTCTACTTGTTGTTTTTTGAAAAAGAATGGAATTTCAGGAATTTTCTAAAGCACACTCCGTGTAATTTATGTATAAATATTGTGTACTTAGTTACCACAGGTAGACGTGTGTAGGCCTTATAGCGGCCATGAACACAACCATGTGGGGGTGACCTAGAGGCTGCCTAAAGTGGAGTATAGAAAAGGCATGTACATTCTCTGTATTTTCTCCATTAAACATACTGGGGCCGCGTCTAGTCTCCAGAAAGATCTTTTAGGTTTCATTCAAATGATAGTTTCCGTACAGACATGATCATTCTCTGAGCCCCTCACCGAGCATCCGAACACCTATTTGACAGTCATCAATTGAATTGGGATCTCCTTGGTAAGCTCTCTCATCAGCTTGAGATTCATTTCCCAATTCATCTTCTTTCTCATGTTATCCTCAATTGATCATTTTAGACATATTTTTGTGATAGTTAGCGTTATAAAGATATTCAAGCCCTAAGACTCATGTATAACTATATCCCAATGCTGATGTATGTGGTTTGTTCCTTTCTGTTGAAATTATTTGAGTATAATGTGCAATTTTGTCCAATACCGTTGAACGGGGTACTCTGTGCTTACTGTTTTAACAATGTTGCTTTCCGGCTATACTAGTACATGTAAATTGAGGTCTCTGGATGTGAATAGGGTTGTTTTCTATGCTTTAGATGTGTTTTCCCATGCATGTTCTGTTTCTGTCTATTTGGTCATGTTTATCCATTATGCTTTCCTGATTCTTAACATGCCTAGTATTATAGGACGAAGTGATTATTTTATCTAACATGTTCGAGATGCTGTAGATTGTGTAGCCATGTAGATCAGAAGCGATACTATGGTCGTATTCCATTTCTATGCTCGTTTGACTTACAGAGGGTTGTGAGAACCTGGTGTAGTAGACTACAAGGGGAATTGACCATGTGGGCTTCCTCATATAGTCTTTATCAATTTTCACTATAAGGGGAATTGACCGTGTGAGATTCCTCAGAGAGTCTTCATCAATTTTGACTATAAAGGGATTTGACCGTGTGAGATTCCTTACCGAGTCTTTATCACTTTTGACTATATGGGGAATTTACTGTGTGAAATTTCATCAAAAATCTTTATCACTTTTGACTATATGGGTAATTGACCATGTGAGATTCCTCAGAGAATATTTATCACTTTTGACTATATGGGGAACTGACCATGTGAGCTTCCTCAGAGATTCATTAACGCTTAGGATTATAAGGGAAATTGATTGAGAGAACATCCTCAGAGAGTCTTTGTAGTATCCTTATTATTATTGAACCAGAGGGGTTAGGTTGAGATGAGTACCACGAGGTTTACCTACTTGTTTGTTGTTGTTGATGTATGGAACTGATTGCATTGAAACTATAGGACTGGTTACTAGTGAGTACTTTCTTTTTTTATTGCCTTCTTTTTTTATTACCTGCATATATTCACTTAATATTAGGAAAAGATATTGTGTTTACTACCTAATTGGATTTATTCTAACACTCTATAAGGTCTATGCATTTGGGCCCAAATTGATTATATTGCAGCATGTATATAAAAGGTAAAGCACCCTTCTACTTCAGGTACTTGATTTTCTATGGATTCGGAGAGCAGGGGACCAAGCTGAGGCTTAGGATTCTAAAGAGATGTTTACCTATTTTTCTTTGTACATTGGCTTAGTAATCATTCTTATTCCAACATTGTGATTTGTTTGGATGATTTCCTAGAGGTAGGTATGATGCATCATTTGTATATATGTGTGTGCTTCGGTTTATCATTTCCAGTCTTCTGATGTTTACATTTGTATGAATTATTACTACTTCTGATATTTTTATGTTTTATTCTATTCTTTTGTGTTACTCTTCCAATGATGGAATAGTTTCCCCACTATCACACTCAATGCCCTCACTTCTAGTCTTTAGCCTTTATCGTAATGGGAAATGTGCTTGAGGTTATGTGACCAACCAGGTTCGGAGCACCTCTTAGTGGCTTCCATAACCAGGACGTTACAATGTTTTATTAGAGGAATTCATTACTTCGACTTACATTTTGGATCCTATAGTCCTGGATAGGATAAAATAGGTACTTGGCAATAATCTGTGGCTTGGAGTAGTTAACCCGTGTACAGGGAAAAGCCAATTTACATTGTATTGAAATTTTTCTTTTTTTGCAATTATGACATTTGATTTGATTTCAGCTTAAATGATTGAAATGTTTTGTTCTATTATCATTGATGTTACTGAGGTTCTATTTCTATTGTAACCTGATGATATGAGGGTATTACATCTCATGCATTGTATAGGCACTTTCTAGGGATCACATGTCATGCATTCTTACAATGCAATATAGGGTGCATTAGAGATTTTATGTTGTTTTGATAGGTGTTGTACTATATATGCATGTTGTTTTTATAGATGACTTGATAAAAATACAAGCTGGTTGATAGGGTATTATTTGTGTAAGGTTTTGTTTGATCGAACTCCAATCATTGGTTCTTGAGGTGTTATCATCCCTTGTTGACTGGAATTTGGGGGGATCATTGACTTGTTTTCCTTGTCATAACATGTATAAGATGCCAAGCATTGATTTTTGGGGTGTTTGGGCCCTCACGGATCAAAATATGGAACATTGGTGTTCGCTTCAGTGTTTTTCTTGGATCCGGAGTAGTTTCTGAGGCTTAATGTCTGGAAAACCCCTGAATACGCGTCATGTAGATTTGACTACAATCCATGTGTTATTTTTTTCAGGAAGAAACTATTTTTCTTAAATAAATGTCATGTATCTTATTTAAACATCATATAGTATTTAAATGTGTCATTGGCCATGTGGGAAAAGACATGGGATAAGGATGTTCTTCTGGGAAAACGTCGTGTACCCATAGTACAAGTCGTGTCGTGTAGGCCCTATGTACACCGGTGTGAATAACAACAGGAACAGAGAAACCTTAGCTGATACAAGTCATGTCAATTCTAAACATGTCGTGTAGTGTTATCATAGAATCCATCCTTGTAACTAACAACATGAGATGATGTTATCTTTTCTAGTACACGTTGTGTCTATATGGAACACGTCGTTTAGTATCAGTCGTGTATCCCACAGTGTCAAAAAAAACATGAGCAATTGAAACATATGTAGTACACACTGTGTCCATCTAGAACATTCCGTGTAGTGTGAGCCTTGTATCCAACTGTGTCACGAACAACACGGGTCGGTGAAGCCATTTAGTACATGTCATGTCTGGAACAAACATGTCATATATTCTTGTTCTTAGGGGAGCAATCTGGCTTAGCTGTGTAGGAGGACTCGGGCATGGGATAAGAATTCAAGTACACTCCATGTGTAAGGACAAGAGGCCATGTGTTTGAGGTTTACATGACCAGTTCTAGAAGAAGTACACACCCATGTGAAGGACTTAAGGTAACACGACATATAGTATTATACATGACGTGTAGTCTTGTTTAGTAAAAATGAATATTTTCTTGATCTTTTTTCCTTTGTACACATACTAATTCCAGTCCTTGATGATATTAATCTAAGGTGTGTGATTGAACTTCCAGAGCCATGCCACCGAGATTTCCTCCAGTTGTACGTCTATTGGAAGGCGGTGACCAGACACTGGATATGGTTGATCAGGTACTGCCAGCATATCTACCAGTTGTGCTAGTCATGGCACTACCAGTTATACCATACATAGGTGCTGATGAAAAGTTCAGGGAAGGATTTATGAGGATGATGTGGACCTTCTAGGGTGCCCCGATTCTTGCCCCATCAATGGAATAATTGACTCAGGTCTTTCAGCAGCAGCATCCTCCAACATTCATAGGGGAAAGAGAACCACAGGCTGTAGAGTCATGGCGAGAATCCACATTGATGATCTTCGAGCATTTAGAGACGCCTCTAGAGAGGAAGGTCAGTCTCACTACGTGCATGCTTTGGGATTCCGCCAAGAGATAGTGGGATGTGATCTCATACGCGGGACGCTGATAGATTACTTCTTGGGATGACTTTTAGCACAACTTCTATGATTAATTATATCCAGAGACTGTGAGGGCCGATCAAGCATGAGAGGATATGAGTTTGGAGTTGGGTAATCTTTCTGGTTTGAGGTATTCTTCTGGATTCACCGAGCTGCAGTGCTTTACACCCTTTCAAGGAGGTTATGAGTTATTCATGGAACGGATGTTCAAGATTGGTCAGAGGCACGAAATCCTATCGTAGGTTAATATCTTCATGTTGTCTTAGATATATTCTATTTTCATATAGGCACTTATCACCGAGTGCCATATGAGGTATTCTGGAGCAATGATCCATGGCAGTTTGACATCCAGAGTTATTGCTCCGCCAGATGATAGCAGGAATCACCACAGGGAGACTGTACGAGGAGATTAGAGTACGCGAGATGCATCTTCTGGTAGCCAGGTGGTATGATACCAGTGTGGGAGGAGCAGTTATATGAGTTCACATTGCCCAAGATAACTAGTGGAGTACTAATCTTGTGGCAAGATGGGTCATCATCAGTGCTTCTATCAGATCTTCTCACAAGAAAATGGTGACATGGGTTTTTCTATGACTCCTCGTTCAGAAGAAATACCTCATGTTTCTCACCAGTCTGGGAACTTGAGTTATTCTGGCCATTCAAGTGGATTGGAGGTTGTGTCCATGGTAGATAGTCTCTAGGTTTTCAGTGACATCATGGCAGATCAACTTAGAGTGGCCAGGCAGGGTCACAGGGTTGTGGTATAGGCCAGACTTCTATAGTGGAGAAGACCCATCATGAGAAGGATCTCAGACCATCTACAGTTCAAGGTCCGATCTTAGTTTCCTTATTTCTATCATCTCCTATTTTATATATAGGGGATTCCCATAAATTTATATATTTTGTGATAGTGGAGAGCCTTGGGTTATGTATTTTTTCTTCTGCTTATATCATGACAATAATCACCTCCTTGTGAAATAGAACGGTGAATGTACGTCAGTGGAAGGTGTCCCCTCTAGTGGTTGGTGGGTTTCATTTTTTAATGGGACCTCTATGTCCTAGAGATGATATGCTAGGATTCCATTCTCAGAATGAACTGGTTTGATACCTTCCAGACAGTCGTCGATTGTTATTGTCATAGGGTGAGTTTCACATCACCAGAGGGTGGATATTTTCTTCATAAGGGTTATTAGGATGTTCTAGCGAGTAGAGCTTGACCTGAGAATCATGGGTCCGGAGGAGTTACAACAGAGATTTGTAGTCATTATCTCGGTGAAAAGGATATTTAATAGATGGAATTTCCTCCAGTTGTGAATTGTTTAGAGATGTATTTCCAGAAGACTTACCAGGTTTTCTTCTAGAGCAGGAGGTAGAATTTTCTATTGATCTTGTTATAGGGGTAGAACCGCTGTCCATTCCTCATTACAGGAAAGATGCACTATAGTTAAAAGATATCATGAAGCAGTTGGAGGAGTTGCAGTAAAAGGGTTTCATCTGACCCAGTACTTCTCCATGGAGTTTTCCAGTCTTTTTGGGGACGAAGGCAGATGGTACCCTCTAGCTTTGTGTGGATTATCAGAAGCTGAACCAGTTGACAGCAATGAACCGATATCCCTTACAGAGGATTTATGATCTCTTTGATCAGCTTCGAGGATCCCAGATGTTCTCGAAGATCGAATTGAGGTCTGAATACCATTAGTTTCACCTTAGACCATCATATATATCTCTCACAAACTTCTAGAGTAGGTATGTTCTATATGAGTATATGGTTATGTAGTTCGGTCTCACGAATGCACCATTAGTTTTCATGGCACTGATGAACTGTGTGTTCCATCCATAATTCTATTTTTTCATTATAGTCTTTATGGACGACATCTTGGTGTACTATTACACTCGACATGACCATGCAACACTTATTGTGATATTTTTGAGTACACTGAGAGAGCATCAGTTATATTCTATTCTATAAAATTCCACTTTTAGATGGACTGGATTCACTTCATGGGTCATGATATCTCAGACAGGAGTATCAGTTGACCCAAATAAAGTGAGAGAAGTAGTCTTTTAGGGGAAACCAAAGAATGTCTTTGAGGTGAGGATTTTTCTAGGGACTTCTGGATTATACATACAATTCAGACAAGACATTTCATGCTTAGCAGTGCCATTGATGGACCTGACTAGAAGGGTGTGAAGTTCTAGTGGTCAGATTATTGCGATGCATCCTTTCATGAGCTGAAAGGGAGGTTGAATTCATCATCGATACCAGTTTTCTCAGTGCTAGGAGTGATCTATATTGTGTACTTTGATGCTTCAGGTATCCAGTTGGGAGTTGTGCTTATGCAGGGATAATGAGTCTTCGTTTACGAGTCTTGGAAATTGAGGCCACATGAGGGGAATTACTCGAAGCACAACTTCGAGTTTGCTGAAGTTGTTCATGTCTTTCGTTGTTGGAGACATTATCATCTAGGAGATAATTTTGTGTTATTCACCGACCACAAGATTCTAAAGTACATCTTCACTCAGTGTGATCGGAATTTGAGATAGTAAAGGTTTTTCGAGTACCTTAAGTCTTTTGAATTTGATCTTGCCTATATGTTAGGGAATGGAAACGGAGTGGCTGGTCCGTTGAGAAGGAGGACTCAGATACAAGAAGTTCAGGAGACCAGTAGTGAGTGGAATCATTCACTCTATTTTATTATATGAATTAGGAGGTACACCACAGATAGGGAAAAACTTTTATTTCTTATGTGGTTGGTACCTCTACTCTTCTTGAACGAGTGAGAGTGATGAAGCTATCAGATTTTCCAAGTATAATCTAATGGGAATGCCATTCAAGAGAGGGACATATTCTTGGGCAAACCATAGGTGAGGATTAGATCTTGCGGTTCCAGGGGCGTGTGTGGATGCTAGAAGACATACACAAGGAGCTGATGTGGTACTTTCATTCCTCGGTTTGGGAAGTTCATCCAGGTATCACTAAGATGTGTCATAATTTACACTGTCAGTATTGGTGGCTAGGTATGAAGAGAGATGTTGCTGGTTTTTTCTTGAAGTGTGCCATCTGTCAGTAGGTGAAGATAGAGAATCAATGACTAGTAGAGCATTTGTAACAGTTACCCATTCTCGAGTGGAAGTGGAACGATCTCGCGATGGATTTTGTGACAGGTATACTGAGGTCGCCTCGAGGAAAATATGCAGTTTGGGTGGTAATAGATAGACTAACAAAGGTTTCTCACATCATGGAGATCAACCAGACATTTAGTGTTGATGAGCTAGGACAGTTGTACATCCTTGAGGTCATACATCTACATGGAGTCCCACGCTCCATCATTTCAGACATGGATGCTCGTTTTACATCTCATATATGGGATGGGCTTCAAAAAGTTTTGGGTATATAGGTACTTTTGAGTACATCATACCATCCCCAGATAGATGACCAGTCTGGTCATGTGATTGAGGTGCTTGAGGACATGCTTCATGCATGTATAATAATTTTTGGAGGTTCTTGAGAGAATCATATACCTCTTGTGGAGTTTTCCTACAACAATAGTTTTCAAGAGACTATTATGATGGCACCTTATGAGGCTTTGTACGGTAGGCCATGCTCATCACCCTTATGTTGGTTGGAGGTAGGAGAGGTAGCTATACTGGGACATCATCTTGTATAGGAAACCAAGGAGTACATATAGTTGATTCCAAAAGAGGATGGCTACTGCACGGTCTCAAAATAAGTCTTGTCATGATCAGCGGAGATGACCTCTGGAGTTAGAGGTTGGAGATCGTGTTTTTTTACGTGTCATGCCATGGTTGGGGCGCATGATGGTTAGGATATAGGGTAAGTATTCTCTGAGGTACATCTGGTTGTTTGAGGTGTTGGAAAGAGTTTGTCTAGTTTCCTATCATATGTAGTTGCTTCACAGGTACCAGGATATGCACGACGTCTTCCATGCTTCTCAACTTCGACATTACTTCTCAGACCTGTCTCAGGTCTTCCCACATGAAGAGGTTGAGTTTGATGTGGATGCATCTTTTGAAGAGCATCATATCCAGATTTTCGATCGAAGTATGAAGGTTCTCCTTGGCCGGTTTGTCCCTCTAGAATGAGTGTTATAGCAGCATAGGTGAGTACGAGATGAGAATTGGGGGAGGGAGGCCGATGTACGAGCACAATGGCCATATCTATTTAGGGTTTCTTCTCAAACATCGCCTTGCTAGGGATGTTTATGGAAGAATTTCATTAAGGGGGAAGTTTGTAAGAACCCAGATCTTCTTTTCAGGTAGGTTTTCATTCTTCTGGTCTTTTTTGAGAAAGATAGGATATTTATGGAAAATTAATAAAGTAAATTTCATGTACTTTATGTGTACATGTCATGAACTTAGTTACCACATGTAGCCATGTGTTGTCCATATAGCAGCCATGCACATGACCATGTGGGGGTGACCTGGTGGCTGCCTAAAGAGGAGTAAGAAAATGGTAACTACACATCCTATATGTCAAAATTAAATGTCGTGTATTTTCTTCTTTTCAATAAACATATCAGGGTCACGTCTAATCACCATAACGATCATCATCTAGGTTTTGTTTGTCTAAGAGCCTTCATACGGCCGTGATCTTCCTCTGATCCCCTGACCAAGCATTCGAACTCTGATTCGATCACTGTCGATTGTGTTGGCATCGCCTTGGTAATCTATCTATTCTACTTGGGCTTAGCTTCCCAATTCCTCCTCCTTATCAAGGTATCCTCCATTGAACTTTTTAGACATTTTTGTAGATATTCGACGTTTTAATGTGATTCAATCCCTTATACTCAAGTGCATCTATCTCCCAAACGCTGAGGTAGGTGGTTTGTTCCTTTCTGTTGAACGTATTTCAGTATTATGTTCAAAATTTTCCACTACCCTTGAACAGTGTATTGTGTGTTTGTCGTTTTAACACTTTTGATTTCATGCACAGATGGTATGCGTATATAGAGGTTTTCAGATTTTAATAGTGTTGTTTTCTATTCTTTTGATGTGTTTTCTCATATATGTTCTGTTTAAGTCCGTTTGGTCCTGTTTATTCATCATCCTTCCTTAATGATTCCCATGAATAGTACTATAGGATGGAGTGATTATTTTATCTGACATGATTGAGATGCTTTAGGATATTTATCCATGTAGATCTTGTGGTTTTCTTTGTCCGTATTTCATTGTTATGATCGTTTCACTAACACGGGGGCGTGAAAACCTGGTGGTGTAGAATACAAGGAAAATTGACCATGTGATCTTCCTTAGAGAGTCATTTCCACTTTTTACTATAAGGGGAATTGACAGTGTGACATTCCTCAGAGAGTCTTTATCACTTTTGACTATAAGGGTAATAGAATGTGTGAGCTTCTTCAGAGAGTCTTTATCACTAAAGACTATATGGGGAATTGACTGTGTGAGATTCCATATAGAATATTTATCAATTTTGACTATATGTGGAATTGACCATGTGAGCTTCCTCAGAGAATATTTAACACTTTTAACTATATGGGGAATTGATCGTGTGAGCTTAATGAGAGAGTCATTAGTGCTTGGAAATATAATTGGAATTGACAGAGAGTGCTTTCTCAGAGTGTCTTTGTTGTATCCTTGTTTTGATTGAACCAGAGGGGTTAGGAGGATAGAACTATCGAGAGGGTTACCTGCTTGTTTTTTGTTGTTGATGTTTGTAACTGATTACATTGATACTATAGGACTGGTGACTACTGAGTACATCTTTCTTTACTACTTTCTTTTGTTTATAACCTACCATATATTCACTGACTATTAGGAACTGATATTTTGGTGATTACCTACTGGGATTTAGTCTCACACCATATTTGAGCTATGCATTTGATCCCTAGTAGATTATATTTCTTTAGGTATAGATAAGGGAAAGCACCATTCTACTTCAGGTACTTGATTTGCTGTGGAGCTGGAGAGCATGGGACCAAGCTGTGGCTTGTGATGCTGAGGAGCTATTTATCTATTTTCATATGTACCTTGTCTTAGTAATGTTTTGTATTCCATCATTTTTATTTGTTTGGATACTTTCCTAGACTTATGTATCATGTATCATTTATATATACTTGTGCCCCATTTTATTTTTTCAAATCTACCGTTGTTTACTTTTGTATGTATTATTACTGCTTCCTCTATTGTTATATGTTTTTCTCCACTGTTGTGTTACGCGGTTACTGAGGGAGTAGTTTCTACAATATCACACACAAGGCCCTCACTTCAAGTCGATAACATCTGGTGTTAGGAAAAATGTTCTTGAAGGCATGTGACCAACCGGGTATGGGGTTCCTCTAGGTGGCATCCGAAACTGGGATGTTACATTATGTAAACACGGGGGTGGTATTTTATATCTTTTGAAATGGTTATAGAATTCAAAATAAGAGATCACCATTGAATCTGCATCCCCAGGATTATCTTATGAAAAGATTCCCTTCAACCATAGTAGGTCATGAGAAAAACATTAATTTTGGACTTTTTAATGAAATGTAAAATAATATGTAAGTGTTATTTAGTTGCTTCTTCTTTTTTCCTTCCACTGATTTAGAGGCTGTAGCAGGGACCATGATGGTGGTCAGAACTTTAATTATGTGGTGTTAATTTCATGGTTACACTATAATTATGTCAATTAGTGAGGGACATTAATTGCATCAATTAATGAGGAAAATTAATTACGTCAATTAATGAACCACATTAATTCCTCAAGGAATTTCTCCCCTTTCCCCCCATATTTAAATGGAGATGAGGTTGGGATTAAGGCATGAATTTTTCATGCGAGGGAACTCTGGAGAAGTCCTGCGATGACATCCATTGATGGATGACATAGGCTACGACTGTAATGATCAAGGATCAATGAACGTAGATGGATCCATCCAACATGGATGACCCTCCCACCGTGTCCATGAAACCTTTAGTGAATATCAAGATAGAGGGTTTACATGTATCAATATTTCCCTCTCTTCATGTTCATGAAAAATATAATGAACAAGTACAAACCAACTAACAGGTTGGTCAGTGTAATATCAAAGAATGCTGGTGGTAGTTGTGGGATCATAAATTTGGGGTTTATTCTTCCATTTGTTTATTATTATTTTTCCTCATGTTTAAAATGATAATGTATAGGGTGCGAGCTGAAACCAACAAGGCATGGACCCTATACTAAACATGTTCAAGGTGCATTTTTCGTGGTGGAATAACATACACAATGGAAATATTATTTTTAGAGACACAAAATAGATGTGGCTTCCCAAGAGGACCATAGGCGCGTTTGGAAGGAATAAAGGACCATTGGGCCTTACTCGGTGGACTATGGATGAAACATTCATGGTACCAGCAGAGAGGTGCCATCAGATAATGTAAAAGAACTACAACCACCAACCACTATGGAAGAGTGGTGTCACTGAGAACTGCGGAAGATGGATGGGAGATCAACCACGGAGGCTGAGGCGGTGTGCCATCACAGGAAATGGTGAAGAGCTACAGTGGTGGTGAATGTTGGGACCGCTTCCTACGAGTCCCACAGTTGATAAGGTGGTGCCATATGGCACCACCCATAGGTGAAACTGAACATATCTATTATCCATGGAGGAAGACTGCCCTTTTGAAATACTCCACAAGATTTTTGTGAATGTTGGTGTACGACCGGGTTGGATCGACTCAAAATCAAACAGGCCCTTAGCACTAAAATGAAAATTACTAACCGACCACACATTCGATTGGCGCATTGTCTATGGAATAAGGTCCCTTGTGACAGGGTGGTAATTTGGTGATAATATATGTGAGTTTTCATGGATTTTGATGTGCAAACTTGGTTGGATCGGACTAGAATCTAACTCGTCCCTTTTTACAATAGTTCATAAATCTCATAGACCAGGCATCCTATCGACGCGAAATCTGTCACATTGGGACTCCTATGATGTGGAGGTCCCATGGGAATGATTTTTGTGGGACTTAATACTAGTTGAAATATTACTGATGACTTTATAAACAAAGTCTTCTAGTGATTAGGACCGCATTGTGTGGGAATCTAGTGGGTGGTTGTGACATGAAGAAGATGAAGAGTGAAAAATACCGTTCAACATCAGAAAAATCAGAGAGGGTTGATCTAGATATAAAACTAATCATTCCTATATCTATAATAGTGAACAATACCGATCATCCCTAGTGACCAACACGAGTCAGCACTGGCGACCATTACGAGTCAGTACCAGTGGCCAACACGGGTCAGCACCACCGACCAATACGGATCGACACCAGCGACCAATACAGTTCAGCATCTAGGGAAAGATATGGTTCAACATAAAGTGACTTATATGGTCAATAAGTTGGGTTACTATTGATAAGGCAATTTACATATATGACTAGTCACTCATATCCCAATAACATTGAGGCTATACTGTTAGATAGAGTTTTATCTTTTTCTTTGTGCTTCATGATTTAAACCATGCTAGTGATATTAAATTTATGTTATTTGATATGATGTTTTTCTTTTTTGGTTTACTGAGGGGCCTTCGGGGGGCTTGGGGTCCATACTGGGTATTGTTATACTCACTCATGCATGGTATTTTTCCACACTTGTTTATCTATTGTAGACTATTGACTCTGTAGAGACCCTAATCCCCTGGTGCCTCATGAGACATGATATACCTGCATTTTACCACAACATTTACAAATAATATATCATGTCCCATTACTACGGAAGATCGTGAGGCTCAACATTCTGGGAAACCAGCTGCTTCTGATAAACATCATTAGTACAAACCATGCCTGAAAAATTTAAAACAAAACATAGGGTGAGAAAATATGCCCAGTAAGGGGTTTTAAAATCATTTTAAGAAAGCTCTTTATCAAAGCAGTCATTTTGAATAAAACAAAACACTTTACTAAAACAAAGAATTATCTATTCTTAAAACATGTAAATACTACATTTTTAAAAACGTATTGTAGAGAAGAGAAGTACGAACTTGAAATAAACTTTAAAGTAAACATAATCAGAGATCGCAAAGACGTGAAGGATAGATGATGCATAATTTACAACCAAGATTACTTCAGTTCTAAAAAAAATCTATTAGTAAGCAGGGAAAAATATTCATAACATGATTCATGGGAAAATAAAGTTCTTATAACAACTTACCACATGAATTATTATTCTTATCTCATAATTTCATTCTCAACGTCAAGGGAGTTTTGAACTAGGGGATCTCCTGTTAGTTGGACTATACCAATGGTTGAGAATTTATCAATACATGTAGAGGGAAAGTATAATGCATATACTTGTCAAGGCCTTGTGTCATGATCATAAAACATAACTTAGTATGGGTCAAGGAACACCGCCAATCTCGTTTCCCATAGTAGCACAAGACAAGGAAAACTGCCAAGACCGTCGCACATGAAAGCACAAGCCAAGTCTATCCACCAAGACTATCGCACATAAATGAAAAAGACAAGGATAACATCCAATACTGTCACACATTAAAGCACAAGACAAGGCTAACCTCCAAGACCGTCGCACATAACGTCTCATGAGACTCTTACTTTACCCAATGCATTGGAGCTCTGTATAATTCCGGGCGCACCCGTCCTTAAACATTTAAGTTCCAAACATCCCTCACATATCTTGACATGGTATTTCATTCAAAGGGTTTCATTCATAAATTCTTAATCAAAACCGCCTTTTGCATTCATACTCATAACTTGAGATGGATCATATCATAAATGTAAAAAGAACATGGATTTTGGCTTCAGATTATGTAGTGATGTAAATAAACTAAATCAACTTACTCTTGTACATGAAAAAAAACTTGAACACTGAACTTAACGGATTTTCATGTAAAATTATGTCATGTTCATTGAATAAAACCCATTATTTCATAGTTCATCTGTTTAAAACATGCAGAAACTTGTTCTTTACAAGTATAAATATCATTGAGGGTACAAAACATTGCTGGTTAAGCTGGTCCACTAGTGCAACATACATGTTGGCTTATCATCCAATAAAATTATTAGAAACTTACATGTGTTAAAGAAGTAAACCAAGTCCTGATAATAATTATTTGAAACAAGGTTTTGGAAACTGAACATATGAATGCACATTCACCTGGCCACATACAAAAGATTAAGGGGTCCACAACACATTGTTTTTCAAAAAGTGCATGAATTGTTAAAACGCTGATAAATGGGATTTTTAGTTGGAAGAACTATTTTTGTATATAAAACTTATCCTCAAACTCCATCATGTACACAAACATGTATATACATAATTTCTCTATATTATTCTTGAAGTAACTATCTTTAGGTGTAAAAATAATTCTAATAAATCGATAAAATTTAAAACAAGTAATCAAGCTCGTCCCTTCTGCTTACACATAGATGTACATATACATCTATATAATCACATGTACATATATATCTATGTGCTCCATATACTTGTATAATCATACATTTTTATAAAAAATTACCTGAACTCTCCATTATTCATACGGAAGAGTAAATCTAGGGTTATTTAGATGTACATGAAATGTTTACATGTGCATGTAACGTCTTATATATGTTTGAATACATATATATTTACACACAAAGAGTATATGGGTAAATGCAACCATTAATACCGAAATAAAACAAACCCCATAAACATCCGTTATCCCCAGTTGAATCTTGGAAAGAGGAGGACACAAATAACAGGTTCTTGAGTCCTTATATAGATTTATATACACACACATGAATTATATATAACCAAACAGATGAAATTAAAAAAAAACCGGAAGATCTCCCTTGCTCGGTTTGATTCTTCATGCAAGAATAGATAAATAGGTATGCAGCGGTGCATGTGACCTCATATATATGTGTGTACTCAAGGATTATATATATTTTGTAGAGCGTATATAATGAAAATGATGTATCAAAGCTAGAGAAAACAAAACAAATAAAAATATTTCCCTTATCCCGGTTTTTGGGACTCCAAAGAGAAGCAGATCCGAACATTTATCAAAGACATACATATATGTATAAACAAGGTATATATACATATAAGTATATATATAAATATATGTATAAATGTATATACCAAAGATAAAAAAATAAAACAAGGCTTGTCCATTACTTTTACCCCACGAGGAGGAGGATAGAAAGAAGACGAAGTAGGTGACGTCGGACCGGTGGTCGAAGATCCAAGAAACCGGGTGGAAAAATTCTCCTTGCCTTCGGTGCAAACCGAGGGTTTTTTAAAAAACAAAGAACTCTGCGACCGAGGAGATATCGAGGGAACTGAGGCTGGGAATTTAATAGACGGTGCCAAACTCATGGAAAGGAGGAGTGAAAACATGTCCACTCGCCGGCCTACGAAGAAGAAAATGCTGCCTATACAGGTACTGCGAGAACAAGGAAGAAGAAAGAACCGCGGGAGAGAGAGAGACACAAAAAAAAATGGATAGCCAGGATTAGAAATAAAATGATCGGGCGTCCTAGAAGCGATGCAGCATTAAAAAGAATGGACGGTGCAATCGGATGGGTGCTGGATCGGACGGTCCAGCTTGATGCAGTGTTTTAAAACACGCGGCCCCTCGATTTTTCAACGGTTTAGAAAAAACAAAGTCGTTAATATTATTTTCTATTTACATATAACATTGTTTTTATTATTAACATTCAATTATTGATCTAACTATTATTATCTTAAGATAAGTCATTGGTCAATGATTCATATAATACATAATTATATTAATTAATTCATCCTTATCAAATCATATATACATATATTTTTTTATATTCCTTTATTGAATTACATATTAATTATCTTAATTTTCCACAATTTAAGATTTAATACAATTAAGAATTTAACACATAAATATTGATAATTATTCTCAAATTCTAAAATGAGAGTGAATTAATCAAAAAATTAACATTATGAAAAACATATGTAAATCATAATTTGACATTGTCTCAAAGTTGTTAGTAAAAGATCAAATTACAAACATTTGCCTTATTATTATTACTGAAATTTAATTTAGAGATAAATATAATTAAATTAATTTAAAGATTGATGCAACATATATAACACAAGAGTTTGAGTGAATATTTTCTTAAACAAAATAAAAATTAATCAGATTTAATATAGTTACAAGATAAAAGTTTAATTTCTCAAGTTAAAAACATGTAGTAAATAGTGGAAAAATAACAATATTAATTCTCACCGTTTGGAAAAATAAAATATAATTCACCTTTTGGGAAAACAAGAAATAAATTAATTATAATATTATTGATGCCATTATTTAAATATTAAAGCAAATAACACAAATATCTTTTGGAACCTTTCGGGGTAAACCAACTCTTATCTTCAACGGTCCAAAATAAGACATTATAGGGTAAGAGGATCATGAGGAGCAAACCGTTATATTTATAGTCGTTAGGGTCCAATGGTCGATTTAATGTTCTTATAGTGTCTGGTCTTAGTGTATCCCTCACTCAAGGTGACTGAAGGAGAAAGGAAGAGATGGTTCGTGTGATTCCATTGGTGCTCAGCACAGTTGTAGTGGCTTCGACCATCCTCATGTTTATTCTGATGGATGCCAGAAACCCTTACCTCCTTCTTGGTGTCCTTGTGGTTTTAAGCGGTCTCCCCATAATTGTAATCGGGGTTTTAATTGGTATTTTTTTATATTAAATTCTTGTTCGATCATTGTGGGTTGTAGTCACCGAGATATTACTCATTTGAATAAAAGGGGATTTTCATTCTTTTGATGTTTTTTTTCTATTTTATTATTATTATTATCTTATAAGATGATTTTTTTTTCACTTAACGGGTGTCATTGTAATACAAACTTCTCATTACGAGAAACATGGTTTCTCAGGTCGTTACATTACTTCCCCCATCAATGAATTGCGTCCTCTCAATTCTATTAATAAATAGAAAAACAGAGACCCCACACATACAACATTACTGAAATAGTGGATCCGGCTCAATTAACGGAATACCAAAGTTGGCACATAGTTCTTCTGTTTCCCTAGGCCAGATGCACTTCGAACAGTATGTCTTGAACTCCTGCTCGTGCATACTGCACACGAGCTTCTAAAGGGAGGCTCGTGCGGTGAAAATCTCGGAAACATCCGAGCAGATAAACTACCTGATAACTCTCTAAGCTATATCACCCTCGAGGTAATCGAGAGGAATGATTCGATTGAGGAGACTGAAATTCAATACCTGGAACATATAGGCTGCACTAAGTTGGCCATCCTGGGCAGCTATGAGGAAGCATGCTCTGGCAGAGATGTTTTGTGCCAGAGTAAAACCCTGAAAGAGACTCTCAAAGTATCTTCCCCTTCGCCTATAGTAGGGGAGTTGAGCAATGACGCTAAGGTGAAAAACACGATCATCCTCTTGACACAAATGAATAATTTCCGGACTGTTTGCTAGATTGAGCAAACACTGGCAGGACCCTCACTGGTGGAGAAAGGATGGATAATCCACCGTGCATGCCCTGATCATGATAAACTCTACAAAATCATCGGGTAGTGATGATATGTTCGTTTGACCAACCATCTGAAAGTTATAAAATTTTTACTTAGTCAATCATAGTAATATGTTCATACCACCTGGTTTTCCAGAGTTTCCTGAACCCATCCTCTGATACCAACTGTAGAGACCGCGATCCCCGAGTGCCTCATGAGATATGATATACCAGCATTTTACCACAACATTTACAAATAATATATCATGTCCCATTACTACAGAAGATCGTGAGGCTCAAGATTCTGGGAAACCAACTCCTTCTGATAAACATCATTAGTACAAATCATTCCTCAAAAATTTAAAACAAAACGTAGGGTGAGAAAATATGCCTAGTAAGGGGTTTTAAATACATTTCAAGAAAACTCTTTCTCAAAGCAGTCATTTTGAATAAAACAAAACACTTTACTAAAACAAAGCATTATCTTTTCTTAAAAAATGTAACTCCTCATTTTTGAAAACCACTTATAGAGAAGAGAAGT
Source organism: Viscum album (assembly GCA_963277665.1). Classification (NCBI taxonomy): domain Eukaryota; kingdom Viridiplantae; phylum Streptophyta; class Magnoliopsida; order Santalales; family Viscaceae; genus Viscum; species Viscum album. The sequence continues at coordinate 1,882,970,930 of OY728163.1, forward strand.
ACGAACATGAAATAAACTTTAAAGTAAACATAATCAGAGAGCGCAAACACATGAAGGATAGATGATGCATAATTTACAACCAAGATTACATCATTTCTAAAAGAAAATCTTTGAGTAAGTAGGGAAAAATATTGATAACATGATTCATGGGCACATAAAGGTCATATAACAAATTACCACTTGAATTACTATTCTTATCTCATAATTTCATTCTCAACGTTAAGGGAGTTTTCAACAAGGGGATGTCCTGTTAGTTGGACTATCCCAATGGTTGACCATTTATCAATACATGTAGAAGGAAAGTATAATTCCTAGACTTTTCAAGACCTTGTGTCATGATCTTAAAACATAACTTAGTACGGGTCAAGGCACACCGCAAATCCCGTTTCCCATGGTAGCACATGCCAAGGCCAACTGGCAAGACCATCGCACATGAAAGCACAAGCCAAGGCTAACCGCCAAGACCGTCACACATTAAAGCACAAGCCAAGGCTAACCGCCAAGACAGTCTCACATAAAAGCACAATCCAAGGCTAACCGCCAAGACCGTCGCACATAACATCTCATGAGACTCTAACTTTACCCAATGCATTGGAGCGCTGTATAATTCTGGGCGCACCCGTCCATAAACATTTAAGTTCCAAACATCCCTCACATATCTTGACATGGTCATTCATTCAAATGGTTTCACTCATAGATTCTAAATCAAAACCCCCTTTTTGTATACATACTCATAACTTGAGATGGATCATATCGTAAATGTAAAAAGAACTCGGATTTTGGCTTCAGATTAAGTAGTGATGTAGATATACGAAATCAACATACTCTTGTACATGCAAAAAAACTGGAACACTGAACTTAATGGATTTTCATGTAAGATTACGTTATGTTTATTGGATAAAATCCATAATTCATAGTTCATCTCTTTAAAACATTCAAAAACTCGTTCTTTACAAGTATAAATATCATCGAGGGTACAAAGCTTTTCAGGTTAAGCTAGTCCACTGGTGCAACATACATGTTGGCTTTGCATCCAATAAAATTATTAGAAACATACATGTGTCAATGATTTAAACCAAGTACTAATAATAATTAATTGAAACATGGTTTTGGAAACTAAAATTATAAATTCACATTCACCTGGCCACATACAAAATCTTAAGGGGTTCACGCCACTTTTTTTTATTACAAAATGTGCATGAATTGTCAAAATGCTGATAAATGGGATTTTCAGTTGGGAGAACTATTTTTATATATAAAACTTCTCCTTAAACTCCGTCATCTTTAGAAACACGTATATACATAATTTATTTTTATTATTCTTGAAATAAATATCTTTAGGAGTAAAATAATTCTAATAAATCTATAAATTTTAAAACATGTAATCAAGCTCATCCCTTCTGATCGCACATAGAAGTACATATACATCTATATAATCACATGTACATATATATATATATGTGCTCTGTAAAGACCAAGAAATTTCAAGGAAAAATTTTTCTTAATTTTCTTTGGAATTTTATGGGAACGCGGTTTCTGATGGCACTTGATTCCGATGCCCGGAGTGCCCGGAATCAACTTCCGAAGATTGGCTCGTGTACGTTCAGTGAACGAGCGAGCGGGAATTTATATCTTTTGAACCGGTTCTCGGAATTGAAATCCGATGGCACCGATGAACTTGCAACGTCGGTAATTGCTTTAGGGGACCTTTATCATAGTTGCATTTTAAGCGAGTTGAGATTTTGTTTTGGGGGTTTTAGTTTAAAATAAATAAAATTGTGTGAACATTTTTATTTTATGTCTTTGGGAGTTATTCTCTCCCATGGGAAGTTGTTGGTGGAGCCCATGACCAACCATCTTCCCATGAGTGGATACTTAAATGGTGGGGCCCACACGAGCCTCAACCTTTCACATCCCTATAACTCTCCTTTAACCCCCCATTTAATCTCTCTTTAACTCTTGAACTTCTCCCCCTCTTAAGTGCATGCCAACACTTTTTAATTATTGAGTTCAACTTCTTAAATTAATTATGTTATTTGAATTTTGGAATTTGAAAAGCTTGGCATGTGTTTATAAAATAATGGGAGAGATTATTTTATTTGGTTGCTTGGTTAAGTGAGGATATTAAGAGAGGAAGCTCATAGTTTTGAAGAACTTTATCACCATCGTTGAAGAACGTCGAGACTTCGATGAAGAATGTGATGAACACCGACCCTCCGATGGAGAACGCGAAGGCATCAACGACGTGCCTTCTCTTCTTATTTCTCTGCATCAAGGGAGGAGGCATCACCGCGGGGAACGTCTCCATCGACGACAGCGCTCACTCCGATGACGACAGAATTGATACCGTTCTACAGCGACACTACCATCCCGCGACTTTGTCAACAAACGAAGGACGACACGAGGTAGGGGAATTTATTTTTGGAATTCTCTTATCTTTTGAGAAAAGAACGACGAGCGTGGACCAACCAATATCGGGTTGATCCGTGGATCGTTCAATCATGCGGTTTGATGTTGCGGGTTAATATTTAAATTTCTCGTGTTTATTGCCTTGACGAACTTCGTGAAATATGATCTTTTGTTATCGAATAACGCGAGGGGGGCCGGACCGCACAAACACGGACGACCCTCCTCCTTATTTCATGTTGGATTATTTTTTGGATTGAAATAGGAATGGTGTGGTGCCATCACACCGTGCGGAAACGTGCGACAACTAATGCGCGGCACCGTCATGCCGTGTCGTGAAAAACAAAGAAAGGTGTGACACTGTCGCGTCATGACGGAGAAACCCGAAGACATCCGCGAATGGAGTCGGGCCACAGCGAAGGGGTGCGGCGCCAACGCGTCGCACCGGAGAACCACGAAGACGGCACGTTTCGTTTTTGACGTGCGGATTGACGAGCGACGATGAAGCAGGTCGTTTGGGCGTTTGAATCCCTTCGTAGTGATGGTGGGGTCACAGGGGGACCATAGGAAAAGACAGCAGAAGGAACGGACCACTGGAGTGCGTCCGGTGGTCCGCGGAAGGCGGCGGCGCGCCACCGGAAAGGAGGCGGCCGACAAATTGCCAACCTCAATTAACGGCGAAGGACGGCAGAGCCGCGCACCCCGCCCGCGAATCGGCTCGGCCACGCTGGCCAAGCCGCGGCCGGCCGGTCGGGCTGAACCGAACCGGACCACGCCGGACCGGGCCGGGCCAGGCCGGGCCCCGTCGGGTCGGACCCGGGTCAGGGCGACCTGGTTCGGGTCGACCCGGTTCGGGCCGACCCAGGGGGGGGGGGGGGGAAAGTGTCGGGTCGGCCCGGGCCCAGACCCCCATTTTCGGACCACTTTCAGTCAAATGCCTATAACATCAGCTATGTGTCTCCAAACGACTCGCCTTCAACGGAAACGTGATCCTTGGATCGAGACGGTCATTTTGGTATATCGCACTCAAGGTTTCAGATTACATTGGGTTCGGCCGGGTCGGTTCGTACACGAAACTAACCGGGCCCTCGGAGCGGAAACGCTCGTAACTTGAGTTTCGGACGTCCGATTGACGCGCCGTCTGCGACGTTGAGTTCTGTTGACGATACATAACTTTTGGATACATCAACTTCGGACCCTGTGTCAGTTGATGTATCAGCCTCTCGGCTCGTGGAGCGGACCCTCCCGAACGAGCTTGCTGTGTGTGGGAACCCTAGTGCTGGCTGCGACTTCGATGACGACGACTGTGCAGAGATCCTCAGTGGACACAGATCAATGAAGACAGCTGGTCTTGTTTCCTATGTGGGTCCTAGCTGTGCTAGTCTTGTATCCTATGTGGGTCCCAGCTTAGATGATTCAATACTGGTCTTGTATCCTATGTGGGTCCCAGTATAGATGAATCAACGAAGACAGCTGGTCTTGTATCCTATGTGGGTCCTAGCTGTGCTGGTCTTGTATCCTATGTGGGTCCTAGATTAGATGATTCAATACTGGTCTTGTATCCTATGTGGGTCCCAGTATAGATGAATCAATGAAGACAGCTGGTCTTGTATCCTATGTGGGTCCTAGATGTGCTGGTCTTGTATCCTATGTGGGTCCCAGCTTAGATGATTCAATATTGGTCTTGTATCCTATGTGGGTCCCAGTATAGGTGAATCAATGAAGACAGCTGGTCTTGTATCTTATGTGGGTCCTAGCTGTGCTGGTCTTGTATCCTATGTGGGTCCCAGCTTAGATGATTCAATACTGGTCCTGTATCCTATGTGGGTCCCACCTTAGATGATTCAATATCTATTTCTGATCATCTCTTTCACCTTTTCGACGATGTATACCTGTGTGAGATGAAATCATGTTTACCCTCCATTGTGGATTGTGTTGTGCTATCATGTCTGGATTAAATTTTTCTTTCCTATGTGGAATACGTATACTTTCATGTGTGTACTGAGTTGTACTTGGGCTCAGAGGTTGGAGCGTATTGGAATTGATGACTTAGGTATATGTATGGTCATATACCTATGTAGTGTCGGTTGTTACTTCGTGATTGTATCTTTCCTTTGTGGTTTATCCTTTGTGGAATTTGGGAGACTTTTGGGGGTCTCGGGGTCCCTACTGAGTAGCTTATACTCACCCATGCAAGGGCTCTGCACGCACTACGTTGTGTTGGTTGCAGACGACGGACAACGTTGATCGTGGTTGAGGCTTGCAGAGCAGGACTGTACCTGGAGGTGGACCACTGGGCGGGACGTGCTCGGAGCGGACGATATGACTCGAGGAGCAGAGGAGCTATCTGTACCTACCCTTCAGGTGGGATTTCCATTGGACAGCTCGGTGTAGCGGCTTTACTTTACTATTGTTGTTTTCCCTTTCGAGTTGTACTTTACAGTTGGGCTTCTATTTCTGGCCCCTTTTACTTTCCATACTTATTGTTGTACTCAGTTTTTACATAGTGTTTACTTCTTCCTCTTGTACTGTGTGGTGCTTATTTACATTACAAAGGAAATGCCTTCCCTTTTTACCAGGATTTACGCCTTGGTGCAAGTTTCCAACCCATGGCCTATGGAAGGCGGGCTTGGGGTAGTCATGGCACGGGCCCCGAGGACGGGTCGTGACAAATTGGTATCAGAGGAGTTCGTTTTTACAGTAGACTCTGATCTTTCTTCTATGTGAAGCAACAGTGTTTAGCGTATTGGGTGTGGTTATCAGTCCAGGGAGTCCAGTGTTGGTGCGACGGCCGACGTATCCGTACACCAAGACCCTGACTTCTGATTTCCGACTTAATGCACAAAACCATTGATTATGTGTGTGTTTCAAGTTTTCTTTGTGATTAATTGTGTCAGCTCACCAGGAATAAACGTTGACCGTGTCGCATCTGTTCAGGATGTCTCCATGCAGACAGTCAGTTGGAGTTCCGAGTGAGTACTCGATGGCAGCCCACCGAGCGACGAGGCTCCGGTGCAAGGCCCTCTTTCTATGTTGGAACCCTCTGGTGGTGTACCAGCAGCACCACCACCTGTTGGGAAGCAGATGCCCCCAGCAATACTTGTGAACTGTGCACACTGGTAGAGCGCGTTGCATGAGTTCTAGCAGTAGTGGCCTCCGAGGATATGAGGCGAGGCAGATTCCCAGACAACAGAACACTGGTTGGAGGCGATTGCTAGAGTTTTTCGCCTAGCTGAGACATCAGTGGAGTGGATGGTGGACTTGGCTACTTGTGTTTTCCAGTGAATGACCATGAGGATGGTCCGCATAGTGATGAGGCTTCGGTACGTGGACCGATGCCTGAGATAGTGCCTTCGGGTAGTGTTTCATCTATACATCACTACCTGTTGGTCAGCAGTTACAACTGGCGGTACCGGTAAGTGACACGTGTAGGCTTAATACCTTACACATGTTTCAGCATCAGTTACCCTCATGTTCCGAGGCAAACCTGACTCACAAGCAGCAGAGGACTAGCTTGAGAAGGTGGCTGAGAGTTTTCTAGAGCTTATACAACTTCGGCGGGAGGACGTATCGATAGCTGGGAATTCATCGAGGCGTACCGAACATTCCGGGTACTCGATGAATGCGTTTCGATCAGTGCTATAGAGCTCGAACCTCTGAGCGTGGTGTGTTTAAGGACATCCGAGCCAGTACCTTTTCTCTATGCATTCCTACTTATGCTGGGGTGCTAGAAAGAACCTTTGTGGTAAAGAATCTTTTTGCTGAATGGATGCAGTCAGTGAAGGATTGCAGTGGGAAGCTGGAAACTAGCACCAGTCTCGGAGACATGGGCGGGGAAAATGTTTCATGAAGAGAAAATGTTAAGGAGAGATGAGTATAAGAAGCAGCAGACGTGGAGGCAGAGCTAGCATGAGGTGGTGTACATCCTAACATGGTACAATCACACACCTTAGTTATTCCCGCCAGGCTCAAGGAGCTGGAAGGTGGAGGAAGAGTGAGGCTGCATGCGGTCAAGGAGTGTGACCCAATGGCTCTAGAAATGATTCAAGGGACAGTCTATGTCCACTACTAGATGTTGTAGTAACGGACATCCATATGAATCATTCCTTGCTTTCACAAATCTTGTTCCAGACCTAGAGTTTCCGGTAATCCGTGGACTTGACCCTCACGTCTAGAGATGCCTTGGGAGGAGACTCGATAATAACATTTACACTGAAGGTGTGGTCAGATCTTCGAGGCGATAGTTTCGGTTGGAATCTCATGGTGGCAGCATCGAGGCCTTATGATGTTGGTTTGAGTATGGACTGGGCAATCACAGTTCATACACAAATTGACGGTATTAGGCAAAAAGGTTGTAGTTTAACTACGACGTCAGGATGGGTTTTCCTTGGTCGGCGAAAAAGGAAACCCCAGGCCGCGCAGGGTAACTCTTGCACAGGAGGGTGAGACCGATCACACTTGAGTCGGTCAAACTTACCCTCGTAACAGCAGTCGTTTTGAGTTTCAGTTCTTACTTAAATTGGATACCTCTGGAGTTCGAGGATGACAACCACATCTTCTTACGGGTCTCACCTCGATGAGGTTTACAGAGATGTGGCCAGGGAGGCAAGTTATCTCTGAGGTTCAATGGACCTTTCTAGGTCCTCAGCTAGGTAGGCGAGGTGGTTTACCACTTGACCCATTCACTGCAGTTGCACCAGGTGCAGGACGACTACCACGTATCTCAACTGAGGAGATACATGCTTGAACCTCCGCATATAATCGACCATGAGGAGCTGGACGATGGCGATGGGGTGTCCTTCACGAAGGTTCCAATTGGGATCGAGGATCGATAGGAGTGGATCCTATGAGGACAATCGATTTCTCGGGTGAGATTTCTTTGGAAGTACGGGAACCTCCAGGTAAGCACATGGGAGTGGAAGGCTCAGATGCATGCTCTGTACCGCTTTTGTGACCCTAGTTTGTGTTGAAGCTTTACGGGGACGTAAAGCCCTGAGTTGGGAGTAATGTAAAGACCCGGAAATTTCAAGTAAAATTTTTTCTTAATTTTCTTTCGAATTTTAGAAGAACGTGTTTTCTGACGGCACTTGATTCCAAGGCCTGGAGTGCCCGGAATCAACTTCCGATGTTTGGCTCAGGTACGTTCAGTGAACGAGCGAGCGTGAATTTCTATCTTTTCAACCGGTGCTTGGAATTGAAATCTGATGGCACCGATGAACTCGCAACGCCGATAATTGCTTAAGGGGACCTTTATCACAGTTTCGTTTTAAGCGGGTTGAGATTTTGTTTTGGGGGTTATAGTTTAAAATAAATAAAATTGTGTGAAAAATTTTATTCTATGTCTTTGGGAGTTATTCACTCCCATGGGATGTTGTTGGTGGAGCCCATGACCATCCAACTTCACATGAGTTGATACATGAAAGGTGGGGCTCACACGAGCCCCAACCTTTCACATCCCTATAACTCTCCTTTAACCCCCCATTTAATCTCTCTTTAACTCTTGAACTTCTCCCCCTCTTAAGTGCATGCCAACACTTTTTAATTAATGAGATCAACTTCTTAAATTAAATAAGTTATTTGAATTATGGAATTTGAAAAGCTTGGAATGTGTTAATAAAATAATGGGAGAGATTATTTTATTAGGTTGCTTGGTTAAGTGAGGATATTAAGAGAGGAAGCTCTTAGTTTTGAAGAACTCCGTCACCATCGTTGATGAATGTCGAGACTTCAACGAAGAATGTGATGAACACCGACCCTCAGACGGAGAACGCGAAGGCACCAACGACGTGCCTTCTCTTCTTCTTTCTCGGCATCAAGGGAGGAGGCATCACCGCGGGAACGTCGCCATCGACGATGATGCTCACTCCGACGATGACAGAATTGATATCGTTCTACAGCGAAACTACCATCCCGCGACATTGTCAACAAACGAAGGACGAAATGAGGTAGGGGAATTTATTTTAGGAATTCTCTTATCATTTGAGAAAAGAATGACGAGCGTGGACCAACCAATATCGGGTTGATCCACGGATCATTCAATCATGCAGTTTGATATTGAGGGTTATTATTTAAGTTGTTCATGTTTATTGCCTTGACGAACTTCGTGAAATATGACCTTTTGTCATCAGATAACACAAGGGGGGCCGGACCGCACAAACACGGCCGACCCTCCTCCTTATTTCATGTTGGAATCTTTTGTGGATCGAAATAGGAATGGTGCGGTGGCATCGCACCACGCGGAAACGTGCGACAAGTAATGCGCGATGTCGTTGCACCGCGTCGTGAAAAACAAAAAAAGGTGTGACGCTGTCGCGTCACGGCGGAGAAACCTGAAGACATCTGCGGACGGAGTCGGGCCACGGTGAAGGGGCGCGACGCCAACGCGACGCGCCGGAGAACCACGAAGACGGCTCGTTTCGTATTTGACGTGCGGACTGACGGGCGACGATGAAGCATGCCGTTTGGGCATTTGAATCCCTTAGCAGTGTAGGTGGGGTCTTGGGGGGACCATAGGTGAAGATAGAAAAAGGAACGGACCACCGGAGTGCGTCCGGTGGTCCGCAGAAGGCGGCGGCGGCACGCCGCCGGAAAGGAAGCGGCCGGCGAACCGCAGGCCTCAATTAACGGTGAAGGGCGGGGGAGCCGCACACCCCACTCGCGAATCGGCTCAGCCACGCTGGCCGAGCCGCGGCCGGCCGGTAGGGCCGGACCGAACTGGACCGCGCCGAACCGGGCCGGGCCTAGCCGGGTCGGACCCGGGTCGGGTCGACCCAGGGGGTCGGCCCGGGCCCAGACCCCCGTTTTCAGACCACTTTCTGTCAAATGCCCTTAACTTTAGTTATGGGTCTCCAAACGACTCCCTGTCAGCGGAAACGCGATCCTTGGATCGAGACGGTCGATTCGGTATATCGCACTCAAGGTTTCAGATTACATTGGGTTCAGCCGGGTTGGTTCGTACCCGAAACCAACCGAGCCCTTGGAGAGGAAATGCTCATAACATGAGTTCCGGACATCCGATTAACGTGCCGTCGACTTTGTTAAATTCCTATAAGTGAGACGGATCTTTTTTCTCACTTTTCCTGAGGTTTGGAAGTAGGTGTAGTACGGTCGGGTTGGTTTTTTCTTTAAAAACTATCCGGGCCCCTGGGATGAAAAAGCCAATAACTCTCAGACCGGGCGTCCGATTGACGCGCCGTCTGCGACGTTGAGTTCATGTTGACGATACGGAACTTCTGGATAAATCAACATTCGACCCTGTGTCAGTTGATGTATCAGCCTCTCGGCTCGTGGAGCGGACCCTCCCGAATGAGCTTGCTGTGTGCGAGAACCCTAGTGCTGGCTGCGACTTCGACGACAACGACTGTGCAGAGATCCTCAGTGCACTGCGATCAATGAAGACAACTGGTCTTGTATCCTTTGTGAGTCCTAGTTGTGTCCTATGTGGGTCCTAGTATAGATGAATCAATGAATATAGCTGGTCTTGTATCCTATGTGGGTCCCAGTATAGATGAATCAATGAAGACAGCTGGTCTTGTATCCTGTGTGGGTCCGAGCTGTGCTGGTCTTGTATCCTATGTGGGTCCCAGATTAGATGATTAAATACTATTATTGTATCCTATGTGGGTCCCAGTATAGATGAATCAATGAAAACAGCTGGTCTTGTATCCTATGTGGGTCCCAGCTTAGATGATTCAATACTGGTCTTGTATCCTATGTGGATCCCAGTATAGATGAATCAATGAAGGAAGCCTGTCTTGTATCCTATGTGGGTCCTAGCTGTGCTGGTCTTGTATCCTATGTGGGTTCTAGCTTAGATGATTCAATTCTGGTCTTGTATCCTATATGGGTCCCAGTATAGATGAATCAATGAAGACAGCTGGTCTTTATCCTATGTGGGTCCCAGTTTAGATGATTCAGTATCTATTTCTGATCATCTCTTTCACCTTTTCGACGATGTATACATGTGTGAGCTGAAATAAAGTTTACTCTCCTTTGTGCATTGTGTTGTGCTATCATGTGTGGATTAAGTTTTGCTTTCCTGTGTGGAATACGTATACTTTCATGTGTGGACTGAGTTGTACTTGGGCTCAGAGGTTGGAGCGTATTAGAATTGATGACTTATGTATATGTATGGGCATATACCTAAGAAGTGTCGGTTGTTACTTCGTGATTGTATCTTTCCTTTGTTGTTTATCCTTTGTGGATTTTGGGAGACCTTCAGGGGTATCGGGGTCCCTACTGAGTATCTTATACTCACCCCTGCACGAGCTATGCCCGCACTACGTTGTGTTGGTTGCAGACGACGGACAACGTTGAGCGTGGTTGAGGCCTGCAGAGCAGGACGGTACCTGGAGGTGGACCACTGGGCGGGACGTGCTCGGAGCGGACGGTGGGACCCGAGGAGCAGAGGAGATATCTGTACCTACCATTCATGTGGGATTTTCCAGTGGACAACTCAGTGTAGCGGCTTTACTTTACTGTTGATGTTTTCCCATTCGAGTTGTACTTTACAGTTGGGCTTGTATTTTCGGCCCCATTTACTTTCCGTAATTACTATTGTACTCAGTTTTTACTTAGTGTTTACTTCTTCCGCTTGTACTCTGTGGTGCTTGTTTACTTTACAAAGGCAATGCCTTCCCTTTTTACCGGGATTTACGCCTTGGTGCTAGTCGCCAGCCCCTGGCCTATGGAAGGCGGGCTTGGGGTAGTCACGACATGGGCCCCGAGGACGGGTCATGACATGCTCCATATACTTGTATAATCTTACAGGTTTATAAAGAATCACTCGAACTCTACATATTTCATACGAACGAGTACAGCTAGGGTTATTTACATGTACAATAAATGTGTACATGTGCATGTAACATCTTATATATGTATGAATACATATATATTTACACACAAAGAGTATATGAGTAAATGAATCCATTAATACAGAAATAAAATAAACCCCATAATCATCCTTTATCCCCGGTTGAATCAGAGAAAGAGGAGGACAAAAATAACGTGTTATTGAGGCCTTATATATAGTTATATACACATGCATGAAATATATATAACCAAAGAAGATGAAATTTAAAAAAAACAGGATGATCTCCCTTCCTCGGTTCGATTCTTCATGAAAGAATAGATAAACAAGTATGCAGTGGTGCTTGTGACCTCATATATATGTGTTTACTCAAGGAGTATATATATACGTAGAGTGTATATAATGAATACGGTGTATCAAATCTAGAGAAAACAAAAAAAATAAAAAGATTTCCCTTATCTCAGTTTTTGGGACTCCAAACAGAAGTGGATTAGAACATTTATCAATGTCATGCATATATGTATAAACAGGGTGTATATACATATAATTTTATATATAAACATATGTATAAATTTATATACCGAAGCTAAAAAACAAGGCTTGTCCCATACATTCACTCGACAAGGAGGATAGAGAGAAAGAAGACGATGTAGGCGACGCCAGACCGGTGGTCGGAGATCCAAGAAACCGGGTACAAAAAATCTCATTGCATTCGGTGCAAACCGATGGTTTTAAAAAAAATAGAGAACTGTTTGACTGGGGAGATGTCGAGGGAACCGAGGCCGAGCATTTAATAGAAGGTTCCAATCTTGTGGAAAGAAGGATAGAAAATGGGTCCACTCGTCGGCCTAAGAAAAAGAAAACACTGCCTATACTGGTACTGCGGGCGCGAGGACGAATAAAGAACCGCGGGAGAGAGAGAAGTGAAAAAAATTAGACGGCAAGGATTAGAAGGAAAACGATCGGGTGGCCTAGAAGCGATGTGGAATTAAAAAGAATGGACGACGCGATAAGAGGGGTGATGCATCGGATGGTCCAGCTAGATACAGTGTTTTAAAACACGCGACCCCTCGATTTTTCAACGGTTTAAAAAAACAAAGTCGTAAATATTATTTTCTATTATCTTATAACATTGTTTTTATTAGTAACATTCAATTATTGATCTAAATTTTATTATCTTATGATAAGTCATTGGTCAGTGGTTCATTTAATACATAAGTATATTAATTAATTAATCCTTATCAAAACATATATATATATATATATATTTATTTTCATTTATTGTATTACATATTAATTATCTTAATTTTCCCCAATTGAATATTTAATACAATTAAGCATTTAACACATCAATATTGATAATTATTATCAAATTCTCAAATCAGAGTGCATTAATCCAAAAATTAACATTATGAAATACATACATAAATCATAATTTGACATTGTCTCAAAGCTGTTAATAAAAGATCAAATTACAATCATTTGCGTTATTAATATTACTTAAATTTAATTTAGAGAAAAATATAATTCTATTAATTTAATGTTTGACACAACATATATAACTCAAGTGTTTGATTGCATATTTTCTTAAACAAAATAAAAACACATCAGATTTAATATAGTTACAAGATAAAAGTTTAATTGCTCAAGTTAAAAACATGTAGTAAATAGTGGAAAAATATCAATATTAATTCTCACCATTTTGAAAAATAAATTATAATTCACTTTTTGGGAAAACAAGAAATAAATTTATTATACTATTATTTATGTCATTGTTTAAATATTAAACAAAATATCACAAATAGCTTTTGGAACCTTTCAGGGTATACCATCTATTATCTTCAACAGTCCAAAATAAGACATTTGAGGGTAAGAGGATCATGGGGAGACAACAGTTATATTTATAGTTGTTAGGGTCCAACGGTCGAATTAGTGTTCTTATAAAGAGTCCGGTCTCGGCGTATCCCTCAATCAAGGTGACTGAAGGAGAAAGGAAGTGATGGTTCGTGTGATTCCCTTGGTGCTCCACACAATTGCAGTGGCTTCAGCCATCCTCATGTTTATTCTGATGGATGCCAGAAACCCTTACCGACTTCATGGTGTCCTTGTGGTTTTAAGCGATCTCCCTATAATTGTAATCAGGTTTTTAATTGGGATTTTTTGTTAGATTAACTTCTTGTTCGATCAGTGTGAGTTATAGTCACCAAGATATTACTCATTTGAATAAAATGGGATTTTCATTCATTTGATGTGTTTTTTATATTTTATTATTATTTTTATCTTATAAGATGATTTTTTTTCACTTAACGGGTGGAATTGTAAGCCAAACATGTCATTACACAAAACACGGTTTCTTGGGTCGTTACAGACGCTTCGAGGCAGACTTTGGAGGTTCTGGACATGGTGGAGGTTGGTGCGACGGGTGCAGTCAAGATCCTCTTCTTCTACTTCAGGCTTATAACTACTATCATCCAAGTAGTGCTCCAGGGCAGATGCAATAACTATTTACATTCTATCCAGTTTCTATGGTTTGTATTCCAGCACACAATTTTGAGTTTTATGTTGTACTTATGGTTTTTCTTTACTCTTATGGTTATACCTTACTTTTGTAGATTTTTTACTTCAGTATCCCTTTTTGAGTATGTATAGATATCTAAGGCAATGACTTCTCTACTTAGGAAAATCCTTTAGGTTCTAGTCACCAACCCCTTCCCTATGGAAGGCGAGCTTGGGGTAGTCACGTCTGAGGCCCATGGGATGGGACGTGACAATATAGTCATGAAGTACATGTTTAACTCAAGGAATGAAAATTGAGTTAAGAGATTCAATTACATAATGTCATGATTCTATTCGTACTCATACAAAACCCTTGTATAATAATTAAAATTTCATTTTTAAACAATGATGATATCATGTTCTTATTTATAATACTATATATTATTTACTTAATACATTATACAATTAATTTATTAATAGTTTCATGTTTAATTTATGTTTTGGGTCATATTTTCATTATTAATCATACGTGTTTTGAGTGCTTATTATAGATTCTCCATATTTAATTGGTTCTAGAAAATGAAACATCATATAAATATACTATATATTCAATATATATGTTCTTATTATAATCTTTATTGATTGATAAAAAACACCATTCATGGAGATGGTAGTTCGTAAGTACGCATTTACATTATTTTTGTTTTCCTCTTATATTTATCGAATCCAAGTAAATTAAAAGTATGCAAACATGTATATATATTATCATTATAGTATTGTAAATATGTCATATATATCTTTTTAAATAAAATCCTTAATACAGTCCATGTGATGTGTGATTGAATCACATCACTTTGGGTAGGCGATACCACACACATCCACAAATGAATTTATTATATATTTACAATATGAAAAGCATCATGTTTTAGTTAATATAAAATTTATAGGATATGAAATTGGTTATAATATAAATACTGAAATATTATTTAACCTTAAAATAGTATTAATTTTATTAGTGGACATGATAATGGAAAAAGATTAAAATCATTTTAATGGATGTGATTATCAAGAATAACAAGTAAAACAATTTCATTTCATTGAATAAGAGGTTTTGAGAAATAGAATGGATATGAAAAATTCGATTAGAATAATAACCCTAATGTACAGAAATTATTGTAGAGTTTTCATTAATTAATATATGAATTAAGTTATTAGAATGTATAAAAAGAAATTAAATTAAGAGAGGTAATTATGAAATTTTCCTCTTAAATATCACATCCTTTAGAGACCCTTGTTGACCTTGGTTTTGGTAATTTGGTGAGACCAAAAAAACTTTTACCTAGAGTGTGCGATGAATATTGGGTTTTTAATATATTTTAGGATCTTTAAGGCTTTTTTGGTATAAATAGTGTGGTGAAAGGGTAGTATTTATACATTAGGTGAGGTGGGATCAAGTGATGAATTTATTGATTATTTTATATTTAAAACTATCCAAATTGTGGTGAATTTATTTTTAAGGAATTATACATTCACATTATTTTTTTTTATTCTGGTAAGGGTAGATATGGAATTCAACCATCCTTTGAATACTTTAGTTTTTATGTATTTTAACCTTTTACCTTATAAACATTAACATGTTTCTTTTTTTACCAATACTATAGTAAATAATTTCTTACAATGATGAAATTTTTAGAACTAAAAATTAAATTGAATATAAAACATACATTATTATATCTTATTACAAATATTTAATCCTTTTTAACTAATTAAATTCATATATTTAAAAAAATTATAATTAAAAATTTTCCTACAAACACAAAAAAAAGGTTTTTTTGGAAAGTGAGAAGTTCAAAAGATCAAACTACTATATATCTAATTTCAATGTCAAATTGATTACAATGTAATAAATGGCCATGAATGGTTAATAATTGGACTAATAATACATTAAAACCAAATTAAAATATAATTTCATTGCAAAAAAATTGGAAGAAAATGTAGTTTTGGACTAATGTTTTGTAATATTTACTATTCTTCAGAATTTGAAACTTCCCAAAAAACCAAAAAATTTCCATAACCTAAATTTGGTGGTTTTAATTCAACTATGAAGTTTATTTTGTCATATGTAAATTATAAACCTGTAAAAATTATATTTAAATGGTTTTGTCGTTAAAACGTTGTAAAACTACCTTTTAATAATATTAGATATGTTTGTTCATAAAATTTAATTTATTTATATTTTAACCAAACAAACTCATTTCTTAAAATGTAAAAAAAATTAATTAACATGTGTAAACAGAATATAATTTGTTTTATGAATCCTCTCTTACATAATGTATAGGTGATAAAATTCACATAAATTATTAATATTAACATTATATTAATTTTTTTTGGAATAATAATTTCTTGCACACAACATTTGATTTTAGAAAAACATTTTTTTCTTGTTGAATCAGATATTGAACATAGATACCTATTATAATGTAAAATTTATAATAATTCATAAATATTAATAAATATGAAAAAACATATTCTCTAATTGTACAATTTTGGCCTTTTCTAGATCAATCTAAGGTGCAATTTTAGGTACTTTCTGAGGTTCTTAAGTGCTTTTGTTTTTGAGAAGTGGCTTAGGGTTTTTTTGGATGTAAATTTTTAAAAAAATAATAGATGGTGGGGTGAACATGGTTTGTACATGGGTTGAAGAAACGGTGTAGGTAAACAGTTCTAATAGAGAGTTCCACACGGTTTGTGCATGGTTTCACAAACAATGTAACCAAACCGTGCCTACAATGAATACCGGATTGTGGGGTCTGGACATTCACCCCATGATTTTCCCATATATTGTTCCATTAATTATGATAACATGTGAGTGGATTTAACATCCAAAAAATCTATTTTAGAACCATCTAAACCCTCTGAGACACCAATATTTCGGTGTTGGATCAGGCTTGAACCCATCTAGATGTTCTCAGATCCTTCTTATGGGATACCATCATTTTTTGAACATCGTTCTTCGAGATAGAAAACCATGATTAAAGATCCTCTCCCTTTCTGGTAAGTGGATTTTGTCCAATTTCTTCTCTTGTTTATTCCCCTATCATACCTTGATCTTTTCATGTAAGATCTCAACTATTTCAATTTATCTAAATCATTGAGAAGAGATCTAGATCTAGGATTATGGCTCTAGATCTATATGTGAAATATCTATATGCATTTGATCATATTTTTGTTTAGGGAATTAGATATGATGGTTGATGAACAACACTGTGCAACACAAATTTGAGTGATTTCTGTTGGGCTAACATCCTTCAAAAAACCAAGGTTGGTGGTTTAAATTGAACAACCATAGTCATGAATATGATCAGTGAATGTGAGTTAATGATTTTTATAGATTCCCTTAATGATTTATTTCTTAATTTGTGTAATTAGTAATGTGGAATTGACCTGTGATTTCCTTGGTGATTAATTGACAATTGAACCATGGAACAAATGAAGTGGAGTTTCACAAATAGATATTTTATTTTGTAGATTGGTAATGGGATAAGATATTGAAATTGATAAATTAAATTTATTGTGCTAATGTAATTAATTGGGGGAATTAATTATGAAATTATGTTTGGTTATGTATGATAATTAATTATATATCATGATGTTGACCAAATATATATAATTGTGAGGATTAATTCACTGTGATGGTGATTATCAAGGATAATTAATTGTGAGAATTAATTATGACATGTTGATATTTGATATGGATAATTAATTGTGGATATTTTATTATGGAAGGAGAATGGGGTTGACTGATTAATTAATTGATGGATTAATTAACTGGTTATAGGCTTAGTCAATTGTTGATTTAACTAAAGTCCTTTTAAATTTTTATCTAGTTATTGGGTTAGTAATGGAATGATTTGGCTAATTTTATTGCGAAATAGAAGAGTGCTTTTATGGGTGACATTTTTGTTGTACTCCACATCATATTCTAGATTGATGAGAAGTTCAGACATGGACATGGAAATCCCCCCCAATAGTTATCAAATTTTGAGATTATGGGGTGCAAGGCATGACAACATACACCGAAAGAGATATGGAGAGTAAGGCATGGAAACCTACACTTAATGAGATTTCAGGTGCTTGGCCTACCATTTAGTACCATACTAATGATTATTAAAATGTGAAAACCGAATTGATTCTATGGATAATGTTATTATTAATGACTAAATGAAAATGTGATAACTTCTTAATTGTTCATTGTATTTATTTCTTCCTAAAACATAATGCACTATATATATATATATACTATAATCAAATTAGACACTATTGGTGGTGACCTTATAAGTTATAATCACTCCCTATTTCTGCCACCTTATCAACACCCAAGTAGACATTGTTATTACAAGACATAACAAGGGAAAGGCCCTAGGGTATGTTTCTATTTGGGATAGGAGAATGGGTGAGGGGACCAGATCTGGTTCAGGACCCGGTTGGAGTTATTTTGTCTATACATTGGGTCGAATTGTAGACACATGACACTTTCATTGTCATATCATGTTTTATAATCCATTTGAGTATTTTTTTTACTATTATATGACATGGTAATATTCTTGTTATTTATACGCTTCTACCATTGTTTATTGTCATTTTCTTCCATTTTTTGTTTTGATTCTGATAAAATATGGAATATTCTCCCCAAAACAAACTTACCAGACCCTCACTACTAATCACACCCTCTAGTATGTAGGGAGGTGCACTTGAGTGTATGTGGCCAAATGGCTCGGTGGACTGTATAGTGGCTCCCGTGTTAGGGATTCACAATGTGATATCAGAGTAGTTCTATTTGCATTCTTCTTCTTTTTTCATACTATTTTAGGAAATGTGGTCATGAGACATTGATGATTCGAGCCTTGGTAATGAGTGTATGTATGAGAGTTTGAAACCCATGTATGGGGAAAAATCAAAGAACACTGTGTGGGATTGACTGGGATTACTATTTGTTGTAATAGTTGGATATTATTTCCCCTTGGGTGACACAATTGTGGTGTAATGTGATTTTTTTTATATTTATCGAGTTTTAATTCAGGGATTATGGAGTCACAATACATGAGTCCACATGCATCATTCTAGGAACTCATGTTTTTTATGACATGCATCATTATAGTCACTCACATGAAAATGGGTTATGGGTAAGTTGTTGAATAACAACTGTTTTTCTATATTGTGAAAATGACATAATGATGAAAAATGGGAATAAATTGGTGTCTAATGAGAACCAAAATTTATTAAATGAGTATGATTAATTTATTAATTATTGAATTTTTTAATTTGAGATAAATTTATTAGGTAATGGTCAGAGTAATTAATGAGAATTTTTATACCCTAGCAAGATATGACATATGAGTATGATGGTGAAGTATAGTTATAAGACCTCGGTGTTGATCATGTGGTGATAAAAAAGAGGAAATGACATTTTGAAACTTTTTTTATTAGTAACTCCAATTACATAAATGTTATAAGGTTGTGTTATGATACCAGATAAGTGTGTCTAGATTTGAATAGATATGCCTCCATGATGCTTGTTGGGGGAGAGACTGAGGCGTTTGGCCTGGAATGAACTTTCAGATAAAGAACAAGAGGAACAACTGGTCTAAAATGAGGACGAAGGGGAACAGTTTCAAGATAACATTTATCATTTAATTTTCTTCATATAGAGGGACCCATGTTGGGTACTAAAAAGAAGGTTTATGTTCAAAAGGGAGTTTCTTCTATAGCACCCTCTGACTTTTTCTGGTGAGGGTGGACTTGAGGGTGATAATTTTTGGATTGAATCCATAGAGAAAGTACTTGACCATTATGAGACTCCAGCTGGGAGGAGGGTGAAGTTGGCTATTTATATACTATGGGGTTCATTAAATTGTTGTTGAGACATTAATGTATGTTCTGAAAAGACTGATGATATGTTATTGAAAGAATTTATGGATTATTTATTGCAGTACTTCTATCTAGAGACACTAAGACAAGAGAAGGATTCTGATTTTATGCATCTGACTCAAAAAAACATGTCCATAATAGAGTATGCTGAATGTTTCACAGATTTATTGTGTTTTAAACTATATTTTGTTATATATGAGGCTTATTTAGAAAATGATTTTAGGGGGGAATTTTGTATGAAATTAAGTCCCATTTGAATATCTTTTGGCTGATTTAATTCACATAAGTGGTTAATCAGAGTCTCATTTTAGAGGGATACCAAAATGAAGCTTCCATTACTGGATAAATAGTTGTCACTGTATGATTAGAGAGATTCCCTTATTAGAGAAGGATGCTCCATTATGATAACCATAGTCAATACAATGCATTTCAATATGGACAACCCATAGAAATAGTTTCACTGGATTTTACTCATGTACTTTTACACCAGTGCAGTAGGCATGGACACTATCATACACATTGTCCTCAACCACGAGTAGAGGATAGCATTTTTTGAAATATGGGGCTCTTATTGAATTATTTCATAATGATGCAATAAGCTAGTGCAGAGGTAGAAGCTCCTCAGAGTCCGAGTATGGATATGGGGTCTTCTAACCCATATAGATACAGTAGATAGAGTTCTACTAGAAGAGGCAGTATATGTTGTGGACATGGTGCTTTAGGGTATGAGTTTGTATAACCGAAGAGGGGTGATACTCAAGGGATTCAGACGACAGAACAGGGAAGAGGGGCAGGTCAGTAACATGCAGTTCAACCTACAATTATGGAGAGTTAGGATGGTCTACCAACAATGTGACTTACTATTCTAGTTGATTATACATTATCTGCTTTCTTGTTTGATACTACAACCTATACTTCTTTTATATCTGCAAATATTGTTAACGGTTTGATCCTTGAGGTGGAGTCCATAAGCAGGGTGAAGAATATTGATACACTATTGGGAATGCAGTCTAAAGATATCTATTTGTGCAAAGGATATTCTCTATATATCAGATAGTATAATTTTATTTTGGAAATCTATTTCATTAATATAACGATCTTCAAATGGATTATCGGTATGGACTATTTTGTCGCATACTGATCCCAAAAAGATTGATACAAATGGGAGTGACCTTTGTATCCCATAATGTTTACCAATTTGTTTATTGTAGGAATGAGATATTCATGCAGGATGATCTGGGACAATTACTCAGTAGTTGGGAGATCTCATATCCAAAGTTTCTAGTGTTTTTTTGGATTATGGGAGTGGTAGGACATACATCCTTCCATCTGTAGAAGAACTATTTCTGGAGGTCTTGCCTAAAGACTTTTTAGGGTTTACACTTGAGATTCATGTGGAATTTACTATTGAGATCATGTTCGAGGCTGAGCTGGTATCTATTACACCTTACAGAATGGAACCAACTGAGCTTCAAGAGCTCAATATGCATTTGGAGGAATTGGAGGATTAAAGTTTAATTTGTCCAAGTATGCTGCCCTAGGGATCACATGTTTTGTTTGAAAAGTAGGCCGATGGGAGTTTACAATTATGTCTTGATTATCAGAAGTTGAATAAAATAACTGTGAAGAACTGATATCCTCTTTTACACATAGATGATCTATTTGACCATATAAAGGTGTATTATGTGTTTTAGAGTTCAATCTAGGATCATTGTATCATTAGATCAGGAGTTCGGACAACTGATATACCATAAACTACTATCATAAGTAGGTATGGCCTTTATTAGTTTTTTGTAATTCTATTTGGGTTAACAACATCTCCTATAGTATTTATAGACTTGATGAATATGATCATTCATCCATTCATAGATCAGTTTGTGGTGTTGATTGTGGAGGACTTCTCAGTGTACTCTAAGACTCATGAATATCATGCTCAACATCTTGAAATCATCTTGGGTACACTGAGAAAGGATAAGATGTATGACAAGGTATCAATATGTTAGTTTTGGATTGAAGAAGTGAACTTTTTGGGGAACATCATCTTGGAATATGGTCTGATTGTGGACCCATAAAAAGTGTTGGAAGTGGCTTTGTGGGAGTAGCCCAAGAAATTTTTTGATATATGAATCTTTATGGGATAATTCGGATTTTATAGGTGGTTTATCTTGGAATTTTCTCAATTGGTTGCATCTCTTTCAAGTTTGAAAAAGAAAAGGATACAATTTTATTAGACAATAGAATGCTAGTATACTTTCTATGAGTTGATGAAGAACTCCAGATCATCACCCACCCTTACCTCGCCTGCGTTAGGTGAAGAGTAAATGTTGTATTGTGATGCTTCTGGGATCTGACTCGGAGCTGTGTCGATTCATGGGGATCGAGTCATTTCATACGAGTCACGGTAGTTAAGGCCACATGAATATAATTACACTACACATTACTTCATTTCGGAAACAGTTTCTTATGATCAAATATGTTGAAGACACTATCTTTTTTGTGAGAAATTTTCAGTTTTTACAGTTCACAAAAGCTTTAAATATAACTTTTCATATCGTGACATGAATCTTCAGCAGAAATAATGGGTAGAGTATAGGAGGTCCTTTGATTTTGAAAAATCATATACACCGGATATGGGAAATAGTGTGGCTAATTCCTTCAGTAGGAAAACATAGACTCAGATGGGACATGACCCGGGTGTAGATTGGAATATGATGACTTTTCAGACAAAAATTCATTTGGTTTTTAGGAGTTTTAAGAGATGATTACTCTGGTTTCCGTAGTAGTGAAGTATTCACTCTTAAGGTAGATTATATATATGAAATATTTGGATCCGGAGTGTTAATCCTGAAGAGAAATCCATGAAGGTTGGGAGACTCCATAAGACTTGATAATAGATCATTATGATATCATCTATGATAAAAATCAGGTTATTGTGCCTACGAGTTTGCGCACTTTACTCATACGATAATTTCATTCCTCAATGTGGGTGGTACATCATGGGGTGAAAACAAGGTATCATGACCTATGAGGACAGTTTTGGAGGATATCATGAAAAAAGAGACAACATTATTCATAACCTGAAGTTTCACCTGTTTGGAGGTGAAGGCAGAGCTTCAATGACCTGTAGGCCTATTACAGTTGTCGCCTATTCTAGAATGAATGTGGGACGAAATGAATGTGGATTTTTGTGGTGAATATTCCAAAGACTCTTATGAAGAATGAAGCTATTTCAGTCATCGTGGATCGACTAATGAAGGTAGAACATTTATTTCCATTCAATAAAACCATTATAGTAGAATAGTTGTGAGAACTGTATGAATGTAAGATAGTCAATTTTCATGGGGGGCCACAAAATATATATTCAGATCACAATTTGTGGTTACCTTCAATATTTTGGTAGGGTTTACCAAAGGTACATGGTACTCATGTTTTGTTCAGTATGGCCTACCACCCACAAAAAATGGGTAATCAGAGCATACCAATCATATGATAGAGGATATGATGTGACCTTGTGAGTTTGACATTGGTGGTTCTTGGGAGAATTTTTTCGATTTATTTGAGATCTACTATAAAAACAGTTATCAACAAACTATACATATGTCACCATATGGGGAACTTTATGGTAGACCTTGTTGATCACTGGTTTTTTGAATAGAAGTGGGTGAGTTAGAGCTGTTGGGACCGAGTCTCATATAGGAGTCATCAGAGTAGGTACAGTTGATTCATAAATGTATAGATATGGCTCAAAGTAGGTAGAAGTCATGTAATGATAGACTGAGATGCCCCATAGTGTTTACAGAGGGTGATCTGGTAATCCTTCAGGTTTCACCAAGAATGAGTCCCCATAGGATACAGAGGCATGAGAATTTGTCAACCAGGATTGTAGGACTGTTTTAGGTGCTCGAGAAAATTCATATAGTGGCTTACCGATTATCCCTTCCACATAATATCATTTCTATACATTATATTTTCCATGTGTCACAACTATTACAATGTCACGCAAATTCTTATCATATGATTGATGTAGAAGAGGATGACATCGAGATAGATGCGTCCTTTGAAGAGAATCTGATAAGTTCACTAGAACACAGTGAGGACTTATTGTGGGGAAGGACTGTTCCATTGGTTCTTGTTTTATGGAAACATGGAAGTGTTCAAGGGGAAATATGGGAATAAGAATCCGACATGGGGGCCTAATGGAAATTGTTTTCTTTCAGAATCTAGGAGATGTTTAGTAGATCAACTCGAGTATGAGTTGTTATAAGGATGGGTGATTATAATATCCCAGACATTTCTTGAGTCATCTCTGACACAATTTATAGTAATTTTGACTTTTTTCATAACTTTTTATTTGTATTTGGGGCATGGGGTGAATTTGGGTAAGATTTTAAATAAAACTATTAGATAGTGTGTTGTGCACAGGTTTTTCACAATTTGAAAAAAATGTGTGGTTAAACCAAGCCAATAGAGTGGTCCTCATGGTTTGTACATGGTTTTTAAAACCATGAGACACAATTGATCCGACCGTTCAAACAGGGAAAGAGGGTTCTACACGGCTTCTGCATAGTTTTCCATAACTATGAGCCTCTTACAATGAATCTATGTGTGCATATTTTAATATCTAAAAATAATTTTTAAAACCACCCAAACCCCCCAAGACTCCCATATTTTGACCTTGGCCTCAGCTTAATATATTATAGGTGTCCCCATATCCATTCTAAGGGATTCCAAGTTGATTCGATCATCCTTCTTCGAGACCCGATGTAGAGATTTAATATCTTCTCTCTTCTCAGTAAGTGTATTTCATCCCATTGTTTCCCACGTTCATTCCCCTATCTTCCCATGAACATTTCACTAATTATCTTCACACTTTAAATGGATCTAAACCTATTTTTTGAGATCTAGATCTTGTTTTTTGGATCTAGATCTACATTTACATGTTCTTAATGCATTTGATCTTAATTTTCGTTTAGGGATTTAGATCTGATGCATGATCAATGACGTTGTGTCATTCGGATTTTAGGGATTTATATTAGGCTAGCATCCTTCAATATACTATGGAAGGTTCTCTAAATCAAACTCCCATAGTCATGAATTTCATATATCAATGTTAGTTTATGATTTATCGAGATTCCATTGATGATTGATTTCATAAATTAGAGTAATTAAGAATGTGGAATTGACATCAGATTTCCTTACTGATTAATTGATAATTTATTCACAGAAATAATGACGGGGGTTCTCCCAAATAGATATTTTCATTGTATATTTGTTATGGGATGATATATTGTAATTGAGATATAGAATTTATTTTTCTAAGAAAAGTAATAATGTGGTAGTAATAATGTAATTATGTTTAGCAATGTAAGCTAATTAATTGTGATAATTAATTATGTTCCATGATATTGACCATAGATAATTTATTTTTAAGATTATTTATGTGCCATAGTGTTGAACAAAGATAATTATTTGGGAGAATAAATTAAGAAAAGACGAGATTTGATAGAGATAATTTATTTTGAAGAATTAATTATGGAATGATAATAGTGTTGATTGATTAATTAATTGATTAATTAATTAATGGGTAATGTTATTAGTTAATTTTTGGCATAAAAAAAGGTCATTGAAATTTTTAACTAATAATTGTGTTAGTAAGGGAGTGATGGAGCTAATTCTTGTGAAGTAAAGAATGATGAAATGGATGAGATTATTTCTGGTGCTAGACATGGTATTATAAACCTATTAGATGTTTGAACTTGTACATGGTGTTCCTTCCCAATTGTTATCCATGATTGATATTTTTTGGTACTAGTCTTGATGACCTGCAACAAATTAGATATGGAGTATTAGGCATGGGGACATACACATAATGGTATTTGTGGTACATGACATGGTATGTAACACTAAATGAATTATGATAACGAATGGTTATTAAAATGGTAAAATGAATCAAAATGTGTCCTAATGTGATGATTAAATATTAAATGACAACATTATAACTGTTAATTATGAATTGTATTTTTTCATCATAAAACATCATGCACTATCTTTTGACTGGACTAATTTTAGACACCATTGGTTTTGACCTACTGAGTGGTACTAACACCCTATTCGGTTATCCTGATCATAACTTGAGTATACATTTTTGTTGCCGGACACGATAAGAGAAAGTTAGTAGGATAGTTTCTGTTTTATATTCGATCATGGGTGAGGGAACCAGATGTTGTTCTGGAACCTCAGGGAGTTGATGTGTCATTAAATTTAGTAGAAATGTAGATACTTTACACTTGCATTTCCATAGCATGTTTTACCTTACATATGAGTATATTATTTTTATGTTTTACTATTAAATGTTATGGTATTAATCTTGTTAATTATACATTTCTATTCTTGGTCATTATTGTTTTCTTCCATTGGTGTTTTCATTCTGATAAAATAGGGTACAATCTCCCCTAGACTGACATACCAAACCCTCGCTACTTGTTGTCACCCTCTACCATACAAGGAGGGACCCTTGAGGGAATTTTTCTAACAAACATGGGGTATTGATCAGTGGCCCTAGGGTTGGGATGTCACAGTAATTACCTTGGCTGTTACATTCATCCCCCCTTTTATAAATTGAATCATCACAATATTGAATTATTGTTAAAAAACTAGGAGTTTTGATTTTCAAAATACCATTATTGAAATCCCATATCAGAAAAAGGATTACTAAACCATTCGTTTTAATTGAAATAATGGGAAATATGACAGTCACCTGAGATAACACATAATAGGGTTCTATGTAAGAAAACATTGGATTTGATGAATAATGTAACCATCATGTTCTGATGAAGAGTTATATAAAATATGGTAAGGATAAAGTCAACAATCATCAAACCACAAATCTATGATTGGATAAAAGGTCACTAATTCCTTCATAAGAAATATACAGAATAAGGTTCTTTAAGATCCTTTTCATTGATTTAGGGAATTATTTTACTATCTATGAATATAATGAAATATTTTTAATTTATATATTTTCATTTCATAACCACCATTTCATCCTATCATGACGAATATCCCTAAAAATTATCTTAATCCCAAAATATTAAATAATCCTTAAGGTTTGTTAATACTTTAAAACACATGTCAAAGACTAGATCCATACATCACATTTAACAAAATACTGACATAATCATAAACATAAACCTTTCAAAACATCCCCCAAAAGGGTCCTAATAACTTATTATCATATCACATAAATACTTAAATTGTATGTCTAAAACCATGAACTTATGGTTACCCTTTGAAAAATACAACTCTCTAGTGATTTTTTTACTTCACTAGATATATGAACATCAATTAATGTAGAAGAAAAATATTTCACATCAACTATTTCTGTTTTATCATAATGATTTCCAGACTATGTATCATTATCCAGACACATATAGACATAGTGTCCCAACTCATTGTAGAAAAATAATATTACTATAGTCTGGTTATTAGTTATCTTATTTTGGACTGTCCAGGTCCCTTTTTCATGCAGTCATAAACATTGTGACCAAACATACAACATCACTAAGACATTCCAAATAATTACATACAATCCACAAAATGTATTTTACCACACATGGGAAATGTTTTTTTCTTACCTTCATAATAAATAGTTGGTTCATTTTCCATTTCCTAGCACTTGAACCATTCCTTAGTCTAATCATCGCATGGAACATAAGTTTTGAAAAACTCTATTTCAAATTTCATAGCACAATAATCAATATTTATCATAAAATTTAAATTATCATGAAAACATATATATTTTTAGACATAGTTTCAATCCTCATTAAAGTCAATAAATTTTACTATCAATGCCTCAATGAAAATCTAGAACATACCTGTCTAATCTTGTGAAGTTTTCTTCTAATGTAGAAAATGAGCCATCATACATTTTCATTAATTCCTTGAATAATTTTTCTATCTTACAACAAAAAACCTGATGAAAATATTTCTCAAGAATAATATCCTTAACTATCTAACATTTTATGGGATAAATATCATTTTCGTATCTTGTATTTTTAACCAATGACCACCAGTGATCACCTTCACCTTCAATACAATAGATGGAAACGGTTACAATTTGATGTTCTGAACATTCCATAACATAAAATATATTCTCCAAGGTATTGATTCATCTATAAAATACCACTATGTTCAATAATACAATGAATGATGGGGGTTTTTTCCTTATAAAATGTTTTAATGCTAACATATTCTATTGTGGTTGATCTGGTTGATCACGTTCATAGATACCACCACTATAATTAGCTTATATCAATGCATCCATCATGTTAAAAAAATATCACTTAATATTCCTACGACCTCATGATGTTGATTTGGATGATTTTATTCTTCTAAATTCCTTTCGGAAATAGTTTTCCTATTTCTTCTGTGGAAAACAATTGTAAATAGATATATATATAATATGAATCATTATGTTTTTATCAAAATTATAAATCATTCCATATTGAAGAAAAGGTAAAAGTTTGTATGATTATTATAATAAAATTTTTATAACCTATAATGTTTTCTAAACCATCCTCTGATATCGAATATAGGGATCCATAATTAAACAATATAGATTCATGTGTGTATTGAACTAGAATTCATATTTGATGATCTTAACAGTTTAGTGTTTTATGGAATAATAACAAATTATTACGATGTAAAAGTATATATTACATGGAGAAACATTTACTCAGTGTCCATTTTTTCACCAAAGAAAACATATTAATATAAAACATTATTTCTTTATAAATTTTCATTTTCCATCATGGAATAATAATTGTCCATATTCATCATTTACCTCTATGAAAAAATATTTCAAAACATAGGATGATAAAAAAAATCATAGTAAGGGACCTAAATAATCATTAGTCTAGTAAAAAAACTTGATAACATATTTAATGATTGAAATAAAATAATTTTTCATGAATAATACACATATTTTTTTCTCATGTAAAAACAAGTTAAATGAATAAAAATCGATTAAAACTCTTTTAGGTGACATAGATAACCATATAGATAAAACCCATTCAAAATCGTTTCAATTTTAAAAATCATACATCCTTGTTCTAATAAAAATTATTACCGTATAAATTAGAGAACATTAATGGGGGTGCCCCTTTATATAAGCTATTTTGGGATCATTTTTGAGCTATAATAGTGCCAATCCATTCGTATAAGCTATTTTTGGCTCACTAGTGAGCTTAATATGGAAAAACCCTTCATATAATTGGTATCAAGATAACCTATTAGCTATAATGGAGATCAACCATTCGTATAAGATATATCAGGATCAACAATTTTATATAATTATTGAGAACCTATTCATTTATTAAACACATTTATCATAAAAACCCATTTTAAAAAACTTTTAATCCCATATAAAAACACTTTCATTTAAAATTACCCTTTTATCTAATGACAACAATTTCAATATAAAAAACCCAAAAGAATGAAAGATGGATTTTAATTTATGAAAAAATGTATTCTTGCAATTTATGCTTGAAATTAAACAATAATCACGGTGGGGGAAATTTTTTGTCACCATGTATGATAAAAATAAATCATTCCTCTTTTCAGTTTTGAAAATGTTCCTTGTAAAACACTTAATAAGATTCTGATTGAAATTTTTTGAATTAAATTAATGATATATATATAAAATATTCCTTTTTAATACTTTAATATATATAAAAATAAATAAGTAAAATAATATCAAGAATATGAAAATGGAAAAATTGATTTGGTAATATATTATTTAAAAATTCAAGGTGTCCCAAACTCTATTGAACATTTAAATCATAATATCCATCTAATAAAACAATAAAACTATCATAAAAATATTATTATAGATAAAATATGGATATTAAATGTCATATTATATTTATATACACCATATAAATTAATTAAGGCTAATAACATCATTATATGCATCAATGAAGGGAGATTGAGATGAAATTCATTACAAAAATCATAATGTAGATGTGAAATTTAATCAAATAAAATGAATATGTGTATATTCCATAAATATGAAAGAATTTTTTTTAAATAATTCATATCATATTAAAATTTATTTATTACATAATATTATAATGATATAATGTCGATGTAAAAGTTTAAAACAAAGAATGGAAGATAGGTTAAGAAAGTGTCTTACATTTTGTCTTGAATCTATTCATAATAATACAAACCTTTTGTAAAATAAGTATAAGTTTAATATTATTATACTTAACAACCATATTATAATTTACAGTACCATATATGATTTAATTGATTTATTATATTTCTCTTTTATAAATGACTCCAAGTTTATGCTACGTTTGTAGTGATATTTTCTTTGATAATCATAAGTGTTTTTACATTATATTCTTGATTATCAAGATTTAATTGTTTCAATAATTTGAAAAATGATTTTTATATCCATTATATTAAATATATAATTATTTTTTATAATATATAATGATAATCTAAAATCATTGTTCATGAAGATGGTATGTCATACGTACGCATTAATGCTATTTTCATTTTCCTTTTGTATTGGAAGAACAAAATCAAATTACCAGGATGTAAATATCTATATATATAATATAATTATAGTAGCATAATTATTTCATTAATGTCATATAATTTTATTATATAAGTCCTTATTACCTTTCTTGTGATGTGTGAATGAATAACATCACTTTATGGATGCGGTAGTCCACACGTCCAGAAACGTAGTTATCATATATCTACGTTTTGAAACACATGAAGGTATGTTTAATAAAAAAATTTAAGAATCTGAAATAGGTTATAATATACATATTAAAATAATATATCACGAAAAAATAGTTTTAAGAATAGAAATTGCGGTTGTAATGGAAAAAGAAAAAAATTATTATTAATATAGGTGATTAACTGGTATGACGTGGTAAATAATTTCATTTCATTGAAGAAGATGATATATGTAATTGAATGGATATGATATATTCCATTAGAAACATAAAAATATTTTATATACATTAATTTTCTGTGATCATTCATTGATGTATGAAAGAGGTCAGGAGAAAGTAGTTAAAGAAAACAATTAACATATATACTTTGGAAAATTCTATCTTGAATATCACTTCCTTAACTTACACATACGACCTCAGATTTAGACATTTTGTGTGTCCATAAGAACATGAAAATTCATAGAGTGAGTATGAGTTATTTTGGAATATATTTTGAAGAGCTAATAGTTGTTTTGGATATACATGTGGAGGTGAAGGGTGGTATTAATACTTTAGGATACTTAAGTTCATGTGAATAAATTCTTGATTAGTTTATATTTTAATCTAACCACATTGGGGTGGAATTAATTTCATTGAATTATAATTTTAATAAATTATCTAAGGATTTTTAGGGTCGATAAGAACCTTAATAAATTATAAATATATTAATTTTTATGTGTTTTAATTATTTACAATTTAACAATAACAAAATTCATTTTTTTACCTACAATGTCGTAAATAATTATTTTACTATGATAACGTGTTTGGACCAAAAAATGATATTGACCTTTCAAAAAACTTTTGACCTAGAGATTAAAATTTGGAATCCATTTTAAATAAATTATTTCACATAATTAAAAAAATTATATTTAAAATTATTCTCATGAACATAACAAAAAAACATGCTTCTAATGTGAAAAGTTCAAAAGTTCACAATGTTTTAATATCTAATTTCAATGCCAAATTTATTCCAATTTCCTAAATTGTCTATATTTATTTATAATTTTTCTAATTATAGTTTATAAAAATCTTAAAAAAGTTTACTATATAAATAAATTGAAAAAAAAGTTGTGCTGAATTAATATTTTCTATTACTCATCATTACCCAAAATATCAGTGTTCTCATAAAAATATAAAAAATATACCCTACTGATTTTTTAGGATTCTCTTTAAAATATGAGATTTTATTTTTCATACATATATTATAAATTTTTTTAATAATGTATTCATATTTTTTATTCAATCAAAAGGTGATAAAAATACATTTTAAAAATATTATAGCTTTTATGCTTAAAATTGGATTTATTCTAATTTTATTCCTATAAAATATCTTGCATGAATGTATAAATATTTAATAAATATGTATAAACAAAATATATATAGTTTTATGAATTCTCTTATATATAATGTCTAGTTGATAACTTCCACTTAAAATAGTAATATTAACATTATATGATTTTCTCAATATAACATTATCTTGCTTGCAGCGTATGATTTCCGAGAAAATAATTATTTCTTGTCTGGTAATATATTGAAAATTATGAGCCATTTAATGGTAAAATTGATATATAATTAATTAATAGTAATATATATAAAAAATACTTATTCTATAATTATTCAGTAGGCTAAAATGCATTAATATGCCTGTTCTTTTAGGAATTCCTTACAAAAAACATAATCCACATAGAGAGAAGGAGTTAGTGGAGTTGTAGTAGTAGTCCCTGATCATAATGCACCTCCCGAACACATAATGGATTCAAAAATTTCCACATAGTTTGAGATTTGTCTTCACCATAACATCATAAAATAATTTATGAACATTAACTATGGGACATACCCAGAGGTACCATACAAGGCCTCGATTGTTGGGAAGGGTCTATATGATGATTAAGATGGTGTTTCACTTCCCTATTATATAATTTAGACAATGGACCAATAAAACTAAAATTTTATCCTTTTATTAATAAAAAAAGAGGATTATTCGGTATTTATTATAGGGAAGTGATAATCAGGTGTAGTACAATTAAGATTTTTTATATCCCATTATGATGTGTACAAAAGTTGTTAAAATATAAGTTGGATGGTAATTCTTGTAGAGTTTTTAAAATATCTCTAATATAATGTTAGTGTTGTTGAAATATGATGCGTCTCTATAAAGTTATTTTCATGTATATAAAGTTGTAGTTTCATATGTGATTGATCCATATTCTATCCACCTACCATGGATCTATGTGGGGCCATAATAGTGGGATCTAAAAATGATAACCTATGTGAGTCACATACCATTGGGACATGGTCTCTAGGTTGAGGACCACTCTATTTATATAGAAAATTAGACTCTTTTAGATGATGGACGAGAACCGTGTACTTATTATGGTATGGTCCTGACCACTTATCCATTTTAAATATATATTTTTTAATACTGGTTCCTCCTATTATTTTATATCTAAATAATTTATTATTGGACGTCATGTATTGTTATTTTTTTCTTATACATTATTTTTCCTAGATAAATCTTTGACCAAAAAAGTGTACCCTCTTTGACGATTCACAATGTTTCATATAATCATTTATAGTAATGTTATTCAGTGGAAAACAATTATTCTAGATATTACAAGAATAAATGTGATTATTATTATGCACTCTATTACCAATTCTGGAGCACACATTGATCAATAATAGAGATGGTTATATTTTACATCTACATAGGGATAAAATTTCAATTTAACAAGTGAGTGGTAAATGGGTGTGAGTATTATTGTTCTAGGAAGGAGTCATGTTACAGACATCATAGTGAATATTTTAGGCGTGGATATATTGTAATGTTTATTTGTATCTCTCATATAATTTCTTATATTTTGAGATCTTTTTTATGACCTCATTCAACATGACTTCATAAGACTTATCCCGGATAGTGGTGCGGAGTTCCTGAAAGAAATAATTCTTTATTGAAATTTCATTTTGATGACCCCTAATCATATTGAATCACTTGAGTTAACAGTTCTCAATATATAACTCATAGACATGGATTAGAAGAGCATTCTCTGGCTGACTACATCTCATTGGGGTTCGCCTATCATGTTCTCCAAGTAGTAATACGACAGTGTTTGATACTACATAGGCAACCAAAATATTAATCCAATAATAGTGTAGAATAGTTATCCTTTCCACAAGGACAATGAAACCTTTGATCATGTATGGGGGGCTCAATGTTTCTTCATAATTGATCAAAAAACAATTTCACAGTAGTTGTTTATTAATGAGGACCACATCTCGAAGATGGTGTTCTTGAGTATGTATGGGTTATACAAGTACTTGGTGATTCCATGTAGAATAATGAATTCCTTGGAAGTGATAATGGATCTTCTTAGAAGTATCTTCAACCCATACCTTGAATTACAATATATAGTGTTTGTTGAAGAAGTCATCATCTACTCAACAACATCATTGTATAATACTAATCATCTTTATATCGTTTTTAGTAAACATCAATGACATTGCAATTATGTTGATCTATCAAAATATAACTTTTTCCTTTACGAGGTGAAATTATAAGGATATGTGGGGAATGAGATTGCTATATCCATATATAATGAGAATTTCTAAGTAGATAATTTCATGATACATACACAAAACATGTTCAATAGAGAGTGTTTACTGAGACTAAAATGTTTTTAAATAAATTTTATCTTAAATTTTCTAGTTTATCAGTACTAGATAATAAAATTAATAAAACGGGAGTGTAGTTATTATTTCTAGACCGATGTGAATATAAATTTATTGAGCTGAATATGAGGTTTACTACATCCATATGTTAATGATTCTCAAGATAGAGTTTTTTATTTCATATACAATGAAGAATTAGGCTTTGGTATTAGAGAAATAAGATTACCGAGGAAATGGGTAGAATCTTAAAAGTAAGGTCATCTATTAACAAAAGAGAGGAACAATAATTCCCATGACTTTGAGTTTGTATTAATTTTCCATGAATTATGGTGTTAGAGATATAATCTCCTAGGAGAGAATTTCTTTTTTTGAACTGAACTCATGAGACTTTATGCTAACTTCTATCAGAAAGACAAAAATTTGAGCCATAGTAACATGTTAATGTTCACATAGATGTTAAATATTGATATTTTCTATGGACCAAGTAAATTTATTGTCATTTAATATGAAATTGTCTATACGATGTATATATCTATTAATTATGGTTAGTGGACATGGGAGGTACATCATTTTCTAATGAACATATAGGTTGACTATAGGATTGATGGTTGAAATAGATATAGATCAATGAGATATTATCCATTTCAAGTAAAAATTATTTAATATAATGTTTGAAGGAGATATAGAAGGATAACATGGAGGGATTTTTGAACGAGGAATATCTATCTAGAGGAGACCTAATATCCAAGTGGTCATTGGTCAGCAATGATGTGATAAACCTACATTGTAGAGTTTTACTCTCCAATTCTAAGAGAGAGGAAATGATGAGAGACTTATATATGACTAGGGTTTTAGTATATCTCGAATATTTAAACACATAACAAGGTTTTAGGTAGTATTTCTAGTGGGAATAAATGATGATGGAAATTTATTGACTTATTCCTCAATGAATTATTATCAAATGATATAGGTAGATCACCAATATCCTTGTTGTTTACAAAATATAACTTGTGACACCAATTGGAACTAGGAGGATGTCATGGTAGACATGGATATGGAAGTTGATGAATCCTATAAGATTTTTGATGAGGTTTGTGTTATTGTTTATGGGATAATGAATTATTATCATTTATTATCTTTATGTGATACTCAATCAGTCAATGAGTAGGTAAATCTATATTTACATTAGATAATTTTATCGAATATAGTTCCCTTTAGGATTTTATCTAACAATGTTTTATTTTTTATGATGTGATTTTGGAAGGAAATGATGAACGCCTTACGGACTCTAATAAAGACTGAGAATAGTGACCATTTGCTGATGAATATACAATAGGTGAATATGGTTTAGATTTTTGATGATATACTCAAGGAATGTATATTAGAATTTAGTGGAGATTGGGATGATCACATAGACTCGTTTAATATTCATACAACAAATGTTACAAAGCATCTACTTAGATAAAACATTATGAGTCCCTCTATAATAAGACTTTTATTAGACTACTTTAATGACATGTTGTATATGTGGTAGAGGTTTGGGGCCTAGTTTCATAGATGAGACCATTGACGAGGCATAACTAATTTTGAAATGGTTGATAATTGAACATACTAAAAAGAGATCTTATACCTACAAATTTAAGAAATTTTTTTTACGGTGATATTGTTTTGATAAGAGTGAATCCTTTGTTATCACATATACATTTGAGAAAGTAAGGGAAGATACCCATATTTTTTAACTATTAGAGAATGATAAACGGGTTTGGATAGTGGAATACCATTTAAAACATCCTTAAAATTACTTAGGTATACATCAAGTGTTTCATATGTATTAGTATCGGAGGTACATTCAATATCCCACAATATTCATCAGCTATGAATATATTGAGATGGATCCTAACACATTATCAGTGGAATGTCTAGTGTGGATAATTAACAGAAGTGAGAAATTACTATGATGGACGAGGGTTCCACTATTTTGGATCTTATAGTTTCATGGTGGATTATATAAGAGTGTTTCATGTTGGAGTAAAATTTTCTTTCTTAGTTGCTTAATTTGATCAAGCAGGAGCTTTACAGATGCTTTAGAATGATTAAAAGTCCTTATAGGGAAGGCTTTTAATGTCTTAGATTCATCATTATATTAATGAATAGTGTGTTTACTTTGTCCAATTTTAGTTTCTGGGTTGATATATAATTTTCAAATGTACTATGTGGTTATTTTATCTTATGGATCCTTAAATTGGTTTTAAGAGTGTTTTTATCCAAAAACGACAATAAAATACCCATGAAGCTTTCCTTAGGGATTTGAAAATTCCTTAAAGAATAATAGTAATGGAAATGGTAATCCATGGACATGAATGGTGTGTGAATCTATGTCCTAATATTTACAGTGAAAATGGAAATAGAAATGGAATGGCCAAGACATGGACATGCATTGATTTTCAGGTAAGGATCCTATCATCAACAATTTAAGAAACCACACCATTATAATTTTAATGGTATTGGTGTTGTTAAAATGACAATTGGGTTGGTAATACACTATAGGGGTGGATTTTTATGCCTACTATGTTCATGGAAAACAAAAACCTGGATAAGATGTGGTGACAACTATTTTTGAAATATTATTTTTAAGAAGGTTGAATTATATTCCCTTTTTACATTTATCTGGTCCAAAACAAAGAGAAAAACATAAGGAGAAATGATGTGGTCTATAAAGAGGTTTTTTGTTAAATTAGAAAAATTACTAATTTAATTTACCCTATTCTTTAAGGATTTATGGATTCTCTATTTCATTGTGATGAAACCAAGAAAATCAATTCAAATTTTGTGTGTATTGACCAACTGCCCAATTTTATTCTTTTTTAGGTCTATCTTTTATTTTTATTGATAGATAAAATGGGATTCTTTATCTTTCTTCCCCGACGCTCTTGAATATTAGTGATTCGATGATGGCCTTCTGGTAACTTCTTATTTGGAGTAATTTCCTCACTTTTTTTTATCATGGATTGATTTCTTAATGAAAATGAATCTGATTTCTTATTCCAATTAGTTTCTAAATTCAAATTTCATTTTATCTAAAAATTTCTTCAGGTTCAGTTTCATTTTATAATATCTTAGTTGAGTTATCATTTTTCCTTATCCTCTTCTTGATATCCTATAGTGATGGTTTTTTCTTCATTAAAAATGGATATGATTCTACCATTTTAGATATTCACTATTGGGTAAATATTATTCTACCCATTTGATTATTCTTCTAACCAACATTATATAGAAATCATTTTATTTTTTGGAAAAATTGGTTCTTGCAGTTATGGGTATTCGATCTCCTTCTGGTTTGTGTAGAAATGTTTTTTGGCAGATAAACAACTTTTTTAATCTTTATTTTCATGTTTAAAACAATGAGGCATGAAGTTTGATAAAATTTGGGGACCTTTTATTAATATATTACTTTTTTATAATTCATTAGTTAGAATACATTTATGATTATTCTTGTTTTTATGACATGTGGGTTTGTTTATATCCCATGACCCCAACATATAAAACTTGTTTAGATGAGTTTTATCATAGCTTGTTTGACCATGTATTATTTTTATCACTTTTATGGTATGATTGATCAATGTCCATATAATTATTTAATATTAATTTACTTTTATTTCCTACCATGATATGTGTTTTTCCATTCCTTGGGAGGTATTATTCCTGGTTCTTAGAATAGGTGGACAGTTAGGACACATTTACCTAATAGAGGGGGTGTGAAAAATTCATATTATAGTGTAGATGATATATCTAGGGATAGAGTAGGGATATAATTATCGTTCATTGATTCTATGTTATTCAATTAATTTATTTTGATTTCTAGGTAAAATTTTTAATCAAAACATAGTGTATGTCGAGTAACACGATCACCCGAGGAAATTTTTTTACTGATAACCTGACTCGATTAATTCTAAGTGGATTCCAAGTACATTTCAACATGATGTAAAAAATAATATACATGATACTTATAGATATATCATTATTACTTAAAATTTTTATGGTTACATATGTCTTGGAGCATAAACGTGTATGAATATGGAATTTGTGGTTTTTCTAGCGCATCAGAGCTTATTATGTGATTTTTTATTCTTTCTTGCAGATTCATTATTATCATAGAATACACCAGATATACATAAAAACAATTTTTATGTCTTAATTGGTGATTTTATAATTCATTTTACTACTCACACACTATACAATAATTTCAAACCACATGTGGATTTCTAGTATTGCAATATAGGTAAGGAAACAAGACACTTGGTATACAGTTGAGTTTAGTAACATAGATATGTTAACAGAGATGGAAAAAAATATTTAGGATTCCGGGATAGATTTAATTATTTCTCTACATCCTTGAGTATTTATTATTTTTTATACATAGGGAGATTATTTTTTTATTGGGTGACCTCTATTCCATTTGATATTATTTTCAATCATATTGTATAAACTAAGTTGTTACATATTTATTTCTATTATTAGAGTATGATAATTATACCGAGGATATAGTCTATCATCCTATGGATATAAAATCATCACTAATAGTAGGAAGTATCTTTCATATAGGTTGGCTTTCATGAGTCGTTTTGTCTCTCCAGCTCAGACATAGAATATTCGGTCAGTGAATAACATTTGGTTATGTTTTACCAGTTATAAAAGAAATTTCATAATTTTTACATCAAGAATTTATATGAAAAGTTAAATAATATTAATATCATATAAAAAATATTAATTTAATATATTTTAAATAAATTAGAAATGAAACATAACAGACTATATTCAACAACTACATTATATATTATCTAAATTCAATAATCACCGAAAATGTGATTTTAAAGCATTCTAGTAGAAATATAACTATATGTTCCATGAAGTGACACTGGATCTTCATATATATAAAACATATATTAGATCTCATTAATCATTGTGAATATTGTTCACAAATTATCATGGAGAAACGATAAGAACCACCAATGTAAGGATTACATGGGAAATGGAATAGTTAAGAACAAAAAAATAATTTAAACAATTAATAATTAATATGTGATTAATAAAAAATATATATGAATGTGTTATTTTTAATTTATATTATTACATTTATTATTCAAATTAATATTAAATATATATTTATTAATCTATAAATTTGGGAATTTTGGACTAATATGATATTATATGTAAGGGTCGACTTTCTATAACACTTTTAAATAGAGATTATATATATACATATTAGGGTAAAATATTTTTTTATATCATCAAAACCTCATAAATATATATTTATCAGTATAAAGTTTTTTTCAACTTTTTAACATTCTTTGGTTGACAATTCATCTAATAGTTTTTCAATAACTACATCTCACAGTATCCAACCAATTAGGTTGGTATTCATTCTACTTAATTATTATATTTATTATTCTATTTTATAAATTTAACGTTATATTATTATTATATTTTTTAAGTTTATATTAAATTTTCCATTTCATATTATTCAAAATGAATAATGGAAACTCATTTTAATTTTATCATGTAGTATTTTAATTGAGTTTATTTATGAATGTATTATATTATTGGCCTTTTAAAAATATTTTTCACATGGTCACATTTTCATTTTTTCATCTATTTTTTTAAGAAGATTAAATTTCATTAATTCATGTTTTTAAACATAAATTCTTCTTCTCTTTATTTTTTACATTAGATAATTTTAAAAAAAAATTATTAAAAAGTAAAGTATATTTCTTTATATTTATCAATGAAATTGGTCTATGATCTAAAAATGGGTTTCTTTAAATTCATACAACACTATTTTAAAATTATTAAAATTAATTAGATGTTTTATTTAGTGACACCATCCTATTTATTTTACAAGAGAACCTATATAAATTTTTTTTGATTCCTTTATGAAAATTATTTTACCAACGGTTTATTTTCGTATGATGGAATTAAAAATGATTTAATCATTATTTCTCATACAAATTTATGGTTTTTACACAAAATTGGTAGAATCACAACTGTATATCCCTCAAATATAATGATTAAATCTTTAAGTCACGTAAATTGAAATCTATAAGAACATTCAGTATATGAAGAAAAGTATGTTTATGGGATGGGTGGTACTATGATGTTATAGAACTACAATGCATAAGTTAAATCATTATATATCATGACTCTAAAATTCATGGTTAGGCTAGTAAAACAAATGAAATAAGGGACTTTTTACATTATGTTATGTTGTTTTTAATGGGGATCCTTTAATAAAATGGTATCATATTCTTATGTTGTTCCATATTTCTATATTAAAAAATATTATTAAGAATTTTTTTAATGTATACATATTATTAACTCACGTTTCTACACTCATATGAATCATTTAACCAGCAATGTCAAAATCCCATAATCATGAATTATTCTTTAAAATAAATTTTTCATTATGTTTTATTTTCATTTTATATAAGAAACCATAGAAAAAAGTTGATTCTCAACATCACTACATGAGGAACTTAAAAATCAAAAACAATAAAATTAAGATTTTAATTTCATGAAAATAATCAATTTATAAAAAAGAAACATTAATTTGAGAAAGTTTAACTTTAAAAATAATAGAAATATTATAGAAACAAATTTAAATCAGGTTTAAATTTTGTTTCCTAATCCATGTCCAGAAATATATTTCCATTTTAACCATTTTACACTACGGTTGAGATGGAGTTATACTGGGACTTAAATTAAACCAAAGTATAAATTATTGAATTTATGTAATTAATAATATGAAAAATTACCTCTTGTATGTCAATATAAAATAATTTCATTAAATCAATGTATCCATAGGATATTGCGTTCATCCCATTCATGTAGATTCTTCAGCTCCCTAGACTATGAACAACCATTCGATCACAAATAAGATTCACATTCCTTTTTTTTCATTCTAATCATCATCCATAATTTTTTAAATTTATCAATAAATAGAGATCAAAATATCCAATAAGTGGTGGGTAAAAAAATAAAATGTATATCCCACTTCCACATAATTTTCTTTTACAATTATAGTTTATCCATTACATGTATAAACCAAAATTTATTATTCTTGATATTTCAATCACCAATAATGGATAGATGCCTAGAAACAATGTAAATTTCGATTATTTCAAAGAAACATATCTAATATTATATATATACATGGTTTTATGAATTAATATGCACTCTAGATAAGTAATAATTATCACATACCTAGTCCTCATGTGTTTGGTAGGATTATAGTAATATTTTATTAGGCTATGAGTGTTATTATTATAAACTAAAAAATACAATAGTTCTATGAATTCATTTTTTCCATTACATATAAAAGAAAAATTATATTTGTAAATATTAATTTCCTTTTAATATGTTAATAAATATTGATAGGTTGTAACATATATTTTTTCTTTATTGAGGATATTATTTTATTAAAAAATCCCACCTTTTAATTCCTCCCCCTAATTACCTCCTCAAAATATACTAGTTTCCTCTTCTCCATAGACCCTATAGTTTTCCATAATTTGTTATCAATTTTTTCTATCAAAACATTACCTGTGATTTGAAACATTGTCTAAAAACTAGGAAAACTCATTCATGCATGTTTACTATCTAGGATAATGTTCTCTATGGCCTTTTTTAGTTTCTTGTTAATTAAAATGAAGACTAATCTTAGGTTTTCATTCTAATCACTGTTATGTAGAGGGTATCTCAACACCTTTACTATGAATAAATAATTAAAAATAATTTTATTTTTAATATAGAGCCAATGTTTCTAATAAAAATGTAATTAAGATACAAAACATAAGCCACCCTGAGTTCAAGGTGATGTAAAAATGCGTAAATTCTCAACTCAATACAGATAACATCCTTCTAATATATACAAAATCTCTCTAATGTTAGTTGGATCCCCTTATATGTCATGAGAATATTTTATCTCCAATTGATAGGAGAATAAATTATATATATGAAAAATAGTTTCTCTAATCCTATAAATTGGACACTCTTGGTCAAAATTAATGTTTTTTAAGCATGGAAAGATAAGTATGTACGTCCTTTAAATGACATTCAGTTGTTGATTTAATATAGTGATGAAAATATACTAATTTAGGATGATCTATAATTAACAACCATTCATTAAAAATTCACTATACAGTCCATATTCAATATTTTTGAAGTCCACTATGTAAATATAGTAAGATAGACCATATAGAAGAATGTATTCTTGTGAAATTCATGTGTCGTGTGACCTTATAGTATAGATTGAACAAAAACATGGGAGTATAACTCAATGTTCACCTTCCGCTTCAAATGAATGTAACCAAACATATCTATCCAAAAAAAATCAATCAGTGTTCGATATTTCAACCTCCACACACACAAGATCATAATCTAAATATGAAAAAATCAATGAGGGAAACTCCGAACCCATAAATATATCATTGAAAATTCACAAAATAATAAATATCAAATAGTTGGAGAAACGTAGTGATAAATCAAGTTGGTGATCAAAAACTATAGTCATATAAGTTTCTTAAACCATGTAACAATTAATAGAACTTGTAATTAAAAAACAAAAAATAAAAAATGAAAATTTATTTCTCATCCATGAATTTTTGAAATCATAAAGTCCTTTCAAGTGAATAAAAATTCATTGATTTTTGAGAAGAACTAATATATCTTGATTCTCATATCCCTACTCATAATTTACATGAATATAAAAAGCATGGTTAGATTGACCCCAGTGACTGGTAGGATCCATTAATGATATATCATGAAGATAGTTTGAGATAGATGGTTACCCCTTACCCAATAGCAGTGGAGAGGCCATCAATCCTAGACTGGTGATTTATATCACCAATTGAAGAGAGTGATAGATTGGTATACTAAAAAATAATATCCCTTTAATGAAAATCAAAATTAAATTTGAGGTATCATTTATCAAATATATTTTCATATAATAAAACAATAAGAAATATAATGATGAGGATTTTTGGGTTGGGTTGAAGAACTTGAGAAATGAGAAATTGAATACTAGATTTTAGCAATAATAAATTATAAAAAAAAAGTATCACTCGTGGGAGATGTAATTTAATGTGAAGGTATATCTATATATCATTTAATGATATAATAAATTAAATAGAGAACGAAAAAACCAATAATTAATCGATCCATAATTGTTTAGGGTATAATGGATACAACAGATTTACTGAGAGGACTTCGTAGAATTTTTTAAAACAACAAACTATGAAAGCATTGAAGGGAAGAAATTTCCCATGGATAGATGAATGTTAAAAAAATTAATGGGTTTAATAGATGGTTGGTACCAACATATTTGCCCAAAATAATATAGATTAAATATAGATTTTGATATATATTTCATAATTAAAGAATGGATTAATATTTTTCAACCTGAAAAATTCCAAGTTGGTAGCAGATTGATCATGTAAATTTATGGGCCATCAGATATATTTTTGACATATGATATATTGCTAGTAGCAGTAATATAAATATTAATGACATGGGGGAATATATTTCATAGATTTTTGAGTCAAATAAAAATTTTGAAGTATTAATTTAATTAATAATTTTTTTATGTTACTAATGATTGTAAGGTATATTTTTCATTGAATGTTTATCTCTATACATGAGTATTTTATAAACACCATTACCCATTATCAACATGAGAGAAATTAAAATTCCGAGGATGAAATATTTTTAAGATGCGAATGTAGAAACCATGATTTATATTTAAATTTTATTCTCTTATGTTACATTTTTTACTAATTATAATGAATAAAAATAAAAATTGGAAATATATTTCATATGAAATGAATAAATATTACAAAAAGTTATTCACTTTTAATAGATAATTACAACAACATTACAAAAAAACCATGTAGTACATATGACAAATTATTTTATTTTGTGGCTGACTATATCCCATTGATGTAAAAAAACACATCTTATAAAAACATAGAAATGAATACTAAATATACATATAGAAAATCTCATGGATCATATTAACATATAAAATTAACTATTTGATGAAAAAAAAACAAATAATAAGAAACAAACATCCTGAAAGGGAAAAGTATGATATTAAATAAAAAATAAAAACAATAAGTATTTCATGTGTTATATTGGTAGTTAGAATTGAGGGAATTTATAGGGTTTTCTGGACTAAATATTAATTTAATTTGATTTTAATTTAATGGAATATTTTCATTAGGTATAATATATGTAAATATCAAACCCATTTGAAATAAATAATTTAAATTTAATATATATTAAATTTAATTTAACAATAAAAAATATTTATTTTACTGATTATATACAAATTATATAAAATAAAATAAGTGATTCAAAAATAAAATTAATAAATACAAAATCAATTTGGAATATGTTATTACATCGGATGATATCTTATTGATTTAAATGGTTTTTTTGAAATTCCTTAATTTAAATGAGTAATTATAGAAAAATGTTCTAATAAAATTAATTGAATTATTAGTAGAATAATTAAATTACATACAACGCATATCTAATAAACTATAAATAAT
Organism: Viscum album; assembly: GCA_963277665.1. Classification (NCBI taxonomy): domain Eukaryota; kingdom Viridiplantae; phylum Streptophyta; class Magnoliopsida; order Santalales; family Viscaceae; genus Viscum; species Viscum album. Next base: position 1,883,015,629 of record OY728163.1, read on the forward strand.
AATATTTAATTTATTCACAACAGAGCTAAAATGTTTTCAAAAAAACATTTTCTTCCTTATATTATTACATTTAGAAGGTAAATAACTCATATTTGAAGGATAAAATTAAATGGTTTGATTTTTTTATAAAAAAATAATTAAATGAATACTAATTTGGTATTTATTAGTAATTAATATGGATAATGATTTTTAATGATGAAAACCATGTATTTTAGACAATACTTTTTTTATTATTTTTTTCAAATTCATTTAAATACATAAAAATGATATCTAATAATTTTAAATTTTGATGGATTGAATATGATATATATATATATATATATATTCAGAATGATTATCTCATAATTTTTAATTCATATAACAAATTAAAAAACATATTTTTCTATTTAAAAATATATTTTCCTTAGTATTTTTTTCATACATTATGGGTACCTATATTAAAATTAAAATTTTCAACCATGGGAAAAAATGACATTAAATGGTTTCATATATCCAAAAATAATTTAATAATTTTCTAACTACTACACATTCATATTTAGTCATATAAATATTTTTTCAAGATAAATATTAGTCAACATGGTGATACAAAATTTAGAAAATGTATAAATTTTAGGTAAGGACATAAAATATCATAAAATATTATATTTAAATTACGAAATGGAAGAATTATAAACATCCCCTTATATCATCTCTAATAAATTTATACTTTGCCATCAATTTTCTCTTAAACTAAAAATTTGTTTTGTTAATAAGAGTTTATTTTTAATTGTACTCATAATTATCACAAGTAAAAGGAACAAATATATACAAATAAATACACACATATTCTACAGTTTTATAATTAATTCATTCTTCATTTCCCTCTCTATCAATCCATACAATCTTTCTGGATCATTTGGTTAGACGAATCAGTCTTAAGTGTTTTATTTCACTGATCCTCTCTAAAATAAATATTTAGGACTTGAATATAAGTGATAGTAACTCCTTCATAATTTAATTATTTATTCTCAGTGCACAATATATTAAATCTAATTTAAAACATTGATAAAAAATGAAATATACAATTTTCTATAAATGAAGCATTTTTACAATATAATAGAAATTTTTATACACATCCATTTATTATTATATATTATTATTTTCATTCTTTTAAAAAAATATATGAATGATGTAATAATGATCAAAACCTAAATAATAGATAATATTTAAATACTAGTAGTTTTATTTAAAAAAATTTAGTATTATATTTATCCATAATTCATTAATAGTAATATTCTAACCACTATTCAAAATATTATTTTATTTTTTTACACTCTATATTCACTATTATTTAATTGTTATAGAATTTAATGTGAATGAATAAATTATATATAAATATCAACGTGATATATTACTAAATCATTAAAATTTAATAGAACTTTTTTAAAACTATTTTTATTTTGAAATCATTGTAAAGAAGTAAGAATATGAAATATAAAACTAAGGGATGCATGTAAATTTGAACTGTTAAAACAGAAAAATATTTTTAACAGTAAATAACTTATATTTAGGTAATATTTAATTATAAATTAATTGTATCACAAAAAAAATTATAAATTAAATATTTATCAAAATATAAAATACACAATATTTTTTTTCTGATGTAACAGTATGTATGTGAAAGTAGAATTCCCATGTAATAGAATCTTTTTTATTCTTAGTTTAAAATAAATATTTTTTAATTATAAATTTTGATATGTAGAAACTGAATATATTTTTCCTGAAACTACATGAAATTTTCACTCATGAGTTTTACTGGCCTTTTTCCCATTTTTCCACACATTGTATCACAATTAAACTGAGTGGATTCATCTAACTCCAACTAGCCTTATATTGTCTATTCAAGGAGGAATCATTATTATCCATATTAAAATGATGTATTTTATTTTAAATATATATATATATATATAATATTGTTCATTACAATCAATTTCTATTTCCCAAGAATAAATTTAAAAAATAATGAAAGGAATATATTTTAACATTTTTTATACGGTCCATTTTACATTATCATTCTTTAACATTAATATTTTTTCATGGAATGTCCTTTATAAATGAATTTTTCATGGTCACATTTTCCCACAATCCTATTTATATATTATTACAATTATCCATTTCCATATTTTAATTCTATTTTTTAAATTTCTTATTTTCATTGGTTTATAAAACATTACCATAAAATAGGGATATTAAAATTTTCTAATAATCTTAAAAATTATTTTTTTCTTCTATGTCAAAATAAGTTAATTAATCTTATAATTAATGGGGATATTTATTAAGAATGACATAAAATTTCTTTCTATGAATACTATATAATAATTTCTAACATATTTTTTCAGGAAAAAAGTTTCTTTTCCCATTGTGAATTGACAATGATAAAATTATGAATTGTTTCATATACTTTTCTTCATTATATTATTGGGGTCCATGAATTATACAACCCTCCAATGGACTGTCAAATTTTTAAATCTCAAGAGAAGAAATTTATGGGACAAGGGAGTGCATGAAATAAAATATGTATACTTGATATGTTAAATTGAAAATATATACCCCTCAAATACATTGGGTAATTCATTATACTTATTATGATAACATGCCAATGATTGGGGAGAAAAGAAATATTCTAAGGGAATCCATTATCTATGTTACGATGGTCTTCAAACTAATACATAACCTAACATATGGTTTTCAATTATTATTTTATGCCACATTTCCCTATTATGCAAACATCCTAAGTTAATTTTTAACAGATTAAAATTATTGAGACATCTATCAACACTCTGATGACGTATTTCACTTGCTATTCTATGAGAAATTTTTAATGAATCTTGTTTTTTTATCCAATTAGTATTAGGAATTTTTTATTATATAATTAGAGTTCATAACAGTTCGTCACCACTCGACATTATAGCAAGTTGAAATAGACTAGCTAAAGGGATAAAAATAACAACTAAACATTGAACCAAACATCAATAAAGAAAAAATAGAAACATTGAATAATAACTATCTCTTAGTCCCAATATAAAATTCCATTAAAAACTCACTCAATAACTCTCTTTTGAGCCTGAAATATGGTGGGACTGATGACTTGATGTTAGGTATTTCACATTGAGGTTTTTATGGAGTCTGCCTGGTACATTGATGGATCCAATACTGATATTAGTGGCCATTTGTAAGTACTCAATGAGAAAAATTATACTTTATAGATAAAAAAACATCAATATTTGAATATAATCATACAATTCTAGATTCATCTAGGGCTATTAGTATCTTTAGACCTCCAACATAACACCCTCGTATACTGAAAAAAAAAATTATATTTTCTTTATCTCATTATGATCTTCTTCCATGAAATTTCTAAAAAAATATTTATTCTACATTATAAAATAATATGTTTTGATAAGAATACATAGTGTGTTTTCCCTCCACTAGATATATTCCCATATTTTTATTGACCTTTCATTCTAGGTCACCTACATCCTTATTCACTCTAATCATATCATTCTATGATAGAGTCTATCTACCCTATGTAATAGAATATTAGGATTCATCTAGGGGAACCTATTGGGGTTCCATTATGTCATCACTTTTATCATTGAACTCTCCCTTTTGATAAATAATCAATGTCATTGACATATTCATCATGGGGCTGTAGAGATTTCATTATCTATTCTTGTCTTTGAGATTCATTATAGTGTAAAATTAAAATTTATCAAATTATACTGTAACATTTATCCCTTACTTCCTAAAAAATTTACTTGAAATTGAATATCCTCTTTATGGAATAATGAAACTTGAATGTTCGTATCATCTCCCAAATTATCATTAAAAAAATCGTCTTGTTAAATTCTCTCCCCCTAGAATTTATTCACCAAACCAACATTTTCATTTTATAAAAATATATTATTTTTCATTAGCCCTTCCATTTTCCTCCCTTATTTATCAACTTTCCCCATGTAAACCTCCCATTTAATTTTAAAACATGTATGTAAACTATGACCATTAATACTTGAGTACTTGTCATTTAATTATAATATATTTGATCATATACGTAGAATACTTTTTATTGATCATGTTATCACATTATATATACCAGGATCATCAATTGCTAGAGAAATGTATCTAAACACCATAACTAGAGATAAAGACTCTCAATTTAAATTTGCATAGAAATTTAGTTCTTATGTTCCTTCTAATGAAAAAATTAATATTGAAAATTTGAACCGGCATGGAATTTTGATCACAAAATCATTCCTCCTTTATTAACTAAAATAAAATTTTATCCTATTCATCCACATCAGTGTTCACAAGACTAGTAGCATCAAAAGGATACCCTACCCCGACATGAGAAGATGTTAAAAATCAAAGGGAAGGTTCATCCATACTTGTAGGATCCAAATATAGGGTTTAAATATTACAAACCTAATCCAGGAATTTATTTTCAAATGATACAAATTAGTGTATTATCACCTTAGTAGGATAATGCCTCACTTCCTACACAATTCCTTCTATTATTATTTCATCGTAGTAAAAAAACACTTTATTTGTTGAAGATTTATAATTCACTATCATTTGATAAATTCCTCCATGAGGCAATGTTGAGTAATGTGTCCTTATCAAATTCATTAATGGCTATTGAGGGACATGATTTAATTATCACCTTTTACTAAAATATATAATTACCTAAAATAAAAATCTAGATAAACATTATTAAATTTAACAATAAATATATCTCTATATAGAAATTTTAGCATAATCTTGATAAAAATCATATGTCGATAAATTTATATGAAATTAATTTTTTTTCATGCATGATTGAACGACATCAAAAACACATGATTGAATAATCTAATGGGAGAAAAGGAGAATATCAACTAAGATGCATATATAGAAAGGTATTGAACCATATAAAAATACACTTACTATTTAAAAATAAAAAAATTCCAAGTTTAAGAGAATATATTAAACCCACATTCTAGATGAAAATGTACTCTTGGAAGTGAATAAAAATTCAACGAGTCAAGAATGTAAATAGTAACTTTATATGAATATCCCCACTCACTATAATCATGGTAAGAAATTTCATGCATATTAAAACTAATATGAACAAAAGTATCAACTAAAAATATTACATGATCTTCCAAGTCAATAAAATATTCCAAAGTTCATTTCTATATATTAGGAAGCCATATGATATATTGGGTGTCTTTTGGAAAATCTTGATGGAAAATATATCAAGGAAATTGTTTTGAAAAGTGATAAGGGGCAGGTTAGAAGGAGGTTTCTCATCCCAAAAAGGTTAGGGAGGGGAAATCATAAAATTATGTCTATATAGTTCCATTTACAATGAGTGATAGAGGGATATAAAAGAATGAAAATCCAAAAAATAAAAATTAACACTTTAATTTGGGGACGTTTTTTAAAAGGATAGGGGGAATATACTTATTTTTTAATAAAACCCCCTCTCATTTTTATGGGGAAGATTAATCCTCAATCATGGATCAGAGGCACAATCGGTGTGTAATACCCAATAATTATCCCAATAAAATTAATATAATTTTAGGGTTGTTTTGAAGACCATTAGAAATATAAAAATATATGCCAACAGTAATAGCACATAATTATGTATATAGAAATTGAAATTCATTGGTAATATATTTATATTTTATTGTTTATATATATATCAACCAATTATATAGGTATTTGAAGAATGACCCATAACAAGAATTTAAACTCATTTGGGAGGCAATTTCCTAAAAATAGATGAATTCTTGGAAAATTGAAATGATCATAAGATAAGGTTAATAAATGAAATTATACTCAAACATTATTATAGTAGTGAATGATTCTTAATATATATATATATATATATATATAAAAGAAAGGACATATATGTGTTCAAGTGAAAATTGACATAGTGTTGACTTATTTTGTATGTCAATAAATTCGTCATGAGAAAAATCATAAATACAACACTCATATATAGAAGTGATTATATACACACTAATGATATGGGGGAATATTTTAAATATATTAATTTAAAAAATGAAAATATAAAAATAATCTGAATTTGATAGAAAAACAATTGTTTTCAAGTTTGACATAAACATGTAGGCTAAATATGCTGTTAAAAATTATATTTTTTTTCTTGACTATATTTAGAATAAACATGTAGAAAAATAAATGGCTATATAAATAATATTCTTTTCTCATTAAGTAAACAATATTATTTTTTATTGAAAAAAAACTATGAAAATAAATCATATAATAAATTAACTAAGTTATCATCATCTTATTTACTCATAATAGGGTATTATAATTAATTTACAAGAAACCATGTATTGCATAAATTGATGAATTATATATAGTGGATGATTATATTCACAAATAGTATATAAATTAATATTCAATAAAAAAAAAAATATTATTTCTATTAAAACTAATATATACAATGGATCTTATTCACCCAAAATAATCAAAACAACTTCAAAAAATGTACATGGATAAATAAACACATTAAAATAAAAATACGGGTTATAATATCTAAAAAGAAAATTATTGTAAATAAAATAATGATTTAGAAAATTACAATATAAGGAATGTATATTTTTTATTAACAGTAATATAAACATTCTATGAATTTTATTATAGAGAATATGGTCATTAAAAATAATATTAATAAACTTCTTACCACATTGAAATTATAGATATATAGTTCATATATATAAATATAATATATATATATATATAATATTGTTATATTTCATCATAATGAAATAATAACAAATAAAAACAAATATATTTGAAGGGAAATAAAAGATAATACTTCACATAAGAAAAATTAATTAATTCAAAATAAACTATTTTTATTAAATGGATGATTTTTCAAAATAATTATATTAAGATGATTTTATCATTAATGGTTATTGAAAAAAATTAAGGAATTATTAATGAAATTAATTTATAAAACCTAAGACTTTTTTTTAACTGTAAGGATTATTAATTTATTAATTCATAGAAAAAAAAATCATTACAAAATCAATATATTTTTTATATAAATGTCTTATATTTTATATATGAAATGTAATAAAATATGTTTTTACATATATAAAAATATGAAAAAAAACATTAGTTAAATATTTTTTAGTTAATAAAGTTGATAAAATAATTCAATTTTAAAAGAATTTTTTTTGTTGAATTTTTTTCAATATGCTTTTTTTCAATTTAATAACATTAAATGATCATTATTGGAGAATAATATTAATGAACTTAATTTTATATGTACATATATATATATATTCATATATATTATGCCTCATCTAATACTTAATACATTGTATGATGTATCAAAAAATATATTTTTATTCATAAAAATACTTTTTTCGATGATAAAATACTTGTATTTTGCATATATATGTTAAAATTCATTTATATCAACTTCACAAATTGAATATAAAAAAATATATTTAATATTTGGCATTAGAATTCCCAAATAAAATTTTTTCTAAATTAATTTTTATTCATACAAATTACTTGCCAAAGTAAATGTTTGTCACACTAGTAAATAAAAAAAATTGTGTAAGGTTTAAATTAATTAATGAAGTCATAAAATATAATAAAATTTTAACATTAAATCTTTATTAGGGTAACTAATATTCCACCCCTTTAATTATCTATAAGGGATTTCCACTTTTCATCTACATTACTATAATATTAAATTTTCCTTATATTAAGAAATTTGTATTTACTAAAATACAACCTTTTCTAAAATACTAATTGATTACACATATCTCAACTAAATCCCACACACATATATATATATTTATTTACTTAAATTTCATCAAAAATTATCTCTAAATCATTTCAATCCCATTTATGAGAATTAATGCTTTGAAAAATCAGTCACAAATATACAATATTCATGATTCCCTCTAATAATAGATTCAGTTCATCAATATAAGTGTCAAATTCACCTTAATCGTTATTTTTTTTCTCATTAAACCATCATTTATTAAATAATATATTTTATTAATTTAATATTTTAAAAACATTATGATTCTATAAATGTGGTATTATTACTATATAATAAACTGTTCCTAAGAATTTAGGCATTATAGATTATTTTTTAGGGTCTATTTTACCACCTATATGACCAATGATAAAATGATTAAATCATAAAAGGTAAAATAAATAAAATATTGTTATATTTTGTAATAATTAATAACTAAATATCATTTCAATGTTTTGGAATTAAAAAATTTAATATTAAATACCCCAATAATTTTTATTCTATTATAAATTATGATACCTCTAAAAAGGTGATTTTAATAATTTATATGAAAACTCTCAACATATGTTTCATGAAATTTAAATAATAATCATGAACTAGAGAAAAAATAATATATAATCTTATTAAATATTATGTAAATGGTGAAAAATGATCATGGTGAAAGGATTGATACCGTGAAACACAACAATGTTTGGAAAATATAATATTAAAATCAATAAAATTTATTATGTTGATAAAAATTAATATGTGGGTAATAATAAATTATAAATAATTTGAATTAGATAAAATATATATTAATAATGATATTAATGAATTTAATAATTAACCTAAATTCATTATTCTTGATACTGGGGAAGATTCAACATAGTAGATTTTTGGGGTAAATTTTTTTAATTCCACATTGATTTTGATATTTTCTCTATTGAAATTCATATTTTGGAAAATTTGGTTTTTTTAATATCTAAAACCCCTTATATTTTTTATTTTAATGTATTAAATGAATTTTTTCCATTTTGACTCTCTTTCTCTAATAATTTAACACACATGTTTCCTTAATGTTTAACCAACCTTATCTCATGTTTTCATTCATAGATCAATCTCCTACATATCCATACTCGATAAATTAATTATAAAATGATAACATTTATAATTTTATGATTTTATATTGTTAATTTATATTGTCCTTATATCATATTACCATGTAATTGAAGGGATATCATTTTATAATTTTTATGGGGATAATTTTTTATTATTTTTAACGTTCCTAATCAAGGTATATAAGAATTGTATTTTTTATGTATTTCACATGGAGATGTTTTATTAATAACCTCTATAGTTTTACAAGTGAACATTTACATGCATTCTTCAATAGATAGTAAAGGAAAATATTAATATAATTTTTTATAAATTAATTTAATTAGAAAATATTTTCATCGAATAATAATGATTTTTCTTGTCATATTTTCAATAATATTAATAATTCTATTTGATTTTTTTTTCATCTATGTAAAAATCATTTACATTTTCTATTTTCACCCTATAAATATTCTCTTATGATATCATCTATGTTATTCTTCAATATATCATTTAATATTTTCATATGGATGTTTTTGTAAACCCCTTTTTGTACCAAGTTTAATTATATTATGATGGAATTATCAATGGTTTATTGCTCATATAGAAACATATGTTAAATTTTTTATTATGTTATTGGTGGGAAAAATATTTTATAACTATAAAAAAATTGGCTGAGTATTTATATATGCCGATAAAACATGTAATTGATTGGGAATTCACCCAATATATTATGTTTGTGTGATGGGTGATATTGGAATTATATTTACATCTAATGTATTTCATAAAACTTTATATCCTCTTATATAACATGTTATGGATTTGGGTGTAAATCAAATTTGAAAATTGACCTAATAGATTTTTTTTATAATTTAATTTGTAGTGGTCCATCATTTTAAAAACTTATCTAATATTATCATGTTATGCCACATTTCTATGATTCACATTACACATTATAAGATGTTAGGTTATTATTGATCAATATTATTGACTGGAGATTGAACATTATTATGTCCCATTACATAGATAATGATGGAAGACACTTTTCAGGAAGCATGCTTTATAACTGCTATTATTTTTGGTATAATTTTAATATAAAATATTATTGTACGTTGATTAGGATCACAACAAACAAGAATATATGACATCATCTTGGTGTGTCTTGACATTACCATAATATTTCAAAAAAATTATACCTACACCCATATGATGTAAGAATTATATTAGAATAACAATCATAGTAGAATCCCACAATTATTGTAGTGAATAAATTTTTTATGTAATCAATGATTTCTATTTTGAAATTAATAATAAAAAATACCATTTAATAATTGAAAACGAAAGTAATAAGTAATAGTATATATAATAGGTATCGAATTTATATGGAATCCAAATTAAATTATTGTTTAAAAATTATAGATGGGATGTTCTGTTGCGAAAAAAATCAAGGCCACCAACAGTTTCCTAATCAATCCAATCTAAATTTCATCTATACATAGTTTTCTAAAAAGTTCAGGATCCTAAAATAATAGGTGGAATCACTATCTAGATGAATATACTTCACTTCTAATATAATATGAAATATTTTATGTATATTTTCATCAATAACTATTGGTACTATTCATAGTATCTCTATCTATGTACCACAGGTTTACATGAAGCATTTTCATCATAAATTAACCTATAATAAATAATTTATTCCTTAAATATGTATTATGAATAAAAAATACATATATGAAACATGAAATTGAAACACAAATATTTTCCCTTATTGAATGAAGAAAATTATTAATAGTTATAATATAAAGAAAATTCCTCAAACGTGCAATAAAATATTATAATACAATTTAAACATCCAATTTCATAATAGATAAACCCATAAAGATATTTAAACAAAAGAAGTTAATATAACAAAATACCTCAAACCGGTGAAATTTCTAATGAATTTACATAATCCAGTAAATATAATGATAATTAACTATGAAGACATAATTAGAATCATATGAGATTCGTTAATTCTTAATAATGAAAATATATTAAAAAATGATCAATTCCAAGAGTGGATGGAGTAAGGTTAATCATGCGAGAATCAAAAAAAAATTTAATTGAATGATATATAATATTAATGTATTATCATAAGTATAAATGGACAAAATAGAAAAATAAACTCTTTATCTTTAATTTAACCAAATAATTAAATATTAAAAATAAAATTATAGATAATGAATATCATGGTGTTATCCCTAGCTCATGTTCTAATTATCACTCTATAATATCTGACATAACATTTTAGACAAAAAAAATCTTTGTATATTATTCATATAAATAGTAAAACCCATCCAAAAAAACCCTTTGTTTCGATAAATTATAATTCTTTCACCATTAAACACAAGGAATATTATTTATATATTTGTAACAGACTTATTTATCCCATTTAAAAATCCATACATGTGATACTTTTTTTTATTCTATCAATACTTTATATATATTCTTTGTATTTAAGAATGATTATATATCCATAAAATTAAAATGTAATACGTTCATTGTACAAAACATTATTCCCTGGGATAGGAAAAAAATTCAATGTATCTTCATCTTAATACATTATTTAAGTTATTAGACATTAATAAAATATGTGAGATTATTTTTTCATAAAACCTCCAACTAAAAAATATGATATATGATTGGACACAAGTCATTTCATTAATACTTATTATCATGGATTACACTTACAACCAAATAAACCCATTTATTCTATTTTATATACCCTTTACACATTGTGTTTCTCAAAAAAAAACTATACAATTACTTCTTATTATATAATTGAATCTAAGAGTGGAGTAAACCCACTAATAATTGAGTTGTAGTGTACGCTGAAACCCAAAAACCATGAAATGTTTCAAAACATAGATGATAAAGCATTATAATAAATATAAAAAGATATAATCATTTAAATGATTTTATACATTCAACTTTTTTTGGGAGTTATAATTTTTCATAAAATGTATCTTTTTAGAAATAATATCAAACAAAAGATATATGATCATAAAATATAAGAGGTCAACTAATTTTATTGTAATATTGATGCTACAATGTCTCATGACAGTAACTCTTATACAACCATTATATTAGAATTAATTGAATATATTTCACAGAAGACACTATTTTTATATATGTTTACATTTTAGATTATTCGCCTCATCACTAAAAAATATGGCACTAATTACATACATTATGTGATAAATACAGGGGAGTAATCAGGATGGTATTAATTCTATAGATAGATATTGATGACAGTAATAATGCAGATTATCTAAGTATTCAACACAATCTAATAAGAAACATCTCACTATTATCTATCATCTTTAAGGTTCCGAAATACCTTTGTGTGAGAATACAATTCATATTGTTTCATTAATAGAAAAAATAATATAACACATTTATAAACTATAATAAAAAACAAGGAATGTAACACCCATGGATTTTTATGAGATAGATTTTTTTAAAATTCATTGATTTCTTCTGTAGTACGCTACATAATGATAAGTTTTTCCTATAAGAAACAATGGATAATATTGTGGTATACACAACATTATTCTTGAACTATGATACAAAAATTCCTTATTCTTTTGGTATAATTTATTCCACTTGTTTAAGTGATCAAGTAAATATTATTATGTTACCTTATAACCTAGTTGTTATTATTTCATCTATTAACAGTGTAGCGACCCTGCCATTTCTTACATTACTATTCCATTATTTAAAGATAACCAACAAATAGTATTACACAAAGAGGATCCAACGATTTAGTGTCTTGGGAAAACTAGGATCATACAAAACAATTACAACCTCAAGCATAAACATTTATTTAATTTCTTCTTCTCTAGCTTCTTATTGGAACTTTTAATCATCATAATACATGTAAAAACCAGAGGATATACATCAAAATGCGTGATCTAGATGCCCATTAACAGGATAGATAAGAACAATATAGCATTGGGTGAGAATGATCATAACATAGGAAAAAGATCATGAACATTAGACGAGCCTAAATAAAAGACTTGAAATGTGGAAATTCAAAAAAAAAATGAAACATCATGTCTTAGTGGTTAACAACCACACATACTTGTGAACCATGATAGAATCCTTTTCACACATCATTTCAAATTTAATCATTATATTCATCACTTTACCAAATGCATTGGATCGCCGTATAATTTTCGGTGCACCTGTCACATTGAAACATTTATATTGTGCTATATAATTTCGGGCGCACCTGTCACATCATAACATTATCATCATCATTCATGCCACGAATAAAACATATCAAAATGTACATAACAAACCCATGTAATGGAATGGGCTTCATCTCATAATATCACATTCATAATCTTTTGGTTCCCAAAATAAAGAGGGAATAACATACATGTTACAAGAACCGTCAATATTGAATAAGAGGTAAAATGTGTGTTCTTGACAGAAGAGTTCCTTTGGAAAACATTTTGTTTTTCATAAATACCAGTGACAAACATGTATATCCAAAATAATTAAATATAATGATTAAAAGATGATTTCTATAAAGTAAACACAACAAAATGTCATGAAAGAGGTAGAACCCGAAGAAAGAAAAATCAGTTCGAGATTTCCCCTTACCTTGTATCCAAATGCTTCCTTCATATTAAAGTCCTATATAATGAAATTATATTCATTAATTAGAAATAAAGAACCTTATTTACATTAATATGTTTCATTATGTTTTTATTAAGTGATCTTATGTTCCTTTGGATGAGTTATATTGTTTTAAAACATTGTTCGGGAATGTTTGTTTTCATTGTTTTCTTGAGTTGTTCACTTGTATTTTTAAATTGATGTTTGGGTAGAACATGGGTAAATATACATAATGGATATTAAATGTTATTAATGATATTACTGTATTTTTAATGATCTTATAATTAATCAAATTAGATCCATGTGGATGAATCATTATATAATAATTAAATAATGACTATTTGGGTTATTTTGGACGGTTTTTCGATCATAATGAACTTGTTTTAACTTATCACTTAGTAATATGGTCACAAGTTAGTTTCACAAATTTAAATAGGAGATAATATATATATATAATTCTCTGTTTCAACAAAAAAAAATGGTTTCATGACCTGATATTAAGGTAGAAATTGAAGAATAAAACATGTCGTTCTTGAAGGTTATAAATTAACACATCACGATCAACGTTCTGTTTAATAAAATAAAAGGAAGAGGGAAAGAGGGTTGTATGATATAATATCCCATTAGGATCATACAATTTTAGTATATGTATAATAATGGAGTTACAATAACATTTATATGAAGATAGGTGGGTAGAGATTATAAAATGAACTTGAACATGAAAGGAAATTAAAGTAGAAGAGGGAGAGAAATTACCTCTTAAATCATCCTATTGAGATCCTCCATAAAGAAGCTATTATTGGTCTTTTGATGAGACCATAAGCTCTTGAACGTAGAAGAGGGTCTAGAGAGGATGTTTGGGAAGAGTATAGATAAGGCTTGGAGCATGAGAGGTGTGAGGAAATGAGGGTGTGAAAAGTGGATTTTATAGTGGAGAGGAGACGTGGTTCCTCAATATAAATTTCATTATTTTATTATTTCTTCACAAGACAATAAATAGTGAGTATTAGATGACAAAGAATAGAAAATAAAGAATGTGGGTTTGAGATTTTGGTTCTTACATCACTTGTGATATCGGAATAGTGAGTTTTAATTCTAATGTATTTATATGGTAAATTAATGTATTTTACTTTTCACCAAAAATTCATGTATTTCAGAAAAATCCCAAAAATGTACACAAACCATTTTATTACTTGTAGAACCCAAAAATGAATTAAATTTTTCATAAATAATTTTATAATCATTATTAAATTTATATTTATATAAAATCGTAATTTACTTAAAAATCAGTTTTTAAAATCAAAACTGATTTTATTGTGCTTTCAAAAATTATGTAGGGTATTATAAAATTATCTTTAAACTATAAGACAAATATTTGTTAATTTATAGACATGTTATGAAAATAAATTTTATTTTAAATTAATTAATTTATTATAATTAATTATTTATGACTTACAAAATACCAAAACATTTACTAAGGTCAAATTGTCACTTTCTAAGATGTCTAAATTTTATTTATTCAATCATGTGTATTGTTACTCTTAATTGGATGATTTACTATTCATAAGGGTAATATTAATATTCATAAGTGTATGTTTCTATTTATATGGGTAGGTTACTATTCACCAAAAATTACTTTTGTTTCCTTAGACTCCAAAAAGCATCGTGAACACAACCGTGTATGTCGGATTTTTGAAATTCAAAACATAGAAGTGAAAAACTTATGTATAAAGGTCACTGATCACTTGGTAGTTTATTATGTTGTTATTTCGTGTTATTTTTTGACATAATTATAAAAATGTAATTTCCATTGAAAAACATTGGGTCATTACATTCTTCCCCCCTTAAGAAATTTCTTCCCAGAAATTTCACTTTACACAAACTGATGAGGGTACTTCTCCTTCATTGCATCATTTAGTCCCCAAGTTGCTTCATCAAAATTATGGTTCCTCTACAACACTTCGACAATATGGGTTGTCTTGTTTGGTGGAACCTTTTCTCTTCGATCCATAATCTTTACTGGCTACCCTTCATAGGAGAGATCATCATCCAGATGCACCACCTCTAAGTTAAGTACATGTGAGGGACCTGGTATGTACTTCCTCAGTAGTGATACATGAAACACATCATGAACATGAGACATATTCAGTG
Source organism: Viscum album (assembly GCA_963277665.1). Taxonomy (NCBI): domain Eukaryota; kingdom Viridiplantae; phylum Streptophyta; class Magnoliopsida; order Santalales; family Viscaceae; genus Viscum; species Viscum album. Next base: position 1,883,031,350 of record OY728163.1, read on the forward strand.
GAAGTTCAAGACAATAGGCCACAGCTCCTATGCGTTCAAGGATATCAAAGCTAATAATATTCCTTGGGCTTAGCTTCCCTTTCTTTCTCGAATCTCATTACTCTCTTCGATGGAGATATTTGAAGGAAGACATTATCACCAACGTCGAACTCCTAGGGCCTTTGATGGTTGTCATCAAATCTCTATTTCCGACTTTGAGCAGATTTGATGTGTATCTGGATGACATGAACATTCTCTGTCATCTCTTAAAAAAGGTCAGGTCCAAGTAGCATTTTTTCTCCAACTTCATCCCAACAGGTTGGAGTACTACATCACTTTCCATATATAGCTTCATATGGAGCCATCTGAATACTCTAGTCGAAGCTATTGTTGTATGAGAACTCAAAAAATGTGAGATTCTGATCCCAAACACCTTTGAATTCAAGAGAGAAGCCTCTTAGCATATCTTCAAGTGTCTGAATAGTCCTTTCAGACTGGCCATTAGTTTAGGGGTGATAGTCCGTACCGAGATTTAATTCATTACTAAAAGCATATTGAATGATCTTACAGAATTTAGATGCGAACCTTGGATCATTATCAGAGACAATTGAGAGTGGAACACCATACAGTCTCACCACTTCCTTCACATATATCTTTTCATGTTTTTCAAGCGAGAGATCATCCCTAATAGTGATAAAATGGGCAGTCTAGGTTAGTCGGTCAACAACAACCCATATCGCATTATTTCCCTTTGACATCTTTGGGAGACCCATGAAAAAGTCCATAGTATCATTTTCCCATTTCCTATGGTTATAGGAAATAGATGCATCATACCCTTAGACTTTTCTCACTCAGCATTAACTTTCTAACATACTAAGCACCTTGATATATATTCCGCAATCTCCTTCTTCATGTTATCCCAAAAAAAGTGTTCTCGAATATCACGGTACATCTTGGTACTCCCATGATGGATAGAGAATGTTGAGCTATGTACATTTTCTTATAGATCCTTCTTTATCCCGGGAGATGAAGGCACACAAAGCCACATTACAAACCAAATCACACCATCATCATCGATATGGAACTCTAATAGCTTCCCTTCCTTTACTGCATTCACCCTCTTTTGTATCTCCACATCATCCCTTTGAGCTTCCTTAATCTTCTCCTGGATGGATGGTTTCACAATCATTTGGGCAAGGTAGGATGTATCCCCTGATTTTATGACTTCCAAATCCATTCTTTTCATATCCATGATGATAGGGTCTTTCTCAATCCACAAAATGGATAGATTAGCAGGTTATTTTCTGCTTATACCATCAGCTACGTTGTTCACCTTTCCAGGATGATAGTGAATAGAGAAATCGTAATCCTTGATTAGCTCTAACCATCTACTTTGATGCATGCTGATATCCTTTTGTGTGAATATATCTATTAGGCTATTGTGGTCGGTGGATATGTCACACTTCTCACTATAAAGGTATTTTCGCCAGATTATCAAGAAAAAAATCATGGCTGCCTAGTCTAGATCAGGCGTCGGGTAGTTCTGCTCATGGATCTTCAACTGTCGTGAGGCATATTCTATCACATTTTCATGTTTCATGAGTACAAAACCAAAGGCTTTCTTTGAAGCATCACTTTATATAACAAAACATTCTCTATTTTTCTGTAGTGTGAGTACAGGTGCAGTGATCAGCCTTCTCTTTAGCTCCTTGAAGATTCCCTCATATTCTTCCGACCAGACATACATTACCCCTTTTTGTGTTAACTTAGTTAGCTGGTTTGTCATTTTTGAGAAGTTTCTCACAAAACGTGCGTACTACCTAGCTAATCCATGAAAACTGGGAAGTTCAATAAACCTAGTAGTCCTGGGACATTCCTGGATTGCCTTTCTTTTTTAAGGATCCACATGAGTTACCTAAATTGTGTTCACATGTCCCAAGAATGTGACTTGCTTCATCCAAAAGTAACAGTTTCTTTACATGGCGTATAACTTCCCCTTTATTAATGTCACCAACACAATTGTTATATGGTCTTCATGTTCCCCCCCTGCTCTTGGAGTTGATGTGAATATCATCAATAAACACTACCAAAAATTTGTCAAGGTAATGTCTAAAGACAATATTCATCAAATCCATGAAGATTACAGGGGAATTAGTAAGTCCAAAGGGCATCATCGAGAACTCATAGTTCCCATACCTTTTACGGAAGGTAGTCTTCTGAATATATTCCTTCTTCACCTTTACCTGATGATATCCCGAACATAGATCCACCTTTGAGAAGTATAGATCTTCTCTTAACTGGTCAAACAAGTCATCAATCCTTGGGAGAGGATATTTGTTCATAATGATGATCTTGTTGAGTTCAAGATAATCGATACACAACCGCATTGTTCCATCCTTATTCTTCATAAAGAGCACCGGTGCACCCCATGGTGATGCACTAGGGCGTATGAACCCTTTGTCATGATGCTCTTGCAGCTTCTTCTTTAACTCTTCCAGTTTGATAGGAGCCATCCTATATGGACACTTCGAGATAGGAGTAGCTCCATGTATGAGTTCAATTGAAAACTCTACAACATGATCCGGGGGAATTCCGGGTAACTCTTCTGTAAATGCATAGTCGTATTCCCTCATGATCGGAATTTCATCAAGGTTGGCACTTTCCTTTGACTCAACCATTTGGGAGAGGTACGATTCATCATTGGGAATCAACAAACACACCATTGAAGGATTTTTTAATGGAGATTCATGATCTTACTTTCATTTTTACAAGATCATGGGATGGTTCGGAATATGAAATGTTATTTCCTTTTCCCGACAATTCATATGTTCTCTATATAACCTGATGCAATCCATTCCCATTATAGCATCGAATTACACCAAGGGAATAATTACAAGATTTTCTGGAAGAATATTCCCACATAGACCAACGGGAGAAGAGTCAAACACTAGGGTTTCAATGATTTCACCACTCGGTGTTTCTACAGATATCTCTACTTCAATGTTTCGGGGCATCGATTCTATAATTATAGAAAACATGAAAGATATAAAATAATGCGTAGAACTAGAATCAAATAAGACTTTTTCCATTCTTGATTGAATAGGAATTGTAACTTATATGACATCATTATCATGCTCCACCTCCTCAGTAGTGATTGAATAAGCCTTCCCTTGTTCCTATGGCTTTGGTGGCTATTGACTCTTATTACCATCGAGAATTTGAGGTTTAGTGCACTGGTTTCCATAGATCCCTAGCTCCCTATAGTTGTATCATTGAACCATGAGTGGTTATCTCCTTTCATTGGCTACATTCTCCTTCTTTTTCGTGACTTTTCTACACTCTTGAGCATGGTGTCCTTCATTCCCACACTTGAACCATTTCCCCATCTTTTTGAGGCATTTCCCATGGAGAAACTTTACACATATTTGGAATGTGGGTCGTTGATTTTTATTCCTGCCTTTGTAATTTGATCCACCAGCTTTAAGATCCATCTTTATTTTCATATCAATATAGCCATGGGACCATTCTCCAAAATCCATCTCCACTTTGAGAGCACACCGAACAACTTCATCATAACTCTAAAAGTCTCCAATTTCAAGAGCCTTTCGAATGTGTGGTTTTAATACACAAAGGAATCTATAAATTTTTCTTTCATTGATGATAACAAAACCTGAAGCGTACCTTGAATGCCTTGTGAAATTCTCTTCATAGGTGGTGAAATATTCTCTTTCTTTTTTTTTTTGAGCTCTACAAATTCTCTCTCCATCTTCGTTTGAAGATTACGTGGGAACTACTTATTAAGAATCATTATATTAAAGTCTTCGCATTCCATCTCTTCAATTCCCTCCCTTGGATTGGTGTTCCTAATCAAAGCCCACCATTGATCAGCTTCTCCATCTAGATGATAAACGACTAGGGTCACCTTCTCCATCTCAGAACTGTGATGAATAGAAAAGATAATCTCCATGGAGTTGACCCACTATTCCTTAACTAGTGGTTCGGAAGATCCAAAAAATGACGGTGGTTGTTCTTGCATAAAACATTTGATAGCCAGTTGCTCCCACTTTGGTGAAGTAGAAAGTGCCCCATTATTATGGTTGTTGTTCATAACCTGAGATAATTTGGTAAGAATCACCATGATATTTTTATCTTCACCTCCCAAATCAGTGGGGATGTCGTTTGGGCAATCATTTCATTGGCCCTCGCATGAGTTGTTAGCCTGATTTCTCATGGATCCCACCATTTTCTAAAATAGAAATGGTTAGAACCAAACCAAAGTGAACAAGTCATGAATAAATTATTCATTTAAATAATTTATACCAAAAACATAACATATGTGATCCCTATGTACATATTCTTGTATGAATATTTTTAATTAGTTTCATGCTATAGGTTTTCTCTAGGATTCACAAATCCTAATTCCCAAATTAACTAAACCTTGCCTTTAATACCAACTTTAGTGACCTTGCCATTTATTACATTACAATTACATCATTTTAAAGATAAAAAACATAATAGTATTACACATAGAGGATCCAAAGGTTTAGTGTCTTGGGAAAACAAGGATCATACATAACAATTATAACATCAATCATAAACATTTATTTAATTTCTTCTTCTGTAGATTCTTATTGGCAGTTGTCCTATTCATAATACGTGTAGCCACATGAGGATATACATCAAAAGGAGTGATCTATGATCCTAGTAAGAGTATAGATAAGAACAATATAGCATGGTGTGAGCATAATCATAACATAAGAAAAAGATCATGAACATGAGAGGAGCATAAATAAAAGACTTGAAATGTGGCAATGCATAAAAATTAAACATCATGTATTAGTGATTAACTACCACCCATACTTGTGAACCAAGATAGCATCTTGTTCACACATTATTTCACATTTACTCATGAGATTAATCACTTTAACCAGTGCATTGGATCACTGTATAATTCCGGGCGCACCCGTCACATTGAAACATTTATATTGCGCTATATAATTCCTGGCGCACCCGTCACATCATAACATTATCATCATCATGCTTTCCACATAGAAAACATATAAAAAATGTACATAACTAACCCATGTAATGGAATTGGTTTCATATCATAATAACAAATTCATAATCTTTGGGTTCCTAGAAGAATGAGGGAATAACATACATGGTACAAGAACAGACAATCATGAATGAGAGGTAAAAGGTGTGTTCTTGAAAGAAGAGTTCTTTTGGAAAACATTTTGTTTTCCATAAATACCGGTAAAAAAATGTATACCCCAAAACATTAATGATAATGATGAAGAAATGATTTTAGAGAAGCAATCATATCAAAATGGAGTGAGAGAGGGAGATCTCGAAGGAAGAAAATTGGGTTCGAGATTTCCCCTTACCTTCTATCTCAATGCTTCCTTATCTTTAATGTCTTCTATAATGAAATTATATTCATTAATTAGAAATAAAAACCATATTAACATTAATATGATTCATTATTGTTTCATTATGTGATATTATGTGGCTTTGGATGAGTTATATAGTTTTAAAACATTGTTCGAGAATGTTTGTTTTCATGGTTTTCTTGTGTGGATCACTTGTAATCTTAAATTGATGTTTGGGTAGAACATGGGTAAACATACAAAACTGATATTACATGATATTAATGATATTAAAGGAGTTTGAATGATCTTATAATGAATCAAATTAGATCCATGTGGATGAATCATTAGATAATATATATATGATGAATATTTGGGTTAATTTGGGCGGATTTTTAATGACATAGAACTTGTTTAAACTTATCACTTAGTAATATGGCAATAAGTTAGGTCCAAAAATTTAAATAGGAGATCATATATATAAAATGTTCTGGTTCAACCATAAAAATGGTTTCATGACCAAATATTAAGGTAGAAATTGAATAATAAAACTTGTTGTTCTTGAAGGTGATAAATTAACACCTCACGAACAACGTTCTCTTTAATAAAATAAAAGGAATATGGAAAGGGGGTTGGATAATATAATATACCATTAGAGTCATAAAATTACATTATATGTAATATACTAGAGTTAAAATACCATTTATATGAAGATAAGTGGGGATAGATCAAGAACTGAACAGGAACATGAAAGGAAATTTAAAGAGAAGAGGGAGATAAATTATCGCTTAAATCATCTTATTGAGATCATCCTTAAAGAATCTAGGCATGGGATTTTGATGAGGCCAACTTGTAAAGACCTATAAATTTCAATGACATATTTTTTTCTTAAATTCTTTGGAATTTTACGAGTACGCAGTTTCTGACGGCGACTAATTCTGAGGCCCAGTGTGGTCGGAATAATTTTCTGAAATTTAGCTCAGTTAGGTTCAGTGAATGAACCATAGGGGTTTTATATCTTTTTAACTGGTGCTCGGAATCAAAATCCAAGGGCACCGATGAACTCGCAGCCCTGGTAATTGTTATGGGGACTTTTGGCGTAGTTTCATTTTAAGCGGATTGAGAATTAATATTTGATGAATTAGAATAAAATAATGTAAATTGGTGGCATACAATTTTATTTTAAGGATGGTGGTTATTTAATCCCAAGGGGAGTATTGGTGAGGACCACACCCACATAACCTTCCATGAGTGGATATTTGTAGGATGGGGCCCACACATGACATAAATTCTGGAACTCCCCATAACACTCATAAACCCTCATTAAACTCCATTTTTTAATTAGAAAACTCTCCCTATATTTATGATATCTCTTCACCTTATCCTCTCCCATAAATTTATGCCAACTCCATAATTAATAAATTGAATCCACCAATTAATTAATTAATGTGGTTTTAATTTTGAAATTTCATATGTTAATAAAATAATATCCTTAGCCTATTATTTTATTTTGGGGCATTCATTGTGTTAAGGAGAGTTGGGGGAGTGCTCTTGAGAAAGAGAGAAAAGTATTCCTCTTCCTCAACGAAGAATGTTTTTCTTCCTCGAAGAAGAATGCTCTATGATTCAATTAATGCGAACGACAAAAAATAAGTGTCTTCCTTCCTCATATCCACATCAAGTGAGGAGACGCCGCTTCCTCCTTGGATGCACACCGACATAGTCTACAATTCCCATCTCTTCGATGCCGTCTTCTGCTACGCCGACTACCGCAAACCTTAATTCGAGCTAGGGGGATTATTTTCAACTTTAATGGATTAAAATTGTTCTTATTCTACGTTGTAAAAATTGGTTTGTCTTTGGCCAACAGCCACCGCCTAACGCAGAGGGCGCTGGCCAAACGCCAACGACTCGATGAACCTTCGATGTTTATTGTTATATTAATTAAATAATGGAAGAGGCGTCAATGGGAGAAGAAATGTATGTGCACCGACTGCATGTGGAAGAACGGCTGCCCACAACTGTAGTCTGCTCGACCAAAAAACAACCAGCCGAACATAGTCGGCCGGGCCGAAGGAAGGAACAGTGGTGCCCCACTGTGCCGCACTGCGGAGAATCGCGACCAACACAGGGTGGGATGCTTTGGCGGAAGAACCGGCCAGCCCGTCATCTGGCCGGGCAGAGGAGAGACATGGTGCCAGTAGGTTGTCGCACCGGACGAACCACAACACACATGTGCGGTCCGCTTGCGCCAAGAAGGCCGGTGGGCTTCGGCCGGCCGGTTAGGGAGGGAGGTACTGCCAGTTTTGGCATACGGGAGGCCGCGCCCCCCCGCCTCGGACCACTCAGCCCCCTCTGGCTGATCCGCGGTTGGTCCAGGTCGCGACGCGCAGTGCTGGGCCATGCCGGGCTGGGCCGCACCATGCTGGGTCAGGCCGCGTCGGGCGGCGCCGCGCCCCCTCTGGCAAGGACGAGCCCATTTGGGCTATGTCATGCCCCTCGAGCTGAGTCACACATTTCATCAGGCCAGTCTGGCACCCATTCCGAGTCAGACCCCTCCAAAACTGGGTTAACCCGACCCGTCGGCCCGCTAGCCTTAACGAGTCGGGACTGTTTTCACTTAAAGGTGAATAACTCGAAGACCGTGTGTCTGATCGACGCTCCGTCTACGACAATGGGACCCTTGAAAAGAGACTGTCCTTTGTGATACACTAAGTGATTTTTGGGTGACTTAGGGGAACTTCCGAGTAAGAAACGAGTGTATTATTAACCGGGCCCCTGGAACTGAAAAGCTAATATCTCTCTGACCGGGCATCTGATTGATGCGACGTCTGTCGCGTTGAGTTCCTGATGATGAGATAGAACTTTTGGATATATCAACTCTGGACATTAAGATAGTTGATGTATCAACCCCCTTGGCTTGAGGAGCGGACCGTCCCGGAATCGAGCATGCTGTGTGCGGGAACACTATAGATGGCTGCGACTATGACGACTATCATGTTGGGATTCCCCATGGGTTCGACGATGATGACCACTGTACTTGGATCCTCCGTGGGTTCGGCAGCGATGAAGACTGTACTCGGATCCTCCATGGATTTTGCAGTGACGACTACTATACATGGATCTTCCATTGGATCGGTAGTGGTGATGACTGTACTTGGGTCCTCCGTGGGTTCGGCACCGACGACTTCTGTACTAGGATTCTACAAGGGTTCGACAGAGGAGATGATTCAGAAGATTCATCTAATCAAATCCACTCCTCCTCGTGGGTATTATACTTGTGTGAGCTGAGTCTTGACATTCAATCATTATCATTGATGCGATTTAATTCCTTACTTTGTGGATTAGGTTGTGCTTGGGATCGAGAGTTGGAGCCGAACTGGAATTGATGACTTAGGTATATGTATTGGAATATACCTAATTAGAGTCGGTTGATACTTCATTATTGTATCTTTCCTTTCTGGTTTATCCTTCGTGGATTCTGAGAGACCTTTGGGGGTCTCAGGGGTCTCTACTGAGTATCGTATACTCACCCTTGCACGGTTTATGCCCGTACTACTTTCTGTTGGATGTAGATGACGGACAACACTAATCGAGGTGGAGGTTTGTGGAGCTGGACGGTACTCGGAAGTGGACCACATAGCAGAATGTACACGGGGTGGATGACAAGACCCAAGGAGTTGAGGATACCATCGGTACCCACCCTTCAGGTGGAATATATAGGCGACGACTCAGTGGTTGCCTCGTTACTTTACTGATGTTGTAAATCCTTTTTAGTTGCACTGTACTTTATGTTGGGTTTGTATACTGGACCATTTATTTTTCAGAACATACTTTTGTACTCATTTTTACTTAGTGATTACTTCACTTGCATACTCTATTGTGTTTGTTTACATTAATAAAGCAATGCCTTACCTTCTACCGGGATTTACGTCTTTGGTCCTAGTCTCCAGCCCTTGGCCAATGGAAGGCGGGAATGGGATAATCACAGAATGGACCCCGAGGATGGGTCGTGAAAAATTGGTATTAGAGGAGTCAGTTCTACCACAGAACTCAAGACTCTGATAATTGTTTCTCATTGAAGAAATAGTGTTATGGGCATTGAGTGTGTTTATCAGTCCAAGGAGTCCAGTCTTGGTGTGTCGGCTGACGTATCCATACACCAGGACCCTGACTTCTAATTTCCGACTCAATGCATGAAAACACTGATTGCATGTGTGTTTCAAATGTTTTCTTTGTTATTAATTTGTGTCAGCTCACCAGGTATACTGTTTAACTGTGGCGCACTTATTTCCTTTCAGGATGGCCCCACAAAGGTATCCATTTAGTGTTACGAGTTATGTGTGAGATGGTAGCCCACCGAGCGACGAGGCCTCGGTGTAGGGCCCCATCACAGCGGAGGCACCTGCGACACCAGTACCCATTCGGCCACCGATAACACCAGCCCCAATAGTAGAGAGTGCATGTCACATGAGTGTGTTTCACGAGTTTCAGCGACAGAGGCTGCCCAGGTTCCATGGAGACATAGACCCTCAGGCAGCCAAGGATTAGATGGAGGCTATCGTTAGAGTCTACAGATGAGTAGGGACACAGGCTTCTCTTATGGTGATCCTTGATGCGAGTCTCCTACACACAACAGCAGGTAGATTGTGGAGATGAATTCTCCATGTGAATGACTAGACATCTCTACGTTGGATGGACTTCTAGAGTCACATCTGCTCGAATTTTGTTCCAGCCACCCTTCATGCAGTGCGGATTTAGAAGTTACTTCATATGCAGTAGGGCAGTATGACAGTAGCTGAGTACTTAGTGAGGTTCAATGACCTCTCACACAACTCCACAGACATGGTACGAGACCCATTATTCCGGGCCCGGACCATCGAGCAGTGACTGAGGCATGAGATCAGGGATTCAATGATCTTCCTCAACATTCCGACGCAGGCAGGAGTGCTGGAGTGAGCCCTTATTGTGGAGAGATTTCTTGCTGAACTGACACCATCAGTGAGACCCACCGCAGAGCGACACGCAGCAGAGTCTTCTACAGCCGGCAGTAGGAAGATGTCGCAGAGGTCTAAGCAGACCAGGCCATCAGGTGGGCGACCCCAGGATACACGTTTGGAGGTGAGGGGAACTAGAAACATAGCAAGACATTCGAGGGACATGCAGTGCTATGCATGTGTCGGGTATGATCACATGGCTTGGGACTGGCCGACCCGCGATGCGGACGAGCAGCAGACAGTGGGGTGACCTCCCAAGAATATGTATAGGTTCGACAATGGTGGTCCATAGGGAGAAAGTGAGCTAGGTAGAGGAGCTGTCCGAGAAGTAGGTGGTGAACGACACTTTGAGTCTATACCACCACCACCACCAGTAGGGCCACCCTGACCACAGGGAGTTGGCAGACATGGGTAGTCTCAGCACTAGGCAGTTGAGGCCTATGACCACGGTGCACTTGAGATGATTCGAGGTACTATATTTTTCTACTCCACCCTTGATTTAGTACTTATAAACATTGGAGCGAGTCCTTATTTTATTGACACTGTCCTTTTTCGGAGCTCAGAGATTCTGACGGATCCATTGGCTCAATCCTTATGGCTAGAGACTCCTACGAGAGCAGACTCGAAGATTACACCCTGGTTCCAGCTGTGTGAGCTTACTATAGTAGGTGAGAGATTCGGCTGGGATCTTCTTGTAGTGGCGTCGAGGCCTTACGATGTCATCTTGGGTATTGACTGGTTGTCTACAGTCCATTCCTAGATTGACAGCATTAGGCGCAAAGTGTAGTGTGTCTGCACGGATGAGACCATGTTCACCTTCACTGGCGAGAAGGGAGTGGTTGCAGTGCAGGATGGACTTACGCAGAGGAGAAGGAAGCCGATAAGACATCATTTGTCTAGTCTCATCCAAAGAGCGATTGATGTGTAGAGTCCGAGTTTTCTTGTTGTGGTGGATCAGTATGTAGACGTATTTCCTAACGATGTTCCAGGACTACCTCCTTGCAGAGTGGAAGACTTCTACATTGACCTATACCCCGAGACTTCGCCGATATCTACCTCAGCACATCGGATGGCTCCCGCTGAGCTTCAGGAGCAACGAGTATAGCTGGAGGACTTACAGGGAAAGGGATTCGTCCGACCCAGTGATTCACCCTAGGCTTCTCCGATTCTATTTTCCAAGAAGGCGGATGAGAGCATACAAATATGTGTCAACTAATGTCCCCTAAATCTAGTGACTGTAAAGAACAAGTACCCACTCCCGAGGATTGATGGCCTCTTTGAACAGCTCAAGGGAGAACGACGATCTCAAAGATACACCTCAGGTCAGGCTATCACCACCTTCGAGTTCGAGACGAGGATGTGCAAAAGATGGCCTTCATGTGTCGGTATGGCCACTATGAGTTATTGGTTATGAAATTTGGCGTATCCAACAATCTATAAGTGTTCATGAGTCTCATGAACATAATCTTCCATCCTTAAATTGATCATTTATTTGTTGTCTTCATCGACGACATACTGATTTACTTGACTACGGAGGAGGAGCATGCCTACCACTTCCGGGTTGTACTTGACACACTCTGAGAGCAACAGCATTATGGTAAGCTCTTTGAGTGCCAATTCTGGCTTCAGGATGTTCATTTCCTGGGACACGTCATCTCAGAGGCTGGGGTTGCAGTGGACCCAGTGAAGATCGAGGCAGTGCTTTCTTGGGATCCACCCAGAAGCGTGACAGAGGTTCGATGTTTCATGGGCCTGGCTGGATACTATCAGAGATTTGTGACATATTTCTCCAGATTTGCAGCACAGATTTCATCATTCATGACGAAGGGGAAGCCATCCATCTGGTCAGATAGATGTCAATAGAGATTTCAGGAGCTAAGGAAGATATTTACCAGTGCACCCATCTTGAGGCTACCAGAAGAGGGCGTAGGATATGTGGTTTACTGCGACGCATTAGGGACCAGACTCGGGTGTGTCCTGATGTAGATGTGGGTAGTGATAATCTATGGTTCATGGCAGTTGAGGTAGCATGTTTAGAACTACACTACCCGTGACCTGGAGTTATGAGCAGTGGTCTTTTCCTTGTAGATGTGGCGGCACTATCTAATGGGAAAGCGCTTTATAGTCTACTCTGACAAACAGAATATCAAGTACATCTTCTCATAGAAGGACATGCACCTATGATAGTGATGATAGATGGAGTTCCTTCAGGACTATGACTTCGAGATATTCTATACTCCTGGGAAGAGGAACATAGTAGCAGATGCTCTGAGCAAGAGATTTGGAATTCAGCTAATCGGAGAGGTGACAGAGAATCTAGATGCGTTGAAAATATACTTTATGGATAGAGATGGAGAAGCCTTTCTATAGTCACTCACAGTCACTCATGCACTCATTCATCAAGTCAAAGAGGCGTAGCATGTGGACGTTGACTGTGAGACGTGACGTTCTCAGATACCCACATGGCAGGTGGCTGATGGGTTTTCTGAAGGAGGGGAGCACGTCATCCTCTTCAAGGGATGTATTATGGTACTAGTTGAATTACAGGAGGAAGTGTTGAGGGAGTTTCAGACTTCCCCTCTCGTGGTACATCCAAGAGTGTTGAAGATGTACCAGGACCTCAGACGACAACACTGGTGGCTGGGTATGGAGAAGGTTGTAGTAGAGTTCGTTTCACAATGCCTCACTTGTTAGCAAGTGAAGGCGGATCACGAGGTACCATCATGGCTTGGTACAACCCTTAAGGGTTATGTAGGGGATGTGGGATGTGATATCGATGGATTTTTTGATGGGGCTTCCATGTAAATGCAGAGGACGCAACTCTATCTGGGTGATCGTCGACCGACTAACCATGTTGGCCAACTTTCTTCAGATCAGAGAGCAGGGATCTTTAGAGATCATAGGAAGACTCTCGTTCAGGAGTTTATATGACTTCACGGTGTGTCATAGTCTATCATCTCTAATAGAGATGCTCACTTTACTTCCCGGCTTTGGATAGGGTTACATGAGGCTTTTGGGACGTAGCTACGTCTGAGCACTGCCTTCCATCCTCACACAGATGGCCAGATGGAGAGTACCATTCAGACACTCAAGGACATGCTCCGTGCAGATGACAATGACTTTATTCACAGTAGGGAGGATCACCTAACCTTGTTGGAGTTTGCGTAAAACAACAGCTACCACTCCTCCATCGAGATGTCACCTTATGAGGCACTGTACGACCGACCTTGTAGATCATCTCTGTGCTGGACTGACCCTGGGGATTCAGCACTTGTAGGACCAGAGATGGTTTAGAATACGATGGAGAAGGTGCAGATCATCCAGGAGCGGATGAAGACTACACAGAGCAGAAAAATGTCCCATGGTGATAGGAGATGTAGACTACTGGAGTTTGAGGATGGCGACCACATTTTCGTACGGGTCTCACCATGATGAGGTCTATAGAGATTTGGTCGGGGTACCAAGTTATCTCTGTGCTTCATCATACCATTCCATGTCTTCAGCTGTGTAGGTGAGGTGTCTTACTGCCTGACCCTTCCACATCAGTTGCACCAGGTGCATGATGTCTTCAACGTATCTCAGCTGAGGAGATACGTGCACGATCCGTAACACATCATCGATCACAAGGAGATGGACATTGATGATGGGGTAACATTCAAGGAGGTCCTGGTAGAGATCGAGGATCGATAGGAGTGGGTCCAAAATGGACGGTCGATTCTTCTAGTGTGCATTTTCTGGAAGCACAGGAACCTCTTGGAGATAACATGGGAGCAGGAGGCTCAGATTGTGCTCAGTAACCTCATTTGTTTCCCTAGTCTATATTGTAGATTTAATGGGATATGAAGCCCTGAGTTGGGGGTAATGTAAAGGCCCATAAATTCCAAGGAAATTTTTTTACATAAATTCTTTGAAATATTACGAGTACGCAGTTTCTGACGGCGCCTGATTCCGATGCCCGGTGTGCTCGGAATGATTTTCTGAAGTTTAGATCGGGTGCGTTCAGTGAACGAACGAGCGAGTTTTTCTATCTTTTGAAAATTTACGCATAATAGAAATATGAGGGCACTGATGAACTCACAGTGCAAGTAATTACATAAGGGGACCATTACCGTAGTAGCGTTTTAAGCGGGTTGGGAAAAGATATTTGGAGAATTATAATAAAATAAATAAAATTGGTGGAGCATAATTTTATTTTAATGATGGTGGTTATTTCCTCCCAAGTGGAGTTAGAGGTGGGACCCACACCCACATAACCTCCCATGAGAGGATATTTGTGGGGTGGGGCCCACACGTGACCTAAACTCTTGAACTCCCCATAACTCTCCTAAACCCCCATTAAACTCCCTTGTTTAATTTGACAACTCTCACAATATTTATGAGATCTCTTCACCTTATCCTGTCCCATTAATTTATGGCAACAATTTATTTAATAAATTAAATCCACCAATTAATTAATTAACGTGGTTTGAATTTTTAAATTTCATATGTTAATAAAATAATAGCCTAAGCCTATTATTTTATTTTGGGGCATTAGTCATGTTAAGGACAGTTAGGAGAGAGATATTGAGAAAGAGAGAAAATTATTCCACTTCCTCAACAAAGAACAGTTTTCTTCCTCGATGAAGAATTCTCTATGATTCAAAGAATGAGAATGCCAACGAAGACGTTCCTTCCTTCCTCATCTTCGTAACAAGTGAGGAGATGCCGCTTCCTCCTCAGACGCACACATGTGTCGCCTACGAATCCTCTCCCCGAGATGCCATCTTCCGCGACACCGACTACCGCAAACCTTAATTCGTGGTAGGGGGATATGATCAATTTTTATTGATTAAAATTGTTCCTGTTGTACATTGTAAAAATTGGTTAGTTTTTGGCCAACTGCTACTGCCTAAAGTGGAGGGCACGGGCTGAACACCCACGACCCGACGACCCTTCGACGTATCTTTTACTATTAATTCACGAATAAAAGAGGAAACAATGAAAGAAGAGGTGGTCATGCACCAGCCGCATGATGAAGAACTGAGGTCCATATCCACGGGCTTCTTGACCGGTAAAGAACTAGCCAGCTATAGCCCACCGGGCCGAAGGAAGCAACAACGGCGCCCCACTGCACTACGATGCGGAGAACTACGCCCCACCCAGGGTGGGCTGCTTCGGCGGAAGAACTGGACAACTAGTTGGCCGGCCGGGCAGAGTAGAGTCGCGGTGCCAAGAGGGCGATGTGCCGGCCGAACCGTGGCCCACCTGTACGGGCTGCTTGCGCCAAGAAGGCCGGCCAGCTTCGGCTAGCTGGTTAGGGAGGGCGGCGCCGCTAGTTCGGGTAGCTAAGGGGCCGCGCCCCCTCATTCCGGGCCACGCCCCTCGGGACAAGCCACACATTTCATTGTGCCGGTCCAACACCCCTGCCAGGTCGGACCCACCAAAAATGGGTTAACCCAACCCGTCAGCCCACTGGTCATAACGAGCCTGACCTATTTTCACTTAAAGGTAAATAAATTGAATACCGCGCGTCTGATCAACATGCCGTCTGCGACACTGGGACCCTTGTGATGAGACAGTCCTTTTAGATACTATATGTGAGTTTAGGAAGACGTAGGGGAACTTCATGGTTAGAAACTAGCATATTTGAAACCGGGAAACTAGAACAGAAAAGCGATTATCTCTCAGACCAGGCGTCTGATGGACGTGGCATCTATCACATTGAGTTCTTATTGATGAGACAGAACATTGGGATACATCAAATCTGGAATATTTGATAGTTGATGTATCGAACCCCCTTTTCTCGAGGAGCAAACCCTCCAGGAATCTAGCATGTTTTTTGCCGGAACCCTAGAGATAGCTGCGACTACGACGAATACCATGCTGGGATCCTCTGTGGGTTCGACGACGATGACCACTGTACATGGATACTCCGTGAGTTCTGTAGTGATGACGATTGTACATGGATCCTCCATGGGTTTGACAGCAATGACTATTGTACTTGGATCCTCCGTGGGTTCGGCAGCGGTGATGACTATACTTGGATCCTCTGGGGGTGCGGCAGCGCCGACTTCTGTACTAGGATCCTACGTGGCTTTGGCAGAGGAGATGATTCAGAGGCTACATCTAATCATCTCCACCCATCATAGTGAGAAGTATACCTATGTGAGCTAAGTATTGACATTCAAGAATTATAATTATTGTTATTGACTTTTGTCTTATGTGGACTGGGTTGTGCTTGGGCTCGAGAGTTGGAGCTGAACTGGAATTGATGACTTTGGTATATGTATGGGCATATACCTAAGTATAGTCTTTTGATACTTCGTTATTGTATATTTATTTTTGGTTTATCCTTCGTGGATTCTGGGAGACCCTCGGGGGTCTCGGAGTCTTTACTCAGTACCGTATACTCACCCCTGCATAGGTTATGCCCGAACTACTTTGCATTGGATGTAGACGATAGACAACACTGATCGAGGTGGTGGTTTGAGGAGCTGGACGGTATCCAGAGTTGAAACACTTGGTGGGACATACACGTGGCAGAAAACCAGACCCGGGGAGCTGAGGAGACCATCTGTACCCACCATTCAATTGGGATATCCGGAGGATGACTTAGTGGTTGCCGCTTTACTTTACTGTTGTTGTACATTCTTTTATGTTGTATTATACTTGCAGTTTGGTTTGTATACAGTCCCATTTACTTTTCAAAAATTAATTTCGTACTGCATTTTACATAGTGCTTACTTCACTTGCATACTCTATTTTTTTCTTTTATAAAGGAAATGACTTCCCTTTTAATTGGATTTATGCCTTTGGTTAGTCGCCAACCCCTGGCCTATGGAAGGCTGTCTTGGGGTAGTCACGGCCCGGCCCCTGAGGACGAGTCGTGAAACATCAACTCTTTAACGTGGGAGAGGGTCTAGGGATGATGTTTGGGCAGAGTTTAAAGAAGGCTTGGAGCTTGAGAGGTGTGAGGAAATGTGGGTGTGAAGGGTGGATTTTATTGTGGAGGGGAGAGTTGTTTCCTTAATATAAAATTCAATAGTTTATTTTTTCTTCACAAGACAAGGAATATTTAGTATTACATGACCAAGAATAGAAAATAAGGCATCTGAGTTAGAGATTTGGGTTCTTACAACACTTGTGATGTCATTAATAGTGGGTTTTAATTATAATGTATTTGTACGGTAAATTAATGTATTTTACTATTCACTAAAACTCATGTATTTCAGAAAAACCCAAAAATTTTACCCTAACCATTTTCCGACGTGTAGAACCAAAAAATGAGTTCCATTTTTTAAAAATAATTCTCTAAATATTACTAATATAATATTTATTTAAAATCTTAATTTACTTAAAAAACAGTTTTTAAAATTAAAACTGGTTTTATAGTGCTTTCAATAATTATGTAGGGTCTTATAAGATAATCTAAATACTATAAGACAATGATTTGTTAATTTATGAACACATTTTAAGAAAATAAATTTTCTTTAAAATTATTTAATTAATTATAATTATTTATTTATGACTTACAAAATACCAAAACATTTACTAAGGTCAAATTCTCACTTTCTAAGATATCTAAATTTTATATAATTATTCATGGGTAAGTTTACTCTTATGTTGGATGATTTACTATAAATAAGGGTTATATTATTATTCTTAAGGGTATGTTACTATTTATAAGGGTAGGTTACTATTCACCAAAAATTATTTTTGTTTCATTAGACAAAAAAACCTTGAACACAATAGTGTATGTTGAATTTTTGAAATTCAAAACATAGAAGTGAAAAAAATATTTAAACAAGTCACTCCTCAATTAGTAGTTAATTATGTTGTGTTTTCATGTTATTTTATGACATAATTATAATAAGGGAATTTCCATAGAAAAACTTTGGGTCTTTACAAACATTACTACTTTTTTTTTGAAGAAACTACTAAAATAAAAATAAGTGAGTTTATTAAATAATATAATCAAAATTTTATTAATTTTATTAATGTTATATATTAAATATAATTTTTATTATAAATATTAAATTTTCTCTTGTCAGGATGTAAGAACACATTAAATTTATCTGAAATAATATGTATTTTCTTTAAATGTAGTTTTTATTATTTTCGATGGCTAAACCATTTAAAATATATTTTATGAAAATTTAATATATTATACTTTAAAAAATAAAAATAATATTCAGAATCAGTTCATAAAAAATTTACATTGGATTATTCTTTATATATTTTCTTAATATGTTTTGATAATAGAGGAATGGTAAAAATATACTAAATTTTAATTGAAAACATATTCTCTCATTAAAATATTTTTTGAGGATACGTTATATTATTGAATTTATTTAATGTATAAATAGAAAATATTTTGATCAGTTTATATAATTTTATTTGTTGGAATTAATTTTACAATGAATTTGGATTTAAAATAATTTCAATATTTTTTAATATTTTAAAATTTAAAACACGCATTTCAGTCAGAAAATTGGATTAATATTAAAATAATTACGAAAAACTCAATGTTTTAAATTTAGAAATATGATTTCCATATTTCGATTGTTTTGGTCTAAATTAAGAAAATAGATTTATTTTATTTCTTGTTATTATGAATAATATCTTTGGTGATTTTTATTACTATTGTGAAGAGATAAATAAGGTAATTAAGGTTAATAAAATACTATAAAATTACCCTAACACTTGACTTAATTTAAATGGATGAGTTTTTTTAGAGTTAAATCATCATTTCCTAGAAATTATATCCATCGTAATCCACTTGGATAATATTTTGACATTTTATTTTTTTATTTAATGAAATTATAAATAAGTCGTACTAAATTCTTTATAACTGTATCATTTTTAATATATGGTTATATAGAAGATAAATTAAACTATAGAAAATCGTTTTAAATCTAATGTGTTTTTCTTTATCATGTAAATTTTTAATTAATTTTTAAGAAATAAATATATTACAAAATAGCTAAAACATTAATTATGCTGAAATTTTTTAACTGATAAGAAATTGATAAAATATTTTTTATTACAATGATAATAACTATTAAAAGACAATAACATTTGGAAAATCATATTAGGATGGTATACGTCTACCATAACCATACACGTGTCAATTTATTTAACATTTCATTCATATGTAAGTGATTATGAAAATTATAATATTTTATTTTATGTGACATTAATGTAGTCACATTAAGGTTTTATTAAATAAAACATTTTTAATGTAGGATTTTATAGATGATATATTTGAATAAATATATTATTCTCAAATATATAATAATTATGTTAATTTTGGTATTTTATTTTATATTTTTATTTATAAAATATGTATATTAAATAATTATACAATAAGTCTCTATTAATTTTTTTATTAATGGAAATACCAAATTTATGTTATTAAAAATATGAAAATAAGTATAATTTTTGATCATTTATAAATCCAAATAATTTTATTAATTACCTAGACCTGTTAAGGATATATTAAAATATATGGTTTGAGGGTATCATCTTATCTTAATATTTTTTATAATCAAGAAATCGAATAGTTTCAAAATTGATATTATTTATTGTTTAAAAAAATTAACTTCTATTAAATAAACTAAAAATAATTAATTTTTTTAAAATAAAATAATTATGATGTGTTCTAAAATGTATTTATGTATACATTTATTATCTAATTGAAATCAAATATGTAAAAAAGTACACTACTTAAATATTGAATAATTAGATACCTTAGTTAAAAATTTTATAGAATGAATAATGGTTAATTGAAATGTTAAGGATTAAATTTATAAAAAACATGTCTAAAATTTATAGGATGATGATATTACGAACTAATCACATTATATCATCTAATACATTTTTTAGGGTATTTGTATTGAGATATATTTTATAACAATTTAATATTTTTGGAGATTCCAAAAGTACCTCGCACATCAATAATAAAAGGGCACCTTCTATCTCCCTTCATCACATTAATTTGATCTTTCATGTTCTTAAATTCTCTACCAATTTCCATTATATATTTACATAAAAACATTCTATAGGTTCCGGCCTTTTCAAAAGACCAATTGTAGTTCCTTTTAGAGGAGATCTAGAGGGAGCTCACTAAAGAAAAGTTAATCTCCTTCACACACTGTCTCAATATCATTTCTTCTTATACGTACTCTTCCATTGTTGTTAAGAATAATAATTAGTAACTCAAGTATCAAATATATACAAATATGTTATTATGATTATGGAACAACCTTATTCCACCTTATATCCATCTTAAAAAAAATCACCATACATGTGTACGTACTACTTACTGTCTCCACACCATGGTGCAATATTTTTTCCACCACCACCTTACATGGATGGCTATAATGATGAAAATAAAAACTAAATTTGATTATTATAACATTATATGTATTCTGAGACAAATTAAATACTATTCAGATCAATTTCTATTTAACAAGTAAGGGAATGATATCGTTGCGCATGTCTACGTACGACCTACTGTCTCTAAGGTGTGATTTGATTAATTATACATGTTATTCAGTAAAACATGATTATATAAATGTAAATAATGAATAAATATGATATATATTGTGTTAATATCATTTTTTAATGATATATCTATGACCTATGAAGGATAACTGATTCTTATTTGATAAGATATCCATAATCAAATAAAGTAGTTCATACCCGAATAACTAGTAATAATAAAATGTTATTAAAAACTGATGATAATATGATCATATAGGATGTCATTAAAATGAATATGATTCGTTAATAATATAATTAAATTATTTGAATAATTATATATGAGGTTCATATATGTAAAAATGATATCAGACCTATGGTAAGGGATTATTTGGCTTCAGTATTATTTCTGTGGGACATACACCTTATACACCACCAATTTATTTTTTGTGTTTTTTACGGACCATGATTATATTTATGATTCTTATTTTGAAGGTTAATATATTTAACTATGCATATAATTTTCTTTATTTTTTGGGGAATATGATTTGACTAATTATAAATTAGTGAGGGATAAATTCACAATCTCATTATTACCAGAGATTGTTTTTATGTAAGTCTATAATAGGGATTATTTATTATCCATGACAGTGACATCAAGAAATAGTTTCATAAATTTTTTTAAAATTATCCTATGGATATTTAAAGTCATTTATACCCATTTTAAAATTTTAATTAAATGGTCTGAAATGTATCATATGTCGTTTTTGATATGAGGACCATTTTAATTTTCTTAAAAAAGTATGAGAAGAATGTTTTTTCAATTCATACTTAATGATTGAATTTTTACAATTTCATATTTCCTAATTTCAATAAAGCTTCCATTACATGTTTTAAAGGATAATTTGAATGAAATTATTTTATTTTAAAATTGTGTGGATTTTTACTGAAGGAAAATATTTTTTAATACAAAAAATATATTGCTTTAAAAAATTAATTTCATGTGTTTTATTAAACCTATTTTCCTTATAATATGAAATTATAAAATAAGGATGTGTTACAAGTATACATTATTTATTATTCCTATGGTTTTTTTATGCTTACCAAGTAATACTATTTATATAATCC
Organism: Viscum album; assembly: GCA_963277665.1. Taxonomy (NCBI): domain Eukaryota; kingdom Viridiplantae; phylum Streptophyta; class Magnoliopsida; order Santalales; family Viscaceae; genus Viscum; species Viscum album. Next base: position 1,883,053,284 of record OY728163.1, read on the forward strand.
TATTTTTATGGATTATGGAATGATGTTTAATAAATAAATTTTTTTCCCTTTTGTTATGATATGATGAATGATTTATGTTTTTTTGGAACAGATAGGAATGATTTAATTATGTAATAGGTGGTACCTATATCTCCCTCTAATTCATTTGGTAAATATTTATATCTATCGATATATAGAGGATTGGAATAATAGGTAAATCTCATTCAGTAGTACATGGATGGAATGGAATGTAAATTTGGTTCAGTAATATAGGGTTGGAATGACTAGTGAACTCAATTGCGTAATTGACCTTGTCCACTATAATGGTCTTTTAAATGATCCCTGTATAATATGGAAATCATTTTCTAGGATTATGTGTTTTCCAAAATTCCATGTTTTATTCCAATTCTATTTTTAAATAGTTCATGAATCATTTATAATATATACCTTATGAACTCCAATGGTTTTTTCATGAATTAATATTTTGATATATGTTAAATATGGTATGGTTTTCAAATGTTATGTTCATGTTTGTACATTCTTGTGTTTATTTATTATAGGATATATTCAATGCTTACCCTTACAGAGCATTTTAGATCACCCTTTTCATATGCTTTCCTCCATGATATAAAGAATGGTTATAGGTTGGAAAAATAAAGGAGAATATATTTATGGGAGATGTTAAAGAACATTCACCATGTTAGAAGAATGTTTTTCCAATTTCCCAATACGCTAAACTAAAACATTCCTCAGGGTTGCTTTTGTATAATGTATAATGTATTCCACAAAATTAATGTAATTTCATTTTTCTTCATTCTTTGATATCTTTTTAGAACCCCATTGGGAAGTTAAAATAATTAGTATATAATTTATAGAAGCTATGAATTATTATCCATCATTTCCAAATAGTCAAAATCATTTCTCATGTCTTATTAAAATAGGTTATTCCCACCAACGAATTCTCAACCCCTTTAGTGGATTATATAAGATACTTGAATGTATAGATATATAAGTCCATAAAATATATAATTCATATAGAATACTGATAACTCTTATAATATAAAAAATCATCCACTTTGGGATGTGAATCTCATGATTCTTTCAAATATTAAACACAATAAAAAATAACTTTCCAAATCTGGATTGATCATTCTATTCATCCATCAGATTTTGGATAGAACATAATGTTTAGAATGACATGGGATCCAATGGTGACATAGAGGCATCCATCGTAGTTAAGGTAAAATTGGGAAATGTAAAAAACATAAATGAATGAAACCCATGTTATTTATTTATCACTTATATATAAAACATCATAATATATTCCAAATTAGTGATATCCTCCACCAGGATAAATGAAGATAACATACTCCACAAAGAACTCCCATGAAACCACATCCCATTTTCAGGTAAAAATATGAATAGGATTAATATATCATCTGAATTTCTATGATCTACTTTAACCTATTGAAAATAATGTTATCTATACATGATGTTCATTATGTCTGAACTCAGGTTAAAAACACTGATAATAATCTTCGATGTGAGATTATACCATTTTATTCACTATATGAACTTTTAGTTAGGTGTTTTATAAATCCATCATCAGTATTATCTCAAGGATAGATAAATGAAATAATTGTTCAAGAATTAAAAAATGAATTTAATGTGAGAGAATGTAAACAATTGGTCTCTTCAATATATATAATCGTCCAAACCAATAAGTGCTCCTCTGCCCCTAGATGATTCATAAATATATCAGTTCCTAATGAGAAGGTGTTAACTCATTAGTATGTAATATTTTATAATTCTATTCCTTCACCACTAATTTCATTTTTCCAAAGAGGCTCTTCGGGTTCAAATATTCACTAAATAATTTTAGGACATCCAATAAAAACACTTTATTAATATAATTATTGATGATATTTAATTTTCTCACTATATAGGAATGGTGTAAATAGAATTCCTTAAGGTATCCCTCCCATATAGAATGAATGTGACACAAATCATTTATTTAGTTGATATAGGTTAACATTTAAGGACGGGTATACAAATTGAATGTCTCACATAATAGATGGTTCTAAAAATAATTTATATAATCAAAAACATTTATGAGGTCAATTTCATAGGATGTGTAAATATTTTATGAGTTCATGAATTTAGAGATCCATATTTCACCATTATTCAGCATCTATATGGAAAAAACCAAACCCTATTCTACATACATGATAATACAAAACCTAGACAAATATTGTATCTGGTAGGGTAAAAATATGATCCAATATAAAACAATATTTTAACTCATCAAAAAATTTATGACACTAACTGATCCATTAAAAAACCAACCAATTTTAAACAGGGATATTAAATGATATGAATGTTTTGATCATTCCAAAAGAAAATTCCAATAATAACCTTTTAGACCAAAAAATATTTGAATATATTTGTTGGTTCTTCCGAACTAAAATCTAATTAATACTCTTGTTTGTAATTTATATCATATTAATGAGGAAAATACTATACATGATTGGGTGCTTTTATGTAGTTAGAAATCCCAAAAAATATATTTTTGGAAAAACCATTTTGTTACCAATCCATTTGTTTGAAGTATGAAAACCTTGATGCAATGAAGTGTTTCTCCCATCACGAGTTGTGTGAAAAAAAATATATGAATTATTTTAATACACAAATCTTATAAAAAATGAATATGGAGTATTATATGAGTTAATTGGTGAAACAATCTAGTATCAGATATTATATAATAATTAATTCAATTGAATATTCATTAATGCACATGAAATATCCAATAAATTAACCTCTTTATTTTAAATTCAATTAAGAAAATAAAATGTTCTTCTTGGATGATTTCATGAGGTCTATTATTGTAAAGTAGTTGACTTAATGTTTATCTAAAAATTTCTGATATCAGTGGTGTAGATTTAATGGTGTTAAAAACCTTTGTTAAGACAACATCAAATTTATCTAACCTCTATATGAGTAAATATGGATTTTATTTGGATATATAATGATATGTGTGAGTAATGTAAAGATAATCATATTGATTACTATTGATTGATGGTTACTTAAATCATTTTTAAATGTTTTTGTCAGATTACAATGACTACATAATGGTTTTTAATATCTATATGGGCTTTATTTCTAGAAATTTCGAGATTCATAATGGGAATTACATATGAAAAACTTTTATATAAGGTTCATTCCAATTTTTTTAGTAATGGTATGAAAATATATATATAAATTTTATCATAGAATATATATAATGGAAACCACATTTTTCTTTGATATATGATAGTGTAATAAAGATCTTTAAAAAGCATCCATCTACAGAGTGTGATATATATAAAGGTAACTCCACATATTTATGTGCTATATATTAGTAAATAATAACCTATGAAATAGAACTAAATAAAATATATTATTTTGAAATTTTTAATCATCCTATATAAATGAGAAACAAAATTACATGATACTTATTATGTTTCCCTCTATTAAAAAGTTACAATCATTTGATTGTATTTTAATTCATGATGTGCTGGGATTTCAATATTTAATAAAGATAATAGTATCTCAATATGTAGTTGAAGGAGTGTTAAAAAATTTGATTCATGTAGAAGAAGATAGTTATTTTTAATGGAAACAATTGTGATAATATTTCTCAAACAATGGTTATATTGGGTTCTCACCTCAAAATTTCCGAGTTCAATCTATTACTATTAGTTTCCATAATCTACTATTCATACTATATTATTAAGAAGGAATATATATGTCAGAAAAAGTCATCTCAACTCTCAAATAAAAATTAATAATGTTCTAAAAATATTTAAATTTTCATGATGTTAATGCTCTTCAAAAATTGGGTTTTAATCCCAGCCAAATAAACTAATTTTACTACGAATTTACCAAATGAAATTTCATATATACATGTCTTTTATTGTAAAAGTTTAATCTTACATGGCTAAAAAATCCATATCCATTTATATCTATTCATATACATTTATCAGTTTTGAGATGAATGGATTAAGGATATATAACTCCATGTAAATATTTTTAAATGTATAACATTTCATTGAATAAATATATTATATCTATATGTCATTTTAAAATAATGACAACATAAATATTCATCACCTACATAATGATTAATGGAATGTGTTAAATTATGAAATTTTATAACCAACGTGACATCAAATGTCTTTTATAGAGAATTGATCCATCTTTTTGTTAATATTGGATCTAAAGTTACACAGAACTCCAAAGGGCTATGTTCCATATAATATTAATCCAATGAAATTTTCCTATAAAATACATTCATTTTATCAATAACAAGGATTCCACCACCATTTATCACCTATATAATCTAATTCATAATTTCAATGAACAAACCAATTCAAATTGAAACCATTGCGCGATGTAATTTGACTGGAAATTGTCCACTTAATACCATTAAAATTAAAATTACCCATATCTTATATGAAAATAAATTATAAAAATACAATGATAAGATGAATAAATCTAGTAATATTAAAATTCTATTCATTTCCACATAACGATATATTTATAATTACTCAAGGGTATTCTGTTAATATTATCCTAATATCTTATATTATCTAAACCTTCACTCTAATACCAACTATAATCTATATATCTAAAAATATTTTATAATATTGATTAATTCTACTATAATTCACTTTATTAAAATCCTATAGTCCTTTTAGATTTAGTGTTTCATAAAAGACATCAAAAATCCAAAATAAAAGAATCATATATTAAAAATTTTATACATCCACTACCAATTCAAATGTACCAAAAAATTAAATATTTTTGAATGATTCTCGTTTTATATTAATTAAGAGTCATTATAACTTTTAACATAACTTATTCATTATTCTGAGACATCCTAAGACCGTGTGAAAACAATATAAAAAGTTGTATGGGCACAAAAATATCAATAAGTCATATAAAATAAATAAATCACTTTCTCTAGTAAATACATGAAAACCTATAAAATTATTACTATTTCAAAATTATTCTTTGAGAAATCGAAATAAATTATAGTCAAGTCAAAAATAAACTTTTTCATAAAGATATCCTTTTAACCTTAGATGTATATAGAAACTCCTATATCAATCTCACATTGTTATATTTGTATACTATTTTATTCTATGATGAAAATAGGTAGATAGACATCAGTCTATAAAATAAACGTCCCTAATTAACCCTCCATTTAAATACTTTAAATATATGTACCATTACCTGATACATTGGAGATATATATAGGCCTCACCGATCACACAAATTGTATTTGGTTCAGTATTAATTTTAATTGTATTAGTAATTTCTATTATTATCTATAATTCTTATCTACCATATAATGATAAACATTTTTATGCTTTCTTATGTTCATGATGAAGAACAAGAATAACATTTTTTATCACATATTAACCATTAAATTCAATGTAAAAAAATGGAGTCATATAAAATTCATTTTAAATCTCTATAAAATGAAAATATCCAAAATAATATAGATATTATTTAATTTTAATATAACCATGAAAACATTTAATGGATTATTTCATGACATAAATACTCTTAATATGGGAAATTATTTTCGTTCCCTAAATGATAAAAGTGATTCCATTAACCACTTCAGTTATAATAAATTATTCAAAATATTAAAATAAGATTTATTTTGAAACCTTATTAATAAATTTAATGGTAAATATAATAGAAATTCATCATCCTTTGGAAATTACTATTGAAAAAGTAAATAATTTTAAATAACATCATCATGGAAGAGAAATAATTGACAAGATTAACATAAAATTTTGTTTTGATAAAAAAAATATATACATTAAATAGTAATTTCTATTATATGATCTTCATCTCCATCTACTCAAATATCCTCTTTTCATTAAAAATTATGGATTCATAGATTGGTATTTAATTCAAATAAAAATCTCAAAAAATGGGAAGGGGTGTTAAAGGGAGATTTGGTAGGGAATGATCATACTAGGGTGATCATAATTTTTGATGAATGGAGGAGAGGCAATACCCTTATAAAAGTGAGGGGATGGGAACCATAAGAATTACATAAATCATTAAACAAGTATAAATTAATTTTAATGTTCATTTAGAACCATGTTTAAATATTTAAAAGGTATGGTGAGGATGTGTGAAACTATCCTAATCTAATGAAATTTTGAAAAGTTTATGAGATTTTTTCATATTTAACTCAAAATTTTGACCAACTATTAATTCATTTAAATATTACAATGACCTAAAATTTATTAAATTTACAGGATTAAATATAGTTACTATATATGAAAAATTGAGCCACCAGTTTAAAATGGATAATATTCTCAGCCATAACCAATTCACATGGTGACATAGAATATTTTTATAATTTTCAAATCATTAAGTAATATATTATTTAAAATTATATATATTAAATTTCATTTTCTCAAATATTCACAATACATGATATTAATGACATAATGATCGTATTGGAATTCAAATATAAAAATGTAATACATCATTAAAAATTTTATATTTATCGAATAAATTTATCGAACAAATATAATTCACAAAATTTTTATTAAATATAATTTCATTGATATTTTTTAACTTGATTAGTTTATTACATGAACTTGAAATGTGTTATCATTTCATAATAACATACAGAAATTATTAAATCATATATAAAACAAATTAATATAATAAAACAAATTCCTTCTTGTTTCCAAAAACCATTTAGAATAGAACATAACCACTTTTTTACATATATGAAATTATACAATAATTTTTTTAAAGGTCAGTAAAGGTTGGTTTTTTTTATTTTAATACAACAATATTTTGGACATTATAATAGGAAAGTGGAAATAAATTACACCTTTTTCAAAAAAAAATATCCAATAAAATAAATAAAACTTTTATGTAGATTCATATGCATTATCACACAATTTTAACCCTATTTTTAATATTTTACCCTTACTGAGGTGAATATTATTTACAAAGGATACTATTCATAATGTATAAAATTAAAATTCCCCATTTTATGAAATATGAACATTCTAATTACATATATTTAAACTATTTATTAACATTCATTTCCTAGAAGTTGAATTATTTAATTTAAGATAAATAATGCAAAACAAATCGAATAGAAATTGACAAATATATTTTAATACTGAAAATGAAATTTTACAAAAAAATCAAATATGATGTTTATTACTGGTATTTAAATTAATAATTTATAGTAAATATAGACTTGTTTTACATTACATTAAAATTAAAAGCATAATGGGGCACTGAAATTTCATTATTTAATATATAGAAATTAAATTTTTATAAAAATATTTATCTTTCTCTATTCGCATAAAAATAAATCTTTTATGAATAAAATAATAATATTTATGAGATAATGTTTTCATAAATATTTCCAAAAATGAGATTTTTTTATGTTAAAATGCCCATATTTTGACATTCAACATTGATATAAAATAATATATTAAATGACAATGAATTTAGTAATAATAAAATTATTCAATTTTTAATTGTAAATTTACATAATATTTTGATAATAAATATATCTCTAAAAATTTCATTTCATAAATATTAATCATTTAAAATTTTTGTTTTATTAATAGGGTTCCCACTTTCTTTACCCATTTTGAAAATTATGAATATTGTTTCACTATTTAAACTCTCTAAATACTTTTATTTCAAAAAAGAGTTTCTAATATTTCTTATTGGCTCTTATGGTTTATCAAAAATAACATTGTTTATAAATCACATTATTACGCAATACATGCACTCTATAGTCATGAATCTGAACTTTTTATTCTTCTTACAAAAGAATCATTTTCACATATATTTCCTCATGTCTATAAAACTGAAATTAAAACTGAAAACATTTCCTTAATAATAATACATGAAACACATCTTGTACATGGGATATACTCTTTGGAAATGAAAAACATTTTGAAAATAATTAAAATATATCCATAATAATATATAGCCCAATATAACTATGGATATAAATTTATATTTTCACCAAAGAACATAATTATATTTTAAGGTTATAATGTAAAAAACATTATTAATTATATCAATTAATATACCATTACTCCGGTTACCTAAATTACTATTTTTTATAATCTATGTTGATCTCAAGTCCGTTGAACCATCTTTACCTTATCATTTATATTCCGTAACAATATATTCTCCATAACTTCATTCCTCTTCATCCCAACAAGATGAAGACCTACACATATTTCCACATATTCATAAAAATATTACATTTGTATATAAAATGAAAACTATTTTCATAATATAATTTACCTAAATACATATAATTTCATTCTTATCCTATGATATCCATTGAAAAATAATTAACTATTTCATCCAATGTTCAGATCATTTATTATGATTATCAATTTTATTGAGAATTAAATATTATAATAAAATTTAATTAACATCCCAATGATATCTAAAGGAATTCCCAAAAATTATATATAAACCCTAGATCATGGTCAAATATAATGTAGAGTTTAACTACATTTTACCATGATATATCCTTGTAATATAGTTGGTTAATAAAATCTAAATACATTTTGTCTCGAATAAAAATGAAATTAGTAGTTTAGTTAATTGATCAATAATAACATGTACAAACTATTTCATGAATATTTCTTCTTAATTACCACCATTTAATCCAAGGATATAATTTCCCAGTTCCACTACTATAGTGTAAAACAATAAAGGATCATGTTTGGTGGTTATCATGCTTCTCAATCCTATTAACAAAAATTTAATTTCATGTTAAACAATTCTATGTTTTTCATCATTTGATCCCTCTATAAATTTCTCCTGAATATCTCTTTACAACTCAATATTGTCGTTATTAATTGAAAAGTTAGAGTTTTCAAACTAAGATGGCCTGGAAAAAACATGATATAATAAATAAATGAAATAAAAACATTTAAAATTTATAGGCCATTATTAATTATATTATTAAATAAATGATTGTGATAAATATGTATAATGTTTGGTGATGTCTTATATTTTCACTCAATGAATAAGCTATATTGTGGTATTTTCAAGTATGGTAACAAACCATGTAATAAAATTTGTCATTAGTTTGATATAACATTTATTCTATGTTTTAAAAACATTCTAATTGAATATATACATGAAACATGTATTTTTATTATATATTGTACCATTTAGTAAATAAATTGAATATCTTTATAGTTTAAAAAACAACATTATATTTTCCTTGATGATATGCATAATAATTAATCTCATGAGGTCTTAATTATCATGATTGATAAATAATTACCTACTCATACGGAATAAGAACTGAACCAATAACAACATAAGAGATACTGTTGAATATAAAAAATTCACCATTTCTTTAATTTATTTTAAAATATGGATTATTCATCAACTTAATTTTCCATTCATATAGATATTCAACACTTTATTTCATATATATACATTTAAATCCTTTTCCATCTTACATAGTTTTGGGCTAGATAATAGAGAATAGTTATCCACAAATTACATTTTTTAACCCATTAATGAATAAAAATATGATTTTTATGTGACATTTCTAATTCATGGAAATTCCTAAAAACCAAATTTTAATACATATCAATATTTATGAAAAATGTAAAAAAAGTCTCCCATATATTTAAATCCACAACAATCAAAATTCACGTTTAAAATGTTTTCCTTATAAATTATTTTCAATATTTTTTCCAAAGTGATTCTTAGGTGTAATTAGTGATTCTCATTACATTTATAATATATAAAAATATCATCAATAAACACAACAGAAAATATATAACAATGTTATTGTAAAGCTATATTCATAAGATCATGAATAGGGGTGATTTATTATTCCACCAATAAGGGATAAAAAAACACATACATCACATTTATAGTTTGGAACACCATCTTCAACCAATCATCATCATTCTCCGTCAATTGATGGTACTATTTCTGAATATACATTTTTGAGAAATATTATTCTTTTTAAAGTTGACAAAAAATTTTTTTCTTGAAATTGATATTTTTTATTAGTTGGGATAATTTTAAATATCTATAATAATTAAAATTCCATGTTAACCATCATTCTTTTTAAAAATTTAAAATAGATCATTACATGGTGAAGTTATTGGATAAATGGTTCCTTTGTCATGAAACTTATATACAATATTTTTCCATCCCAAAAATCTACTTGAGATATTCATAATGGGGGTTTTAAATTATTCTAGATATCATGGACTAATACAATAGATAAATAAACCTCCTAATCTAGAAATTTACTAAGAGAATCATCTAGAAATACAAAAAATTATTACATTATAACATTAATTTTACTAATATAAATAATCTCCCATTTCTAGTAACATGTTCTTGGTAACATTCACTTCCATCATTAATCAGGTCCTCATATTCTTCATTTGATATCAATGGAATTAAATCGTTGAATATGGCCATAATTTCTCTAAAATAAATCTTAATTTGATAAAATAAAATTTTATCCATTACAAATAAAATATAAAAATATACTAGGGAATTTAAAATAAGAATTTCTAAAAAAACAATCCAATAGAAAATAATAAGCAGTTTCGTATTAATATTGATTGCTTTAATACTTACACATGGATTTTCCACCAAAATCAAACCTTATGTTTAATATGTGACATTGATATTTTAATTTCAAATGTTCCTCTAAAAAAAGTAACTTAAATATCTATAGTGAAATTGGACATCTAAATAATTTTAATAAACAAGCATCATATCAATTAGCACTTAATTTGATAGATCAAAATTAACCAAAGATGTAGAAAATTATGTTTCCACATGTTATTAATTTTGATCATTATTATTTATAAACATTGTGACTATATTGGGATACATTTTAATATAATTACACTAATTGTTTCAATAAAAACGTTTCACCAATATTCTACAATACATTACCACATTCATGGATTGGGGATGACTATTTTCTTTGAATTCATGTGCCCAAGGAAATAATATAAAACCCTGGTTACACAATTACTATATGATCAATAAATCATTAACTGTTTTACAAAACATGGGAGACAGATTGGGGCTTATATACATATATCTTAGTTAACTAATTTTCCATTACATTCCACCTTAACAACTTCTTCCTCTTTTCATTACAAGGAATATTTTTTTTGAGCCAACTCTATATCAAAATTTTCTACAAAAAAACTGCTCTCTCGTAACACATTATTTATATTAGTTTGATGATATTCATAAAAATCGATTTAAAATTGAGAAAAATATATTAATTTAACTATAAACTCAATAATAAAATTTTATGTGTACCTGGATAATATGGTAAAACTTAATTCATTTGAATATAATGGATATTCTTAATTTTTCCTTAGTATAGAGAATTATTTCTCTATTCAACGTTAAATTGCCTTGGAGAAATATTTATCTATTTAAATATTCTTAAATGTATCTCATTACACTGAGTCATGTTCTTCAATCTCTCTGTTATTCATAACTAATGATAATTATCAACCAGTTTTATCACAAAGAAAAGAGGAATGTGTTTCCTTTGGATGTTTTTAATATACAGTGACTTTAATTATATTATCCAAATCATTGATTCAAACATCATCTATCCCTAGAGAAAAAGATTCACTGAAATATTTTGGGTGTTGTTTTAGAAAATTATCAGATTTCAACATGTTCTTCTATAACACATTGGGTTTCTCTCTAATATAGATACCACAGTAATATATGTGATGTATCAAAATTCTTATCATTGTAACATAAAACCCATATCTAATTCTAATAACTACATGATGATAATTTTGAATGGCCTTATCCTTTGGAAGCATACCATCTTCAAATTACATGTTTTGTAAAATGAAAAAAATTATAAATAAAAAAAATATTAGATGAATCAATATGAAAATTTTCAAATTTTATAGTATTTCCATATAATAATAAACACATAATCTCTCATTGGAATTAAATTTATATAATCTTGACCATTAAATTTTCTAATCATTATCTTTAACACATACTATATAGGATCATCCTTAAAAAATTACATACTCATTAGTCATTATACATGAATTAAAATTATTTAAATCCCAAATATGTTTTAGGTTTTTAGTTTTATATAATTAGGTTATAACACTTAAATAAAATATATATTCATTAAAAATCATTCACTTCCACTCAGTATCAAATTTCTTATAAAAATATGCATTTAAAATGAAACATGTTTTATTTTCATGAATAATCTCATAAAAATTCAACATGACTATTTTTTTATAATCATCCATAAACATTATCATAAAACATTTAGAAATCTGGGAGAAGCTCATAAATTCCAATAAATAATATATATGAAAAAAAAATTTCATTCAGTGAGAAAACTGAAAAACCATAAAAGAGATATATTTTCAATATTATTCCGCGAGTATATAAATTAAATCATATCCACAAATGAGACACCATTTTGAATCCTTGTAAATGATTATAACTAATAAGATGATAATAAGGACCATTGTAGGAATATTAGTGAATCATATTTATAAACAATGTATATTCATATTAGAGAAAATATGAGCCTAGTTAAATACATAGGATAAAAGTCATCAGTTATCACCGTACTTTTGTACTATAAAGATAAATAACATTACCCAACACAATATAGAGATATATCGGGATCACTCGTACTATAAGATGTATAGGTCTCACATGTTGTATAAGTACTATCATGATTTATTGTCATAAACTCTAATGCTCAAATTCCATATCAAGAATAAAACCTTTTTAATTTTTATTCATTTCATCAGAATTTCATAAAAATTTATTATGAAATCATATAGAGGTTACAAATAAATTTCTCATAATAATTATAAAAATGTACATTTCATTTCAAAACTAATTGAAATGAAAAATTCCATAAATAGCATGGAAATTTTTATTTTTAAATAAACAGTAAATTATGTAATATAAACTTGAAACCAATCAATTTTCATGACCTTGGGAAAAACAATATTTTAAAAAAAATTATGATAAAATGATTCCTTTAACACCTTCTATAAAAATACACTATTTGGATATTGAAAACTGGAATCTTTTTTAAACCTTATAAATATAATCAAAGGTAGTCAAAATTATCATTTAAAATACATTGATGTAAAATATAACAATTTTTTTAATCATCTTAAAAAACAGTAAAATATTAGAAAAAAAATTACTTGAAAACATTCAAAATGGTTTTATATAAAATTACCTTGATTAAATACCATCAAGTGTTATAAATTCATTTACCAATTCTGTTTAGATATTCTAAATGGATTACACCATAATCCATCAAGGACATGTCTTTTGGTTATTCCAAGAGCTCTCAGACGTGTAAAGGGATTTTGGGGAGATAATTGGGAAATTCTCAGCTGATCTTTAGTTCTCAAGAGGTGTGAAGATTACAGGAGAGGATGTGTCCTTCTATAAGTAAATGGTGGGGAACCCTTTGAAGTACATAAATTTTTATATAAATATAAATTATTTTATACTATAATGTCTAATTACATTGATATATGTATAGTCAAGGATCATTATCACTTCATATCAACTCATCTTACCAAATTCAAATAAGATTTAGTGATTCATTAACCATTATAACTATGTTTTAACACCTCATTAATGCTCTCGATGATTTAAAAATATCAATTATTTTATCCCATGAGTATTATGGAAGAAAATATAAAATGAAAGGTGCATCATATATAGAAAATTTTCGATATTCTCAAAAAGAAACTATTCACATCACAAATGATAATTTTGTTATTCATTTAATATAATAACACAACATATTATTTATCAAATCATAAATTTAAACCCTTTTTCGAGACAACTACATATTTTGACATTAATGAATTCATCATAGTAATTGAATTTTAATCTAATGATTTCATACATCAATAATATATAAAATTTATATAAAAAATCATGGAACCAATATAATTATTGAAAATTATATTGCTTTTATGTTTTATTAATGGAATCTACATGATTTCTATGTTACTGAAATAATTATTATGTGAATGTTCTTTTGGTACCAAACATAATTATTTCAACAGAAAAAATAAATATCAATTTCAATGATAAAAAATCATTAATATTTTTAATAACCCTTCAGACCTCAAAGTAAAATCATTTCCACCCTATAAAATGTATTACAGATATCAAAATAAAATGTGTGAATTTGGATATTATTAAATTAAAAATATATTAAGACCATTATCATTGTAATGAGCTAATAAATTACACCATTTCCCCTTAGATGGTTTTGGAAAAATGTTCTCAAAACAATAAATAAAGGTTTTATGCAGTTTTTATAAACATTCACATAGTTTAAACCTTGTTTTACCAATTTTACCTATACTGTGTTGATAAATATTTACCATCATGACTATTTATATGTACCAAAAGGGCATGAGACTATTTATGAAATGTTATCACCGTTATTCAATATATGGAAAAAAAATTCATGATTCAAATTTTTTATGTAGCATAAATTGTTTTATGATGAAATAAAAAAATGCGGCAAATATGGTTGGAGAAATTTTTTATTTTAATCCTAAAAATAAACTTATAAAAAATTAAAATATAATTCTGAATTATATATAATTATTTAACTAAATTTGAATTAATGGATAAATGTGTAACATTTTGTTAAAATAAAAAACATTATATAACTTTTTAATAACATTGTTTAATTAAAATATGTTGACATTTTAAAAAAATTATTATCATTTAGTATTCAATGAAAAATAAATATTTTTTGAAAAATCCAAAAAATTTATTATATGCAAATTTCGACTAACTAATGAGAAAAAATAGGTTCAGTTTCCCCATTTTAGATACTAATTTTTTAAAATTATTCCTTTAAATAAAAAATATATAATACGTGAAAAATATTATAGTATGAATAAAAAAATTTAAATTTAACTGAAAAATACATGATATTATTATAATGAATATCACTATTTACAACATAATTTATCAATAATAAAATGGAATTAAATTAATTTAGTATTAACTATGTATTCCGAGAGGGTTACAAGATATTGAATTTAAGGGAATATACGTTCTCATTTTTACAATGATAATAAAAAGGTCATTATTCTTTTATTCTAATAAACATGATGCTCTAGGGTAGTAGTAATCCATTAAATGGTGAAACTCAATAGTAAAACATTATTCAATTTTTTATTGTTTTTTCACTTAATATATACATGTATATTTACTGATGGAGTGATAGATTAAGAGGCTATCTATCACTAAAAAACTTAAGAGGAGAAAAATGGATATAAAGTAAAATTATATTAGTGATATATGAACACATACAATCCATCATTAATTGTAGAATGGTTCATAGGGTCTCTAATCCACATAATTCCTCCGACTGTACTGAAGTTAGAAAAAAATAGAAAAGATAAGGCCACATACCTAGATAAAACATGACCTCCCAAAACTATCACTGAAAAATTTATTGCTAAACCTACGGATAATCCTAGGGTATATTTGGCTGACATAGTGGGAGAACAAGAAAAAATAACCGAAGGAACAAGCCATCAAACAAAATTTAGAAAATGAGGTAATTCTGATTCTTCAAAATCCTCTTACATAAATAGTGTCTCCCTTAAAAACAGATCTTCAGTCTTCCCTAACTTTGGGTCATGGTAATATACATGAATCATCACCACTAGCATCATATTCACATCCAAACAAGATCAAGGGAGATACCCCTATGAACAAAAGTGAGGCCGAGACTTCTTCTAGGACACAACCCTCCCCCTCACCACTAGTTTTGTTCCAACCTACTCCCCTACTCTGTTACAATAGGTTCCCTTTTCTGATAATGTGTATTTGAATCGGAATTCAGTTTTTATTAATCACAGTGTTTTCCCCACTGATTCGGTGGACACTGACAACAAATATTCTTCTCTCAAATGTGCTCTCTCATATAAAGAGCATGGTATGGTATTTTCTGATTGTCTGGATATTGAAAACTTGCAGGTTCTCACCCCGGCTAAGGTTAGAGACGTCTCCAAAGATGTTTCAGCATCCAGACCCTCTGAAACAGATACATTCAAAGAGGTGATTTCCATCCTTGTTATGGAAGATTCCTTCCCTCAGGAGGCCCTTGTCTTAGGTCCCTCTAAAACTATAACATATTTAGGGGAACTTTTTTCCCTAACCTGAAATCTTCTGGCAAACTGACAATTAGTAACAAGGAAGGAGGTAATGTTTAAAAATATAGTTCTCCCTCAAGAAAAATTGAGAAAACATTCACTCTAGGTAAGAACACATCCCCTTGGAAAACCATAGGACAAAATGTTGGAAATAAAAAAGAACGGGGTCCAAACCCCATGAATAATAATTAATGCATATACTCTATTGAAACTGTCAGGGTATTGCTAACCCTGACACCCCGGATATATTAAAACGATTTATTAATATTCATCACCTTATGCTTATTTTTATTTCTCAACCTAAAGTTACTTCCCTCCTAAATTCATGCATCTTGGTAATTTTGGATTTTCCTTCTTATGTGCCTGTAATAATGGTAATGTTGCAGACTCTCTTTAGATATTTTATCACCCATCTCTTCAGAATGTAAATATTTTCACTCTTTTAGAGAAAGCACTGACTTTTTATTACTACCTGGATATCACTCATCTTTTAAATACTTTTGTTTATGCCAAAAATAATTACTAGGATAGAAGTACTCTTTTGGATTAACATTCCACTATCAATGCCAAAATTCAAGACCCATGGGTCTTAGTTGGTTATTTCAATTCTATTCTCTCACCACCAAAAAACATGGACAATATTTCTCTTCTATTACTTCTTGAAAATTAAAAGCCTCTGTAGAAGAAATAATCTTATTGATATTAACTTAGTAGGTTCTTGATTTCTTGGTATATTCATAATTATAATCGTGTTGTGGCGAGTACTCTCGATAGAGAGTTCATTAACTATTTAGCCCTTGATAAATGAAAACAGATTTACAGTGTTACTCTAACCAAAAATGCCTCAGATCATCACCCAATCTTAGTCAGTATTCCTCAAAATATTCAGAAACACTCTTTTCCTTTATAATTTAATTTTGCATGGTCCTTGGAACCTAGGTGTGTCTCTTTAATCAATTCTTTCTCGAAAAAAATGGGTAAATCCAATTACTCCTACGCTTGCACCACTATGTTTAAAAATCTAAAACTTATTCTTAAAATGTTGTTCAAAACCAAATCTGACATAATAGATAAAGACATTATGAGTTTGGAGAAATATTTGACTCTTATTCAAAATAATAACAACATAACTAGATTTAATACTGACCCCCAAAATGAAATAAATATTTCTGCTAAATTAATCTCCTTGATCAAATTTAAGTATAACTTAAAGAAAAATGTTTTCAAAGCTAAATGGCTCAATGATGGTGACAGGAACAACAAATTTTACAAATCCCTTCAAAGATCTAGGAATTCTAGTAGGCCTTTTTCCGTCTTAAGGGTTGACGGTAACCTCATTAATATGGAATAAGGGATTTCCAACCAAATTGTCTCCTATTTCACTGACATTTTCAATGGCCCCAATACCAACAATGAAATTTTACCTAATATAGTTCTGGACATGGTTACTTTTGAGTATAATCATTTACTTAATGAAATCCCTCTTGAATCTAAAATTAAAGAAAATGTTTTTCGGCTTAATCCAGACACTGCCCCTAGATATGATTGATTTAATAACAGATTTTACCAAAAAAAATGGGATGTCATTCTAAATGATGTTTGTAACAAATTCGTAACCTTCTTTGAAAAAGGGGTTATTCCTCATGGTCTAAATTCTCAATTTCTCACTTTTATTCAAAAAATTTAAAACACCAATGAAATTCCCCTTTTCTGACTCATCGCCCTCTTATAATCTCTTTTTAAAATTATTTTTAAGATCATTGCGAATAGACTCTTTACTATTAGTAACACAATTTTTTCATGGAACTAGTTTGGCTTCATTGAAGGAAGATATATACAATATTTCATTTGTCTTGCCTATGAATCCACTACTTTAATGAATACAAACACTAGAGGTGGAAATGTTTCTCTTAAACTAGATATTACTAATGGTTTTGACACGATTGACTGGGACTTTATTTTTAAAGTACTATCTCATTTCGGTTTCAATGACACTTTTGACAATAGAATCAAAACCATTTTCATCAACCCATATTTCTATTCTTATCAATGGATCTCCTAGAGGTTACTTTAAATGCTCTAAGGGAGACCGACAAGGAGACACTCTCTCTGATGTCATTTTTTATATTGTGGAAGACTATCTTATCATATTTCTCACCCTTAATGTTGATCAAGGAAAAATCAAACTGATTCTTACCACTATGAATTTACCTTCCCCCTTCCAATATTCTTTATACTGATGATATCATATTCTTCCTCTAGCGGGGAAAAAAAGAAATATCAATAACCATAAATTCATTATATCTCACTATGAATAGGTGTCTGGTTAGCATATTAACTACCATAAATCTATTATCTTTTTGGTTAAAATTTCCCCCTCAACAGGAAAACTCATTTCACCGATGTTTTAGGAGTTAAGGAAGGTTCCATGCCCTTCACATACCTTGGTGTCCCCATATTCTAGGGATGACCCAAATACTTTTATTTCTAGCACATAGTGGATCAAATTCATAATACAACATTCGTAATGGAAAGGAAACTTGCTTTTAATGGTAGGTATGGTTTTCATTGTGAGATCCACCATTGTTACTATGTTTTTTACTCCATGATGGTCTACAAGTAGCATGCTGGTCTTATTAAACAATTAAATACTGTTATAAAGAAACTTCATCTAGAGTGGAAGAACATTGGAGAGAAAATTGGTCAGGATTTATTGGACCTTTTGTTGTAAGCCTATTGAAGAAGGTGGTACAGGAATTAAAAATATTAAAACCTTTAATGAGGCTCTCCAGGCCAAATTTATGTGGTTTGTCATTAATAATAACTCTCAACCCCTGAAATTTCTCAGAACTCGTTATCTTGATAAGCTTAAATCTAGTATTTTTTACTACGTGTATTCCTCTATGTAGCCCTTGATAAAATCTACTTATTCTTCTATCATGGAAAATTCTAGATGGATTGTTATTAAATAATCCACTTTAAATTTTTAGTTTGATAACTGGATTGGTTTCCCTCTTATATCAGAGAAGCAAAATCCATTTACTCCTGATCCCACTAACAGCTCCATCAGGGAAGTGATCAATTATTCATGATCACATCTTCCGAATTCTATTAAAGCGATTGCCGAGAATTATTACTTCACATCCAATGATGAATTTCTGGATTGGTAACATGCAAAAAATGTCTTGTTGGACTCAAAAAAATATTATAATCACCATTTCTTGGACGTTGATGATTATATCGGCTGGATCTACAGCTTCAATAAGGCTTTGATAAAACCTTATCGTCTTACCCTCATTTTGTGAATTGCTCACCAAAAACTTCCTACCGATGGTTGTTTACAATCAGATGGATTTAATATTTTCTCTAAATGTAGATTGTGAAACCTACATCGGGAGGACATAAAACACCTCCTTTTATATTTTCAGATTTCTAATACACTTTGGCATTACATATTTGACCTTTTTGAGTACATATGGCTTTTGGATAACTTTATTTTCTCGCAGTTGAAAAGGACGATTGAGATTCTGAGGTAACTAAAAATTAGAAATCATTTTCTCACTTCCATTGCAGAGCTTCTGCATATCCTTTAGAATGGTATAAATTATTTAATTTTCGAAAATATCTCATTTAATGTAAACGCTGGTAAAATGAGGATACTTCTTGCTATCAAAGAGGCTTCAATGATCCAAAATGACCATTGTGAAAATTATATCATTGATCTACAAACCATCTGCCGGATTACAGTGAGTATAATATATCCAACACCTAATTACACTATTGAAGTCTTCGGGCAAACTCCTCCTCCTTTCTGGATTAAATTCAATGTTGACGGAACCTCAAAAGGAAACCATGGACCTTCGGGATGTGGATGAGTTTTTAGAGACCATATTGATCAGATTCTCGAATGTTTCTATGAAAACTGCGGCATTGCTTCTGCTTTGGAGGCCAAAATGTTAGGTGTCTTTCATGCCATCTATTTTTCAAAACTTTTCAACTAGAGCAACATCTGGATTAAGAGAGACTCTTCTAACATAGTGAAATCCATCTTGAAGGGTGAGACTCACCAAGCACGGTCTCTCACCCCTTGACGGATTGACTGCCTCACCACACATAACAATCTCAACTTCATTTCTACACACACCTTTCGTGAAGCAAACAAGATCGCCGACGATCTCACCAACATGGGTGTCTCTCATGAAATCACATGGAGGAATGATCTCCCTCCGTATCTGATTCCATTTTTATTAGATATTATATAAAATTTCCCTCATATTGACTCGTGTGATTTTTATGATCCTTTTGTATTAATAAATAGTACGGTTCTGGTCATTGACTAGAACTCATCCACCCCCCCCCCCCCCCCATTTATGTGATCTTAAAAGTAATAGATCATACAATCTTATAATGCATTAAAAATAATTTCTTTGAAACCACGTGTATTCAGAACATAAATTCCCAGATTCAGATGCAACACATTGATAATATATCATGAAGGTGATGCTCCTTAAAATTTCAAAATATAATACTCATGTAAATCTCATTCACCTATCCAGTTTTTGAATATACCAAGATATTATGAAACAAATAGGTTTATTTACTCATGGTATCGATGAAATATCTAGTTTATTAGATCCATGAATATATGGGGACTATTTTTCATTCTAATTGGAATCCTAATATAATAAAAGCAATTATTCCTATCCCTAAAAGAAATCATAAGAATGACTAAATTATTCACCTGTTTTGAATGAAAGCCCAACTAGAGATTAATTTTTTTGAATGATCTTTTCTAATTTATTTGATTATATTGTTCCTTAATAAGAGAAAATGGGTATTTATTCTTTATATTCACATGGTTCATGTTCTAGTGGTCAATGCATAACTAAAGAGCCATGTACTATTTATTGATAAAAAATTATTGGGAATTACATAGAGACACAAAAGGATGAATGAATCCCTTTATTTATAAATAATTCATTTATATCATAAATTATCATAAATAAACTTATGAAATTAAATATTTAATTTAATGATATAGTTTGTTTTCCAAGTATCAATTCAATATTTCTTTAATTTATAACATATAAGGAAGCCCTGTAAAGATATCTAGAAAGAAATCCATGGACTCATTGAGTAAGGGATGAATCTCAATCAATAAAATTCCATTCATCAAAATCGAATAAAATAGATTAAATTTTACATATTAACTTAGAAACCTCAAGAATTATAGGTCACAAATTATTAGACAAGGTGAGTCATTCTCTTTTTTTAAAAAAATACATTAAATTAAGAGTATATTAAGTCACCTTCTACTGATAAACATCAGTAAATTCATGGAGTATGATAATCCAGTCAATCAATAGAATGAAATAAAATAGTTTTAATTGAGAATATGAAAATTTCATGATAATATCACATCAAATATAGACGAAATACTTTAAGAAAAATTATATTCATAGCTTATCTACAACCAATGAGGTTTAAATTCATAAATAATGAATGAAATGGTCTCGTATGAAATTTATGATAGGAAAATGATATTTGATAGTTATTATTGATATATTGGAACATGTATCAGACAAGCTAGTCGACATTGAAGATTCAATAAAATTGCTACTAGGTGTAGTTGTTGGTCATGGTGTTACATTCCATTGTTTATATTACAACATCAAGCAGAAACCTCACAATATAGTGATACATGTGATATTTTCTAGTCTGAGAGTTGGTTCCAAAAATAAACATTCCATAAGAATAATCATTAATTCCTTTACATCTATTCATTTCACATTCTGCAACATTGAGAGCATCTAATACCACAAGGGATCATGTTGGACCTATGAATCCACAACACATAGTGGAGAGGGATTTTATTTTAAACCCACCAATTATGGACCAAAATACCATCATGCATGAATATCTTCGGAACCTCTATGGAAAATGGTTATATATTCCCAACCAGTTCATATTGTTATAAAATAATTGGTTTTTTCTCTATCATGGTGGGGGATGATAACATCAATATAATATTTTTCAGCCAATCAAACCATCTTATTTTTTCGAAAGTTCATATTCTTCTCGAGATGGACACAACTTCTCCTAAAATTTATGGGTGGAAAAAAGTCATAAATAGTGTATACACTTATCTTATTCCACTATAATTTTAGAGACCACCAATTTTTCATATGCAAGAAGATTCAACAAGAAAACATTGGATATAATTTTGTGTTCCAGGTCTATTTCAAAATGGATGGCTTTATATTAATAATTTTATTCCACATCATTTGAACAGTTCAAATTCTCTTTGAATATAATTTTTTACTCTAAAATTAACTAGTTTTATTTTAATAGAAAAATAATTATAATGACTTTTCAAATGATATAATTCCATGATAGTACAACAGAGTTTACATAACTTTAAATAATTTCCCGTAAATTTTCTCGTGAAATGTATCTTAAATAATAGAATCCATAACTCTATAGATATAATATTTAAAAAAATTTATGAAATAATTAACCTTGAAAATTTTAATATTTTGTTAGAATTTAATGATCCCCAATATAATTTAAAACTAATGCTATGCTTCTTAAGTATCGTTATATCCTTGAAAATATGGATTATTAAATAGATAAAATAAATTATATCAATACTTATCATGACTTATTTGTCACGATCCATCCTCAGGGCCCGTGCCATGACTACCCCAAGCCTGCCTTCCATAGGCCAGGGGCTGGCGACTAACACCAAAGGCGTAAATCTCAATAACTGGGAATTAATTGCCTTAATAAAACATAAAAACAACCAACCAGAGTACAAGTGGAAGTAATACACTAAGTACAAAAGAATGTTATGAAAATTAAATGGGCCAGAATACATACCCAAAGGGAAAGTATAGATACAACTGAACGAAAGTACAACAGAAAAGACAAACAGCAGGAAGATAGAAGCAGCTCATTGGTCATCCACCTCGGATCCTACCTAAAGGGTAGGTACAAATATTCTCCTCAGTGCTCTCGCCTTCCAACCTCCTTCGAGTACCGTATCGACAATCTACTGGAAGATAGAAGAAGCTCATGGGTCGTCCACCTTGGATACTGACTCGTCGTGAGGTCTGCCTCCGCGTACCGTCTAGTCCTCGTACACTCAGTCTCTATCAGTGTTGTCTATCATCTGCATCCAACACAACGAGGTGCGGGCATATCCCGTGCAGGGGTGAGTATAACAATTCTCAGTAGGGACCTCAAGACCATCATGGTCTCACTAAATCAAACAAGGATATCCACAAAGAAGGATCTCAACAGATAACCCTTACTTAGGTATAAGCCCATACTTATACCTAAGTTATCAACTAACCCATCTCAATCATGGGGAGACACAAAGGTGATGAAATAAACGGATAACCACTACTTAGTTGTATTCCTTTACATATACCTAAGTTATCAAGTGATGCATCTCAATCATGAGTTAGAAACAAAGTACATTGACTCAGATCAAACCAGGATTTTCATTAATGATATAGAAACCACAACTGCTGAAGAGATCCTCCTCTATCGTGTATGGTGATCATGTCACGACTCCGAGGAACTGCTCACTAAACATAGACTGCTGATGTACTCCTCCTGTCGAGTACCACAGGTCTAGCACCTCACAAAGTAGTGCTCCTCTGCCATGGGTCTTCCACCTCACAATGTAGTGCTCCCCCTAATAGCCAATAGAGGTACTCCTTTGGTCGAGTACCACAGGTCTGCCACCCAAACACAATAGTGCTCCCCGCCATGGGTCTTCCACCCAAACATAGTATTGCTCCCCACTAGGCTAGTCAAGTCACCCCAACTCGAATCAGACAAGCAGTCATTAGGTATCAGCCAGCTACAAGGTCTCCATACACTGTACACTCATCTCCGGAAGGATTTTCTCCACAAGCTACTGGTCGATAGTCCAAGTATCACAAATTTCCACGAATAAGTATCAAAAAGGGCTGCCTCATCATAGGGGTCTCAACGAAATAGACAGCGCCTCAATCGGACGCTCGATCTGTGTGTTATTAGCCATTAGTCCCGGGGGCCCGGTTGGTTTCGTGTATGAACCAACCCGTCTGAATCTCAACTGTAACCCGAACTCCCATGGGTATAGTCAAAGGAACCGTTTCTCAGCTTGATTACCAACACCGCTGATGATTCATCAAACGGACATCCAGTTTGGGAGTTATTAACTTTTCCATTCTTGGGGTTCGGTTGGATTTCGGGTACAATCCAACCCGACCATTCTCCAATTGCGTCCAAACCTCAGGTGAAGTATTCCAAAAGAACAATCTCACCAATAGGAATCCAACAAAGTCGATGGAATGTCATGCGGACGTCCAGAGCTCATGTTATATGCGTCTCTGCTCCGAGGGCCCGGTTGCTTTCGGGTTCGAACCAACCCAGCCATACCCAAACATTGCTGAAACCTTGAGTGTAAAATAATTATACTACCGTCTCAATCCAACGAATCTTAAACAACTGACAATGCATCGATCGGAGGTTTATAGCTGAAAATATGCTGGTTTAACTGAAAAAGGTCTGAAAATAGGGGGTCTGGGCCCGGTCCGACCCGGACCAACACCCCTAGGTCGGCCCAAACTGGGTCAACTTGAACCGGGTCCGGGTCTGGCCCGGTTGGGCATAGCCCGGCCTGGCTAGTGTGGCTTGACCGGACCGGTGCGGCCCGGCCCGATGCTGGTAGCCCGGACCAACGCTGGCGGCCCAGCCTGGCGATGGCTGCCTGGTCCTGCCGACGTGGTCCGATCAACGTGACCCACAGGGTTGGCCGTGTGGCTAGGTGACCATGGGGGTTACTCCCCCCGGTTCCTCAGAAATGATCGTAAATTAAGGTCAGCCCTTAGTAACCGCAGGACCCCCCTCGGGTCCTACCTCTTGATGGAACCAGCGGTCGGTACAGCCATCCGCCCTTCCCGGTCCACCATGGCCTTAGGCCATGGCTTTTTTCTACTATCACGGCATGACGGCGCCAAACCCCTCCACCACGGCCCGACCTGCCAGCAGCCCAGCTTTACTCCGCACGACATGTTGTTGCCGTGCCTTTGCGTTGACCCGAAAATCATGCGCTGACAATCCGCTTGTGGTCGGCCCGTTGTTGGACGGTTCTTCGCAATCCGCTTCCATCGTCCATAAACAACAAACTGAATGGGAAGGTTCGGGCCATGTTCGTGCATTCTGAACCCTTCCTCATCATGATGGTATCAAGTGACAAAACAGAACTCAAGAATTAAAGAATGATGAAGACGATATTAAAACAAAAACACAACAACTCCTACCTCGAGAAAGATCTGGGGCAGCTGAGCATCGTTGATGAAGGTTTCACGAAAGGGTAGACATCAGTTCGTTGACTTTGTCACAATGTAAGAGATGAAGGTAACGACGGTCATTGGCGTTCATCGCTTCCATAAAGTTCCTTCAATCCCGGATCCAGCGTCGTTCGTTGGTTCCGATGTAGGGAAGATGTTGAAGTCAACGTAGTTCGTCGCGCCTGCACCACGCTACCAATCCCTGCTCATTCGTCGGTGTCTCGTCGAAGAATATTGAACCACGATGGTGGTACAACAATTGAGGAAGGAGAGAAAGTTCTCTAGCGGATCCCCCTCCCATCAAAAAGGCTCCTCCATTAATAAAAAAATTAGGCTTCACTATTATTTTTATTAGCACTTCCATTTCAAAAATCAAACACCTCATTATTTAAGGTGTTTTCAAGAATTAATGGGAGAGGAGAAAGTGAAGAGGTATCATAAATGGGTGAGTTTTCACCATTAAACATTTAATTATAAATGGGTTTAAAGAAGATATTTGGGGAGTTGAGGGGGAGGTGAGAAGTTAGGGTCTCGTGTGGTCCCAACCACACTAAACTCTCCCATGGGAGGTTAGTTGGGTGTGGTCCCCCACCACTAACTCCCCCTTTGTAGGATATTTACCACCTTCAACAAATAAAATTTGTACACAAAAAAATTCATTTCTTATATTCTAAATCCCCAATTATAAATCCTCAACCCGCTCAAAAGGCAACTTCTATAAACGTCCTCTTAAGAAATTACCGGTGTTGTGAGTTTATAGGTGACCTCATATTTCAATTCCGAGCATTTATTCGAATGATATAAAAACCCGCTCATTCGTTCATTGAACATACCAGAGATAAACTTCAGAAATTAATTCCGAGCACACTGGGCCTCAGAATCAAGTGCCGTCAAGGAGCCACAGACTCGTAATATTCCAAATAAATTATGAAAAAAGAATTCCTTGAAATTTACAAGTCTTTACATTAATTTTGGATCCACCTCTCTTATTTAAATAATGAAAAAAAATCTTCCCCTTAGTTGATAGAAAATATAGGTTTTTTCTGAAGAAAAACATATTTTTTCCTTTTCATTTATTAGCGCATGAAAAATTATATATTATTCTCATCGGTGAATCTGCATGGGTTCTTCAAGGGGGATTAATAATATAAAAAATAAAAATATATGTATAATATATAACACTAAATGTTTAACTATCATATATTAAAATAAAAAATATCATTTTAAAATTGTAAATGTATTAAGAAATAATTTATAAATGGAAAATATAGATGATAAAAAAATAAACTATGCATAATCAGCCTGTATAAATTTTCAAACCATGATACAATTACAAATCCATCACATGATGGATAGGGTTTTACATGATGGTTTTTCACCACTATTTTAAAAATAAAGTTTCAAGGATGTGGGTAATAATATATTTGTTATATGTTATTGTTCACACTGTTGTTTCACTTTTGGCACCTTAACCATGCTTTATAATAATTCCACCTTACCCTGCATTCCACAACCCAATAGTCCTCAAAAGTCATAATTATATGATAATAAAATGAAAATATTATTTTCCAAACATCCCAATGTGATATTGGATTCCTTATAAGAACATTAGTCAAAATATTCACTGGAAACCTTCCCATCAGGTCCTATAAATTGTATATCATGTTTACATTAAATACTTAAATAACATAAATAAAACACTGTTTTAATATGATTTTTCATAATGAAAACCCAATATATTCAAAATCAATTACCATATAAAACTCAATGATTGGATTTATGTTGGATCCTATTACATAAGGTCTAGTTACTAGTGTATTAGTATCAAGGACAAACAAAACTGAATAGTTTCACCTAATAAATTAATCTATTATTAAAATATTTCAATCAAATAAACATACATGTACATATGATAATTTTAAGTTTCTCAATCAGGATAAAAATGATCATAATAAAATAAAAATAACATGTTATAACATAAAAAATATTTCAAAATAATCTATATTAGTGAATATAATATATATGAATTCAAAAACTATTATTTTAAACAATGAACCAAATGTGGATGTTATATAATGAATGGAAATATGTTAAAGGGTAAAATATTTGGGGATATTATAAAGAGATACAATATTGTAATTTCACCACAAATAAAAACAAAAAATAAACCAAAATAATTATTCCACATCCCAATGTGAAATGAGGTCTAGCTCTGCACCATGTGACGACATTCTATTATTAAACTCAGCTTTGATGAATATCAACCACCTATTATTAATTCATTACTATTACCCTTATGAATAAAATACTAAAAGTATATAAATCAATATTATATACTTATGCTTTTCGTGTAATTATTGTAGAATCATTCCTCTAAATATTTCAGGAGAAATATTTTTTTGAAAATTAAAAATAACAAGTTTTAGAAAAAAATCGAAAATAATCTCTTAACATTCAAAATAAATATGACACATAATAAGATTATTATTATTTTATGTAAGAATTTAAAATCATTATAAACTAGAATTTAAAAAGTTATAATCATGGGATAGGAAATTTGATAACGTAAGTCAAGGTCATAGAATAACTGTATACTAATCCATTCCCAATATCAATTGTGCAAAATAAACTCACTAGAGATGAATCATAAACTCATGGGAAGAATCAAGTTACATATATGAAACCTTCACTGGTGATATAAGTGGAAATATAACTTTTATATTATAATAGATAACATGAAATAGTTATCCTTTGAATCCTACCCTTCCACCATGGTTTCCCATAAGGCATGACCATCACATGTTATAATTCACTATATCCAAATATATTCAATCCCGCAATTTGAATCATTATAACTCATATTTCATACATACATTGAAAGGAATTTAATTACCTAAATTAACAAATTAATAATATGAATAATTATAAAAAATATATATAATTTCAAATTTATTTATAGAATTAGTTAAAATACTTTTAATTTTTTTATTTTGAAATTAACTAGAATATATAGATAATCAATTAAAATAACAAGAGAACTCATATACCACCTAAAAATGATGTAAATAAAAAATGGTGATTTTGATATTGTGGTGGAGCAAGGAATCTAACAACATTATTACAATCCCATGAGATTACTTACTGGTTAGCAATACGAACAACATATGAAAAATACCATGAGTTTGAGTTGACGGGGTCATCATTATATAATAATATAAAATGATGGGGAATGAGATTTATGTCTTAAACATTATAAAATAAGAGAAAATTAATAAATACTTCATTTATGATTAACACAACTAATTAAATAATTATTTATTAATTTTAACATATCACACACAACAATTTGTCCCACTGGATCATGACATTATCCCCCCACTAGACCATCATAATCAACTTTGTAATTGTTTCGAAGCTTTAAATATTTTACATATATCTATTTTGTATCATCCATATAAAAACATATTATTTGTATACATAAACTTGTCTCTCTTAAATATATAATATCATACCATCATACAAAAGAATTTTTCCTTTTCCATGAAATTAATATGTAATTTTTTTATATATACATTTTTTCCATAGTCAAAAAAACCAATACGTCATATTTTCCATATTTAATGTTTTTAATTCTGAAAAAAAACATTTTTTAATAATAGAAATATTTAGGTTTATTACCTTTTAAAACAATCTATAAGTAATTTTTTTTACATAAATATTTTACATTTTTTATAGAAAAACACATAAATTATAAATTAATTTTTAGAATATACAATAAATTAAATATTTATCATAGACCACAAAATAAATAAGATTCATGATATAGAAATTAATTTAGTGGGAATCTAAACAAACATTATTCCAACCCCACTATGTATTGATGAAACCATGATTATTCCATGACCTTTAGGCAACCAGAAAAATCATTCCCTTACATGTCCTCGCTTCATGTAGTGCTTCCCTACATCATGAAATTGTTATACTATTTCACTAATTCCATCCTTCAACCCTAACCAACTTACATTAAATTATTCTAAGCCTATGATAACTCAATTAACACCACACCATTGTCGAAAATGCATTTGGATAATCTAAACAAACAATTCGGTAAAAAAAATACCATCAAATATATTTCTTAACTGAAATCAATTCTAGTGGTATAGTTATTGAAATATCCTTCTTCAATAGAATATACTAGTTTGGTTACATACATAAAAACACCCGAAGGTTTAAAAAACTATTTGTACAAATTAAGGATTTTTAAAGATATAAGATTCTTTCATTGGATGAAAAATAATGTACATATTTATTAATTATTAGAATTCAATATAATTTTTTTATTTACTATAAAATTAAAAGGATGAAAAATAAAACCTATTAAATAACTTATTATATTTCACATTACAATGTTTTTGTATCATATTCTAGATCCATTTTTCTCAATAAAAATACCAAAATAGAATCATGGTTGGAAAACAATAAATTTAATTAAATAAAATATATATTGTCATTTCTACTTATAATTTAATATAAATAATAGTTATAACTAAAAACATTACATCCATCTTTCTTAAAAATAAAATTTTAACCATTATAACAAGGTTGGATAATACAATGTAAATATAACATCAATATATAAATATTTAAATCATTAGAACAAGAACACTGTTAGAAAAACAAAAATCGCCATATTCTTTGTTATTTAAATGTATGTTATCCCCATGTGTTATATGTCAACCACTAATGTTTACTATTTTTTTATACTTGAATATTCACCAATCATATTCCTTGAAAATATTATTTAAAAAGTACCTTATGATCTTGTTAATGATTAATAAATTCATGACGCCTAAGGACTAAATTCATTGATGTTCATTGGTGCCACATTTTTCAGGGATCAATAGTTTTCAACAATTGATTCGATATAAACTAATATATTTTTAGTAATTAGTTTATAAACATAATGAAATATCAAATAATCTATCTACTTTCTATGAAAGAGAATAAATTTTTTTATGTATCAGTAGTTAAGTCTTAATGTATAACATGAACTATAGACTATAGATTTAATTCTAAAACACAATGAATAAATTGATCAATGAACACAAAAATAACTATATTACATTCATTAAATTATATTTTATTAGTTTAATCAATATTTGTATCTATAAGATCACAAAAACCCTAGAATATTATTCAATTAATATTTACCTTTTAAACCTATTATATGATCTCTCATTAGTTTCTTATTCACAACCTTAAGAATTTGATTACTTTATTCTGAATTCTATTAAGAATTTTCTGATTAACCATATTCCTTATCCTTATGTATAGACCATTATTCTAATAATATATCATTAATAATTATATAGTTGTCAGAAATATCATAGTTACATGAAATAGTCTAATACTAAATATTAGTGAAAAAATACATAAGGAAATGGAATTCTTACTCATTTGGATTGTCACATCAACTATTATCTGAGTCACTTGATGGATCCTCTATACTGATTATTTTTATAGTGTTTCTGTTTTTCATTGAATAATTTCCATTCTCATATTTTTATTTTTTAACCCTCATGAAATAGTTTAAATTAATATATGTTTTCAACTATCACTTATACAATAATACTAATCTAAAACATATTTCATTATTTTAATATTCACTTTCATCATACTTTCCATAAAAATTTTATACCCATTAGAAATGAAGCTTGATTTTATTTGATTTACTAATATTTCCAGTCATTTAGACCATCTCTATATTTTTTTAACTACATTTTTCACAACTTCTATACTCACAAAAACGTTTTATTAATTTTTTTTTGAGAATTTGTAATCAAATATTTCTTCTTGGTATCATCATCATCTCTATAATTTTCTATAATCACTTCCTCATAAACCACACCATTTCCAATAAATAAATTTTTATTATTTTATCAAAATCATAGGATTCTTGAATTGTAATGGTAGAGTTTATTCACATTTAATATATTATTTTCTATATGTCATAGTTTTTTATTTTTTGTTCAGATTATCCAATTAGAGTTTTAGTGAAGAAAACATTCTTAAACTCATAGTAAATTTAATAAATTGAATAATCCTATTTGATTACAAACATATCAAAATGTGTAATAGTGTTTTTTTCAAAACATTCAAGGTAACTATCAAGACAATCCCATATCTCATGTGCATTATCATATGGTGTAACTCAACTAAATTCACTTATTTCAATGAAAATAATAACTACATTAATTATATTACTATTATAATTATATGTTACCAATATGATGTCACCCGATCCCCCTAAAAAACATTCAACTTATCACATTTATTGTCAATGATATCTCAAATATTATATTCATATATTTTTAAGTATATTTTTATCTATCGAGAGTATTGATACCATTAAAATATGGTAATTTTCTGTTGTAATGGCTTATTAGTTAGATTGTTTTATATTAAAATAAAAAACTATTTTTACATGTTGTCTTAACAGAGATATATAAAATTATAAATTAAAAAACCCATTTCACATATATAAAAGTCATCGATTATTTATTCTTTATAGAGGGTGGATTAGTCAATGCCATTATAAGAAATAATAATTTTAATAATTAAATACTTTTTAGATACCATTATTAAAAATATTTTTACAAAAAAAATGACATGAGGAAAATGATATGATATTGATAATAGTTCTATAAAATCACTAAGTAATACTCAATTAAATATTGTAGAATAAATTAAATTGTTAATAATATTACTCACACCATAACAAAAGTATACACCATAGTTTTTTATAATTCATTGTGTCTCTATAACTCACAATTATAAAACATTAAAAATATAAGAAGATAATACATACTAGTAATTTGGATATGGAATGGTAAAATAAAGAGTTATTATTATAAATAAAACCTTCTATGGTATACATAATATGATATAAATAAATATATGTATAAATAATTTAAATGCATTGTTTAGGTCTAATGTATAACAAAATCATCCCCAATTATTTAAACCACATAATAATTACATAAAATAATTAGATATTGATTAAAATACATGATTTTAGTCAAAAAACAAAAAAGGGACACCCATTATTAGGATATAAAATGATACAATAATAGAAACCTCTTCTCAAACTATTTGTGTTTATTAATACAAATAGTGAAAGTAGATAATTGTTTATTAAATGCCTTTTAACAGATTAGAGATAGTATCGCACACACATAGACACACAGATATAGACACACACACACACATATATATTAATTATTATAAAAATACTTTAAAAATTAATCCAAAAAACAAGACATGAGATAAATGAGTTATCATGTTAGTTAATGAAATCTCATTATAGTGGTTGGGATAGATTAATGTCGATGATTATTTTAGAGAGAATTAATATTGGGAAAATATATTTCCACATTAAGTAGGCTTTCATAGTATTATTGAGAATTTTCTTCAAAAAATAAACGTTCATGGTGTTCTTTTTCTAAAGAATAATAATTTTGATAACAACTAAATTAGATGAAAAAACAACTTATATAGAGAATTTATTTTTTAAAAAAATTTGTTGTTAAATAAATTTATTATTTTACATGGACTATAGAAGTTATTAAATATTGTCATCATTATAAATCACAAAATAAGTTTCAATTAACAAATATGTTAATAAAAATTGGGAATAATAAATAATAATTCATTTTATATAATAAATTATAGAATAAACAAGTCTGTATGGTTAAACATATTGTTTATCTTATTAATCCCTTTTCATAATTATGGTTACTCAATTTATTTTAAATAATCACTGTTTTATTCTTCTATTTCTCTTTCTTAAACAACTATGGTAACATCTTATTAATTTATGATCACTTATTCTTTTTTAATTTTGGATTACTAGAAAAAAATTCTATCTTTTATCAAGAAATAGTCTTCATAAAAATTTCCCTTGATATACATGGTATTTTCAATCTACTTCAATTATCATTTAAATTTTTTATAAAAAAATTTAGGAAATATTTTAAGATAGTCTTATAAAGTTATCATAACATACATAACAACTTTTTGTCATCGTTTCATAACCGGATATTTTCATGAAAGACTAGGTGAAAATTAAATTATATTTCCACGTTCCAAAATAATCTTTGATGCATGATCATCAATAGATGGAAAATGATGCTAAAATACCACAATTAACCATTTTGTAAATAATTAATCATTAAATCAAATCATATGAATACTTTATAATAAAAAAATTAAATTATAAATAGAAGGAAATTTTTTAAAATGTGGATTTGTTAAACCAAAAACTGGTGAAAATAATAGAATCCCTATATAAAACAATAATAATAAATTGAAATTGAAATTTTCAATCCTCTATTTATAGGCCAATTCCTTCATTGATCATGTATCCAAATAGTACCATATACCTCAAAAATGTTTAATAATAATGAAAATGAATTATAATTACTTAAAACATCTATTTTTCTACATTATTACATAAAAAATCATTACACTCAAATTTCGTCATGTTGATTTTAGTGAAAAATAGAAATTCAATTTCCCCAAACCAAACTTTGGTATTCATATTCATGATCTTACGAACATGATTTAACAAATGTAATTTGTAGAGTATCATGACATTAAAATGTTTATACTTTTATAAAACCATGTCATGTGAAACAAAACCTCTTTTTATTCTCACACATATAAGGCATTAAAAAATATAGTTAATGAATCATTATTCCCACGTAACATAGAATAAAATACTAACACAATTATCAGACCACAAATTGAAACAAATAACATGATCACATTATATTATAAATAATAGGGAATCCTTATAAAAATATAATTATTCTAAAATCACATGTGATCATAGTGTTACAAGTGATTAATTGTCTTGCATGTTATTGTTTATATATATGGTAATACATATTCATCTAAATATTTTCTCCATGCATATATCCTTGAAAATAATCCCTTTCTAATTTTATTTCATTGATATTTGTCAACCATGTTTTTTATAAATCTATCCCTCTATAATACCCAATATTAAAACATTCATAAAAACTATATAATATCAAAAAAGAGTTTCCAAAATAAAAAACCATAAATTACAGTATAATAACTACTAAAATGACATTATATCGAAAACCGTCTTTTTATATATTCCCCTACATCAAAATTCCAATACATTAATTCCATTATCTTCATTCAGGATGAATACTCTTCTATTGGTTTATAGGGAACCCTTATCTATAACAAAACCATTAATTGAATAAATCCATTACATGGAATAAGATACCACAAAAAGAGTTCTTTAAAAAATAACAAGGAATATAAAATCATTTCCATTAAAATTTAAAACCCATGATATAGTAAATTTATATCCTTCAATTTATGAATATCAAAAATAAATAATCGAAAAAATAATGGATTATCTAAATTAATATGGGGAAATAATAATTTAATAAAAATTATCACTATGATGTTATAAAAATATTATAAGGACATAAATTAATAAGTAATTATAACCACATGAGTCTCTTTCTAAAATCATTTATTATATTTATATCACATATTATACTGTATGGGGAATCCAAACTAATGAAATATAAAATCACCATTAATGTTTCTATTCAGTACCTTTATTAATATTCACAAAACACATAATATTTCTTGTTATAACATGTAATTATATCTTCTAATTATTTCTTCATACACCCAAGGGTACATATCTCATCCACAAACCTCCTCACAATAAAATAATATATTTTTAAAATACATTAGTTGAGGGGTACTTCCCCAATATCTGTAGGTTAAAAAATATTGGTAGTAATGATGAAAAATCCTTTTTCTGGAACATTTAACAATGGAATAATAGTGTTTATTTATTCATTGATAACACTTGTAAAAACATAACACCATATGTCTGATGTGGATGACTTTATCCGGTTTACCTAGTAATTCTTCGCAATATTTTCAAAAATCACAATTAATAAATTTTTTTCCCTCAATCCTTATTCTCTTGTACTATTACATTAATTATAATTATTGGATAATATTCATCCCTTTTAATATGTTTATATTGAGAAAACGTCTTATGAATACTTCACTATTTCACATTTAGATATCCATTATATTAAACCTTGAGTTATTATTGTTTTTTGAATGTTTCATAAAATAGTAAATATTTTTTTGTTCAATAGGGGGATATTCATTTATCCTATGAATTAATTTTTAGTCAATATTAGATGATTTCAATATAAAATTAGATTATTATACATTTTGGAAACTCATTTTAATTCCATATAAAAAATAATTTCAATGCATATATATTTTCATAATGTAATATATGTTTATTTGTTTAATAATTATCTTCCCATGACATAGAAATGTAATTTTAATCATCAAATATTAACCAGTTTTATTTATAAAATTCTATTCCACTTTACCACATTTAACATATATAAAATATCCTAAAAACATCATATATATTGTATCATTTTCTATGGTGGGATGTTATAAGATATTTCTTCAATTATGTATTCGGTTTCTATTCAAGAACACATCTATGGAGTGCCCAATGACTCTATAGTATTAAGACGTCAATAAAACATTACAATAAAAACATATACCCTAAGATATTGAAATATTCTCAATTTATTTACTAAAAACATATTTTAACCGTTATATAAATCTCTTTTTGAATAATCAATGGGGGATCCCAAACTCCCAATTCGAGGAATACAACTATAACAAAGGATATATTATTCTCATTTCCATCTCTATTATATACAGATATACCATCATATTACAAAAAACAATCGCCACCATATTTTATCATCCCATTATGTTGTGTTTTGAGATGATTAATATAATAATTTAATTTTTAATTTAAAAATATTTATTAGGTGACATCATGTGAAACACCTCAATGTAAATAAAAATTTATTATTCACTATTCCTCTTTTCCATAAAATTTTTATTTTAAAGACAATAATTCTTTTTTATGAAATAATTTTTTATTTATTTTGTAATACAAAAAACTCAGGATGAACGATATCCAATTTATTAACCTTTTAAATTAATTTATATTTATCCCCCCAATTGTTGAAGAAATATTCTATATATAGAATGATTGATAAAATAAATACCATGTCAATATCATGATTGAACCATGACAAGAATTTTCAATATAAAAAAATTTAGATGTTTAAAATAGATTTGATTAATAATATGTATATAAGTACATGTCATAGTTCATGGTGGTTAAGATGTGAGTACAATATTAAAATGTCATAGTGTACTGATGAACAAATCGTAGTGTTTAAAATGATGGAAAATATAATGGTTTGGGTAAAATTTGAAATGATGTAATGAATAAATTTAGAGTACTATTTTAAATGTAGAATCTACCTTATGTTATGATTTCAATCAATTACCAATAGTTTTCATGTTAGGAATGATCCGATAGAATTTTGATATTGTTTTTTATAAAAATTGTTAAATAATATAAATAGAGAAATAAAATCATTATAAAAAATTTATTTCTACATCTAGGGAGTATTAAATTATATTGATAAATCAGGTTCATGGAGAAGATGATCCATTCTATGAAATGTAAAAAATTATATAGACAATGTAATGAATAAAGATTGTAGAATTCAGAATTACATTATCATATTTTTATTATCGTAAATTAGAATTTATGAAAAGGGGAATTATAAAATATAAATTATTCTTTAACAAAAAAATTTAGTAGTAATTTGTATCAGGATTGTAAGACCCTAATTCAACCATCTCATTGAGAATTTAACCAAATCAACATTTGGTGCAGAAGTGCATAGTGATTTTTTTATACTCAATAATCAAATATGGTGAAACTGATAAAAAAATTATTATATAGATCTAAAAGAAACCATAAAAACATAGTAAATGAAACCAAGGGGATGTTTCAAACAACGATTGGGGTGAATTAGTATTTGTATACTTTTAATCCCCTTTTCACTTTTTTCATATGTCAAAACAACATTTATTTAGTTACTGGATTTATACTTTACTATATCTCTTCATTGGTTATTATTCATATAGATATAAATTGGAAAGGAAAAAATCAAGAATGATTGAGTTCTTCTTTGAGATTCACTATATAGTGAATGAATATATACTTAATGTATGATGGTTGTTATCAAACATGAAAATGGAATTATATTATTATGACATGAATATCAGGAAATAGAATAACGTTGGACCTTTATAAACACTAGCAAAACCTTTTTTAATTAGAATCCTCATCTGTCTTCCTCAGATACAATAGTAGGATTATATAATGAAAAATTAGATCAAAAATATATTTTTTCCCACTCTTGAAATAATATGATCTTATTTTATGAATTTTATATAAAAAAATTCATCCTTTTTTAACTACATTAAACTCAGATAAATTTTTTTGAAATCTGGGATTATGTAATGTAACACCCCGTGATTTTATGAGATATATTCGTTTTAATTTCTTTAATGTCTTCTAGTGTACACTAAACCATTATTATATTGTACTATACGCAACACTGTATTATCTTGTAGTATATACACCACTATTCTTGGTTCGTGTTACACACAATTTCATGTTCGTTTTTTAGAAATTATTCTATGCAAAATTAAGTATAGATTTTTTAAGGTATAAATGAAATAAGATTTGATTATGTTATATGAAACACCAATTGGATATTACACTAGACACAGCCCTGACTTAGCTTTCATTACACACAATAACGACCTTCCTCGATAGCGTGTGTAGTACGCAATACCGTGTTTTACTAAACATCGATATAATGTTATAATATTATTATGGACTCGTTGTTATGAATAGTATTAACTACATTTTTAGTTTAATAATATTATTATTCATCATACATATTTTATAGAACATTGTATGAGAACTAAATAAATTTTGCGGGTAAAATATGTATTTTAAAAAATATAACGTTTTGTCACCTTTTTATGGCGCACCCACATTAAATCTAGTTTTTGAAATTTTTATAAGATCAATTTGAAAAAATAAAATTCTTCCTTGGAATCATGATATAAAAATTTAATTTGGATAATTTTTTCATATTATTCTGATAACATTCATATTTTAATTAATAGTAAAAACACGCTATATTTAAATTAAAAACAACTTTCTTCATCATAATAATTTATATGGATATATTATATTTTTAATTAGTTTTAAAGTTTAATTAGAATGTATTTTTACCATTTAATCCAATATTGGTCATTAGAATTAATTTCACTTTAAATTTGGACATAAACAAGTGTCGATCTTTTCATAGTTATTATTTCTTAAAAACACAGTATTTGTTTTGATAACCGAATTTTTTTAAAAATTAATTAATTCCACTTCTATTTTTTTAATTTGGAAAAATAGACATCATTTTTTTATTCAGAATATCAAATATAGAATAGGCGGAATTTTTGGTATTTTTCTGAAAAACATCAATTTTTGATGAATAGTGAAACCACTTATTGGTAGTTAAAAAAACGGACTCTTTCATTTGAATAAATTTTTACGACATCATTGAATTTAATATCAAAAATTCGACACACATGGTTGTTATCAAGAAGTAAAATTTTGTTGAATAAGATGAAAAAAATTTTTGGTGAATGGTAACTTTTAATTTTTATCTACTACGGTTAAAGGAAAATTGGGTAATTCAAGATTAAAAGAATATTATAATAATTCAAAATTACCTTAAAATTTTTCATAACCTTATTGTATGATTTGTGGTTGACCGTGGTCATCCTTGGGTTGATTTTTAGTCCCCATTGACCCACATGGTAGTGATAATGACAATTTGGATTAATTAATTTAAGGTAAAGACAAAATTGACATTAAAAAAAATCTTTTAGTAATAAATTTTTATAAGTTGTTATATAAATTATATATTCAACTATAAATATTCATTGGAAATCCTAAAATATTTCATACATGTTTGTTGTTTTTTTATAATTTTTAGACATCAAATAAATTATATTATTTATGACACAATGGTGATGTAGTAATTAACTAAATAATGAAATATTAAAATAATTGAAATTATAAATATCCAAATAAATGTATTTTGAGACTTTTTATGAATTAAACTAATTTTAAAGGTTAATATGAAATTTTAGTATTGATTTAAATAACTTTTTTAACTAATCATTCTGTTATGATTTTCAAAAAAATAAATTACCAAAAAGTGTTAAAATTGACATAAAATAGTTTTTAAAACAAATATTATATTATTAATCGTTATTATACTTCTAAAAACTTCAGGATCGTCCACATGACTTATATAATGTTATATATATTAATAATTAACCACTTGGAGTTCGTTTGTCTTGTTATAGTATGTTTATGAACCATATAGTGTAAGAAAACAAGAAGACATGGTAAAAGTTAATTTATGTAACTCAGAGTTAAATCTAAATGATAAGGTTAAAATAGAAACCTAAACTTGTATAAAACCTATTGGTTGATGGTATTTCGACTCATACACACTTTAGCTTCTAAATAAATAAATGTGGAGATATTATAAACAGAATGTGACTTTATTATAAAATAATATTTTATGTTTTTCCAAAGGGGCCCCTCTCCTCCCTTATAAAAAGGGCACCCCTACCCTCTTCTATTCACACCTTTGAGCCGTTAAGATCGTCCAAACCATGCCAATTAATCTTATAAACCTCTCTAGTTATATCATATAGGTTCTGGTCTTCTCAAAATAACAACTCTAGTTCCCTAATAAGATGTTTAGAAGAGGTGAATCGAAGAAGAGGTAATCTCTTCTACCAATTCTTTCAAGTTTCTTTATTATTCAAGTTATTCTTCTTTAATTGTTTCATTATAAATTAATAACATATGTATCACTAATATAATGATATTTTATTATAAATATTAAACAAACCCATTTCATCTTCTATCCATCCTAAGGAAAATGAAATCACTGCGCGTGCATACGTACGAAATACCGTCTCCACGCTGTGGTGTAATCTGTTTTTCCACCACCACCTTACATGGATGGTTATAATGGTGTAATGAATAACTATAAATATTTATTATAACATCAAACTGATTCTGAGGTATTATATCATCCAATCCAATTCAATTCAATAATTATGGGAACAATATCATTACTCATGCGTACGTACGAATTACCGTCTCCACAACGCGGTGGAATTCATTCACCATGTAAACCATTCAATATTGATTATAAAGTATATATAATGAATAATAATGAAATATTTTACATGATAAATCTACTGTATTTATGTATTTATATGTCATATACTTACTTCAATTAAAATCATTAAGGAATGTAAAATAGTGTTCATGCGTACGTACGGCCTACCGTCTCCAAGAACAGTGTATTTCATTTCATTTATCTATATACTATATATATATATATAATATATATGATATATAAATCATTATTTACATTCTGGTTGTAAGTAAAACATGATATAAGTAATAATAATTTCAAGAACTACAAATCCAAACACGTACGAGAAAACAAAAAGATTTTACCCAAAACGCTGCTCTAACATGAAATTTACAAAAGAAAAGGTAATATAAAGACATATGTGAACCATTTATGATATCCTAAAAATGAATATTATTTTATAATAAGTCAATGTCATTATTTAAATCATTATAAAGGAGATTCAGATACGTACAAAGCATATCAGACCTAAGTTAAGGGATAACTTTTCCAATCTCGTTTTTATCTGTGATTGTTTATTCGTAAGTATTTACTGGGGTTTATTTATCATCCATGTCCATGTATTATAAAAATGGATTCATGTATGTTTAAATTTATTTTTACCCATTATTTACTTTTTACTATATAGTATGTAAGGAATCATTCTTTTTCTTACCATGTGCGGTACTTTTTGACTTTTTCGGCAAAAGTACGAGGAGAATGTTTTTTAACTTATACGTCATGAATGGATTTATATGGTTTTATAACTCTTTATTTTCATGAAGCTCAATCTACCAAATTTCATGATTATTTCCAAAAAAATACCTTTCTTTAAAAATTTCATGGCATTTTGAGAAATGAAAATGATTTTGAAGAAGAAAATATATTTTCCTCAAGAATTCATTTCAAGTGTTTTATCAAAACTATTTTCCATCTAAGATGAAATAATTTAGTATGTTTATGATTCAATTATAATTCCCATACTGTTTACATGGTTTTATTTTTATTATGATGAAATGATATCCATTTATTTTATATGGATTATGTTATTATGGGATGATGTTTATGAAACCCATTTTATTCGTTGGGTTATTATGAATGATATATGTTTATTTTTTGGAACATGAAAGAATGATTTTATTATGAGAGGGGTGGGACCTATATCTCCCTCCAATAAATTGGGTAAAGATTTATATCTCATGAGATAGACATGGCTTGAACAGAATGTTAATCTGGTTTAGTGATGTAGGACTGGAACGAGGAGTGAACTCGATTCAGAAAGGGACTTTTTTCCACTAAGATGGTCTTGGCCGCAATGCCTTGGCTACTATGGAAATCATAACATGTGCTTAATGGTTTACACAATTTTCATTTTTTATTCCCATACTATTTTATCACTATTAATGTTTCTTTATGATCTATTCATTACACACTGCCATGTTTTATGTCATTGCTCAAGATTTTGATGGTTAAACAGTATGTTCATGTTTTTTTAAGATCAAATGTATATGATTTGTTTTATTTTCTCCATGCTTACCCTTACTGAGCATTTGATCTCACCCTTTATATGTTTTCTTTTCCCCAGGATTTAAAAAATGGGTTTAGGTAAGAAAACAAAAGGGGAAGATCTTTATGGGAGATATTGAAGATGTTTCACCGTGATTAGAAGTTTATATTCTGAGTTTCCAAATTCACTAAATGATTATGATCCTTGTGTGTCTTTTTTTATGTATTTATTATTCCGCAAAAGTTATGTAATGTCCATGTACATCATGTATGGGTCTCTAAAGTTGGTATCAGAGGAAAGGTTTAGTTATCATTTGGAAACTAGGATGCGAAAACATTAGTGAGATCCCTAGGGATATTTCTAAGTAATGTCTAGGGATTTCCCTAAGGTTAAGTATACGTATAGGTTATTGTCCTAGAATTATGGTAATGATCTTAGAATTAAACCTACGATGTCATATATTGAAGTTACTCCCCCTTTATTATGTTTTTTCCTATAATTATTTTTTCCTCTCATACTTTTCTTTTTGGGTTTTAGAAAATTGAAGGAAACAGGAAGATTCACGTTAATGGAAGATTTGATGGACAATGGAATGATATTTTTCATGAGAAACCAAATGAAATGGGATTTGGAAGTCAAAACATCATTATTATGCCTAATCATAAATCTCACAATATGATAAATAATATCAACTTTGGAAAGTATCATGACTCATTTAACAAGAGAAAGATGGAGTTTCATGATGATCATAGAAGAAAGAAAGTTCAATTTCCCTCATGTAAATAATTGGGGAAGAGTCATCAAGGAGAATGTTTAAAAGGACCTGGAAGATGCATTGGGTTTGGAAAGGAAGGACACAAATCCAGTACGTGCAACAGAAAAGGTTTAGTTAACACCATGGACAATGATAATGTTATTTCTACAACATCAACAACTATTAAATGTTTTAAATGTTGAATGTATGGGTATTATGAAAACCATTGCCCTAAGGGAAAATTTCATGAAGAGAATTGGCATGGTCATAGGGTATTATTTATGTGGATGATGATAAAGAGACTACAAATGATGTATAAGATGAAAGAAATGATGAAGCTCAGTCAGTGGTTTAAGGGGTTAGTGGAATGATTGTATGTTTATAAATAATAATTTATGGTACTGTGGAATAATGAAAAATCTAAGGATTGTTACACTGTTGTCTTTCGTTGAGTTTTTTAAAGTATATGATGAATGGTAGTTGTAACCATGAAAGGTTATTCAAATATTTTTGGAATGAAGATGATATGCGCATAATGAAGGGATAAAGAGAAAATGAAATGAGATCATGACTGATAGAATGACCAAGTGATATCATGGTTTGAGTATATAGAAATTTTGGGATTTTGGTATGTGGAAAGAGTTATCTTTTAACAGAATTCATGTTTTCACTAAGGTTCTATATTAATTCATGATTCAAAATAAGACATGATAAAGGTATTCACATGATTGGAATGTGACTAACAAGATATATCTTATGATATATGGAGGATAAATGACGGTATTCACGTGCTTGTTATGTGACCTTTAAGGTAATCATTTTCTTTATACTATGACCTTGGACAGAAGTATCTTGGATAAGCCTAAAGATTGGAATGCATTATGTTAGACATAAGATAGTATTATTTATGGCTAGAACATTTTTCGACATTATTGCAAGAATGTTATAATAATGTAGCTTTAGAAAAAGGGACAACCTACAGGACATGCAACAACCTGTCGCGTCCGACAAGGTTGCGGGAATCGAACCCAAAACCGAAGTGCGACATGCCTTTATCTCCTTCCATTGGCCTATAGGAAGTCCTTTGTTTGTAGAAATTAGTTTTTTATTAAGTGGTATGATAGATGAGGTATAAGTCCATTTTTGGAACCGTATACGATTAATGTCACCATAAATGTATTTATGTATATAACTATTGCTTACCTTATGTTTGAGACAGATGGAATGACCTATCATTCTATCACATGATCCACTATCACATCACAGAAGACAAATTCAACTTCCTTTATTTAAGAGATGAAGTGGAAATTGTTCAAGGATCGAACAATAATGAGATTGTACAAAAATCAAGTAAGTATTTATTTTAATTAAAAAATTATTCAACATTAGGGAAATGATCTTGAAAACCAAAAATGATGTC
The DNA here is from genome assembly GCA_963277665.1 of Viscum album. NCBI lineage: Eukaryota > Viridiplantae > Streptophyta > Magnoliopsida > Santalales > Viscaceae > Viscum > Viscum album. Next base: position 1,883,097,843 of record OY728163.1, read on the forward strand.
GTATTACCCTCATATCTGATGAATCTGATGGTACCTTAGATCAGCAAAAATTTGTGGCTTTTTGAATGTTGAATTTTTTATAGAAATGTTCTCTACCACTCTCTATCAGAACATGATGGTTAGATTTATCTTCCATATCCATATTTTCACCTATGTTCACCTATGTGGAAACCCAATGATAAGTTCATTTGGGTATCCATTACGTTTATTACTTCACTTTTTGAAATCATGTTTTAGTATTCCTTTTTACGATGCGGGTTTCTATGAAAGAAACTATCAAGTAGTAAACGATTTATAACTCCAACGAATTTCGAGGGAGAAATTCATTTTAAGGGGGGTAAAATGTAACACACTAAGATTTTATGAGATATATTCTTTTTAATTTCTTTGATTTCTTCTAGTGTACACTAAACCATGATTAGATTGTACTATATGCAACATTTTATTAGTTTGCAGTATATGCAACACTGTTCTTGGCTCGTGTTACACACAATTTCAAGTTCATTTTTTAGAAATTATTCTACGCAACATTAATTATAGATTTTATATAATGTATAAATTAAATAAATTTTTATTATGTTATATGAAACAAAAAAGGTAGCTTTCACTACACGCAACCCTGACTTGACTTGCATTACACACAATCGCGACCTTCCTCGATAGCGTGTGTAGTATGCAGTACCGTGTTTCACTAAACAACGATATATTTTTATAATATTATTATTGACTATACGTTATGAATAATATTAACTAAATTTTTAATTTTCTAAAATTATTATTCATCATACATATTTTCTAGAATATTGTATGAGAAATTAATAAATTTTTTGGGTAATTTTTTTTTAAATACAGTTTTGCCACCTTTTGATGGTGCACCCACATTAAATATAGTTTTTGACATGTTTATAAGTTCAATTTGAAAAAAATAAAATTCTTCCTTGGAATTAGGATATAAAAATTTAATTGGATAAATATTTCATATTATTCTAATAACATTCATATTTTAATGAATAGTAAAAACACGGTATATTTTAATTAAAAAAAAATCTTTTTTCATGAAAATAATTTATTTGGTTAAATTATCATTTTAATTGGTTTAAAAGTGTAATTAAAAAATATTTTTACCATTTTATCCAATTTTGTTCATTGGAATTAATTTCACTTTGAATT